>CAWUFW010003645.1:640000-1240000 GCA_963921515.1 Calotriton arnoldi
TGTCTGTCTCCCTCGCTCTGTCACGTCACCCCGCGTGTGTGTCAGCCGGGGCTGAGACAGCTTCCCGGGCGCGCACACAGCCGCACCCGAGTACTTCACAGCCTCAGGTCTTTAAAAGACCATTCACTTGTTAATGAGGCTTTGTTGTATTTCACCTCTTCTTAGCGCCCCTGCATGGAGATGCAGGGGCGCTAAGAGGTGAAATACAACAAAGCCTCATTAACAAGTGAATGGTTTTTTAAAGAATCGCCCGGCCCCCATAGAGCGCTGCTGCAACCGGCGGTGTTTGCTGGCACTTAAAAAAAAAAAAAAAACACAGGTAGGATATCTGCAAGGTCCGCGGGCCGCCAAGGAAGGCTTGCCGGGCCGCCAAGGAAGGCTTGCCGGGCCGCCGGTCCCGTGTTCTACACAGTTTTGGGGCTAGTCCTGAGAAAAACAGCAATCAAACAGCAGAGTGTTTTTCTAGGCTCTTTGCAAAGTCAGATCATTCGCCTAATCTCTGTGCATAGAGACCGGTCAATGTCAATCATGCTGCTGGCACCTCTAGTTGGGGGGTGAAAGGCCTCAAAACTGGGTTGGCGTTCTGAAGAACAGTTGAAGTCTTTCTTGGTAAGTTCTTGCTGGAATGAGCTGACAAGTGTGAAGTCATGGATGTATTGCACAAAGTGCCTGTTGTAACTGACAGGCTTCCTGGAGCTGTCACAGAGGTGCCAATGGTGGGAATGTCCTCAGGATCCCTAAGCTTCTGCAGCAGTTTCTTGCAGAACAGCAAGGACTTGCACCTTGAAGTTATCTGAGATTCCAGAGCTTTGGGACACTGTGTTTGTCAAAACCACAGTCTGTCAAGTGGGTTTTCAAATGTGTTATTAAAGCATTCACTGACTTCCCAGAGTGCTGATGCATGAAATGAAACGTCTTCTACATTTCATAATCAACATTATGAACCTTTCATAGTTTGAGACTGTCATTAAAACCGTGCTATGTTATGCAGGTTTGTAGAGCACACTATCACCCGGAGGGGTATCCTGGAACTGAGCAGGTGTGAGTCTAGCCAAACCCAAGGCCTAGTGGGACTACTCGAAAAGCCAGGTATTCAGCTTCTTGTGGAATTCAAGAAGGGTAGAGGAAGCTCTTATGTGTAGAGGCAGGTCGTTCCATGATTTAGGAACGATGTAGGAGAAGGCTGGACAGCCAGATCTTTCATTTTTTTCCATTGTTGGCCAGACAACAGTTTAAACACAGTGTTCTCTTACCAGGACTAGTACAATGCAGCAGGACGCACCAAGGCGTAAACGTCAACTTATCTTATTCATCAGGTCCACTGGGACCTAGATATCCAGATTCAACAGTGAAAGAAGGTGGTGGTCTACTGCCAGAGTACTGCTGGAGGTCAAAGTAGGAACAGTTCATCTGAAAATGACTTCTTCACGAATTACTGCAAAACACTTAGCATGCAATTGCCTTACATAAGGACAAGGTTGGTGCATGCATGAATACAGGTACCACCATATAGATCATAACCACAACATGCAACTTTATTGATTAACAATTTACAGGGTCAGCTGAAGGCTGTATATAAAAAAAAATGCATCTCTGCAGTAGCACACTTAAGAAACATCTGATTCTCAGCATGGTCAGCCCAGCTTTCCTAAGTCCCCACCCTACTCTTCGTACTTCTCAAAATAGTCAGCGAAACTTGAAATTTGGTGTCTAACCAATTGGTGAGGCATCACTGCTGAGACATTACGGCTTGCAAGTATGTACCTGAGATCTATCAGAGTTTGACAAAGTCTTTAGCAATGGGTTCAATGTCTCAGGGTCAGAGGTTATTTTCTTAGTGACCGCCATGTTTCTTCACAATGCATAAAACACATATATATATATATATATATATATATATATATATATATATATATATATATACACACACACACACACTCGCGCTCTCTCTCGCTCGCTCGCTCTCGCTCTCTCTTTAGGTTCTTTTTCTTCTTCCTAAACTATTACTGTTTCCCCACAAATAGGGAAATGTGCACAGTGTGACGTAGAATCATATTTTTAAGTAGGTGAGAATCATGAAGTGTTGTACCTTGAGGACACTGCAGTGATGATATAGACGGGGTAAGTGAGCTTATCAGGGCCCAGAAAGTGAAGAGGTATGGGTTTTCCACTCCTTTTGTAATATCTGCCTTATCATCAAGACTATATCAAAATTGCCCGGGGGCGGGGGGGGGGACAGAGGACACCATATCCAACACTGCATTCCTCCTAAAATGTAAAGAAAGAAAACGTATCATAAATTAAAAATGAATAATATTGGTTAATATGAGAGACATTCGTTCACTGCATGAAGCCTCTGTATTGCTGAAATGGAGTCGGGTTGGCCCTCAGGCAGTAACTTGGGTGCTCAGACCGGTTTACCTGAAAATCTTGCTTGGCGTCAGAATTAAAAGGCTTTGTGATGCTTGAGTCTGAAGAACGTTTGGATTCTGGTAGTTCAAAGTCACCTTAGGAGGGAGATAAAGGTACCCTGGTGCTTTCATTCGACTGTGAACTCCCATCAGTTCAGACTGACAGTGCATGCTCGAGCCTAAACATTGAAATCTTCAGTTGCTACTTGAAACTTGTTGAAGAACAAGACATTTCACGTCACTATTTCCTCCCTCCTTTGTGTCACTGTTTCCTGCCCCTTCTTTGTTGTCACAACTGTACCTCACATTCATTCGAACCTCCAAGAAAAGAGTTCAAAAGAAAGACGACATTTGCTGCCAGTATGAAGGTCTTTTACCAATATGTAATCTCTTTCAGTGATAGGGAAGGGCTGAGTACGTCATTCATTCCTCCTTCTCCTGTGTGCCATGACTATGTCGTCATCTGAATGAGAAGGGCTCCAAGATGGATGATGAGGAAGTATGACGCACACTATCTGACGCAACATTGTCTGACTCAGACCATATCCAGTGGTGGCATGAGGAGTTTGGTGGTACCCATGGAAAAATAGCATAAATAGCCAGGCAATATTCTGACCAGAGAATTGAGCAACTAGAGTGGAGTTAGCAATAATTCTCATGCCACACTCGGCCTGAGGCCACCTAGGTGTAATTGTTATGTGCTTGAGACGTTGCAAATTCCTGACCTAGAAATGAAGGGTGGATGTGTGTCCTTGGATCTATAAATATCCCTTGTGAGACAATTAACATTTACAATTTGGGAATCACTGCTTCTTCACAGTTAGTGTTGACTTCAGGATATTTTGAGTAATCGTCGATCACAGCCAGCAGATGATGTACATCGGGTAGGCTCCTAAAATTCACACTTGCTTTCACTCCTTGGTGTGGAGTAAAGTCTTCCACAATTGTAGGCGTGGGCGGGTCAGGTGGGCCAGAGGCCTGATTTGGGGATATTTTTTAACAGTAGTTTCCAACAATTAATCTAATCTCAGGGACCAAACCTTGCTGCAGGGTCAGCTTTTTGACTATGCATTGGTGGCCGGCATAAACGAGTTACACTGCCTTTAGGCTAGTGGATTGAAGAATCTTCAAAGGAGACCAGGCCAGGGGTTCTGGTGGGCTTCTGATGCGCATCTTGAATGTTTCCATATCAGTGACTTACCCCACCCATTATGGGTCGCAAGGATGGCTGATTATCATACTCTGATGTGGCCCTTCTGCACTGAGTGGGAGCCTTCCATGATCAATCAGGCCTATTCCTTAGCCTAAATTGCACACTGCGTTTCTGCTAACATGCTTTTGTGGATACCTTGACAGATAGTCGACCAAGACAAAGCTTCTCTGATCGGTATACCGGAGAAAAAGAGTACTATTGTAACTGAAGAATCTACTTCTGTATATGTGGATGACCCACTGAAGAACAGAAGCAGAGGCTTGGTGTCTCTACTGAGCTGATAAGAATGTTTGTGAAGAGGCAGATGGAAATGCCAGCACCCACAATGAATCACAATTGCCTTCTTGCTAATGTAGGATTAGCGCTGCTCATGTTAAGTGCATGATGAGGCTCCCACAATACATAACAATACAGAGGATGCTACTGACCTCTGACACCGATGTGACTGAGGGTGCAGATTTTATGTCCTAAACCTTCAATGAGCCTGGAGGCAATGCCCTTCACTGATAAGTGATACCCGAAAAAATGAAGCAGGCCCTCAGGAACTCACATTTCTTGTGGTTGAGTGTGAGACCACTGTAGGAAACTAAGATCTTTCTGGCATAGATACCCCCACTTTTTGCCTGGTGTCAGTGTGTTTTGACTGTAGTTCATCGGGATCCTGCTAGTCAGGACCCCAGTGACTCTGCTCCCTCTTCTAAATTTTCTGGTAAGTACTTTGTACGCCCCACAGTTGTCATACTGGGGTACCATTGTAAGCCCCTACTATATGATACTAAGGTACCCAGAGATTGGTGCACCAGGGGTTCCCCATTGCCTGAAGCTTGTATTATGCCACCCATGGGAGCCCATGCAAACTGTGTCTGCAGAGCTGCCATTGCACTCTGTGTGACAGGGTGCATGCAGCATTCACTTTAGATATAAGATTTCCTTTACATCCCGGTCACTGCACTTAAAACCTATAAGTCACCCCTAAGGTAGGCCCTTCAGTACAAGGGCAGGGTGCACAGTTCTAAGTGTGTGGGTACCCCTGTATGAGCAGAGGTACCCCTACAAATCCTAGACTCAATTTTCTGGGCATTATAACAGCGGGGCAGCCATCTTAAGGTATGTAGTGGACACTGGCATGTCGGGATGTCCAGCTACATAATGGCTACCCGAACCTAGTCATGTTTGTTATCAAACAAGTTGGATTCATGCAACTACATTGATTCCAGTATTAGTTACATGTTACCATGTACTAGTGGGGCTCCTTGGAGAACCCCCCCAGTACCTGTACCTGTGAAGCCTTTCAGGGTCTGCCTGCCAGCCTGCGCTGCTACCGGCTTCAGACACGGTTCTGCCTAACCTGCTGATGAGCCTTACTTGGACAGGGGAAGCTGAACAAAGGATTTCCTGCTACAGAGAGGTGTGACCTTCTCTTGTTTAGAATTAAGTAGGGTGGGGGCACTTCCGAGTGCCACCAAACTGCATTGAAGGGCACATTTGGTTCCCTCCTTGCACAAACTAGTTTCACCAGTCCAGGAGCCCTTCTGGCGTGAAACCACACAACGGACAGGGGAGGGTCCACCCCCATGTCCAACTCCTCTCCAGGGAGGTGCTCCAGAGCTCCTCCAGGTGGCCACTTGATTCTGCCATGTTGAATCTTGGCCCCTGGTAGCATCTGACTGTCTAGGACATCTGAGTAGCGTCCCTGACCCCTTCTGATAGGTGGGTTGCAGCAGAAGAGGTTTTTCCCCTTTGTGGGGTTACTTAACGGCTCCCCTGAGGGTAAGCCCTTAGCTTCGTCCCAACAACTTCTGGAACCGACTGCTTGTCTTCTGAAGCTTGTTCAAAGACTCTTCTGCTGGTGGACACTGGAACTCTGCTGTTCTTCAAGCCAGGACCCCCGACAAGACTGCTCCCAGTAGGAAGATTCCTGCTGCGTGTTCGTCCCTGTGCTTCTTCAAGTTCTGCAACTCCATGGCCGTCCTTCCTCCGAGTCACCAGGGACTCAGCCTGCATCCCAGCCTGAAGGAATCTCCCTTGAAGTGAAGGAGTCACTTACCTGCATCAGCAGGCACCTCGACGACCGGTTTGCTGATCCTGTTGTCCCACGGACATCGCCTGGCTCTGCAACACAGGTGGTGGTTTGTTGGTTCTCCAGAGGCCTGACCAGTCTTCCCTGCAAGTTGGGAGACTGTAATCCCTCTCCAGCCTCCCTGTGCACTGAGTCTGTTTGTCATCCCTAAGGCTTGTTGGCTTTCTGTACAGAAGATCTTCAAGCTCCAAGCAGCCCCTGTGCCTTCTGTCAGAGGGTCCTTGAGGGTGCTTCACCGAATCTTTCTGGCTCTCCATTGTGCTGAGGGCTGTTCTTGACTTACCCTTGCTGGGTTAGTCCCTCAGACCTTGATGGTCTGCATCCCTGCATCTTCACCCACAAACCGTTGTTTGCATTTCCCAAAGCTTGTTGGTGGTCCAGCCAGCCACTGACCCTCCTGCTCCCCTCGACCGGCGTGGGACAGTTCGTGAGAGGCTCCAGGTCTTCTACAATGTTGCCTTGTCTCCACAGCTGCTGTTTTCTTTTCACCGCATCTCAGCAAGCACCTTCAACCAGGGCTGATTTTGTGCTCCTGCTCCTCCTGGTCACCTCCTGGTGGTTTGGACACTGTCCCCTCTGCTTTCAGGTTCTTCTCATCTGGATTCTTCATCCTGGTTTCACCAGCCTGTTCCACGAGACGCTGTAGCTGCAGAACTTCCACAACCCTCCATTGGCGTCTATGGAGGTTTCCGACGTCACTTCACCCCTATGCACCCAGGCTCAATGGTGCAGGTATCCATCTCTTGTGGGTATCCATGGGTAGGGTGACTCTCCTACCTTCCTTCCTCCAAGTAGTTTCTTTGGGAAGTGTCCGAGAAATCTAAAATCCAAACCGCGACTTACCTTTGTTGTCCTATGGACGTCAGACCCGGTGTAACCACTCTGCACCCGGGCACCTTGGGGTCCCTGGCTTCTCACCTTGGGTGGTTCCTTGCTTCTCCTTGGGTCCTCCAACCTTGGGTCCTAGTCCTGTTTTGGTACCTATTCCGCATTCCACTATTTTAGCATATGGTTGTGCCCACCAGTCAGGCCCTATGTGCTTTCCTATGCTACATACCTCTTTTCTAAGTAATTCTTGTGTGTAATTGATACCTCCGGGTAGCAGGGATACCAAGTTAGTGTGTAGTAATAAATATTAAGTATTTTTCTACTCACCTGGTGTTTTCTTGTGTGAAAAGCTTACTGACCAACTAAAGTGGTACATGTAATTGCTTTACACCCTTCTGGATAAGCCTTAGCTGCTCTCCATAGCTACCCCTTGAGAGCATGGCCAAACCACGTGTGCCTCTGCCATGCAGCCCGAACCACAAATGCATCTTAACCACGCATTCCTTTACCACGCATGCCTTTACCACGTAATTTCGTGGTAACGGCATGAATGGTAAAGGGATATGCGTGGCTAAGGTCGCGACCCCACTCCCCCTGCCTTAAACTATAAACCCCCTACCTGCCCCTCCGCCCTGAGGTCCAAATACCCCGACTCCCTCCGACCTGTCTGTCTCTAACCCTTAATATATACTACCCCGACCCCCTCCCTCTCCAGGCGCTGTCCCTAGAACTACCCAAAAACCTTCCATTGCCCTTAGGCCTAAAACCATAACCCATAATTTAAAAAACTACCCGCCCTCCCCTAAGCCCTAAAAACTTAGCCGGCTACCCATTCCCCTCCCCTGAGGCCTAAAACTCTGTCCCTTAACATACACTACCCCTCCCCTGTCCCCATGCACTGTCCCTAAAACTACTCCAACCCCTTCCACTGCCCTTAGGCCTAATACCCTAACCTCTAATTAAAAATAACTACCTCGACCCTCCCCAAGCCCTGAAAACAATCCCAGACCCCTCAGTCCTGAAAACTACCCCAACCCTCCTCTACAGACCTGACAACGAACCCCCAGTCCTGAAAACAACCCCCCAGCCCTAAAAACAACCCCCCCAGCCCTGAAACCGCCCCCAGTCCCCCCCAGCCCTGAAAACGACCCCAACCCCCCCAGCCTTGAAAACGACCTGACCTCCCCAGCCCTTAAAACAACCCAACCTCCCCAGCCCTGAAACTGACACCGCTCCCCCAGACCTGAAAATGTTCCGACCCCCCCAGCCCTGAAAACGACCCCGCCCCCCAACCCTGAAACTACCCCCAACCCATACAAACTACCTCCCCCACCCAGCCCCAGCCCCACTTATCTCACCACGTCCTCTCTTCCTGGCGTCTTCCTGCTTCCGCCTAGTTGCAGCCATATTCATGGTTAAGGCATATGCGTGGTTATGGTAAGCGTGGTAGCTGTTGCGGTAGTTGGAACACGCATGGCTCTGCCCGCGTTGTTTCTACTGTTTCCCCTACGGGTTGCCTGGACTCAGTGCACAGTGCCTCACCATAGATGGACACTATATACTGAGCCAGCCTCCTACAACCACAGTCTATCAGCTGTTGGGATACTAGGCAAAGCCTAGTCTTGTGCACATTGAATGATTTGTGGCATGCACTCAAATGTCATCAGGGATGTTTTTGACACCTGTAAGATAAGCAAGTATCTCTCAGATGGTGTTTAGGAAGACTTTTAAATAGAGATACCATAATTAAGTTATTTATATCTCTAGAGGTCAAGGTGGGTGGAAAGACTTTGTGATATATTTGGAATTTGGGTCTTACAGAAGTGGATGGTAGCCTGAGTGGAGGTCGACTTTTGATAGTCAATTGACCCAGTTCCCCTCTGCCACCAGGTCATCTACTGTCAGTGTGAAGTGGCATTCTCTTTTGATGGCTGGTTTCAGAGGTGCATTTCGACAAATATGCACATTTTATTGGGCTCTTCTTGGTTTTTGAGCAACAAATGGGAACACCCAGGGCATAGTCCCTTCTACTCGCTCAGTAATGTCTGCGGCTTCAAGTTTGAGCAGCTCTGCCTCTACTTTTGGTTGCATGTGGAGCAGCACTTTTTTGGGACAGCCACTTTTTTGGGACAGCCACTTTTTTGGGACAGCCACTTTTTTGGGACAGCCACTTTTTTGGGACAGCCACTTTTTGGGAGAGCCACTTTTGTGGAATGCCACTTGACAATGAGGCAGGACCACAGTCTGGATACAGAGATCAGTGTGTAGTTTAACTGGCTTTTTAATAGGGGCCATTAGACACAGGAAGAAGCTGTCCTTGCAGTGTCATCACGTGCTCTTTATGTTATATCGATCATAGTAATTGGTTTTATGTTTCAGCACTGCAGCACCTTATATACTGTATCCCTTGCTGTTTACAAACTTGGCCCTGGAAACAATAACGTTGGCCGTTTTATTGATTTGTACTGTTGTTTTTAGTATATTTATCTGTGTGATCTTGGTTTTTATTAATTGATTGTTTCTTTGATGAAATGTATTTTTTAAAATGTTTGTTTTATGGCTTTTAGTGGCCGAATAAAGTACCTTTGACCTGACCTGTCTTACCTTTAAGGCATATTGTGCTATGAAAAGGGTCATCAAAATCTTTTAGAGGATCTCTCAGATAACAAGTGCTGTAAACAAACTCTGTCAGGCAGGTTTGTTCAACAACTAATAAGTGTCCCAAATCCATTTTGAGTAACGGAGGTATTATCATGTTTGTTATCTTCAAATTCTGTACGCCAAGGGACATGTAAGATATGAATTTTATTTCTATGTATTGTGCTTTTATGATTTAATTGTTTAAATCGAATAAAGCTTGTAATGAATTGAATTGAGTAACGGATGTAAGTGGCGAGATGATGACCTTCCTGTGCAACTTCTGTGATGAATACACCAAAGAGTGGAAGTGGCGAGGTATTCCTATAAGCACGTGATCCAGCGCGATATTAGCAAACAGCATTCATACACTAGATACTCACTTGGGCCCATACATTCATACTACGCTAATACTTACGCTGGGTTTTATCAGTTGTTACTCTCTATCAAAATCCCTGCTACCAATTACCTTCTGATTGAAGAGTAATGACTTACCAATGAATCCTTTGCTAATTGGGAAGTTTAAAATGAGTGACATTCATTATATTACATAATCCTGAAATAACCACTGAGTCAGTAAGTTTTAAAATGTTTATCTAAAGATTTAGCAGAGTAAAATACAGAACCACATGGTACTTAATCGCAATACCCAAGATTAAGCATAGAAATGATTATTGCTAATCAATGACGGTGTTTAAAGAAGAGAAGAAGATAGAGACAGCAGCGCAACTAAAGGTTGCATTATAATTACCTAAGTGCGAGAACCAAACCCCTTAGCCAAGGAGTTGAAAGGATAGGACCCAGGAAGGATGAAGAGCAAAGACTTCCTCCAGGATCAGGACAGGACCGGTGACCTCTCTACAACGACGCCTGCGTCGTTCCCCTCTCTGATACTCGGCTTCTCCTCGATTCTCCCGTGCCTTCCTTCTAATGGACTCCGCCGCCCCTCCTCAGGACCTCTTCTGGACAGGGATTCAGTCTGCAATCGATCAGCTTAGCGGTCTGGAGCTCTTCCTGTCAGCATCTCCGCTCTCCTGTGCTAACTAATTAGCTAATTCTATATCTATTATACCCTTCTACGCCCATGTACCTCCCCTTAATGTTACTAAAATATGGGGCCACTACTTCTGATTGGACAGGGACAGGGGTGGATTCTCGTACCATATTGATTTGGCCTAAATTGTAAAGCCTATTGTCTTTACGTTCCCACCCCTTCAAATTAATACATTCGCTTTATTTCCCACCCGTCTCATGACAAATGTAAACCAATTTTCATAGACATTGTATCAATGTGGGACAGGAAAGCACTAGTACAACATCTTCGGCCATCAGGTTACGGCCTTGGACTTCGTCCAGGTTGACTTCATTTGGCAGGCACACAAGACACATGCGCAGAACCATTTGCCTCTCGAGTTTCAGGTCACCAACCCAGGCCCAAGTTTACGAACTAATAAAAGTGCAAGAAGAAAATATTAGAATCACAAATAAAATGTTTCACTGTATACCCACTATTTCTATTCTATTCCCAATTAAATATATATACTATCCCGCGTTGGTAGCGTTAGGAAACGACAATTTAATAATGACATGAGAGCAAGCAGAAGCATGTGAAAACATCAAGCAGCCATTTTAATGCACACTGCGCAGAAGCAGAAGTTTCCCACCAAGCAAAGAAAGACGTCACACCATGTGATATGGTTGCGACATGCGCATTGAGCTTTCCAGCGCATAGCGGCCATTTTGGATTACAGACAAGCGTTATTCATTAGTAAAACACATAGGCAAGCATCTTTTTCTTTTGTGTCGTGAATGCAAAGGTTAGTATTAACAATACAAGTTTTAATAAATTAATACTGTGAGGAGGATTGAATACAAGCAAGTTTCATTTATGAAACCTTGCTCCATCAATCCCCTCTCTGATGGCGTTTCTGAGCCATCAAAAACATTACCCTCAATCAGATGCCAACTTCTAGCAAATTACTTCATTCTCATCTTTACTCTTTCTATTTTTACAATCGCCTTTTAATTTCTTGTATAATTCACTTCTCCATTCTTCAAGTTCGATTTCATCTACCTTTCGTTTCTTTCCTCTTCCTGTCACCTTATACGTTCCATTCTTTTTACAGCATTTGCACCATATTGTTATTGCCAAAATTATTATTGCTATCCCTGCTAAGTGTACTAATATTTGACCTATAAGTCCTTTCCCTATATTAGCAAACCAGGTTCCAATTGACGAGATACTATTTGTCATTCTTTCCCATACACTATCAACTTCCAGTGGTTTAAGTTCTTTCTCAAGTTTAGTTATATTCTGTATGTACGTTCCAATTTCTGCACTCTTATCAGGAATATAAGTGCAACAATGTTTCGTCTTCAATAATTTACAGACTCCGCCCTCTTTTGCCAATATAATATCAAGAGCAAGTCGATTTTGCATCACCATAGACCTAATCGCAACCATTTCCGCATTAATCATTAGAAATCCTCCAGCAGTATCCGTTGATAAACGATCAACTACTGTAGACAATTTACATATTTTCCTTGAGTTCAGAATTATTCCCACTGAAGGTATCAATGCACCAAATATATCACCTACAATTTCCAAAAAACTAGCTCTTTTACTACGTATTAATTTGTTATTGTTTTCATTGCTCTGTGTTTCTTTTTACGTGGTATATCTTTGGAAATACTATTCCAAAATAACAACTTCCATACCACCGTGCAGGAAGCCTAAAGTAAGCCTTATTCCCATACACATAATAGATTCCAGGAAAAACTGAATCTGTTCCTCCTTTGAGTCCCCAACCTCCAAGAATTAAAAAATTGTGTTCACATTCACTGGTACCGATGAAAACATTGTTATAATCAGTCTTTAACCAATGAAGACAAATTTTCCCTGTCTTTACGAAATCCAGAGCCATAGCAGCTTGAGCCTTGCCAGGTGTGTAACTCCCTTCTTTCTCCGCCCAAGGTGGTAAATGAGCCTTATGCTCAGAAGCTTTCTTTTGAAAATCTTGTCTTCTATCTTCTACTAAATTCAAAAATATCTTTTCTTCTTCAAGTAAAGAACATGTTAGATTGTGTCTATGTGCATGTGTTATGTCTATTGATTTCATTGTTAAGAAAAATTCTCCCATAAACTGTGCGTCTTGACTACTAAGCACTGGGTTCATACTCTTGCGAATCGGAACCTCAGAAAATATCACATCTAAGTTTGAATAATAATACTGAAGTCTCCCTGTTCTATAAAATAAACTAGACAAAACACTACATGATATGCCATATGTCAGTGGTAAGTGATGATATGTTAATCCTACTGCTACTGATTCAGGTAACTTCATACAGACGTAACAATTACTAACTTCCATTGTGTCTACATATTGAAACAATAACTTTGTGAAAACGTTTAAACTAGTGTCGTTGTCAGTTACTTCATGATGAATTTCTGGTTCACTTTCTGCCATTAGTTCTACTCTATTGCCCTTTATGTTTGCTGTCCTCTCCTTAGTTTCATTATTAATCTTTTTATCTATTATCATCAGGTAAGGAATTGCTACAATCAGGACTAACCATACTATAAGCACCATTACTAGACTACATATGCATATTGCACAGCATCTTCTACAACATTTCTGTTTTGGTCTCCCAGTAACTCTATCGTCAGGCATTTTTCGACAAGGAAGATTGCTCTTCTTATCTTTTCTTCTTTTCTTTAGCTTATTCTTTTGCTTAGTCAGGGTGGTCTTGTTTCTTCTTCGTACGTCAATTCTGCACTTGTTCCTTCGCCACCACTGTCACTTGATTCTGAGCTTTCAAAATCTTCAAGGATGATGTAAGTCCAGTCAGGACCCTTGAATTTGTTATTCACAAGTTTCAGTCTTTTACTTCTTCTTTTCGCAGTTTTATTTTCTTGTTCGGTTTGACTTGATACTTCAGGTACTTGATCTGGATCTTCACTTCTGGTTTTTATGTGGTACTTTACTCTTTTAATGACACTCGGCCAATGATCTCCTTTTCTTGTTTTCTTTGTTGGCACTGTTTCTTTGTTTTCGTCTTCAGCGATCTCGTTAATTTCACTGCTTAGCACTGTTTCGTGTTCTTCAATTACTGTGTTTCTTGTTTGCTCCTTTTTAGGTCTAATTGGTTTCTCTGTAACAGCTCCGCTGTGAGTTTCCAATAACTGACCTTGTTCTTTATTATTTATTTCTTCAAGTTCATGTTTTTCAAGGTTTTCTTCTTCTGTGTACTCTTCTTGATCTAACTTGTTCTGATCAGGGCTTATTGCACTGTGAACTTCTGCAGCCTGACCGGATTCTTCTAGACCTGTCTGTCCCTGATCAAAGTCTATTAGGTCTTCACTGTTTTGAGTCCAGTTTTCTTTCCCTATCTGACCTTGTTCAGGTTTCCTTAATGTCTTTTCTTCTTGTTCCTGAACTGCTTCTTCTTCACCTATCTGATCTTCTTCAATTTCTTTCAATTTCACTTGACTTCTTGTTCTGTGGTATACTTCAGGAACTTCTACCACTGGTATCCAATCCTGACTTGTGCTCGGTTGTTCTTCTTCAGCTTCTCTGGAATCTCGAACTTGAGATCCTACAGCTGGGCAACCTTCAGCCTCTTCAGTGATTGGCGCTGTCTGAGGATTCTCTTCCTCGGGATCTGGTACTCTCTTGGTGTGACTTACATGGATCCAATTAGGAAATCCGGCACACTTCACTGCTGTATTCGTTGTCAGTATGACTTGACACGGTCTGCCCCATCTAGGTGATAGACACGTTTCTCTGGTGTGATTCTTCACTACCACCCAGTCACCAGGATTCAGATCATGTTCTTGTTCAGGCTGCCTGGAAACTGCGTCTTCTCCAACCTGATGAGAGACAGAACGCACTAGGTCAGCCAATCCTTTGCAATAGTCCAAAACCATATCATCAGATATATTCACCAGTTTGTTTGTGGGAACATGTGTTTGTCTCATTGCTCTTCCCATCATTATTTCGTGGGGGCTCAATCCTGTGTTTCTGTCAGGTATACTTCTGAGTCCCATTAAAACGAGTGGTAATGCATCTGGCCACTCTAATGATGTTGATGCACACATTTTTCCCAGTCTTGACTTTATAGTGCCATTCAATTGTTCAACCACTCCAGAAGCTTCTGAACGATATGCACAGTGCAGTTTCTGTTGGATTTGGAATGCTTCACAGATTAGCTTGATCACTTCACTGTTAAAATGTTTTCCTCTATCTGATTCCAAAGTTACTGGAAAACCAAACCTAGGAATGAGCTCTCGTAGCAACAGTTTTGCAACTGTAATGCTGTCATTTCTCCTAGTAGGGTAAGCCTCCACCCACTTTGAAAACAGACACACTATGACTAGTACATATTTCAGCCCTCTACATGGTGGTAACTGTATGAAATCAAACTGAAGTCTCATAAATGGACCCTCTGCCTTTCCAATTTTTCCAAATCCAATTACTGTCTTCCTCCCCGGATTATGCATCTGGCAAGTTAGACATCTCTGGCAAAGACTCTCTGCAACAGCTCTGAATTTGGGATTGTACCAATTTTGTCTGAACAGCCTAATCATTGCATCTCTCCCTATGTGTGTGTCTCCATGATGCATTCTAGCCATTTGTGAGAGTAAACAGTCTGGCATGACTGGTCTGCCATCACCACTGATCCATACTTCATCATCTCCTCTTTGCGAACAACCCACTTTGATCCACAAATTCTTCTCACTTTCATCAACCTCATCTTGCAATTTCTTCACCTCATTCCAAGTTTCAGGTGGCATATACAGCATAAGTTGGCAGCTGATTCCCATTCTTTCCACCCTCTTATTGACTGACATTCTGGTTTTGGCACAATGTTGAGCCACCAGATCTGCATACCTGTTGCCGACTACCACCCAGTCATCTCCTGACTGGTGTGCAGCACATTTCACCACAGCCAATTCTTTTGGTGATTGTATTGCTTCTAGCAATTCCCTTACAAATTGTCCATTTTTAATGGGGGATCCTGAAGAAGTCATGAAATCCCTCTGCATCCATAGTTGGCCAAAATCGTGCACAACCCCGTAACCATATTGGCTATCTGTAAATATGGTCACTCTCTGATTCCTCCCAATTTTGCATGCTTTTATCAAAGCAATCAATTCAGCTACTTGTGCAGATTTGACTCCTGGTAAATAGGATGCTTCAACTATTCCAGTTAATTCACATACTGCATAGGCAGCAGTCAGTTTACCATCTTCATGTCTTTGACATGAACCATCAACAAATAGCTCCCTGTCTGGCTTTTTAAGAGGCTGTTCCTCTATATCTGGGCGTGGTTTTGTGCATAATTCTGTAATTTGTATACAATCAGGTTCATCGTCTTCATCATCTTTAATTCTCTCATGACGTGGGTCTGGTAGTAAGGTTGCTGGATTTATTATAGTACACCTTACCATGTTCACATTTTCAGCACCCATTATTATTCTTTCATATTTAGTCAGCCGACTAGGAGTAAGATGCTGAGTTCGGGTTCTTGTCAACAGAATGACAACTGCATGTGGAACATACACTTTTACAGGGTGTCCCATCACAATTGACTCACTTTGTTCAATGCTCAAACAAGTAGCCGCCACTGCTTTTAGGCATCCTGGCAATGCGGCTGCTACTGGGTCCAATGTAGCAGAAAAATATGCTATAGGACGTCTTTCTAGTCCATGTCTTTGAGTTAGGACAGAAAGTGCACAATTTTCTCTCTCATGACAGAACAATGCAAATTCTCTCTTATAATCAGGCATGCCTAAGGCAGGTGCTGAACATAGGGCATTTCTTAATTTTACAAAAGCTTCTACACTTTCATCCTCCCACTCCACAGGGTCTTTTGCTTTCTTTTTTGTCATGTTAATTAAGGGCTTAGCTAACATGGAAAATCTTGGTATCCATTGTCGACAGTAACCTACTATTCCTAGGAACATTCTCACTTGTCTTTGTGTTACAGGCATTTGCATTTTCTTTATTAAAGCTACTCTTTCAGCTGTTACTCTTCTTTTTCCTCTCTCAATTTGGTGTCCCAGATACTTAACAGCTGTTGTACAGAATTGCAATTTTTCAGGTGAGACTTTATGTCCCTTCTTCTGCCAAAAGATTTAATAATGCTATGGAATCAACAACACAGTCCTCTCTGGTGTTTGATGCCACCAATAAGTCGTCGATATATTGGACTAAGACTGAGCTTCCTGGCATCACTAGTTTTTCAAGGCACTTTTTCAGTATCTGGTTGAAAATAGAAGGACTTTCTGTGTACCCCTGAGGAACACGATTCCACACATAAACTTTGTTCTCAAATTTAAATGAGAAAAGATACTGGCTGTCTGGATGTAATGGTATTGAAAAGAACGCTTGACACAAATCAATTACTGTGAACCATCCTGCACTCCACGGAATCTGGTATAGAATTACTGCAGGATTTGGTACTATGGGACAACATGGTTCTACAATCTTATTTATTTTCCTCAGGTCCTGAACAATCCTATATTTTCCACTAGGTTTCTTTAATCCCATTATTGGTGAATTACATGGGCTACTCATTACTTCTTTTAGTATGTTTTGTTCTACCATTCGATTTATTTCTTCAATGACTCCTGCTTTTACTTCTGCACTCATTTTGTACTGTCTGGTATTTGGGAAAATTGCACCTTCCTTTACAGTAATTTTAACTGGATCTATTTTAGCCATAAGTCCTACTTCTTTTCCGGTGAAATCCCATACTATGGGGTTTACTGTACCTTTTAATTCTTCTGGCAACTCATCTTTTGTTATTAACGAAAACATTTCATCCACTTCTGTACCTTGTTTTGCAATCATAAATTTATATACATGGTCTTCATCTGGTGTTTGAACTGCCACACCATCCGGTGTGCAGAAAATGGTACAATTCATCTTGCACAACAAATCCCTACCTAATAAGTTTACTGGACTAGAATCACACACTACAAATTGATGCATTTCTCTGAAGTTTCCAATTTTAACTTCCATTGGTTCGGTAAGAGGTGTTCTAATCCGCTGATTAGCTACCCCCCACTACTTGGATATTTTCACCAGAGAGAGGAAGGTCTGGAATGTCTGCTGTTCTCACAGTAGACCGGGTAGCACCAGTGTCCAAAAGGAAAGTAATATTATTACCTTTCACATTCCCTTCAACATATGGACCTGACTGATCTATCTGTAAGGATGCGCCAAGTATGCACTCCTTCTTCCCCTCTCCTAGGCACCGTCATGGACTGTATTGACAGAAATCGTCCTGCAAAAGAAATTGTGATGTCCTATAATCATTCTTACCACTTCCTCCTGGATATCCGATGTCTGTACCATGCTTTGCTCTGCTTACATTACCCTGAATAGGTGCAGGTGGCAACTGACTCTGAGGATTTACACCCTGCTGTGAGTCATTCTGCGTCTGTGGATTTAAATTTTGATTTGGGCCATTATTATTCCGAATCTTTTTACATTCATCCTTCCAATGCCCCAATTTTCCGCATCCATGACAAGGAAATTTCTTTTTAGCTTCTTCTCTACTCATTCGTCCTCTAAACTTTCCACCATTCCCAGCATCACCATTCGTTCCAGAATCTTTTCCTGGATTTTCACTGGGATTTTCCAAATTAATTCCCTGTTTCTCTGCCATTTTCACCTGAGCCCACATCACTTTTTCCTGCAATTTCTTGTGTCTATCCTCAATATCGTCTCCACAATATTTTGCATACTTCAGAATCTCATCTATGGGCTTTCCCTGCCAACACAGCATATGATGTTTAATCCTCTGACAAATTTCTGGCTTTAAACCATAAATAAATCGATACACAAACTGACTCATGTTTTTGTCTCCAATGTCCTCAAATCTACTATACTGTTTAAATACCTGCAATAGACGCTCATAGTAAGAATGTACTGATTCATTAGCTTCTTGGGTAGTTCGATCTATTTTTACCCAATCTGTTTCTTTCGGTGGTATTTTCCCTTTCAGGTAAGTTATCACTTGGTGATACTTTTTCATTACATCATTTGACGGGGCACCTGTCTTCGGATCTCTAGGATATTCATCACTAGGCCAATCAACTGTAATTTTACAATCTGTCCACAAATCGGCAGGTACCACTATGTCAAACAAACCATCCAAATCCTTCAACAATACTTTTGACACCTTCACAAACCTGTCAACCTGCTTGTACCATTCAATTGGTTTTTCTCTCAATTTTGGAAAATCATTCGTAAAAGATAAAATATCCTGTCTGCTCCATGTGACATGTACATATCCTCCTCCCGCAACTTCTCGCATGGGATACATTTGATCTGCTTTCCCTGTTTCCTTCATCACATATTCTGATGCTGTTCTACTTGTTCGTGCTTCTTCCTTTTTCTTGGCCCACCTAGTTTTCCATTTATCTAGGTCTCCCCATTTTTGCAAAACTAACATTAATTCTCTTATTTGTAATCTTCTTCCAGAGGCATTCATATTTTCTAAATCTTTGTCTGAAAATTCTGCTCTATAGGGTTTCTGTAGTACCTTTGATCTCCATATTTCTATTCCCATCTGTAGTGCTAAATTGGATAATTTTTCATGAAATAACCTTACATTTCTGGTGATACTCCTGCATAGGAACAATAATTCTTCTTCATCATAGGTATTTAAGCGTTCTAGTCCTACATTTCCTGCTATTATTTCTTCTAATTCGACTTTCAATTTATGAATGTCCATTATTTTCGTGAGGTGTGCACTGTTTAACTGACCCTTGCACCCATCTTTCTAGATCTTCAGGTGTTACTATGGTAGCACTTTTTGCTCCTGATGAAGTTACTAAACTTACATCTTTTGAACCTCCAGGTACATCTTTTCTTGGAGTACTATTTACAGAACCTCGAATAGGCAAGTCCATGAGTGATATTGTGGATTCACAGTCACTAAATTGATCCTCAATTATAACTGGAGCTTCAGGTTTGGAATTATTCACAGCAGTAGGTGTAAGTATCGGTGGAGGACAGCTTCCCTGAGTACCATATAATGGAACTACTGGACCAATTGTTACAGGTATGGTCAATGAATCAGGATGTACTTTTATCTGAGTTATTTTCTGTATTAATTCTGTTCTGGTCTTTTCTAGGGCTTCTTTTTCTTTGTCATGAAGTATTCTACTAGTGGTGAATTCATGCATTTCCTGTGGCACTAATGGAGTTTTCGGTGGTGCACTTGGGGTGCATCCACTTGTCCCTTCCTGATATGGTGGGGGATTTCTTAACATTTCCTCCATAAATTCATCTTCAGACTCCTCATTTCTCATTAAATGTTTTGTCTTTTCTGTGCACTTACTTCCTAATTTCTCCTCTGCTGAGAACAATGGATATAATCCTTCTGTAATCATTGCCCTTCTCCATTGTTTCATCTGACCGTCCCTAGACTCACGTAGATATCTGGGAAAAAATCCTGGATAACTCCTATTACTTCTAGATCGGTCCCGCTCAAATGCCTCGGTTTCCCATTCTTCTAGAGCTTCGTACTGAGTTAATCTAGGTCTGGGTTCTAAGTCATTCATCCTCAATCTCAAGTTTTGAAGAATCCTTCCATTGAAGGTACCATTCTCGGGAAATGCTAATATTCCATCATTTTTGGTATATTCTATCCAATTCTCCATCCATACACAAGTATGATAACCTCTCTCCATCATCATGAATGAAGCGGGCGTTTTAGCTGGTGGAATAATAATTCCTTCTCTAGTTTTGAGTGGTTTATCCTTTTTAAAATAGTTCTTAATCTTTTGCAGACAGGACATTTTTCTCTTCTCTCCATACATTCTATCTAATCTTCGGTGTACAAAATTATATTCTGCAAAACCTAGGAATCTCCTATCCGGACGAGTTCCTGTTAAAGTCGGATCGCGTTTTAACATGCAATCTTTATCCACTAAGATTTTAGCTTCTAAAAATATCCACCAATCAAGTCTCTGCTAACTTTTATTTCTGAACCAGTCCTTGCGCGGCCTTTTGGTGACGTTTATCTGTCAACCCCTCCTTTACAATCTGCTCTTTTCTGTCTTTGCTGGTTTAATCAATCCCAGCGCGGCACCTGTGACGTCAGTACTACTCCTGACTACTGACCCCTCCTTTACAAGGGTTTTTCCACACCCGCTGATTCAACCAATCTCAGCGCGGCGTTTAGTGACGTCAGCTCCCTCTCCGGCAACTGACCCTCCCTTTACAAAAATTTACGCAAACTTATTTTCTCTATAAATCTTAATTAAATTTCAGTAACAACATAAAACATTCGCTATCGTGCCAGTTTCTCTAAAATAGGAAAGATAGTTTTTCTCTCACACTTAGTAAAACCTTTCCGTTTACTAAACATACACTACGAGTAAAACACTTCCGTCTACTCTTCACACAAGCTCCAGAAGTACCTGTTACTTCTCCAATGTTACCCTTTCTAGGTGATATAACATCAAATTTTTACCAGCGTACTCTTTTGCTATTACTCACACGCATAGAATCCCTAACGAGTACTGAAAGTCCTGCTTAACTTTTCAGTACTAATTCTGCCTGACAGATAACCTCACTGCAGTATGGCTTCCACTTACCATCCGCTATTCCTTTTACCCCGGGGTATTCTGGACAACATAAAACAAAACTCAAAATTTAAGCGGATGTTAGTTCATAAAAATACAAATAAAATTCTCATTACCCAATGAACAAAAAGTAACCATCCTCTGATTACCAGAAAACTGATCCAGCGCGATATTAGCAAACAGCATTCATACACTAGATACTCACTTGGGCCCATACATTCATACTACGCTAATACTTACGCTGGGTTTTATCAGTTGTTACTCTCTATCAAAATCCCTGCTACCAATTACCTTCTGATTGAAGAGTAATGACTTACCAATGAATCCTTTGCTAATTGGGAAGTTTAAAATGAGTAACATTCATTATATTACATAATCCTGAAATAACCACTGAGTCAGTAAGTTTTAAAATGTTTATCTAAAGATTTAGCAGAGTAAAATACAGAACCACATGGTACTTAATCGCAATACCCAAGATTAAGCGTAGAAATGATTATTGCTAATCAATGACGGTGTTTAAAGAAGAGAAGAAGATAGAGACAGCAGCGCAACTAAAGGTTGCATTATAATTACCTAAGTGCGAGAACCAAACCCCTTAGCCAAGGAATTGAAAGGATAGGACCCAGGAAGGATGAAGAGCAAAGACTTCCTCCAGGATCAGGACAGGACCGGTGACCTCTCTACAACGACGCCTGCGTCGTTCCCCTCTCTGATACTCGGCTTCTCCTCGATTCTCCCGTGCCTTCCTTCTAATGGACTCCGCCGCCCCTCCTCAGGACCTCTTCTGGACAGGGATTCAGTCTGCAATCGATCAGCTTAGCGGTCTGGAGCTCTTCCTGTCAGCAACTCCGCTCTCCTGTGCTAACTAATTAGCTAATTCTATATCTATTATACCCTTCTACGCCCATGTACCTCCCCTTAATGTTACTAAAATATGGGGCCACTACTTCTGATTGGACAGGGACAGGGGGTGGATTCTCGTACCATATTGATTTGGCCTAAATTGTAAAGCCTATTGTCTTTACGTTCCCACCCCTTCAAATTAATACATTCGCTTTATTTCCCACCCGTCTCATGACAAATGTAAACCAATTTTCATAGACATTGTATCAATGTGGGACAGGAAAGCACTAGTACAACATCTTCGGCCATCAGGTTACGGCCTTGGACTTTGTCCAGGTTGACTTCATTTGGCAGGCACACAAGACACATGCGCAGAACCATTTGCCTCTCGAGTTTCAGGTCACCAACCCAGGCCCAAGTTTACGAACTAATAAAAGTGCAAGAAGAAAATATTAGAATCACAAATAAAATGTTTCACTGTATACCCACTATTTCTATTCTATTCCCAATTAAATATATATACTATCCCGCGTTAGTAGCGTTAGGAAACGACAATTTAATAATGACATGAGAGCAAGCAGAAGCATGTGAAAACATCAAGCAGCCATTTTAATGCACACTGCGCAGAAGCAGAAGTTTCCCACCAAGCAAAGAAAGACTTCACACCATGTGATATGGTTGCGACATGCGCATTGAGCTTTCCCGCGCATAGCGGCCATTTTGGATTACAAACAAGCGTTATTCATTAGTAAAACACATAGGCAAGCATCTTTTTCTTTTGTGTCGTGAATGCAAAGGTTAGTATTAACAATACAAATTTTAATAAATTAATACTGTGAGGAGGATTGAATACAAGCAAGTTTCATTTATGAAACCTTGCTCCATCACACGGACTCAAACTTTCATGGACTTTATTGTTGGAGATGGCTGTAGAGTTGAACTGTGATTTCACTGTTACATTTATTGAGGCTCTGGTGTTAATGAGAGGGTTATTAGTTGGTCACCCACCTGCATTTGGCATCTTGACCGAGACCGTCCGTGACTTATGCCCTGTTTTATTATATACAACACATGGAGGACACCTTTGCCCTCCTCGTCATCGTCCATGACATCTGCTGATGGTTCAGGTGGGGGCAGATCTAACAGTGTTCACAGCCTTTTTCGGTGCCGGTCTTTGTTTGCGAGAGGAACGACAGGCCTTGATGAAATGATTCAATCTGCTACAGGCTGAACATTTTTTCCTTTAGCTGGACATTCGCAGAGAGATGGGAATGCCCCCACATGGACCACCTCTCATCTGGTTCAGTGTTGGTTTGAGGGGAGTGGTGGTTTTTGTAATCTTATTGACCGGTTCTGTCGTAATCTGAGTGTCCAATGCTGCCTCTATGTGTGACATTCTTGAGTCTGAGAGTTCTTGTGATCAGCCTAGCACCTGGATGTTTGCCAACATATTGCCTGGTTCCCTCAGGATCAGTTTTGTTGCATCTTTGAAGGTGCACAACTTTGAATGAATTGCACTAGGATCTCTTCATTCTTATCTTACAACTTGTATGTTCTAGCAGGGTCCTTAAGACGAGCATGGAAAGTATCTACTGATTCATCAGCGCCTGGCACAGCAGTCTGAGTTTTGCCAAAGTGGCAAAGAGCATCTTGAGCACTGCCACCACTGTGGCCTAAGTGCTTTGATAAGTGTATGGGACTACTTGAAAATGCCTTCTCCAGTATGATGGAGCATTCGCCTTTTCTTTTCCTCAGCCACAATTGTGTCTGCAAAGTACAACTACAGGCGTGCAACCCAGAGCTTCGATTTGAGGGCTTGGGATGATGATGTGCCAGCTATTTCAAATAGTGCAGAGAACGGTGGACTGCATCCTCCCATTGTGGTGGCCAGCAGATGACACTTGTCAAGGATTATGTACAGTGTCCAATTTGGAGACCTGTTATGGCAGAAATTCGTACGGGAACTGTTAGTAGGGCAAAGAAACTTGGGTCTCTGGAACAGTGAGAACCAGGCATGAACACCATCTTATGCAGAGTGGAGAGGACACACTCTAAAGATAAGGCATTATAAGAGATATATAGTGTATGAGGAATACTTGGATCTCTGACACAAAAGAGATACAGGTAGTGATGGGAGTTTAAAGTGCCTGCTCACAGTGCTGTTGCTTTGCCAGTAATGTTAGGCACTCTGTTTCTCCTTCTTTAAAATACACTAATTCCCAGTAATGGAAGTGTGGGAGATGAGAAGCCAATGAGGTTGCACATGTGTAAGACAGCATGCAGGTCTAATCTAAAGCTGGTGTTGCATGACTGCTGCAGCCCCATGTGGTAAATGGAGCAACGCTCCGCATGCCTATCAGGAACACAGCTACGGATTGCATGGTCCTGCGGGCAGCATCGGCCAACGCAAGGTACGGGCCTGCCAGAACACTTGGGAGCATTCAGGACTTGAAGTCTGAGGATACACAGTAAGGGTAAGGGTGTGCAGGTTGCCACTGTCCCTCATTGTCAATGAGTTGTCATGCCCTAGCCCACTGATAAGCTATACACTGGCCACTGCACTGATGACATAGACACACTGAGTGAGATTGGAGGGGCCCAGCAAGTGCCGAGGCAGGGGTTTTCTCTCCTTTTATTAAACAGGTCAGTGTCTGCCAAAAAAATAGAAACCAAATAATCCGCTCTTTCCAGTGGGAACATGGACAAGTGGCAAAGAAAAGTACACGGGGAAATGGGAAGGGAAGCAGAAAAAGTAACTAAGATGGAGATATCGCCACAGACAATCACCGTTGGAAACAGTGTGTTATATGAGACCTGCAGCGAAATGTACGCAAATCAAGACCACCATATCTAAAGGCTACTGTGTGCAAGCGCAACACTACATTAGCCACCCTTGTCAATTAGCGCACACTATACCCATGTATATTCGGGTGCCACTGAATTTCAGGATCGGGCCAAATCATACTTTTCCTATGTAATCACATAAAGCTCTCCACTCTTAAAAATAATCATTGGATTCCAATGACCTGAACAAACTCCCATCTAGTTTCTACCCTTCCCTTCCTAGGAAAGGTGAAGGAAAGCTGTGTAGCTTACTGTTATCTCAAATCCACGCAAACAACTTCCTAGACACCTTGCAATCGGGCTTCGGGAAGGGTTACCGCACAAATTCTGACCTCTGCATATGTTGACGACTCACTCTGCATCCTGACTCTGGAAACTCCTGTCTACTTGTGCTCCTCGATCTCTCAGTTGCCTTTGATATAGTGGACTACTGTACCCTGATCCATACCCTAAGAAAACAAATGGTCAATAGTGGGTAGTACTTGACTGGTTCACCTCCTATCTGACAAACCGTTCACCAGTAATGATAAATGAGAGCGCCTTCTTCAACAAATTCATGGTTCCAGAAGGCTCGATCCTCTCACCAAAGCTGTTTATCCTACATCTTGAATCATTTGGTAAGATTCTCAGTAGTTCTAGGAATCTCTACCACCTGTATTCTGATGGTACCCAGATCTAGCTGAAGATTTTATCCTCGACGATATCATATCCCTCCAACACTCTGAAAAGAATTCAAAAGTGGATATCAATACACCATCTCAAAAGGTAACACTGCTGAAACTGAATTTCTTTGAATCTCTCCTAAGAAATCCAACATTCCTATACACGAGTGAATGGAATCCTCTTCTGACTTAGATCGCAAATCAGCCATTGTAGAGTATGGCAGAACTATAGGCTTTGTCCTCGACAGTAGGCTTAACCTTCTGAGGGTAGTCTATGCTGTGGTCAAAGGCACTCTATTCAAGATATGGCTTCTCTGGGCATTAGGCAGTTCATCCCAGAACAGGATTTAAAATCTGTAGTCCAGGTGCTTGTTCTTTCCAAACTGGACTATGGAAACTCGCTTCTCTCCTTTCTCAGTTCTTCATGCAGCGACTCATTTTGTTACTGGCCATAAGAAATTTGACCACCTCACTCCCATCCTGTTAATCCTTCATCAGCTGCCCATTGAAGCTAGAGCTCAATTTAAAACTGTTTGCATTATGCACAAAGCCCGGAATGACTCTTCCCCCAACTGCCTGACTGGAAAACTGAAAATCTCGGGTGCTCAATGGAGTTTGAGAAATGCAGAATCCTTTCGCTTGGAGTCATCCACTTTCAAACAAGCATTTTACATGAACCAATCGTTCTGTGGAAGAGCAATGAACATTTTGAACTCCCTTCCTCGAGCCCTCTGTCAAGGCCTTTGAAAAGTAACTCAAAAGCCATCGTTTCAAAAGACACTTTGGCTAAATTTTTTATCACCTTCACACTAGGTAGACATTTGGGCCAAGATCCTGTCTAACACTTTTTTTTTGTTAAATAGTTGATCTTGATGTTTTTTCAAACTTGTCTTGTAAAGCACGCTGAAACCCTTATGCTATATTCATGCTTTATAAAATTGAAGAAAAAAATGCTAGCTTCAAAAGAAGAAACAAAATGGCCTCTCATTTTACCTGACTGGCCAGGAATAATTTAGGTGTAGTTGCCACCTCTCCCCTAGGGTGGGCAACAATCCTGCATTTTGCAGGTTTGTCCTGCAATTGTGGCTGTTCTCCAGGTTCCCGCACAGAAGCACTGCAGAATGCCCTTCCACATTTTGGTAACATGACAATTTCAATCCTCTCAGAGGACAAGCAGCGCTCCCTCTTTCAGCACTTTATGAGCTGTGAAAGAGGTATCTATCGCTGTTTAGGGTTGGTGAGCTGCAGCATAGGAGGTATCCGGCACAATGCAGCTCATGAACACCTTTACCTATTGAGATGCAAATTAAGCCACATGCCAATAAACGGCTCTGAATTGGTTCATGACTACCATGCTGTCCTAGAAACTTATCTCAGGCAGGGCTTAAGTGGGCCGGGTCTGTCCGGGTCTGAGCACCGGCAGTTATTTATAGGGGGCCTCGAAACGGGTCTCTATCGGGCTCTATTTTCGGGCCTCGCAGAGGTAGTCCGTTTTCTTTTTTTTTCTTGGACTTCAGTGAGAGCATGCACATCGATGTGCACAGCTCAATGCTGGCATCCTCGGGGAGCGGAATATAAAACAGATCCCGTTTCACTGCAATATCTGTTTGTGATTTCCGAGAGGATCAAACCCGAGTGCGTCCTTCTGAAATAATGCACGGCTGTCAAGGTAACTGCCGGATTTCTGCCTACATGACAAGCCTTCTGCTTCAGAAAAATCAAAGGGGATGCTAAAACAATACGGCAGGAACATTTGTGACGGGCATGGCGGGAATGGATGAGGATTGCACTTCCAATGGCGCCTTGTGCCAGGTCACGTGACCCTAGGGCTCGCGGCCTTGTTTTCAGGGTGACGATAGGTCACGGAGAAGAATGGCGCGGGCAGTGTTTTCGGGTGAAGGCAGCACTGCTTTCAGCATAACGCAGAGCCATCACGCGAGCAAACCAGAAGAGAATATCTATAGCGCCCACACGTTTACGCCTTGCTCATGACTGCATGAGCACTTTTCAGCGTGCTTGAATGTGAAATGCGGCTGCCCGCGGCCCCCGCAGGGGGCCACCCTAAACGGGCAGCCCATTTAGTGCCATTTGGGCACTTCCCCACCCCCAATTATGATGCGGGACTCAAGGAGGAGTCCCCTTACCAGACGCGTCACTTCCGGCACGCAGAGGAGGTGGGGAGGTATTTATGCCTCCCCCGGCCATCTTGGCGTCCTCTTTGCGCCGGACACGCCGTCGTGGAGTTGTTGATCGTCGCCGTGTTGGTCAGGGACCCCTTCTAGTGGCAAGGTGAGTCGGCCCCCTCTCCCCGCTACGGCAATCCACTGCCACCAGCTCGCAGCTCTGTCCCCCCCATCACCATTGGTGTATGCGGCCCGGCACCTGTGGAGGACCGCTGGTTTGTGGTGCATGCAGCGGGGGGCGGTGTGGGGACTGGCTGAAGGCCGGAGAGAGGGTGGTCTTGTCCCGGGCTGCCAATTAGTGCCCCGGCGGGATCGGCAGCGGTCTACGGGTTGCAGAGCAATGCTCCCCGGTTTACTCCCACTCTAGGCGGGCTGGTTCTCTGGCCTGGTCAGGGTAAAAGGGGGCGGCATACCGTGTGGGGTGCTTGGTCGAGTGCTGCACATGCCCCACGGGTCGTTATTGTTGCGAGGCGACGGGTGGGCGTCAGTGTGTGCGAGGGTCGTAGGCCCGGCTCTGACTAAGGTTTTTGCTGGAAGGCGGTGCGTGATATTGTTTCGCTGGTGAGCAGTTCTTCCCGCTTCTTTGCGAGGTCTTTGGTGCTAGATATAGCTTTCCCCCCCACCCTTGGTTACAATTGTGCTCTTGCTGTGTGGTGTGGTACGCCGGCCTGGTGCGGTCTCCCCTGTTCCCCGCTGGGCATGCAATGCATACACCGCGCCTCCGGTGACCAGGAGGTGGTCGTCTTGCGCGGGGAGTGGGGGGGGACAGGGAGGGCCTCTGGGGCCTTGCCTGCCGCCAATCTTCCTCGGGTCGGGTTGCTCAGCCTATGGCGTGTGGGGTGCGCCTACAGGGGAACGGTGGAGCCGGGGGCACTTTCAAACTCGGCAGTCTATTTACGGCTCAAGTTGTGAGCCAGTCTGGGCCCGGCCTGGCGGGTGACGAGTTCGGTCGCTCCCCGCTGCCCCTCTCAGTGAAGGGGGCGGGCTCACGTCCTTTTAATTGCTCCACTTACCACAACGCGGGAGTAGTATGGCCCGCGGGGTCCACTGTCGTCGCGGCCTGTCCTGGTTGCCGCCGCCGCTGGTGCGCTGAGTCCTGTTCCCTCGCGGCGCTAACTCCTCCCGTCCTGCCAAACATGCCTTGCTCTTACCGGCGGTGCTGGGGTCCCGGGCTCACCCCTCACTGGGACAGCTGGGGGCGGGAGTCTGGCAGGTCCGGCGGCCGCTCCCCCGTTGTTTCACCAGCCCAACCAGGCTGCTGGGGGCGGACGAGGGAGCGATCCCGGCGGGGGCCCTATGTGTCGAGGGCTGGCGGCCAGCAGGGAGGACTGGTATCTCGCGGGTCCGGTTTCTGAGAACTGGTTAGCGCCGGGGTAATATATCGTGTACTTAAGGCGTAGTAACGGCGTGATTTATTCACGTTATCATGCTTAAGTCGAGATTAATCTGCACTTGGTGTGGCAATGATTATTGCTTACGTTGTGAATTTTTTATTTTTGGAGGGTCGTTGCGAGATCCAGGGCGCCGTGTTAGGTTAGGCGGAGCGTGACCCCCCCCATGCAAACTTATCAAGCTGATCCCAACGCAGTTTGCACGCTGCATGAGCCGATGTTCAGTCTGGGGATGTCTGTGTTTGATCCACTGTTTCTTTCAGGCCGGGCCGGCTGCACGTTGCTGCCACTCTCTGGGCTGTTTTTGCACCTGGGGGTGGGGAGAGGGGGTCTTGCGAGTGTTGCTTGCGGGGCTTAAGTGGACACCGCATGGGGGCAGTGTTATTGGGTCCACGTGCTTGCTGGAGCCGGGAATGCAGCTTTTGCCTCTGTTTGCCAGCCACGCCGTCTAAGGGTCGCTCCCTCGTTGGTGGTCGTCTTGTCGTCGTCTCTTGTTCCCCCGCCGGACACGAGGTCAGCTGGCTGGCTCGTTGTCGCGTTCCGGCGGATCTCGTTGTATTGCGGTGAGTTTTACGCGGCTCGGTGGCATGATGGAAAGTATGAGCTGAAGGTGTGCGGTTGGTTATCGTCCGCTTTAAGAGCTCTGGTTCTGCTCCCTGTAGATTTCTCTTTTGCGGGATCGTCTAGAAAGCAACATTTTGGGTGTAGCGTTGGCTTTCCCAGGGAGGCTACTAAAGGGGAACAATTGAGCGCGATGCGGTGGCCCGCAGTCTGTCGGGTGCGCAGGCCCTCCGTGGTTCAGGGCACGAAGCGCTCACGGGTCGGACAGAGGCCGATGGGCAGGGGAAAGAGCTGCTGTCCCGGGCAGCCTGGTCAGTAGTAATCAGCGTCGCTGTCGCTGCTTGGGGTTGCGGGGTCGGGCCGGTGTCCCTTCGTCGACATTGAAGAATGTAGGACTAGAGCGGGAACTCTGCGAACGCTCGGCGGATAAAGCAGTGTATGGCAATGGTGACTAATTATGTGACCGGGATCCCGCCAGATAGGAAACGGAATTCAAAATAAGTTCATGGAATGCCCAGCAGGTGGCAGGCATGCTACAGAGTAATCATGTTGGCTGAGGACAGCTGAGATACGTGTATTCACGGCCGCCGCCACCATGGTAGGGTGGTCGGCCTGCTGGCATGGCTGTACCTCAGGGGGAGGACGGACTACCTTCCTTTACCCTGAGGGGGTACAATGGTGAAGTTATCTTGGGAGGGGATTGTAGACTACAGAGATTTGGCATCACAGGGGCATTTGCGGGCCTCGGCCCAGACGATGATGCGTTGGGGAGATGTTGTGCGGTTTGGGTCACTGGAGCATTATCAGAGGTATAAGTGGGTCTGTTATGCATAGGCAACGTTGGCCTCCGGCTTCGCGCATTTGCTGGTTTATCTTTGCCTTTTTGAGGCTGTGTTGCGGGGCTGGACGCCCCTGCCGTTGCCAGGCGTTGATAGCCGTCGTAGTCTGCTGCTCCCCGCCCCCCCTTCATCTAGGAACCCAGGGGTGAGCAGATTAGTTGCGGCGCAATCTTTTCTTGCCAGATGCCCCTTGCCGTGGTGCAGGCTGCGTTGGCGTGTGTGGAGGCGAGTCCGGTCTTGGGTATCCACTTTGAGGAGATGGTGTTGCGTAGCAGTGGCTCCTGCCGCTCTCTCACTCCGACCCTCTTGTGTAGTGTGACCCTGCTGTTCCGGCGTCTCTGCGACGCGCAACTGGGCAGGCTCATTTTCGTCCCGTCAGCTTCCAGCCTAGGTGGGTCTCACTGGCTTAATGCACGGGTGGACCTAAGACAGAGTGGGGGAGTTGTGCCTAGGCAGTCTTAATGTCCGAGGTGCAGGTGCGTCGGGGACGGTGCGCATGGGATTGTCTGCTCGTGCATTGGAAGTTTACGCCACCGATATTTATATCGGCCAAGCCTCGCTGTGCATTTCCGTTCACTTACCCTTTCTGCTGGATGCTTCTATTTAGGCAGGATTGGAAGCGGGGTAGAACTGTGGGTGGAGACGCCATTTGGGTTCCTGATTGGCCTAGCAGGGGTGGCCATTGTGTAGAGTGTGCCATTTTATTTGGATGCGCATAGAATATCGGAGGTGACATGTTTTAATAACCGGTGGGCTCTTTCAGAGCATGGTAAAGGTTAAGTGGGGCTTTCTGGCTGGCTTGGTTCTATGGTTGAGTGTGTGTTCCATTCCGATTGTTGCAGCCTGGTACGAAAATGTGGGCAGGGGCCTGGTCCGGAGCCTGATGGTTGTGGATGGCAGGTTGTGTCGTGGAGGTGCCGCTGCGGAGCATCTTTCATTCGCTCACATGGGAATTTCCGTAGGTGGAGGGCCCCATGCCTCGCCAGGCACGTCTGCGGGCTGCTCTCTGGGTGGGGGCGGACTAGCGCCAAGGCTAGAGCATGTGACAGTTACTTTTAAAATACACGAGGGGGGCTTGTGCACATCACCGTGCAAGGAAAACTGCTCTGTCATGGCATCTTTACACATTATTGACTAATAATTATGCAGTACCAAGGGTGGGTTCCCTGTTGCAGTCAGATTGGTAACCCTTACAGGGGGCAATAAGGGTAGTAGGACTGGGCGAGTAAACCTTGGTCCTTGATGCGGGCCCGAATAATTGTGTGGCGGTACTAAGTACCTTTAAGCGGTCAGGTGGCACATTAGGATAGTTGTGCTGAATATGTAATGCAACTGGCGCTCATGTATAGCGTTCCAATACCTTGGCATTTACATACACGTTACATTTGTGTAATTAATATGTAATTATCAATGCGCGTTAGATTAACGCCATGAATGGCGGATCGGATCTGCCTTCAGTTGGCGTTGCGGTGTCTGCCTCGGCGGCAACCAGATAGGGTGCCCTGGGTGGGGCAAAACAATATATCAATTTGGGGTTGATTATTGGTGCGTTAAACCAATTTATACTGCCGGGGTGCCACAAGTGGGAAGGCCACTTAGGGGCAGTGCCCCCACTTTGGCGTACATGAATGAATAATGCCTTCATTCACTAATACCGTTAATGGGCATTGCTCCATCCTTCTCAGCAAAGTAGACGAAAGCGGTTTGATATGTCCTTTGACTTTGATGAGGGAGTCATTCAATGCTTTTCTTTCAAAGAACTATTCTCGCCAATTTTAATTCAGTAGTTTGGATGGCGCATAGGTCTCAAATCCATCAATATTTCTTGGACGATCTGGTGACTCGCATTTAGGACATGTCCATGGTTCTTTGCGTGGCTAATTAATGTTTCCAGTACAAAGACACCCATTGCTTAAGGCGTCATGCTCCTATTGCGTCAGCCTTGGTTTGGTCATACCATATTGGGAGCCAGTCACTTAGGTATAAACCGTCGGTTGGCTACGTTAGAAAGACTTTTCTCACACGAGATTATCTGGAGCCCCTATAGCTGAGAAATCCGGAGGAGAGCTGGACAGACCACTGCCTCCAGGGGGTAGCTGCCCACTGTAGCAACAGGTGGCTAGGGTTTGGGTGCATGTAGCACATTTGTTAATGGTGCAGGATAATTATTGTTTTACTCTAGGAAACGGGGATCTCATGACCAGGTTCTGTCTTTTGGCCGTCTGTTACCAGCCCAATGGTGGGAAAGTACAATTTCACATTTACTCTGTGCTGTGTTATGCTAAGTACAGTTCCTACCAGCAACTACGGGGTTGTGCTATCTGAGCTGTAGGACGGTGGCCCGATTGACCCAGTGAGTTATGTAATCCCTGTGATGTCATGATGAGGTTTGGTAGCACAGGGCATTAGGGGCAGATGGTACTAAGTCTCTCTTGTATGGACGATACGAAGGTAATTAAAAAATTGTGTGGGAGCCTGGTGAAGAGCTAAGGTCAGGCTAGGATGTCTCGTGCTTTCACCGCACTGTTGAGTCCCAGTCACGAGCGGATTCTGTCAGGGTCAGCTGGCTGTGGGTCAAGAAGCGCCAGTGCATCAGTAGCACTGAGCGGCTTACAGCCAGAGGCGGTATCGGATGCAAGGGGCATCTGTTAGATTAGAGCCCTACCCAGAGGTACCACCTTACGTGCGTGGAGGTCTGTTGGCACCGCCTTTCTATGGAAGCCATTGTCTAGCAGGCTGCTCTGAGCAGTGCAGTTGCAGGCGTAAGTAACAGTATCAGCTGCCAGTTCAAACATGCATCTTTCACTAATTTACTCAGATAACTGGGACAGGAAGTAAGGCGGGCTGGACAACTCTTGCTTCCCTGCATTGGCCATCTTGTCAGCAAGCCGATTGTTTAGGCCACCCTGGGACACATTTACACAGCCCAGCAGCAGGTCCTTGTTGTGGTCAGTGCTATGAATTACTAAATTGAACTGAACAGGAGGCGTGTCTGGGGTTACACCAGCAGAAGTTTGGGGAGAGCTAGACTCCACACATGGTCAAGGTGTAGGTTTAAGTAGTTGGAGTGGCACTCTTAGTTGACCAGGGGTTCGATGCTACACGAAGGCATCGCCGTGTTGTGGCCAGAGCATGGGCATTGGTGTTTCCCAGGGGGCAGCAAGTGGAGGCAAGGCTCTTTCAAAATCTGGCACAAGAACACAAGGTAGTCAGGGCCAACTTATCTGTTGGGTGACTTGTGTAGGCACCTGTGTAGTTGTCACTCCACGAAGGGGTGAGTTGTCTCCAATAGTGGGAATAACACATGTGTCTCTGGCCTTACAGCTGGGTGGAGCCTGTCTCATTTAGAGGTACGCCCAGGTGAAAATTGCGTATTTAAGGTTTGCATGAACAATGCGGTTGTGGTATCTCCTAGCGGCCCCACTGAAGGTGTACTGCAGCTAAACAGGGAACTGGGAATCTTGGTTTCCGTCACTTTGGCAGGCTTAAAGCATCCAGGGTCGGAGATGGACAGTAGGTACTGTGCATCTGTGACCCGACGGCGGTGAGGCAAGCGGGGTGCGCTGCGTAAGTTGTAATTGCACAAAAGGGTGAGGTGTCTCCAATAGTGGGCACAAGACATATATTGTTTCAAACCAGCTTTGATACCATTAAGGTGTTCGCCAGGGTCTAACAATCAAAGGGGTTTGTGCAACCGTATGGTTAACGGGGAAGTAAGTGCACCCAGAACCTAGGGTAGGGACAAGTTCCTGCAGTTAAGCTCAAATGCCGGCCCGGTTAGCCATGGTAGCCTCGCTGGGTGGTGATGCTGTCAGCCAACATAGTGTCCCTAGAAATGGGAAAACAAGGTGTCAAGCCCAAAGGCTACTATGTAATAGAACATTTGGCACGCCCAGTGATCAACAAGGATTAAAATTTAGCGGAGCAGGTAATTTTCCCCTGGTAGCCCTAGTAGATAGGCTGGTTATGGAAGCGGTCATCTACCATGGGCGATGCTGTCCCACAAATTGGGGAAGAGGGTGTTAAAGCACAAAAAATACTGGCGGGGCAGCGAGTATTGCAACTACAGGTTGCAGGAGGTGGGAGCCTACATTAGCCTCTAGGGTAATATAGCCATGGTAAAAGTAGAGTTCCCTTCTGGGAGGCCATCACATTCCTACAGGTAGTGGGAGTCAGTTGCTCTTCCTGGAGTAGGATAAATTGCTCCAAGCGGTTTTCCCAGACGCAGGAAATTAACCAGAATTTAACACCAGGAATTAAATCGGGGACCAGCTACTCTTACACTTGGATTTCGGTGGAGGGCAATTAAGTCCGGGGTAACCAAGTGTACCGGGTCGAGTGTTTTGCATCTTGGGTCAAAGCGGGTTGGCACACAGGGGGTGTCTAGGATCGTCCAGGCACACCCTGCAGTGTCGAATGCAAAAGAACTGCACGTTGCCACTATTGTGAGTGTGACAGAGGCAACAATTTGTTCCCGGCCAAGGTTCTTATGGTCAGATGCTCAACATCAACCGTTCACTCCAGCTTCACCGAAGGTAGTCTGTTAGCAGAGGTATAGAACAGTGACATCTTGCGCCAGGGTGCGGACATTGCACGGGCGACACAGCAGATAGGGTGCTGTCAGACGAGGGTGCTTGCGGGCTAGGAGGCCAGGCAATGTAGCAGAACCAATTCTAAGGACCCCTCTCCCCCACCGGACTGCCCGAGAATGTGAGTGCAGTGGGATTTGCAATGTTACAGGTATTTTCCTGCCCATCAGGGGCAGAAGGGTACATTGCAGGTTTCTGCACAAATAGAGTGGGGGCAAGTATCTACAGACAGTGTGCACTGGTAACCCCAAGAGGGTGGTGTTAAGATCAATATCTCGCAGCGGCAACTTAGCCAGGTGGCATTCGTCAGTTGGTTAGGCCAGAATGTGTGCCGTGGCTCCAAGAGCGGCGTTAAATGTGTTGGAGCAGCACCACTGACAATTCCAGAGCACACACTGCACCTCGGCCCAGTAGGTGAAGACCATATGCTCAGGTGCGGCTTGATCTTATGGAAGGCAATATTCCCTGGATTAACAATACTAGTTCACTACCTGGGTTGAGCATCAAGGGTCACAGCTGGTTGGCAGGTATGTGTGTAGCTTTAGTTGAGCAAGCCTGGTAGGTGGTGCAAGTTGTCCCTCCATTTGGTTGCGGTGACTGCAATGGTGTGCGCTATGCGAACAGTTTTGTTCGCCAGGGTTTATTAATCGCCATGGTCTGGGCACATGTCTGGTCAACTTCAACAAATTAGGTGCACTCTGCTCCCAGGGCAGGTTACGGGTTGTTTCAGTGATGCAGGAAATGCCCGTCCACATAGCCAGAGCATATAGACTGGTTGTGGAAGCGGTCTTCCAAGCACGTGTGCCGCTGTTCCATAAATTAGGGAAACAGGTGTTAGGAAGCACGAAATACTAGAACGACTGCAACTAGGTTGCAGGAGGTGGGAGCCACATCAGCTTGAAGGGTAATGTAGCGATGTTTAAGAGTAGAGCTCCCTCCTGGGAGGCCATCACATCCTTGCAGGTCATGCGAGGCACTCGTACATCCCCAGAGAAGGATATACCGCTCCATGTGCAAGTTCGCAGGGCAAGAGGCTTTGGCTTCATAAGGCATGGGCTAAGCCGGGCGAACACCAAGGGAATGTTGACGAAGTTGGGGTGCACTTGGCACAGGTGGGCTTGGATCTGTTCCTACTGGACATGAATGAGGCCCGGGAAATTGCAGGTTGCAGTGAGAAAGGAGTTGTTTTGGTGGGGGCTCTTTAGGCGACGGGGGCCGCCTCCAGAGCTGTGGAGGAGTTACAGGGCGATCTGGAAGCAAATGGGTACAGAAGGGTACCTCTGCAAGAGCACAATAGGGGTGCCAGAGCCAAATCCCAGGAGCCTCATGGGAGGGTCCTGGAACAATTACGTCGGCGCCCGTTAGTCCTTCGGGCGGTTGTGGGCCTGAACAACCGGGGGCTTGCCTTGCTACGCTCCGCCCTGAAAGGGGCGTGAGTAATAAGGGACCAATGTGTCACGTGATCCAGTAAGGGGATCACCCCCATAAGGGTAGCGCTGATTGGTTACTCCACAGTGCTTGGCTCATCATGCGGGCAGGGCAGCATAGGTTGGTACAGCTGCCTGCCCTTGGATCGCCCGTAAGATAACCCCCCATATTGCATACTTTTGTATGGAATAAACCTGCAGCACTATTTTCCCAAACAAAAGTTGTGTTGTGTATTTATTTATGCATGCAGACTCTGTTGTGGTGTGGGTGGGGTGTGTTGCCAATAATGGGACTATGCGGCTGCCCGCGGCCCCCGCAGGGGGCCACCCTAAACGGGCAGCCCATTTAGTGCCATTTGGGCACTTCCCCACCCCCAATGATGATGCGGGACTCAAGGAGGAGTCCCCTTACCAGACGCGTCACTTCCGGCACGCAGAGGAGGTGGGGAGGTATTTATGCCTCCCCCGGCCATCTTGGCGTCCTCTTTGCGCCGGACACGCCGTCTCCCACCCTACCGCATACCCGGCGTGGGGTTGGCAGGCGAAGTACATAGAACGTTGTAATGTTTTCTTTCTCGTTGCAGGAGGAGTTACAGGGCGATCTGGAAGCAAATGGGTACAGAAGGGTACCTCTGCAAGAGCACAATAGGGGTGCCAGAGCCAAATCCCAGGAGCCTCATGGGAGGGTCCTGGAACAATTACGTCGGCGCCCCGTTAGTCCTTCGGGCGGTTGTGGGCCTGAACAACCGGGGGCTTGCCTTGCTACGCTCCGCCCTGAAAGGGGCGTGAGTAATAAGGGACCAATGTGTCACGTGATCCAGTAAGGGGATCACCCCCATAAGGGTAGCGCTGATTGGTTACTCCACAGTGCTTGGCTCATCAGGCGGGCAGGGCAGCATAGGTTGGTACAGCTGCCTGCCCTTGGATCGCCCGTAAGATAACCCACCATATTGCATACTTTTGTATGGAATAAACCTGCAGCACTATTTTCCCAAACAAAAGTTGTGTTGTGTATTTATTTATGCATGCAGACTCTGTTGTGGTGTGGGTGGGGTGTGTTGCCAATAATGGGACTATCTACCCCCACAAGAGCAGCCAGACCAGGTTATTTAAATAACAGCTGTGACTGCCAGCCAAATCAATTCATCAAACGTGGAAAGATAAACGGCTGAGTCGCTGTGCAGAGATTTGACCATGTGACCTGGAGGTTAAACCCAGATTTCTCCACAGTATACTCACCCTGCTGCATTATCTTGTAGTCTACATTTTATGTCTTATGTGCCGGTGTTATGTTGCTGCTGGTGTTATGTTGCTGCTTGCAGTATATGCCCTTTTGCTTTAGTGCCAGAGAATCAACATGCAAAATGGCGGAGCGGTCCTGCAAATACGTGTGACGCGCTCCCGAAAGAGCACTTAGGCTGTCTGCCTCACAGACACACAGAGGCCTTGAACCAAGCGCGGGTCAGGGGGCTACCTGCTTCCCACCTTGCAGGAGCTTACATTATCCCTGGATGCATCTTGGGTTGTACGTTCCTCAGGGGGTTGGGTACACAGCCGTCCTGTCCCCATCTTGCACACACTGTCTGACATGGTGCTCTTCACACCCTGGGAACTTGGCTGTCAGACCCACTGGGTGTTGGATCTATTGTGCTATTGCCATCCGCAGCATAGGTCTAACGACTACTAAACTCAGGGCTTTAAGTGGGCCGGGTCTGAGCACCGGCAGTTATTTTCAGGGGGCCTCGAAACGGGTCTCTATCAGGCTCTATTTTCGGGCCTCGCAGAGGTAGTCCGTTTTCTTTTCTTTTTTTCTTGAACTTCAGTGAGAGCATGCACATCGATGTGCGCATGCTCATTTTGCTCACTACTGAGTAGTGGAGGTCAAGGCATTGCGTCATGCCAGGTGAACCGCGTTGTAGGAGGACTCTGTGGCATGTTTTGAAGGGGGTGGTGGCTTCATTAAAACTCACCCCTGTGAAGCCGCGTTGCCTTCTGGGAGCAGGGCTTCTAGTACACTCAGCCTCACGTGAAGCCACCCTATACGGGAGGTGTCTGCCTGGGCATTTCCCGGGATGACGACACAGGTCTTGGGGTACTGGGGAGGGTGTATGGCGTTACCCATACATAGCCTTGCTGTAATAAGGAGGGGAGAGAGCGAGCCTGAGCGGGGAATTCCAAATCTGATGACAATCTGAGGAGTCCTAGAGCTGACGGCTTGTCAGAGCAGGGGGTACTGCTACACTAGTTACCTTTATTTAGACCACGCCCCTACTTGGATAGGCCACACCCCTTTAAGAGGTTTGCCCTGCCCCTTTTAGAGCACCCCCAGTTTTTTTTCCCCACTTAAAGCCCTGATCTCAGGAGTATATCTGTAGTGTTTATTTCTTTCATTCAGCCTGTTTCAAAGTGCTGACATGTTGTCAGATAAGTGGACAGAAGCACAGGAAGAGTATGATTTGCCCAAGATGAAACACTTTGCTAAATACTAGACCCAGGATTTCAGCACACTCCTTCTTGCTTCAAAGGCCACACATTTACCAACATATTACATTTTGGTGAATATACCATGAAACTTGGCACTTCTCCTCTCCCCAGGAAATATCCAGTCCATTTTTTTAACCAAATCCTTACTATCAATTTTTGCTTTAATTGTAAATACTCACAATCTTGCTAAAAAGGGACAGGGGAATAAGTTCAAAAAGTGATTGCCCAAGGGAAAACAATTTTGCCAAATGGGAAGGTCAGGATTAAAAAACATGTGGTCCTGGTTGTACGGTTTTTTAAACTATTCCACTAGACCAGAACTGGAGTGACTCTGGTGGCAAGGCCAAGGGGTGCCCTTACCAGGAAACTGTCACTATTTTGCATGCCTTTTCCAGCTTTAGAACACAATGTTTATTTCAAGCATATTTACGTGAAGTTGTAAAGCTGTCTCCAGCGAAGTTATATCTTTTAAGATGACTTGATTTAGAGAAGGGAAATTTAGAATTAAACTTCAGAAATGTGCTATGCATTTCATAGTCCCTCCACTCCTCAATAAATGTCTTTTGATCTTCATGCATGTGCAAAGTGTCTCTACACGCAAAGGGTATCCAACCACGCAAAGTATCCTGTAAAGTGATAATGGAAAGTTGGCCACCCTTATTTCACCAGCTGTTTTGTTGGCAAAGAACAATAGTTCTCTTAAACTAGAACTCATTTCAATTGGTTAGGCTGTATAACACATTTACGAGTTTCTTTCCAAAAGACTTTTAAAGAATGCAAAAGTTAAAATTCTTGACCAAGCAAATTAAAAAAGCTAATTCTTTAAAAAAAAGTATTTTTTGTTTTTGTTTTGGGGAGTTATGCATCTTTTAAAATACATACAGACTTTCGTAAGCGAAACATAAAAGGGACTGATAAAGTTGCAGCCCCCTACATCTACCGAACATGCCTGACATTTTAAGATGGCTGCCACTGATGAGCGAAAAAGGGACAGCTTGTTTAAGTCATGTTGTTAGTGGTATACACTCAAGTCGGTCAAACCGGTACAGATTTCAACGTGTATCTTTAAAGGACTTTTCAGATGAATGTGAAATTAAATTCAAACAGCGCATTTTGTGGTAAGTGGTCTTGTTTTCTTTAGTGGTTGTACTGTGAAGCATCGTTTTGAAAACTATGTTCTCTTCGTATGTACCTCTTCGTTGTGTAGGCGGGGCTTGTTTTCTGTCTCTCTTTACAGCCCGTCAGGCCTCTTTTCACAATTTATTTAGACACTTGCCCAAAAAAATCTACCACTGGAAGTCTTGGGGCTCTGGGGAAAGTTTGCTCCAAGTGTTGGCCAAGTGGGGGCGCGCGGACAGGAGAGGGGGCAACCCCTCTAGAAGCAGCAGAACAGGACCTGGAAAACGGCTAACGTCGGGTTCCATCAACGGTCAGCGCGGCGCGAGACGGTAACCAAGTGGCGGCAGCTGCGTGGCACAGTATGGCCCAGGCGGGCCAGGGGGCTGTGCCGCTGCTTCGCTTCCCCCGGTGACCCTACTCCGTGGCCCTAGGATGAGCGGCAGAGTGCGGTATGGGCCCCGTGAGGGCACTTGTCCGTACACTATGAGTAGCGGCGATTAGGGTGCGGAGCGAGGGAAGGCGCTCCCTGAGCTGGACACCGTCGCCCAGGTCCCGAGGATATCCCAGGCATGCTGTCCCGAAAGAAGACCAAGAAGGAGGTGTCCAAACCCGCCGAGGTGCAGGGAAAGTATGTGAAGAAGGAGACGTCCCCTCTGCTGCGCAGTGAGTACCGGGGAGGCAAGGGGTGGGGGACATCAATGAATCCTGTGGATCACAAAGCCTGCAGCTGGTGGGGAAGGAGTTAAGTGTGGGGTCCCTTCTCTCTTACACGTTGGTGTGTAGCAGTAAAACACTTTATTGTATTAATCATATGATTACAATAAAAATGCGAGCATTTAAAAGACAAAATAATTTCTGTGGTAAGTACAATAATCCCACGAAGAAGACGTTCTTCAATTAACATCGGGTAAGTTTATTCATGTAACTTCAGCCACGGCAAAGAGCAGCACACCATCGGAAGTTCGATCTGCAACTGACAGCTGCCGATCGAACCCCCAACAGCGTACACTCCAGGTACCGGACAAAATGGAACCCCACATCACAGCATCAAGAATATACTATTTAAATACAAACCCACTACATCACCTCCCCCCTTTACATAAAACAAGATAAACCCCAAAGCATTTCCAAAGATTAATATCTAACAAAATCCTTGAATCTAGAAGGAGGTCTTCTAATGCGACTCCCATGAACAGCACCATCCAAAGAAATGTCAGTAGTTCCCCCCCCCCCAACAGATCAACTCACATTCTCACTCTTAGATGCATACTTATTACAATCATGCAACCAATGCGTCCACTCTTGATCATGATCCATCAATGAAGCTTTCCTGCCTCTAATTAACTCAGCTTGATCCTGTTACCTTCACCAACTGCAAAACACACAAGATGATGGACGGAATGCTGCACATTGGCAAACATTCACCCCAGTCACAGATCTGGGTTTAATCCATCGTTATTTTGCTTCACACGCCACCCCAGTTCAGACATAGCCATATGCAAATCAGTCTTGACCCTGTGCCTCATGGGAACAGTCCAGACCGAACTGCCAAGCCATGTCTTCCCTGGACCGGAATCAAGCATCCTAGGACCGGTTTCAGGCTATCAGCCTTCATCAGCCAGGATAGCTTGACTCCAGTGGCGTAGTGAGCACCGGGACCACGCCTGGGCATACCCTTCCCACTTAGGGCGAAATGCAAAACACACAAGTGGGAAGGGTATGCCCAGACGTGGTCCCGTGCTCACTACGCCACTGGAGTCAAGCTATCCTGGCTGATGAAGGCTGATAGCCTGAAACCGGTCCTAGGATGCTTGATTCCGGTCCAGGGAAGACATGGCTTGGCAGTTCGGTCTGGACTGTTCCCATCAGGCACAGGGTCAAGACTGATTTGCATATGGCTATGTCTGAACTGGGGTGGCGTGGTGAAGCAAAATAACGATGGATTAAACCCAGATCTGTGACTGGGGGTGAATGTTTGCCAATGTGCAGCATTCCGTCCATCATCTTGTGTGTTTTACCTTCACCAACTGCCTCTTGTTCCACCAACCTTTACCATCCCAAAAAACTGCACCTTTGCTTACCTTGCAAACCTGAACAGGATCAGAGAGCACCGACTCTCCTTTTCTCACCTTGTATGGTTTTTTAAACCAAACCCAATCACCAACAGAAATCCCTAAATCACTTTCTATCAAACCTGTTTTTCATATCCAACTGTTTTCCCTTGACAATGTCTGTCACACTCCTAGAACTAGAGCCATCAACCACAGATTTTCTACTATCCAGCCAAGAAGGAAACAAAGTAGAATTTGCCTTTCTACCTCTCAATAACTCAAATGGAGTAGCTTCAGTGGTACAGTGTGGCGAAGTATTGTAATTCCATACCTTTTCCTCCAAAAACCTTCCAACGTCGAGGCTAGAGCAGTTTGAATCCCCTCTTTCAAGACTTTATTACCCCATTCCACCTATCCGTTGGAAGTAGGCGAATACAGAGCCACCTTAAAATGCTTAATATCCTGTGTCTCCACAAATTTACACATCCTTTCAGACAGTGTGTCCCATTATCTGTCACCAAGGACCTAGGAGCCCCTTCTAACAAAAACATCTTCTTCAAAAAAGTAATGGTGTTATCTGTATCCGATGAATCCACAAATTTGTAATACATCCACTTTAAAAAGTAGTCCACAGCCAAAATTAAATACTTCATATTATTCGCCAAAACATTATAAGGTCCAGAAAAATCCAAACCCACTTTATCCCCTCCTCGTCGCCAAATGTGGTAAGTACAATAATCCCACGAAGAAGACGTTCTTCAATTAAAATCAGGTAAGTTTATTCATGTAACTTCAGCCACGGCAAAGAGCAGCACACCACCGGAAGTTCGATCTGCAACTGACAGCTGCCGATCAAACCCCCAACAACGTATACTCCAGGCACGGGACAAAATGGAACACCACATCACAGCATCAAGAATATACTATTTAAATACAAACCCACTACAATTTCAATAATTAAAACTTACTATAAAATGTCATACACACTACGTAATATAGTATTTACCCAACATCAAATCATGGTTTCCATTCATTGTCTGTCATTCTACAACTGTATCACTGTATTCTTTAAATCAAGGTATTCCGTTTGCCAAGTTAAAGTGCTAATTTGCTATTTGGTAAGATGTATCCATCCAATTTGTCATAGGGGACTCTATACATGCGTTTCCCTGATGTAAATATAATTTATAGTCCTTTACCTACAAGAGTTGCACATGCTATTTCGTCCTAAACCTTTTCGGCTCGATCTTTAATTTAAAAAAATACATAATTTCCCGTTATAAAAGCCGTCTAAGCAATTAATGCTTTATAGACATGATCTAAAAACATTACCATCCTTGTTATTGCACTGTCCTCTTTGAGCCTGAAACTGTATTGAACGGCCTCTGCCGTTGTTCTTATTTTAGCATTGTTAAACAATGGGCGTAAATATGTCCTCCGCGTGGGCAGCAGCTTAGGGCAGATGCATATTAGATGTTTAAGTGTTTCCTCAAAAGTTCCACAAAGCCGACATACTTGTATACCTTTAAGTGCCTGGTTCCATTTCCCTTCAAACTCCCCAATTGGTATGTAAAATTGCCTAAATCTTAGAAATTTCCTTTTTATATAACTAGGTAGATTCCATCATAAATATTCTTGAACCTGTACTGTATATGTGTTGATTACTAAATCCATATGTTTGTATTTTCCAGCTTGTAGAAGATCTAAATCCCACTGCTTTGTAGTTAACGTATTGCGTATTAGATTTTTCCGCACAGATCTGGCCATTTGCCCCATCTCCTGTATATCGGGCAGACCATAAGATCCCAATTCCATCATTATACTGTACAGTTCTAAATCCTGACTTTTTCGCTCCCTAGCTCTTCAAATATTAGATGTTTCAATGTGAATGGATCAGCCATGGCACAATCAATAATGTAGTTCACACAACTTCTCTTATGCAACAGTTCCAGGGATTTTAGACCAAATTCTAATCTTATGATGCAATGCGGGGGTGCCTGTCATAGATGTAGTAAGGTGCGTACACATTTCATAAAACATTTCTCAAATTCGAGAATGACTTGCTTACTCATTACTGGAGATGCATATAAGTACAGAATTAATTTCATTTGTAATGCTTTAAGTGATGGACTAATTGCATTCCCTCCGAACATTTTCATGAATCTCGAGATTGATTTAGTAATAGCCGTTGATTTTGCATTTTTACTAGCCGAATGGCTTGACCATGATAACTTATTATCAAAGATAGTTGTATTGTTCCACTACCTCAATTGAAGTTTCTCCAAGTGTCCACTTGTTAGGTTTGATAGACTGTCCAAACGTCACAATTTTCGTCATGGACATATTGGCTATCAGTCCATTTGCTGTATTGTAGGTATGTAGTTGGTTCAGTTGGTACTGGAGTCCTTTCGGAGTTAGAGACAAGCTCACTGTCATCCGCTTATGCTAGGTATGGTATTTTTTTACCTCCTAATTTTGGTGCCATACCCCTATCAGATTAATGTCATATCTATATCAGCAATATAGAGAGAAAATAACTATGCGAGAACACAACCTTGCCTAAGACCATTTATGGTATCAATTTTTGGCGATCGCGTATTATCGTGTGCCAATTTCACCTGTAGCCATGTTTCCAAATGCAGGCCGATATTAAAATTCAGAAAATTTGGATCAACTTCCCATGTTGTTAGTTTGCTCCACAGCCTTTGTCGGTTTACCTTGTCAAACGCTGTGGAATAATCCACAAAACAGGAAAAAAAGCAAGTGTGCGGAAAATAACGATTTATGTCTAACGGATCCAATGAAATGATGTTATCAATTGTTGAACACCCTGAGCAAAATCCGATTTGTGTTATTGGTATTCGTGACTTTATCTCTGCCCATGACCTTAATTTGTTTTGAAGGTGTTTTGCAAACAGTTTCCCTTCGAAGTCCAACAATGCTATTAATCTATAGCTAGATGGATCAGCTTTTGGGCGTCCTTTGTATATTGGATGGGCAATTGCTCCTTTCCAAGAAGATGGTATCCTTCCATGCTTGATTACCTGCGAAAATAGCTGTTTTAGCAACATACTCCAAAAGGTTATGTTTAACTTGATCAAGTCTATAGGGATACCATTTGGTCCTGCTGTCTTAAATGAGCGCACACTCATTTTTAGTTCTACTATTTCTTCTTCTGTAATATTTGCAAATCACGGTGGTGTGGGCAGGCTTTGCAATGTTCAGTGTAAAATAGTTTCAGGGGTGATCTATTTTGGTTACAATAGGGTGTGAATAGAGTTCTGTTAGGTGACCACTGGAGTTTGACCAACCAAATGGAGATACGGTGTACCGGTTCATCTGCATTCTATCCTTTCACCACGCTTAGCTTGTTTTAAGCTCTCCTGCCTGCACTTTGGAGTTGTAATTGTAAAAATGATCTTACTATTTCATTTAAATTGCAAAGGATTTATTACTGAATAGACTCCCACATTACTTTCAAATCAGTGCTGGAATTGGAAAAAAATAACGCAGGAACAAATTGGGGATCAAGGTGTGGCAAAGGAAAGGGAGTATAGTCACGAGGGATGGAGCGTGGAAATCAGAGTCTGACAGGCAACTGCATTTGTTTAAAAAATGTATTTAAAACAAAAATCAATTGCAGTAAACTGACAACAAGGACAAACGTGCCATCAAATCTGTTCTCGCTTACTTAATTGGTCACAAAGAGGGTGCATTTAAAAATATTTTACAGAGTTAAGACACCTGTTGCAGAGATGTTTGTTAGCCCAGCAATTTTGAGGGGAGTAAAACAGCAGCACGATACCTCTAGTGGTTAATGCAGTTCTGGGAGTTTTCTGTGTTTTGTCCATTGACCGTTTTAACTCGTAAGGTAGAATAGAGGTTTAATGTGCCTGCTGCAAAGCACATCGTGTAACATGCAGATCACCAATTTAAATTTTATGTAGATGGGTAGGTGGGCTACTGCCTATGACATTGAGATCATTTTGTTACTTTCAGTTCACAAGTTGCTATCCTTATATAGCATGTTGTTCGATTTACCTGCCTTAAGGAGCGGCTTTCAAACTGTAAGTTATGGGTTTAGATGCTTATTGGTTTTTTTTTTCTCAATCTATTATTCAAAGATTACAAAGAAGGACTCTTCTTGAAATTACTAAAGTCTTGTGACTGACAACCCCAATCACTGCATTACGTTTTATATCTTGACTTTGTTCCTCCAGACCATTCACTCTTAACCTATAATTTCTACAAGTATAAACGATAATGTCTATTTGTAGGTAGCAACTTCTAGTGGAATGTTATTGTTAGTTCATCATTGGACTGGTAATAGAAGGAAGAGATGGTAATAAAGATTAATTATGAAGTAACATTTTAACACTTTATAAGCATAGTGATTTCCCCAAGCCTTTGTTTACCTAATTCAAAGTCAAAGCAAGCTTTATTGTTCAATTAGTTAAAATCGTTACAATATGGCACATTAAATAAATACATTAAAATTATGAGACTTTCTTGTCGGATAAGGCAGGGAAGATGTTTAATGCCTAAAAAGCTAGTCCTACTTTGTGCAAGGAGCAGCTTAACAAACATAAAATAAATTAACATTATTCCACCTGATGCCACAGGCTAGTCTGCTTCTGCAAAAGAAAAACTTGTGTAGGGATTGTTTAGGTTAATGATTGGCATGATTGCCTTGTTGTAGATGCTGTCAGTGCAGACATACAAATGTTTCGTATGGCCCGAGTGGGAAAGGTGCTTTGTGCCAGAAGAAGGACTTGTGCAAATGGTCATTTAAGCATGGCAAGTAAACCGAGGTAACTTTTATCCGGTACTATGATTGGTATGGCTGAGAGGGTACATCACCCCCATACCCATGGGGGTAAACGTTCAAGGCTGAATGAACTGTTCAGGCTGATAGGGTGCTTTCTTTGGGGCCAGGTCAACTCCCTGGAGATATTTTATTTTTCCGGAGATTACTCGGGGCCTTTGGAGTTTAGGCATGTTATTATAGCTTGTCTACAGGAGCGCACCCCTACCTGGTTTCAGAAGGGCCAAAGCCAGCGACGGCACACATTTAAGGTGGACCTGTAGAGGCAGATAGAGTGGATTGCATCCTCCTTTGGTTGACCACACAGCCTGCATGGAACCTCTCCTTCTGCCCTTAACTATGGCGCTGCATGTGCGTTAGTAGGGAGGATGCCTAGGTGTTGTTTTAAGGAATTTCTTTTGGTCCTGCTACTGAAGGCCTCGCGCAGGTATTGCTGTGGCCTTAGGGAGGTGTAACCGTTTAACACCATCTATGCGTGGGCACTGTTCTCGAGAGATGCCCTGTCCTCCAGAGATCAATTTAGTTTTGATGTTTTGTTAGCGGTTCTTCAGAATGTTTCGAGGCTAGGCGCTGTGACTCATTATTGTGGTAGCCCAAGCAGGTCGATTTTTGTTTAAAAAAAAAAATGTAAAAGCTATTCTCCGGATGCTGAATGGGGTTTATTTCCAGCCAAACATTGTGGTTTATGGTTTTCCTTTCAGCGGACTGAAGCCTGTAGCGCATGATGGTAAATGCAGCGCGTCTAGCTTTTGACTGTTTGGCTATATCAAATTCTAGCCTGATTTGGGCGGGCAAGATTTATCTAAGGAGATGGAAAATTTCCCTGTAAGTTCTTGTGACCATGTTGTCCAGAGTTTTTGAGGCCCTGCCGAGAAGATCTTCTCTTCCGTGTGCCACGGTTGGGACTACCTTGGCCCTTGCTATTTCTAAAATGGGGCTGCACGACAGACCATTCAGGTTCCTAAATAGCGCCCTTGGACCTGCTGCCAAAGCGAACCCTTTCCTTTTTATTTCTTCCCTGTGAGGCTTGAAGTTTCCTTTATTGTCAAATGTAAGTCTGAGGTATTTATATTAGTTGACTTCATCAACCTTGGTAGAATAAAAAAAACTTTATTTTGTCGCTTGTTCTTCTAGATCAGTTCATTTTGGCTTTCTTGGTGTTGATTGTCAGGCCATTTTTTTTAATTCAATATTCATGGGTGGTGTTCAGAAGGCTTTGCATCCCAACTTTAGTCCGGCTTATTAGCCCCAAGTCGTCGGCGTAGAGGGGATTTGAAAGGAGAATAGAGCCAAGCTTCAGGCTTGGGAGTTAACCGAAGCCAGGTATGAAGAGAGGTCCGCCAGAAATAGGTTAAAGAGTGGTGGCTAGGACACGACCCTTCTTATTCCCGCAGGATGTTGAAATGGCCCTAGAGAGGTTATCCCCACTCTCCAGCTTTACTCTGACCCAAGTGTTCGTATGTAGGTTTTCAATCGCTCGTAGGGGCTCCGATGGTGCATACCATTTTTATTAATTTGCTCCAAAGCCTGTTCCAGTTAACACTGTTCCAGTAGGATGCACGTGTATTTATTTTCCTTCTTGGTCAACGAGGGCTATCAGTCTATAGTTTTTGGATTTCGATTTGCCGCCTCCCTTGAAGATGGGTGCTAAGATGGACCCTTTACAGAATGCTGGAATTGTGTCACCTGATAGAGCATGAGTGAATAGAGGGGCCATGTACCCTGCCCATTTGGCTGGATTGGTCTTGAAAATGACCTGGGGATTTCATTCGTGCCAGGAGCGCCATTGAATCTGCATTTAGGTATCTGCTATTGTACTGTAGCTTTATCTATAAATTGCATCTAGTCTGTGCCGCTGGACGGTGAAGCCAATGGGCGATGCTGATTGGCTGAGGCCACCCCTGGGAATTCCGGTGTGTCCTCTGCATGTGTTGTTGAAGTGAGCAAGAAGGAAGGAGGCCCATACTTCCTCACAAGTTCTATTCCGGGCATGGTTGTAATTTTTTTGGTAGGGTGTTGACAGATCGCCAGAATTGATTGAGATTATGATGCCTTGAATTCCAGATGAGCTTGGCCCAGAAGGATTCTGTGATTTTTCCTGTTTTTGCTCCAGACCACCCTTTTTCAACTCCTTTTGCTTGTGCCTTAAGGTGGCTATGAGTGTTTCATTGTGAGGAACCGCTGAACTTTGACTTCCTTTTTGAGAATTCTAATTGCTCTGTTCATGCACTTGTTTCAACCTTGTGCATGGTGGCCTGTTGATGGTAGGGCTGTAAAAGATTTACTTTTGAGGCATGTTGTTGGGAGACGGAGTCTATAAATGCTTCCCAGTTTCCTTTTGGTGAGTTCCTGTTACTCTGAGCCAACTTTGTGTTTTTCAGCTTCCTGTTCCGGGAATTGTATGGTGGTTGAGGTCCATTTTACCCTCTTTTGGTTGGCCAGTTAGATAGATCCCGGAGGGTCTGAGGTGTGGAAGTTTCTCGGTCACAGCAAGTGCGAGTTCCCACTCCTGGGGCATATGTTTTCTCTCTGTTCTTTCACCCATTTCAAATGAGTGAACCTGCTTTAATAGAGACAGGAATCCAAACGTGTGGTCGATCAGAGAGTTGCCATTGGTGTAGTGAAAGGGCATGACGGGTGGAATATCGCCTTGGTAGCGTCCATTAAGGGCCCTAAAACCCAAGTGTTCCAGTTTGCTGCGGAAGTTGAGGCCCTTTTGGTCTCTCCTCCTTAACCCTGTGTTTACCTGTATTGGGATGTCCCGTTGACGATCTTGAGCCACTGTGATTTCGCTCTTTTGTGATGGACCTAGCAGATGTGTGTTAAAGTTACCTGTTACTATGATCAAGGAGTGTTATGCCCTTACTCTGAGGAGACTGTCGCAAAGCTTCTTCAGGGTCTCTGCATGATATTTGCAGTTGGGTGGTGCTTAAAGGTTCACTTAAGTCACTGTGATGGTTGTGCTGGCTGTACGCCCCTGTTGCAATGTTCCTTTTTAAATCTTTTTTTTTTTTAATTGGTTTTCATGTGAGCCATAGTTCCAAGCACTCAGGAAGAATAACAATTCGGATGCACATACTTGCAGTGGAAAAGGCCAGCATTTGTAATACAAACCCCTCTTGCTATGTTATATGCAGTATTTGGATATTGTCCGAGTCGGCTTTTTACTCCTTGCTACTGGCTTTGATTGCTGTAGACAAATAGATTGAGAGCCACCCTCTGCTGCATCCGAATTTGGATTTTTTTTTTGGTTGCCAAGATTACATTGTTGGAGAACCCCAGATGGCGATTTGGTTCTTCTCCTGAAGGTCGACCACCGAAAAGATTTGGAGAAAGGTGAGGAAGTCCTGGTCTTCAAGCTTACTTGCTAGGCCGTGTATGTTCTATGAGCAGAGTCAGAGGGCAGATGTGTGTTCTGTGGAGCCTGCTTGAGCTTCCCCAAGTCACCTTGCAGGCTGTGGCTTGTTTAGTGAGTTTGCAACCAAACCCCTACTCGTATGTTGCTGACCCTCTCCTGTGCTGGGTCATAGAGTGGGAATTGGGATCTGATTCAGTCACTTTTTCCTTGATTGGTGGGCATACAAATAGTGCATTTTTCAGTACTGTTTTGGTGGTATATTCATTTTCCCTGGCTTGGAACCTTCTGTCCTCAGCGGGTGCAGGTACCCTGGTTCTATGCATCTTTCCACGATTATGCCCATGCCAGGAAGCAGTTGCTTTTGCGCTGTTCTTTGTCGGCCATGTCCGGTGTGCACCAGGTGACCTTTGTTGAGTCTCTCTGGTGCCCTTGATTTGTATTTACAAATAGAATACGTTCGATGTCGGTAGAGGTTGCCCCAGCAAGTTGTGGAATCTGATTTAGCAGTGTTATAATATTGCCTCGGATAAGGATGTCCTAATTTCCTGTTGAGCTGTAGAGCGGATGGAACAAGGTTGCACTAGGTCCCCTTGCTTGAGAGATCTCACATGGTGTCTGTGTACTCTTGATCAGCTGCTGAAGGTTGGTTGGGGCTGTGTTCTCTTTGCCCTTACGTGGTGCCAGGGACCCCTCCGGTGTGTTTCAGATGATTCTTTTTAAGACCAAGTTACTGTTGCAGGACGTGTTTCCAGGGCAGATGCCGTTTGTCGATATTGCTGGAGCTGATGAGCCACCGGCCATCCCGTCTGAGTTAACTGACAGGAAGTTGTGAATAGAAGGTGGCCCTGTCCTTAAATTCTGGGCCGCTGGAGTGCTGCATGACTTTATTGCTGGAACTGACAAGCCACTGGCTGTCTGCCCCATCTGAGTTTTCTTCGACTGTTAACTGGCAGAAGGCTGGAAGTAGAAGTTGGCCCTTTCCTTATATTCTGAGCTGCTGTGGTGAGGGGTGGGCTATCATCAGAAATGAAGGTCCTTGGCTGTTCTTGGTTCCTGCGGCTTGGTCGTGGTCCTCTGCAGCTATTGCCGTTGAGGTGGAAGTCTGTTTGTCCTCAGTTATGTGATCTGTTCTTGCCCTGTTCTTAGGAGGGGTGTCTGTCCCTTGCCTTTCTGACATTGAGGTTGTGTTTCCAAAGATGGCATATTTGCTCAGCCAGTTAGTTTTAGGGAAGTTTTTGTTACTTGACTTCATCTTCTGGAGTCTTTTAGGTCTTGCGCCTGCGCCAGCTTTGATTGAGGGTGCGGGTGGAGTGTTTTGGGGTAGTCCATTATGGCAGAGCTGGCTTGACCCTGTACTGCTGCTGACATCTTTGCTAGTGGAGTCTCTCTTTTTATTCCGTTTTTCGGCTTCCCCAGGCTCTGTTGCCATGGTCTCACGAGGAGGATTGATAGACGGTAGCGGGCAAGGAAAAATTGACCATCTGAAGTGGGACTGAGTGTGATAGAGCTAGTCGTTTCGTCGCTGGACCATCTCCTTTGTCCAGGGTCCCGCCCAGTGGGAGGAGGTTCCCGTGGTTTTTTGTCCTAATTCTGTTGATGTTTTACTCTGTGGCACATGGTCTCCTCAAGTGGGGGGAGGTTGAGCCATTGCGCAGAGCTCTCAAAAGGGACCTGCAAGAGACAAAACACCTACCATGTATTATAAATGCCCATATAATTGTACAGAATACCTTCGCTGAAGCAAGTTGTTTGCAGCGGTAAAGCTCCTGCCCATAGTCCTTCAGGACCAAAACAGCATTTTCTTTGTGATGGAACAGGAATGGATTTGCATCCTGATCTATGGATGTCCTTTCTCAATTCCCTTAGACAACCCTTCAGTTGATTAGTATAAAGAATAAACAAAAACAAGCATTGTCAATCGGTCTGGCTTTAAAAGAATGTGGTACTGCAACATGAAGTATTACAGGTAAATAGCATGTGAATGAATATGTATTTGTGTAGAAGCAAAGAACATTAGAGGTGTTGGTGAAAAGGTCAGGTGACCGTTACACTGTCAAGCAAGACAAACTCCATGTAGGTTAATGACTGTCCTCCTCCTATCTGTGCTCCTACCAGAGAAAAACCTAAATCATCTATTTATCAAATATTTTAATAGCATTACGGTGTGTGTGTGCACGCCCCTGAAAGTTGAAGCTCAAGCAACTTAATAAATAAAATGATCACAGCTGTATTGAGGACAAGCACTTTCTTTGTGGAAGCACACAACTTCTGCCCAATGAAAACCTGTACTCCTGGCTCTTAACATGTGGGTGGTGCCAATGCCTCTCTCTATTAATGCTTACGTAATTGTTTAGTGACAGCCTTGTTGTGAAGCCAACCATTAAAAAGGGGTCAGTGAATACATCTTGCTGATCAACACTGCTGGCCAAATAGGAGCTTTCAGAGCACCAAATGTAACTTTAGCTGTAAGATTAAAATTCAGGTGGCTCAGAAAATCGGTGATGCTGGATCTTGTCCTCATTACATTCAGACTGGATGAGAGCTTGGGCCTGTTGACTCGATCAAAAGCTAAGATCCAAAAAACCTAGATGCAACAAGACACCACAGTCGGGCACATTTTTACACCAGTTCAGGCGTTCTTCTGTGCTCCTGCAGGTTCTCAAGCCATACTTACTTTAATATTGAATCCTTTTAAAATGTGCCAAGGCCTGGCTTCTAGCCTCCTATTTTACCTGTAGTCAGTCACCGAGATAGGACAATAACCTCTTGGATTACACACGTCTCCCTTCTTAATGACCTGAACAGTGATTGAATTAGACCACGAAGTAGGAATGTCTGTAGTGCATAAAGAATTCTGTACATTAGTTAATAAAGGAACCCACAAGTGTGTTCAGAAACTAATTACACCAAAAAATCTCATTTAAAGCAGTAGGTGAAGGAGAATTTACTTTGCGAAGAGAAAGTAGTTAAATGAGTGACAGTATTAGCTTGGTTGTACAATCTAACAAGTGTCCCCCTCCAGTTCATGTTGCCTAACACTCTAAAATGTTTATGTATATTGAAAATATAGTTCAGGGTATGCATGTTTGAGTATTGTGCATGGCTGTGATTACTGGCTGAAATGGAAATGTAGCTAGTGTAAAACATCTGTGGTCACCATAACATGGCAAATCTAATTTTACAATTTTAGAAGCAGTAACAATTAATGTTTATTAAAGCAGGGTGTAAGGAGTACTGAAAGGATGCTTCCCTCCTTAGTACATCAGTGTAGCATAGCCCCACGCGCTGTCTCCTTTTATATTATTCAACCATTTTGATTTCTTTCATTTTCAGCTGCTAAGGAAAACAAATTAATATTTGATCCTTTACTGCACATTTCCTATTGAGGTGTAAATATTGGCTCTGGTTGTTTGTGCGAAAGGTGAGTTTAGGTTTAAATTGTGTATGGGTGTCTTTAGGCCCAGTTGTCCTGCCAATGTCTAGTTGAAATAGTGAGAGTTGGTAATAAACTGGTCAGTAGTCTACAATTATTTTTGAGACTTGCACATGCAATATTTGGGTTGTCTTTTTACCATAACTTCTGGATTGAACATGTAAGTGACATTTTTGACAATGATGAAAGGGAAATTCAATTTAATATTTTCATACTATCAATTAGCTCTAGGTTGTTGCATGATTCTATTTTGTTTAGGGAAGTTGCATCATTTGATATGTTTTTGCCCTGAATGCTTTCCAACTGTAGTGTACTTCTTGACTCTACAGATCTGATGCCACTTTTCATCCGTCATGGTCCAACAATTCCAAGACGAACAGATGTTTGCCTTCCAGACACCAGTTCAACTCCTTACCCGGCTGCCCCAGGGGATATTGCCGTTTCTAGAAACCAAAGTTTCCTTCGGACTCCAGTGCAGAGACCATCTCATGAGGTAGTGAGGCGAGAAAGCAACAGACTGTCTGCTCCATCCTTTCTTGTGCGAAGTTTGGCAGACGTGCCACAGGAATATGGCTCATCCTCACAGTCTTTCTTAACAGAAAGTAATTCTGTAGCAGGAAATGGGGAGGTGGGGGCACGTTATTTCTTCCAAGATCAATTTTATGATCGTCCGAGAAGACGCCATCAAGGTGATCGTGGTCATGAAGAGTTTAGATACTATGAAAACAACGATCACTTCCAAAGAATGCCACCAAGCCAGGGAGACCTCCAGCAGGCAAGTTTTTGCAAAATACTCAACGCCTATTTATGTCTTTGAAGCCATCTTTCAATGTCTTTTTACACCGGTTTTATTTTTTTGTATAATACTAATTTCCACAGTAATACCCCATGTTGCATGGCAACCATTGGAACATCCTGAAATTTCTCTCTGTTTCCCCACCCCAGAATTACCACTATCACACAATTTGTAATCCTGGGAGTGCTGCATCAAGGTATTCCCACCACAGTGCAATAATGGCCTAAGAGTGTTTTCTTTCCCAGTGTTCTGGTGCGAGTGCTTCAGTTGAGATTTGTTGTAAAAAGAGATGTTTGAACATCAAGGCCTAGAAATTATTTTGTGGAAGATGTCATCCTATCTGCTCTTGGGCTAGTTATTGAACTTATTTTGTTCTGTGTTGTCTTTAGGACTCATCCTGGATTCACCCCCAAAGCCCTTTTACTTGTTCACATTAATCAGCTCACATCTATGCCAGTATTCATTGATTTCATCCTAAGCTGAAAAGTCTGGAAATCTGAACTGTTTGGCGTTATGTTTATTGCTTTTAGGAAATTAAATATTTTAGAGGGAGAAAATGTGGTGGTATTGTTTTGCTACAGAAGGCATAACTGTAACAGTAATGCATAGGTAAATAAAATGTAGATAACATTGGGGCCTTTACCAAGACGATAGTCTATCTTCTCTCCTTCCTGCTACATCACTGTTGGTTACTATAGCAGTAGCATAGCTTTTTAAAGCTGCCTTGTGGTGTACAGTTCATTCATTTAAGCCATATTGCTTTTTTTCTGGATTCAGTGTGGTAATCCATGATAAGATAAAGAATCTACAGAATTATGTACTATCCATCTGAATCCTGCTTATTGCTAGGTAAATGTCTTCATACAGTTGGTGAATGAGATTTCAGATTGACATTTTATCCCAAGACTGTCTTTACTTGATATTTCCCCATTGAAGTTTCCGTCTTCCTTTAGCGGTATAGTATAATTAATGTAGAACAAATGCTGGGAATTTATAAGGTTCTTATAAATGTAAACACTGTAGTCTTAAATCTGGAATCTTGCCCTTCAACTAGTAATTAAACCATTTGTATTGCTTTTCGGGGTTTTAGCTATCTGGAGGCTAAATTTTAAAGTATATTTATGGAATAGTCTTCTGTTTTTCTCAGGCATTGGGAGGGCTGCTGCTACATCTCTGGGAAATTTAACAACTCACAGTGCTGAAGATGTTCCACTCCCCCCTGGATGGTCAGTGGACTGGACTATAAGAGGAAGAAAATATTTCATAGACCATAACACTAATACAACTCATTGGAGCCACCCACTGGAGAGAGAGGGCCTTCCACCTGGCTGGGAGCGAGTTGAATCTGCAGAGTTTGGAGTGTATTATGTGGATCACATCAATAAAAGGGCTCAGTACAAACACCCTTGTGCTCCAAGGTAACGTATAATGGGTTTTTCCAGCTCATGTTTTTGCTATACTTTTAATCGCTTATTTTAATATGTTGCCATAAAGTTTGTAAATAGGCTACCACATTATTGAATTATGGACTTTGTGGTATTGATTTAGTGTAGTTTATTGTTTAGTGCCAATAGTTTTTTTTTCTCGCTCTTTGGGTGATATTACGCAGCAGTGGCCCTACATAAAGTCAGCAATGTGTATGTTTGCAGCTGATGTATAATTAAACTCATCCTAGTGCATTGTAATATAAAAATGTTTAACATTAAGGTAGTACTTATGGGGGCTTATAAAACTGTTTTATTTTAATTTGATTGTGCAGGTTTGCATAATAATTTAGGGAAGCAAGAATTTGTAAGTAGTGGGTGGATCGATATATGTATTAGATTGTGAACATTTTGCTAATGAGGTTATTTGCAATGTTTTTTTAAAGATGTTACATTGAAACTATAAATCTTGAAAAAAATCATGCATTTCATGAGTTTCAAGAAGCCAAAAGAGACTATAGAATAAATAGAGATGGCTTTGCAATGGAATCGGGGATGTAGTCAGTGATGTCACAGACCATGTCATGAGTGATATAATATGTGAGGTCATGAGCAGTGCTTTGCGAATGCGTAAGTTATAGTTAGCTCATCTAACTATAACTGCTGAATTTCTGTGGTTTTGAGAGAGTGAAATGTCAGGCTAACTAGAACGTCCCTGTAACCTTTTGGTTTTTAATTTTTTTTATTTTTTATAACTATTCTCATTTGCAGAGTGGTGGCTAAAGGGGGCGGGGCCTCCGAGCATCTCTGAGGAATCCTGATGTGTCGTACTTACTGGAGATAACAGGAGGGCTTTTTGGACCCCAAAGACCCTCAGCATCCAAGGGGGACTTCATACCCCAACCAGTAGTGCGCCAGGAGGCGCGTTTGCAGAAAGGTGAAAAGAGGGGGAGGGGCCTCCGATGACCTCTCAGCAATCCCGCTGTTTGGGACTTACTGGAGGTAACAAGAGGGGTAGTTGGTCCCCAAGGACTCTCAGAAGCCAAGGGTATTTCATCCCCCAACTTGTAGTGCACCAGGATGCGCGTTTGCAGAGTGGTGGTGAAAGGGGGCAGGCCTCTACGACTTTATGTACAGGCTTTAAAAAAACATTTTACTTTTATTTAGGGGAGGAGGGGCGCGCAGCACCCCCTGGAGCCACCACCTCCCCGTGGGTTTTAATTTCCATTAATACAGGGGGGGCCCACGTAGACCCCCGCCCCCCCCCCTGCAGACCCGATGCAAAATTTAAGAAAGGAGGGAGACACGCGACCCCCCTCTGGAGCCATAGATGACCCTGGGGACCACCCCCTCCCAGGGCCAGCTGCTGCTAGGTCCCAGGGTGTGCACCCCCGGGACATAGCTGTTTGCCATAGCTTGGCGGGAGCTTTACTGCTCCCGCCAAGTGATAGAAGACGCTCCGCTTCTAGCAAGCAAGAGCATACAAATGCTCTTGCTTGCTAGTACCTGAAGAATAGCTTTCACAGAGAGGGAGCTGCATGTTCAGCTGCATGTTCAGCAGCTCCCTCTGTAAAAGCAATTCCGGCACACGGCCTCCCTCCCCATGTAAATAAAGAAAAGAAAATGCAAAAAAATCGGCAAGTTGCCAGAGGCCACACCCCCTTTCACAACCACTCCGCACATGCTCCTCCTGGGGCACAACTGGTTTGGGGATGAAGTCCCCTTGGCTGCAGAGGGCCGGCCAACAACCCCTCCTGTTACCTCCAGTAAGTCCCACACGCGGATTGCTGAGAGGTGATGGGAGGCCCGCCCCCTTTTTTCACTACTTTGCGAATGGGCCTCCTGGCGCACTACTGGTTGGGGGGTTAGGTCCACTTTACTCCTGACGGTTATGGGCAAATTACCCCTCCTGTTACCTCTAGTAAGTCCCAAACAGCAGGATTGCTGAGAGCTGGTCTGGGGCCCCACCCCTTTCTCCACCACTCTGCAAATGCGACTACTAGTTAAAAAAACCATAGAACGTCACATAAAAAAGCAACGGACGTTATAGTTGGAAAATACAATTAAACCCTAGAAATTCACTGAAAAAAAGAAAGGTTACTGTAACTGAATAGTTGGGTTGAGATTTCACTCATACAAAACCAGTGAAATTCAGCAGTTGTAGTTACCTGAGCTAACTATAACTTATGCCCTCGCAATGCACTGCTTATGACCTCCCATATTGCATCACTCATGACCTGGTCAGTGACATCACAGATTACATCACTGACATCTCAAATGACACCGCAGATGACATCATCAAGTAAATTGGCAATCTCTTCCCTTATGCGCAAGATCCATCGAAAGTATTTTCATGCGGCTTATCTTTCCCTACACCAAATGTCACCCAGCACATCAGGCGCTTGCATGCGATAGGCACTCAAGATGGCAGATTTTTTTCATGTGGTCTGCCCGGTGCTGCGCCCCTTCTGAGACGATGTGGTTCGGGAATGCTCTGCATTTCTTGGACGCCCTCTGGATTTGAGTCCTTGTGCTGCGCTGCTGGAGGAGCTGGGGGGGTATCTGGGCTGAGCAAATTTTTATTGGGGTGACCTGTTTGGTGGCCAAGAGAGATGTGGCCTGCACAAGGAACCTGCCGGCGCCCTCCTCAATCTTGTGTTGATGTCGGGTGGGGGGGGGGGGTGAATTGGTGTGTGCAGCTGGGAAAACCTATTTATGTTGCGTGTGTGTGTCCTCGTAAACGGGTGTGGGGGGAAATGGTGCTCCTTTCATGGGCTATTACTGTAATGTTTGTTCTTACCTGCCGAAAGTGAGTGCGTGTCTACCAGTTTAATAAATATTTCATTTATATGTAAAACACTAAACCTGGATAAATGGAGATAAAATGGCCCCAAAAAAATATGGATAGATACAGGCAAATGTTTAAAAAAAACAAAACATGAAACCGGGAGCCCTAGTCGTAAGCAATGTATGTCGAGGCACAAGTTCTAGTTGGCTCACTAAACTATAACTGTTGAATTTAAAAGAGGGAAGTTTTTTTTTTTTTTTAAATTTCTTATTTTTGCTTTTTAAGCCCTAGTTTTTTCACTTATTTCAACACTTAACTATAACAATACTTTAACCTTTTGGTTTAATTCAATTATCCTAATTTTACTTAATTTTATTATAAAGTGATTTTTACATCCCCTATCCCTGCACATTGAAATTCCCTTACTACGCCATACACTAACAATCCCTGACCCCTAAAAAAACCTTGCTGCTGCTCAACACTTCCCATCCTTGACCATAAAACCTACTTACTTTCCTATACCCTAGCCATCCCTGAACCCTAAAAAGCTAAGTCACCCTTAAATGCTACACATCCCTACAATCTCTGTGCTAACCATGAAACCCATAACTCAAGCTTGAAAATATTTATTTATAAAAATAATTCTTCCCTTTTATCTTTTATATTTATTAAATCACATTAATTTTAATTAATTGGGGCAGTCCACTGACCTAGTGTACTTGCTCCCTTAACGGCGCAACTCCGCCTGGTAGCCGCTGCTGCCCCAGTTGCTGCTGCTTACCCCTGGTCAGTAGTTCAAGGTCCTCCTCCACCCGCAGGCTCCTGCCTGCGCCTCATCCCTGGTGGTCTAGTGGTAGAGCGTCACTGCTCTGCCTCTGGGCTCCATCTCTCTTTTTCTGCTTTCTGACTTGATTCTGCTTTTTTCCTTTTCTGCCTCTTCTTCCCTTTTTTCTTCCACCGCCCTTGCCGCTGCGATGCCCAGATCCCCTCCCTCCCCCAGCAGCACTACTTAATGGCAGCCGCGCTGCTGGCAAGCCCATCTGCGCCCAGCGCCAGGGACCCTGGTTCTCGGTCCTTCCACCGCTACGCCGCCAGCACCCTCCTCACCCTGAACTCAGGATGCCACGCCGCCTGCCACCTTGCATCTCCGAAGGAGACCCAAGGACCCTTCTCCTGTCGGAACTGCAGCCACACCTTCGCCCAAGCAAACACGCCAGATCCTCTTGCCGCACAACTGACGCACCCGACCGGCTCAACTGCATCCTCCTCAACGTACGATCCCTCCACAAACACGTCACTGAAATCTGGGACCTCCTTGGTGCCGCCTCTCCCGACATTGCCTTCTTCACAGAAACCTGGACCAACCCCAGCTCCGGCCCGGACATCCCGACCGCTACAAAATCACCCACAAGGACTGCACAGACCGACCGGGATGAGGCATCGCCATCGTCCACCATGACTGACCACCCACTCTAACGACCCTGAGACAGCCATGGGAAATCTCCATTTCCAGATCCAGACCAACCCCAACACCACCCTCCGCGGCACTCAAGTCTACAAGTCACCTGGACCCCGCCCACCCTTTACTGACGCCATTGTAGACCACATTGCACCCCAGGCTCTCGCATCCACCAACTACAACCTACTCGGCGACCTCAACTTCCATCTGGACAACCCCAGTGACCAGAACACCACGTCCCTGCTGGACAACCTCGCCAACAACGGACTCAAGCAGCTAGTCACTACCCCAACCCACACAGCCAGACATACGCTTTTTTCACCGCCAGCGGGAACATCACCTACAGCCACACCACTGAACCCCTCTGGTCCGACCACCACTGCGTGCACTTCCCCTTCGCCACCCCCACTGTCCACCACAGACTCGCCCGTCGCAGCTGGAACAAGGCCACTGAGGAAGACTTCACGCCTTCCTCAGCAGTACCACACCTCAGCATGTAACCTCCATCTCAAAGCCACAAAGAAAACGCCCCTCCAAGACCAAATCAATGCCAGTGCACACAACAGCAAGGAACTCTTTGCCATTGTTAAGGAGTTTGCCATGCCAAACAGCGAGATGACAGGCATTCCACCCTCCCAACAACTCTGCAACAAACGCGGCACCTTCTTTCACCACTAGATCAGGCAGATCTACGACAGCTTTGACTCTCAGGACCCTGCCTCAACACCCTCACCACCTCATGCAACCATGCAGCACCGCAACAGACCCTTCTCAACTGGACCCCGCTTACCACAGAAGACCCACGCAAGACCATGAAGAGCATCCACTCTGGACCCTTGCCCATATCGCATCTTTCATAGAGCAGTGACCGCCATCGCCCCAGAGCTTCGCCACACCAGCAACTGCTCCATCGAAACCGCCACCTTCCCCGATGACTGGAAACACACGAAGATCAACCCCCTGCTGAAGAAGCCATCCGCCGACCCGACAGACCTCAAGAACTTCTGACCCATCCCACCCCCTCCTCCTCCCCTTCCCAGCCAGGTAATCGAGAAGGCCATTAACGCCCAGCTCTCGGAGTTCATCGCGGAAAACCATGCCCTGGACAACTCTCAATCCACCTTCCGAAGCAAACACACCACCGAAATAGCTCTCCTCGCCGCCACCGACGGTATCCTCCCTCTTCGACCATGGAAAAACCGCAGCCCTCATCCTACTGGACCTCTCGGCCACCTTCAACACCGTCTCCCACCGCACCCTAATCACGAGACTACACGACGCGGCAAGGCCCTGGACTGGATCCACTCATTCCTCACTGGCTGAACACAGCTAGTCCGACTACCTCCATTCCTCTCAGAACCTACAGAGCTCAGCTGCGGAGTGCCCCAAGGCTCCTCCCTGAGCCCCACCCTCTTCTACATCTACATGGCCCCTCGCGGCCATTATCAGAAACCATGGACTCAACATCATCTCCTAAGCCGGCAACAACCAGCTGATCCTTTCACTCACCAACGAACCTACAACCGCCACAACCAACTTCCTCAGCGGGATGATGGCTGTGGCCACCTGGATGAGCGATAGCTGCCTCAAGCTCAACTCTGACAAGACTAAAGTACTCATCCTAGGACCCGCCCCCTCAGCCTGGGACGACTGTTGGTGGCCTGCCGCTTTGGGAACCCCTCACACCCCCACGTACGCAACCTCTGCATCGTACTAGACTCCTCACTCTCAATTAATCGCCAGATCAACGCTGTATCCTCATTCTGTTTCCACACGGTGCACCTACTCCAAAAGACATTCAAATGGATCCCCACAGAATACAGAAAGACTGTCACCCATGCACTCCTCACCAGCAGCCTCGACTACGGCAACGCACTGTACGCCGGCATCACCGAGAAACAGCTCTGGAAATTCCAGAACGTCCAAAGCGCTGCAGCCAAACTGGTCCTCGACATCCTCGTCACAGCCACATCACGAAACCGCTCTGTCAACTCCACTGGCACTCAGTCAATAAGAGAATCCCCTTCAAGATCCTCACACATGCCTACAGCGCTCTCCACAATGCAGGACCAACATATCTGAACCACCGCCTATCTTTCCAAGCACCTGCCAGACAGCTTCACTCTGCCCAACTTGCTCTGGCCCACCGTCCCACGGATCTACAAGACCAGAACCGGAGGAAGATCCTTCTCCTACCTCGCCGCCATGACCTGGTACACCCTTCCCCTCCACCTCAGGCAATAACCCTCGCTGACCCAATTCAGGAAGCATCTCAAGACCTGGCTCTTCAACTGAACATCCACACCCAGATGGATCAGCCCCCCCCCCCCCCCCACCTTCAGTGCTTGAGACCCCTAGGGGTGAGTAGCCACGCTATATTAATTCCTGATTAATTTTAATTAATATATTTCAAACTTCTGTTTAACTTAAAATTAATTGAATTTTCTTAAATTTGTACATAAATTAATCCATACGTATGTTTTATATACACACGCCCCACTGTGTAGTTATGAGTCCGCGTTTCCATAGGAAATAATTTTTTGTTTTGTTAATAACTTTGGCACTGTTTGACAAATCTTCACAAAAATTTCCCCAAAAAGTTCATCCACCTCAGCTCCTTCTTAGAAAGTTTTGGGGTGATCTGTCAAGCAGAGGCTGAGCAAAGGGTAGCTGCCAAAACATTTTTTCCACATGCAGTGTCTAAAGGAAAAATAGGACCATGATACAGAAAAAAACGGCTGAACAGGATTTCACCAGATTTGGCAGTAAGCTAGATATTTATCCAGAAAGCCAGATTTGGTGTAAATCTGTTCGGCAGTTTTTGAGAAAATAAGGTTTTAAAAATGGAGATATCTAGTGATGCGAGAATCCAGTGGGGAGAAAAAAAAAGTTTAAAAAAGCATTCATAGTGGCTGGGCCTTCAAGACTGAGCAGTGTGATTGGCAGCCGCACCACGAAGATAAATGTTGTGGCTGCCGTTAGATGACTTTCTTTCGCTGAGTCCTGAAAAATAAAATTAAAAAGGATATAGGGCGTCAGGGTAATTATATCCTGACTCCCTAGCCCTGCTGGCGCGGGGGGGAGGGGAGGGACAGAGAGCCCTCCTTGGCCTAATGTAAAAATAAACAAGCATTGGCATAGCCAATAGGTCTCGCCTTTGGGACCTTATAAGTGTTTAGCCATGCAACAGTTGATGTTGTTGCACCAAGGATATTGTGCTGGATAACTAAACACTTATAAGGTCCCAAAGCGAGACCTATTGGCTATGCCAATGCTTGTTTTTGTTAGGCACGGGGAGATTAAGTGATTTGCCCAGAATCACAGGATGTTGAGCGTCGTTGCCGAGACTCGAACCCGGTTTCCCAGGTCGGAATTACCCTTCAGAGTTAAAGATGACAGCCTGAACAGGCCCAGTCACAGGTCATCCTTGCAATCCCACAGGAAACGGAAGAACAACAAGGAGGGGGAGATTAAATCATGAAGACAGTGTTACTGGCTAGAGCACCAGCTGAAGGCGTAAGCGCTGCCCCTGTAGCCCAACAATACGAATATGCGCTGGACCCAGCCACAAGCCCTGGGGCCACTGCGCCGATATCCTGCACCATTACAACCAACTGTACGACCGACAGGGCTCAAAGCCACTCGACTCCCCTTGCCTTCATTGCCCCCCCCCCTTCCACCAGCAACTGGAGGGGCCTGCAGCAGACCAAGGAAGCAAGCCTTAGAGCCTTGGTTCCGATCATATATGGCTCAACCAATCAAGAGGCTGCTTCAGGATGCTAATAAAAACCTAACATGATCACAGAAATGTGTTCTATGTATCCCTGACACCAAAGCTGATGAATTTAAATAATAAATGAGTACATTAGGAGTGCTTGAGTTATTAAAGCAAGCTCTTAATTCGTTAATTTATGTTTCATCATTGTCTGACAGGTGTCCCATGGGCATAGGGTTTGCTAGAGAGACATGTTTAGTTTTAGAGAGTTATAAATTCTACGTGAGTCTTTCAAAATGTGGTACTGAGGATTATCCTAGTTTAAGGTGTGATGTGCAAATACGAGAGAGGAGCCGGAGTGGGACATCTGGACATCATAGGGCAGGCAAATAATGATTAAATATAGGACCAGAGGCCATGGTCTGGAACCGACACATCCCAAGACAGTGAACGAGATAAAGTTACAGGGTGCCGATTGACAAATCCGCGATCATTGCGATGAGGACTGAGATTAGGAGCTCGTGATACTATAGTCCTTGGTGGACATTAATAAAGGGTGGCTGCCCTCACCCACAGCCAGCGGCATGCTTCATCGCCCGGTGCCTCCTGGCCTGTAGGGGGCTCTCTCATGAGCTCTCAGCGGGGCACAGGCTTTTAGTGAAAATGTGGGTGGCTGCACTCACTCAGATGGTGCGCACTAAGAGCGAACCCATGGCTCCCACGAGCCCCTCTTGTAAGGGGACCTGGCTGCTCAAAACGCACAGAGGGAGGGGGGACATCACATGGATTCTTTATTGTAGGCTCCTTCCCTGCACATAAAAAACAACTGCCCTGTAAGGTTTGTACAAGGCCCTTCTGGGCATCCCAAGACTGGCAAACAATAAGGAAATACGGGGCAAGTGACCAAGCCTACAAAGGGCGCAAAGACGCATATCTGGATATCCTCAGACAGGCAAACAATAAACAAATGCCTGGCAGTGACCGTTGGTTAATGACAGGCACACACAGGCACCCCTGGCCACCTCAAGACAGGCAAACAATGGAATCCTGCAGGGCGAGTGGCCATGGGCTGGTACAGGCACATCCCAAGACCGGCGAACAATGACCTCACAGAAGGAGGGGACACCGGCTGGAAACAGACACATCTGGCGTCCCAAGGCAGGAAAAACACAAGCCAATACAGGGCAAGAGACCACGAGCTGGAAACAGGTGCATCTATGCATCACAAGGCAAGCAAAGACCGGGCAGGCACGGGGCCGTGGGCTGGAGACAGGCGCACACGCGGGCGTGCTTGTTCAAAACAGGGCGAGTGACAATGGACTGGAGACAGACTGCCTGAGCCTCCAAGTGCAGGCATACATGAAGTGCCAACCCCAGGACCATAGAACGCGATGGAGACAGGCACACAAAAGCTGGCTCGAAACAGGTCGACATCCGAGTCTGAGGAAACCAGGAGCTAGGCGCTACTTCAGAGGCTGCACTGGGCATCCCAGGCTGTCCACAGTGACAACCAAAAGGTGCCCAACGCGGATCCCGCTGGGTTAAAAGCGTGAGACTCGGAAAACACTGTGACTGTGCGTGACAGTGTAAGACACCCATAAACCTAGAAATGCATGCGAGGACATAACACCGCCCGCGCGCACACATACCCAGACACGTGCACAGCAGGAAGTGATCCATGCAAGAAAAGGACTTTTACTACGCATCATATCACTCGGTACATCTTACAATAAAATATGTCTCTCCCGCACAGCCAGCCTAGAATAATACTGCAATTCAATGTATATGAGATACTCTCAGTAATGTTTTTAGGGTCAAATGCAGGCTCCTTCGGGGGCGGCGGGCGCAGGTGCTGCGGCAGGGGCCGCCTTGGCGTCCTTCTTGGGTTCAATCTTCTTGGGGGGCATGATGGGGCCTGGAGTCTGTGGGAACTACCCCCTGCAGGAGAAAAGAAGTAGAGTTTTCAAATGAGCAGAGAAAATGAGGAGCACAGAGTACTGAGGTGCGTTGAAAAAAGAAGGGCAGAGAACCCAGGCAAGTGGAGAAAATGAGGCGCAGTGAATACTGACAGCTGAAGAAAAAGACGAACAGACAATTGGGGTGGAAAAAACGGGGGCGTAGCACACCAGGGTGAATAATGAAAAGTAGATTATAGTCTTGGGGTAAATGGAGAACAATAGCGCAGTGAGGTCAAAGAAGAAGCGGAAAGTACCGCTGCGAGTGGAGAAAAAGAGGTGCAAAAAGTAATGAGGGGAATGGAAAAAAGGAGGAACAAGTTGCCCTGATGTCATTTATGAGCCATGAACGGGAGTAGAGGAGTAGCAGGGGATGAAGAATGGGTGTACAAAAGGAGGAGCAGAAATACCGAGATGAATGGAGAAGAGGAGGAGCAGGGAGCACAGAGGTGAGCAGGACAGCAGGGGACGTCGCTTCACCCCTATATACCTCCAGCCCCAGGCTTCTGGGGCGGACCAGCCGCAGGAGCAACTCCGGCTGACTATAAAAGGAGGCTGCCTGGCGAGGGAGAGGGTGCTTGGCAGCAGAGGAGGGGCGCGGGCGGTGACAATTGTCCTTTGTCAAGAGCCCCCATCACCTACAAGCTGTTGGTTCATCCCAGAGGGCCCCCCAGAGGGCACACACATAATACCCTCACAAAGTAGACCCGAGAGGGAGTTGTAGATAGCTCGCGGGCACAGCGCCCGTATACAGAGGGAGCCTGGACTTGGGAGGGGACTCTGCAAATAGACGATTATACCTTAAGGAAACAAGCAATGGCCGCGCGGCCGTGAAAGTAATCGCGAGGGAAGCCATATGGCGCCTGATCACGCGTACGCAAGCTGGTCACCAGCAAACTGCTGTTTGCACTTCCAAAACCCGCTTACTAAAACTCTCGCCAGAGCAGCGCATGCGCTGGCTCAGGCGAGACCTAAAAATCGGATTGTCACTGTTCAGCAGACCTCCAGTGCAGCTAGCGCAATATTCCCCACCCCCTTCTCTCGTGTGGCCCAGTGGGAATGGAAAAAAAATGTAAATAAATTGTGAGGTGGGAGTCTGTAGCACACTGGCCATGTGCAGCGTTTAGTTGGCTGCAGACGTATCTTAGAGATTACTTTTATGTTAAAAAATGCCTTAGAAGTTCACTGGAAAAAAATAAAGGTTAAAGTGTAGTTGTATGTAGGTATTCTAATAATTTTTTTAAAAGCATACCATTTGAAAACATAACACTGAAATTCACCAGTTATATGTAACTGACGTAAGTGTTGTACTGCTTATGACCTCACTTAATCCAACACTGATGACATCTGAAGCCTCTGGTGGTGCAAGTTATACTTTTGTCAGTTACCTATAATTGGTGAATTGAATATTTATTTTTTAGTTTTAAAACTGTTTTTTTATTATTAGTAGACCTACGTTTAACTCCACTTTAACTTTGTCTTTTTTTTCCTTTGTGAATTTCTAAAGTTGTTTTAATGTAACCTAAATTCTTACTACCGTGTTTACGTATAACTCCACTTTGACCTTTGGTTATAATGCACTTGCCTGCGATGAAAAGGCCTACAAAGTAAAACAATTAAAAACATACCTGCAACATAACATCCCACAAAGTAAAGACTTTGAGGTAATGGTAGCATGCTCAAGGACCTCAATAATTCCTGCCCACAGACGCACATCTGAATGAGAGTGTTGCCCATGTGCAAGATCAAAATATCAGTTGCTATCCGGACAGAAATGGAAATCTGCTGCATTCATATTCTGGGACTCAAGTGCTGCATTTGGTTCTGAACCGCTTCTTCTGCATCAGATGTGAAAATCATAACCCAAAAAAAGCAATATGCTGTATCTGCATTTAAATCACGAACAGGGGCACCGAGGTTGCCTCTGCTGTCAAAGGAAACTCCACTGTTGTGATATTAGGCCCAATTTATCTGTCAGTTGAACATATTCCTGGCGTCAGCAACAACTTGGTGGATGCCATCAACCGGGACTAGCCAATGTCATTGTAGCTGGACCTAGACTCCTAGAGCTAGTCTTCCAATACTGGGATGCTCTTAAATGGGACCCATAAGCAGCTTCACTTTACACAGGGAGATGGTGATGTCTTGGGACTTTGTGTTTACTGGTACGTGCCGATTCTTTCTCTCGGTTCTTCTCCTCATTTTTTAAAATGAAGCTTGAGTTGTGCACCATCATTCTAGTGCCACAGGTATGTGGACTAGGCAACAGTAGTTCCTAGACAGTAGTCTCAGGTGCTCTAGTTGTATTACAAGGTTGTAAATCTATAAAGATCCAGTGCTGGAGAAGAAAAGGATACTTCTATTCAGGGGTGCGGTATTCGTACAGGCCGACTCCCATGGCATATTGTTTGGGGTCAAGGAGAACAAGTTTTCATATTTATTTTGTCCTTTGGACAAGTAAGCCCAACCCCCTGCAGCATAAACCCTTTGGCTGCCGGTTTACAGTATCGCATTATAGATCAGGGAAGGGCATTGTCTGCAGTTAAGGTAATATTTGTCCTTATGTTAATGTTGTTTGAACTTGAATTTATGGTATATTAATACAAATCCTTACTTATTTGATAGAGACATCTAGCCGCAGATTCCTTAACTTTTGAAATCTCTCCAGACGCCAGTCTGGGTCTGGAAAGTTTTTCAGCAGTACCTCTGCTTGGTGGGGAACTGTTTCGTATGATTGTGATGTCAGCGGAGTCATAGAAGTCCCCTCCGGCGCGGTTTCAGTGTCTTCTTTTCTTTGAGGAGACGGGTTGGCGCCAATGGTCGACTCCACGGTGGTACTGGTGCAAAGCCCTTTGGGGTTCTCACCTTGGGCTTCTACCCTCAATCAGCTTACTCCGGCAATGATGTCGGTGGTGCAGATCGAAGCCATTTTTCCTCCTCCTTCTCTGCGTCTGGTGTGGAGTCGATGGAGCCCTCCGTGGGTAATGTTGTCTTTCCTCGTCCTTCTCATGGTGGTATTTCTGAAATTCCTCTTTTAGTAGGTGATACGGAGAAGTGTGGGCTATTGCAGCCTATATCTGAGACTATTCCGCCTCTTATGGAAGCGATATGGCTGTCGGTACTTGGGAAGGCTAGTGGGCTGGAGTCTTTCCCAGCTTCGGGACTTCTTTCCCCGCCTAGCCAGGCTACTGAGGTGAGTTCCTCCTTTGCAGATATGTTAAGGAGAGTGGCTATGGTCTTGGACTTATCTCTTCCTACGGTGGAAAAGTCTACTGATCCACTGATTGACGTCCTGGCCAAGGTCAGACTGGGTGGAGCCTGTTCTCCCATATAGTGAGGCAATGTATTACATATTGCTGGGTACTTGGGCTAAGCCTGATACGGGGGTCTCAGTGGATCATTCTACATCTTGCAGGCACTTGCCTGCTCCTGGAGATCCGACTTGTCGCCTCAGGCATCCTACCTCTCGTAGTTTGGTAGTACAGGCTGCTTCAGCCTCTCAGAATATGGATTCTCTACCTAATGTTCCATCGGATAGGGATTCTAGGGGACCAGATTCGTGAGGCAAACATATTTTTTTCTCTACCAGTACCGCTTTAAGGTCAACTAACACGTCTTGTGTTCTTGGGCGTTTTGCTCACGCTTTGTGGGATTCATTGCAGACTATGTTGCCATGACCTCGATCGACTCTTGAACAGTTGATTTGAGATGGCCAACAGGCAGCTAAACTGATCATTAGATGTGGCATGGATACTACTGATTCAGTGGGTCGGGCCACGGCATCCTCTGTGGCTCAGTCGTCGTGCCTGGTTACGTTCCTCTGGCTTTTCAGAGGCTGTCCAAGCTGCTTTGGTCGATATGCCTTTTGATGGCACCCATCTTTTCAGTGCCCCATGCCGACTCAGCTTTACGGCGTTTCCGTGATTGACGAGGTGAAACAGAATCTTAATTTTTCTCTTTCTAATTATATGCCTCGTTAAATTTTTCCCTTTACTAGACTTGTATGGGGGATATTAATCTTTTGTTCTTGCACGGCTGGCCATTTGGTGGCAGTGCCATAGTAGTAAAAGTTCCATCTGCTGGTGTCACCCGGTGTGATGTTCCTGTGGTTAGCGGATATTATTCTTTCAATACTATCGTTGACTGATTAGGTGCGTAAGGATACCTATCTCATAGGTTTTCTCTTCTCGTCTGATAATGGGCTTCATGCTTAAGAGGTCATTTGTTGGTGGTGTTCCTGTTAGGAAGGTGACCTATGTCACATGCTCCTTTGGAAGCATTTCGGTATGCTGGTATGTATTACCTTTTGACTTTCGGTATCTTATAGGCACATCTGGTTCGTGCCCCTTGTGGGGTTTCTATACAGAGAGCATGCTTATTCTTTTTGGCTACTCTGAGTTTTCACTTCAGTAGAGTTTTGGGCTTCTCTCGGCGGTCTTTGTTTCTGGCCTGAATGAGGTTCCCCCCAGGACATTCTTCTTTTTTTTTTTTTTTTTTTTTTTAAATCTGTCCTTTTCACTATTTTTGGCAAAGTGCCCTTTTAATTGAAATCGTATAGTGCACAGTCTGGATTTGCTTTAGGTGATTTTTTGCAAAGGTTCTGCTACTCTTGTTGTTAGTTATACCAGTTGTGCTACGTTGTCAGGTCTTGTCAGTGACTCTCCTTGCTTGCGCATTGCCTATTGTCCCATGATGCTATGTACACCTCTTACTTGGAGCCTTTACATATGGTAGGGTCAAGGGGTCTTCTTCATATTCTTAAGAGTACTTGTTGTAAATAATGGCTACCTCTCATTTTTTGGGGGGAATTGCATTGCTGATTATATATGTTCTTTGAACATGGTTGTTCCGTGAGCATTGCTTGCAAAGTTATCTGGGATGTGCTGTCGTAATATTTTAACTGTTTGGGATTAGTTATTACACCCATGTCTTGTATTTTTTTGGTGGGATTTCTTTCTTCCCTTAAGAGAATATCTCTTTCAATGGTTCTTTATCTTCTTTAAGAACATTCTGAGTTTTCGTCCCCCATATGCTGCGACATGCCAGTAGTGTGTGTGTGTGTAGTTACACTTATCCTTTCTGGAGGTTGGATGTCCCCTACCTCCTTGGTACAATTTTGTTTCTCTAATTGGCTTGTTTTCTTTGCTGGGTTCAATTTCTTGAACTTATATTTTGTTGAACCTCGTGTTCTTATAGAAATAATATATATATTATATGTTTAGGAGATGGGTGAATTGAATATCCTGTACTTTACATGAAAACCAGAGCTTAAATTATGTATTACATTAAACATGTACTTTACATGGAAACTAGAGCTTAAACTGTCTTAGATCATATAGCGATATGAGAAGATTTTCAAAATATAAAAAATATATTGGTAACAATTGATCCCCCCCCCCCATATTAAGAAACGATTGGTATAGGATGTTAAAAATAATTTTATTGAGATACATTTTTAAATCTCTATCTTTATTCTCTATTTCTCCCTGTCTTCTATATTCCTGGCTGATGAAGGCTGATAGCCTGAAACCGGTCCTAGGATGCTTGATTCTGGTCCAGGGAAGACATGGCTTGGCAGTTCGGTCTGGACTGTTCCCATGAGGCACAGGGTCAAGACTGATTTGCATATGGCTATGTCTGAACTGGGGTGGCGTGGTGAAGCAAAATAACGATGGATTAAACCCAGATCTGTGACTGGGGGTGAATGTTTGCCAATGTGCAGCATTCCGTCCATCATCTTGTGTGTTTTGCATTTCGCCCTAAGTGGGAAGGGTATGCCCAGACCTGGGTCCCGTGCTCACTACGCCACTGGAGTCAAGCTATCCTGGCTGATGAAGGCTGATAGCCTGAAACCGGTCCTAGGATGCTTGATTCCGGTCCAGGGAAGACATGGCTTGGCAGTTCGGTCTGGACTGTTCCCATGAGGCACAGGGTCAAGACTGATTTGCATATGGCTATGTCTGAACTGGGGTGGCGTGGTGAAGTAAAATAACAATGGATTAAACCCAGATCTGTGACTGGGGGTGAATGTTTGCCAATGTGCAGCATTCCGTCCATCTTGTGTGTTTTGCATTTCTATATTCCTGTAGCACATTTCATGTCATCGATCTTTGAATCTGATTTTTTTTTTTTAATGTGTATAAAAACAGAGATTACCATTCCAATTATATATCCTTATGGCATTGTGTGTCAAATGTATAGGTTTTATATGTTGACGTGTATATTATATGTACATAATAATTCTATACATTTTATGAAGCACTTGCACTTTTGTATTTAACTAAGATTCTGAACCCTTCCTCACAAATGGAATATGACAAAATATACATAATTTCAGAATGTAAAACTTTGCTTATAAAGAACATGCACTGTGTATTCTACAGAGATGAAAAATGGCGTTTACTAATTGCCATAAGCAAAGTGAAGACTCGCAGTCTAGCAAAATAAACAGTAATGAGGGGTTAATGCACGAGCACTTTAAAATGACGTTCAAGAAGCAGGGACTCTATGGTCCAGTAGAAGGCTAGGAGCCGAAACGCGTAGACCGTCCTTCCGTCTGTGAGATTGCACTATGGTGTTAAACAAAAAAAGAATAAGAACATATCGATGTCTGTGGTGCCGTGTGCCCTATATGCATGTATGTGTGTGTATGTGTATATATATATATATATGAGTATTACCTACTGACAGTCGCCAGTAGGTAGGTATAGTTGGGACCTTGTTTCTATTCAAAAATCGTTTTTTCTTTTGCCAATATCTTTGGCGCCGTTTGACAAATCTTCGCAAAATTTTCAGAACCAATGGGCGGTCAGGTCCGCTCCTGTGTTGTAAGTTTTGGGGGGATTCGTCAAGCAGGGGCCAAGAAAAAGGGGGGGGGGTCCCAAAACTCGTTTTCTCTGTTAATTTCCATAGGAAACTTTAGACACGGCTACAGCCCGAACTGCTGAACGGAATTACACCAAATTTGGCAAAAAGGTAGCTTTTGGTTCAATGATGTAAATCTGTTCAGTAGTTGATGAAAAATTTAAACATTTCTCAGATTTCCATATATCTCAATTCAGCAATCTGATTGGCTGCCAACAGTTCCAACCAGAAGTGTTGGCAGTCATCTTTTGACTCGGTCGAACCGAGTCACAAGAAAAAAGGTAAAAGAAAACCGCTAAAATCAAGAAAAGGGGGCAGGGTAGAAACGCCCTGACCCCCTAGGCCTGCTCAAGCCCCAAAAAAAATTTTAAAAAAAATTTCAGTTGGAGTCTCGTTGGGTGCATGAATCCCGCCGAATTTTGTTTTTCTAAAAAAACGAAGCCCAGTCTCCTGCGCTTTGTTTTCTTTAAGCACCCTGGTGGGCCAGGTCCTAGGGGCAATTAAAAATGATGCGGGGGCCCACGCGTGGACCGCCACCTCCCCTGCCTATCTTTAAAAATTATGTGAGCCCCGGGGACCACCACCTCCCCCAGGGCACAAATTAAGTTAATGCGGGGGTCCGTTGGTGATCGCCGGGGGTCCCCACCTCCCCGGGGCAACACCGAAGATGGGAGGGGGGGGCTGCGCGGCCCCCCCTCCAGAAGCCCTCCATGGCCCTGGGGACTACCACACAGCCCCCCCCTCCCCCACGCCAGGTCCGGCTTCAGCAATGGCCCAGGGGGTGTGTGCCCATCTCGGGACATTGCAGTTTGCTATGGCTTGGCGGGAGCACTGCTCCCTCCAAGCCATAGCCATAGCAAACACTGCTTTGCTTCATGGAAGCGAGAGCATGGAAAATTCTCTCGCTTACATGAAGCAAAGCAGAATTGCTTTTGGGCAGAGGGAGCTGCATGTTTGCAGCTCCCTCTGCCCAAAAGCAATGCCGGTTCCCGCGGGGGGACGGCAGGGACTGTGGGGTCCTTGGGGCTCCTCCTGCAGTCCCCAACGAGAGGCCAAGCCCCGGGGGATGGAGTCCCCGGGGCCGAAATCGGCCTGGGGAGGGAGGGCCGCGCGGCCCCCTACCTTAAATTTTTTTTTTTTTAAATTGGCCGTGCCTCCGGGGGGATAGGGTCCCGGAGCCCAAAAGCACCAAGGGAAGGGGGGGGGGGCACACAGCCTTCCTAAATAAAAAAAATAGGAGCCGCAACTCTCCAGAGGCCCTGCCCCTTTTCCCCACTACTCTGCATACACGCCTCCTGGCGCACTCTTGGTTGGGGGATGAGTTAGTTACCTCAGCTAACTATAACAGCTGATTTTCTCTGGTTTTGTACGAGTGAAATGTCAGACTAACTATAACGTCCCTCTAACCTTTGTATGTGTGTGTGTGTGTATATATATATATATATATATATATATATATAATATATATATATATATATTCACTGTAAAAACCACAGGTTTCAGGGACATTCTAGTTAGTTGGACATTTCACTCGTACAAAACCAGAGAAATTCGGCCGTTATAATTAGTTGAGCTAACTATAACTCGCGCCCCCGCAATGCACTGCTGATGACGTCACATATTGCATCATTCATGACATGGTCAGTGACATCACTGGTAACATTTCAAATGACATCACTGATTACATCACTGATGACCTCATCCAGTGACTTTCTGTAAAGTTTAAATGATATATATATATATATATATATATATACCAAGGTGTATAAGTGTCTGAATGGATGATTTAGTAGGTGCGTGACTGACTGTATAAGTGAGTGATTAAATGTGTCTTACTGAATGCATGGGTTAGTAACTAAACTGTGTGAATGTCTGTATCAGTCTGTCAGTTGGTGTGTAAGCGGCTGCATGGGTTGGTGTGAGTAGCTACATGAGTGTCTATATGGGTTATTGATTGGTTGTCTGAGTGTCTGTATGGGTGTCTGAGTAGGTGGGGGGGGGTTGTGACTGTGCATAGATGTGAGTGGGTGATTCACTGGGTGTATGGGTTCAAGAGTGCATCTGTGAAGGGCTGTATGGGTGGGTGAGTGTGTATGGGTGTGTTGGTGGGTGAATGGATGTCTCAGTGGTACATGTGTGAGTAACTACATATGTGAAAGGCAGTATATGTGAGTGTTGGACTATATAAATGACTATATGTGAGTGAGTGATTGTGAGTGGCTGTATGGATGAGTGTATGCTTGTATCAGTGATTGTATCTGTATGAATAAGTGAGGTGGTGTGTGTGTGTGTGTGTATAACTGCATAGGTGAGTAAATGGGAGTGTGATTGATTCTTTGCATGACTGACTAGGTGTGTGAGTAACTGGATGAGTGGCGGTGTGTGAGTGTCTGTATAGGTGTATGAGTGCATATGATAGTGCTGTATTGATGAGTGACTGCATGTATAAGTGATTGTATGGGTGAATGAGTGGATGTGTGTGTAGACCTAGGAATCAGTGAGTGGGTATGTAGTAACTGGTATTGGTGTGTCTATGGTTTCGAAAATGGTAATCTGTATTTTAGAGTGGGTGTATCAAACGTTATATTAGGGTATGAGCAGGTGCATCAGATTATCACGTGGATGATGTCATTTGAGATGTCATCAGTGATGTAATCAGTGATGTCACTGACCATGTCATGAATGATGTAATATGTGACGTCATCAGCAGTGCATTGCGGGGGCGCGAGTTATAGGTAGCTCAACTAACTATAATGGCCGAATTTCTCTGTTTTTGTACGAGTGAAATGCCCAAATAACTATAACGTCCCTGAAACCTGTGGTTTTTTTCTGTATATTTCCAAGGTTTTTTAAATGCTAATTACTAACTATAATGTCCCTGAAACCTATGTTTTTTTCAGTGAATTTCAAAGGTTTTTTAAATGCTAATTTCTAACTATAACGTCCCTCAAACCTATGGTTTTTTCAGTGAATTTCAAAGGTTTTTTAAATGCGAATTTCTAACTATGCCTATAGAGGTAGGACATGCAGAAAGAGGAAGAAAGACGCAGAAAGAAGCAAGAGAAATGCAGAAAGAGGCAACAGAAGTCCAGAAAGAGGAAGAAAGGTGCAGAAAGAACCAACAGATGTGCAGAAAGAGGCCTTGTTGCAAAGTCATCCCTGGACACCCCCCAACTTTTTGCTGACTGGTACTGGTGGTAACTGACTCTGACTAACCAGGCCCAGAGCCAGTGCTATGCTGAAAGACACTTCGAATACAGTAAAAACACCTACATACACTACGGTACACTATGGGTTGGGGTACCCCTGTGATTGGCATGACCTCCCCAGAAAGGCCCTAGTACATAATGGGGCAGGGGATTAAAACTACCTCTAAGTCAGAGGTGCAGAAAGAGGCAACAGAGGTGCCAAAACAGGGAAAAGAGGTGCAGAAAGAAGCAAGTGAAGTGCACAAAGTGGCAAGAGAGGTGCACAAAGTGGCAACAGAGGTGCAGAAAGAGGCAGGAGGGGTGCAGAAAGAAGGAAGGAAGAGAAGTGCAGAAAGAGGCAAGAGAATTGCTGAAAGAAGCAACATGTGTAGAAAGAAGCAAGAGCGGTGCAGAAAGAGGCAGGTGAGGTGCAGAAAGAACCAACAGCAGTGCAGAAAGAACCAACAGAGGTGCAAAAAGAGGCAAGAGGGGGTGCAGACAAAGGTAGGAGAGGTGCACAAAGAGGCAAGAGAGGTACAGAAAGAGGCAGGAGGGGTGCAGAAAGAAGGAAGAGAAGTGCAGAAAGAAGCAACAGGTTCTGAAAGAGGCGCGAAGGGTGCAGAAAGAGCAAGAGAAGTGCAGAAAGAACCAATAGAGGTACAGAAAGAGGCAAGAGAGGTGCAGAAACAGGCAGGAAAGGTGCAGAAAGAGGGAACCGGGGTGCAGAAAGAAGCAAGTGAGGTGCAGAAAGACAGAAGAGAGGTGCAGAAAGAAGCAAGAGAATTGCTGAAAGATGCAACAGAGGTGTAGAAAGAAGCAAGAGCAGTACAGAAAAAGGTAGAAGAGGTGCACAAAGAGGCGAGAGAGGTACAGATAGAGGCAGGAGGGGTGCAGAAAGAAGGAAGAAAAGTGCAGAAAGAAGCAACAGAGGTGCTAAAAGAGGCGTGAAGGGTGCAGAAAGAGCAAGAGAAGTGCAGAAAGAACCAACAGAGGTACAGAAAGACGCAACGGAGGTGCAGAAAGACGCAAGAGCGGTGCTGAAACAAGTAAGAGAAGTGCATAAAGAAACAGATGTAGTAAGGGGAAGTGGGGTGGAGAAGGAGGCATGAGGGTTGCAGAAAGAAGCAACAAATGCAGAAAGAGGCAAGAGAGGCGCAGAAAGAAGCAAGAGTGGTTTACAAACCATTAGTACCAATTTAATACCCACATTTAGCAATAAGTAACCGGTGACCATTCTAGGTTTGCACAGGGCCTTCTACCACGCTGTAACACTTGTTGCTGCATTTTTGGTAACGTTTGAGCTAGAAACAATGTTTTTTTTTTTTTTTGTTCAAATCTGCAGATTATGCAACAGATGATGGATTATGTGGCAAATGCGATAAATGTATAATTACTCTCCATAACACATAATCCCACTCTACATAATTCCTACACACCAACTTTCTATCCACATAATTTCACTGCACAACATACCACATAATTCCACTACACACAACCTACATTCACTCCACTCCAAGAAACATTGTTAAAAAACTTTTACATTTACAACACCACTAGCTCTAACTCTCGCAAAGGCGAAACCTATTACATTGCAAATGCTTCTTTAACTAGTAGTCGCGTTTGCAGAGTGGTGGAGAAAGGGTGCTGGGCCTCCGACCAGTGCTCAGGAATTCCGCTGCGTAGGACTTACAGGCGGTACCAGGAGGGCTTCTTAGCCCCCAAAGTCCCTCAGGAGTAAAGGGGACTTCATCCCCCATCCCGTAGTCTGCCAGGAGGCGCCTTTGCAGAGTGGTGGAGAAAGGGGACCTGGTCTCCGAAGACGTCTTAGCAATCCCACTGTGTGGGTCTTACTGGAGGTAACGAGGGGTAGTTGGCCCCCAAGGACATCCTGGGGGGGGCCCCAACTACCCCTCCTATTACCTCCAGTAAGTTCCACACAGCAGGATTGCTAAGTTCTCATAGCAGGCCACGCCCCCTTTCTCCACCACTCTGCAAACGCGCCTCCTGGCACGCTCTTGGTTGGGGGATGAAGTCCCCTTTCCTCCTGAGAGTCCCTGGGGGCCAACTAGCCCTCCTGTTACCTCCAGTAAGCCCCATACAGCTGGTTTGCTGAGAGTGCTCAAAGGCCACGCCCCTTTTTTACACACTCTGCAAACGCGGCTCCTGACGCACTGCTGCTCGGGAGATGAAGTCCACTGTAGTCCTGAGGTCCTCGGGACACAAGAGGACCTCACCCCCCCCACCAGCAATGCGCCAAGAGGCGCGTTTGCAGAGTGGTGTAAAAAGGGGCGGGGCCTCGGACCACCTCTCCGCAATCCCACTGTGTGGGGCTTAGTGGAGGTACCTGTTGGGCTAGTTGGCCCCCAGGGGCCCTCAGGATTCAGGAGGCGCGTTTGCAGAGTGGTACAGGGAGGGGGCTGGGCCTCCGGGGAGATGCTGCTTTTCTTTTTTTTTTGTTAGAAGGGGGGGCTGTGTGGCCCCCTTCTCTTAATATTTTGAGGGCCCTGGGGACCCCATCCCCCAGGGTCCGACCCTTATTTAGAAAAAAAAACGGCAAGGGGGCCCCCCTCCCGAGGCTGATTTTAGGGGCACGGCATCATCCCCCGGAGAGCATGGCCTCGTTTTAAATGTTTTTTTTTAAAAAAAAATTTAATATACAGAAGGGGGGCCGCGTGGCCCCCCTTCCCTGGGCCACTATTGGCCCCGGTACCCCATCCCCCGGGGCCTGGCCTTTTTAGGTCGAGCCTCGAGTAGCGCGCAAGCGCTGCTCTAGCAAGACTTTATGTAGGGGTTTCAAAAAGCTGACCACACGCTCGTGCACAATGGCCTTTTCCCTGCGGTTACCCGCAGGGCCGCCATCTGTTTGCAATTATCGTGCCCAGACGCTGGCACGATAATTGAAAACACATGGCCATTGTGCACGAGCGTGTGGTCAGCTCAGCAGGCTGCCGCGCTCGCTCGCCCCCGCTTGTCCAGCGCTTCACTTGTGCTGACGCTGCCTCCCTCCTCCGTCTTTTCTCAGCTGCAAGCAGGCAGCCGACCTCCCATTCTCACAGCCCTATTCCTTCCCCTTCATAATATCCCGCGACCTTCTCACCCTGCCCCGCGGGCTCCATTTCTCTCCGGTTTCGTAAATCGCTCACACACAGTGCTGACAGTAACCGGAACCAGCAGAGCGAGCAACGTCAGCGCGCGAGACGCAGAAACAAGACTACAGTGAAGGGTCGTGGACATAGAGGTAGGACACTTCAGCCCTATGAGTGGTCTGTATTCATCAGCCTCTACCCTACACCCACCCCCCGCCGCAAAATGTAACAAAATTAAAGGAACGTTTCTAACAAACAAAAACAATATTATCGAAAAAAGGAAGTAGGGTTTGAAAGAGAAATCGGAAACAAAAACGTAAAAGAAACAGATGGCTATGTTATCTACCAAAGAGAAGTAACTCCTGTTCGCAGACCCTCTACAGCAGGAAGATGGCGACGGACGGTGCGAGCGCCGCCGGGGAAGGAGCTCTCTCCCCTGAGCCTGGGGAACCAGCAGAGAAGGTAAGCGGCCGGGCTCGGCTTGGCGGAGATCTGGTGAATGCGGGCCCTCATGCCTAGCATGGCTTGGGCCCCTGAACACACCCTCTGTGGTCCCCGGGGATCCAGCATAAAAAGAAGCGGTGCCCGTAGACCCATCTCCGGGAATGGCTCCCGGCTGGGCAGGTGCTCTCAGGAGCTGGAGCCCCGGCAGCGGTGCCTCCTCTCTGCCGGGGGTGCAAGGAGACCCCGGGCAGTCTTTGTTCTGGTGCTCGGCTTTATAATGGTGCATTTGTTGTGCATGGCTCCTAATCTGTGCAGATCAATGTGCGGGGGCTGCAGCAGCGCCGGGACTCGTTCATTATACCACAGTGCATATGGCAGCCTTTTAACCAGTACCCGTCTAGCAAGCAACCGTGCATATCAGTGTACCGGGGCTGTTGCTTTGCGTGTGAGCCTGAAAGTTTTAACTGGAGACGAGGTTCGTAAAGTGACCCTTCGGTGCACCTGCCGGCTGCAGCTAATAAGTTTTTAAGTCGAGTCCATCGGTCTGTCCTCCTTCGAGCGTGCGCCTCTGACGACTTTTTTGTACGATTTAAACCGACTTAAAAACGGGAACGTGTGTACTTTTAAAGGTTTGTGCACGAATTGCTAAAAGACACGCGCAAGCAAGTGGGTTGGTAACCCAGACGGTATATGGGCGGTGGCACAGTGAAATATCACATTTATATGGGCGACGGTACACCAGTGAGTCATATACGGCTCATTCTTTACACCAATAAGTGTAATATTGCGCTTCCTGCTGGTGAATATATTGTGCAAGTATTCATGTTTTTATATAGATTCACATGCTACTCTGGGGTTAGTCTGAATGTTAGTGGTTCTTTTTATAGCGCCGCGTTCCACAATGAGCTCACTTCAGAGTGCATGCTTACAGTGCAAGGTTACAGCCTTAGGGCTCTTGCCATCAGATGAACCACGAGATTAAGCAAGGTACAATGGAGTAAACTCAAATGTTCTTTGTATTAACTGTGGTGGGAAGGTCCCTCGTTTTCCTTTTCCACTACACAACCAATTTGGATAATTGATGGCTTTTCCAGGAAATTACGCAGGGCAAGGAGCTGGGTTTATGTATTCATAGCTATCATACTTATTTAGTGTCTGTGTGTACAGGGGCGAGTGAGGTAACGTAGAGTGGGCGGGAAAAAGCACTGGTTTGCAACTGCATGGAGCGAAAAAAAAAACAGATCTCTCTGAACACTGCAACATCTACGAGTTTCATGAATAGGAACCCTGCGTCTTGTTGCACTCAGAGCCGAGCAAGCAGACGCTGCTCAGGCGAGGGTGGCGGGAGTCCTGGGGCCCACCAGAGAGCCGGGCAATGAGACACTGCATGGGCGATGGTGGTTTGCGTCCCGGGGCCCCCAGAGAGCCGGGCAAGGAGACACTCTGCACTGGTTTGGGTGTTGTGCGCCCTGCTGCACCCAGTGAGCTGGGTAGGGGGAGACACTGCACTGGCTTGGATGCAGTGCGTCCTGCTGCACCCAGAGAGCTGGGCAGGGATACACACTGCACTGGCTTGGGTGCTGTGCGTCCTGGTGCTAAAGAAAAACGCGGGGAATATTTATATGCCCATACTGTAAATATGGTAGCATGTGTGCTGACCTGCGTTTTAGTGCCGTTCTGTGTGTGTGCCTGAGTCTTGTATGCGTGCTTGTGAGTCTGTATAGGTGCTTGTATGTGTTCTTGCATACTTGTGTTTATTGCATATATAAATATATTGCGTACCATTGTGTGTCTGTGTATCTTCTGTGCTTTGGTGTGTATGGTGTTTGTGTGCGTCTTCTATACTTGTTTCTATGAGTGTTTTTATATGTGCGAGTGTCTGTGCTTTCTGTGTGTTACTAAGTATGTGTTTATCTGCGTGCCTGTGTTTACGTTCCTCACATATGTTAACTCCAGCTGTGGTGGACACAGAAACCCCCTTTGTTAGGCAAAATGTTGAAACTTTTTTTTTTTTTTTTTTTTTTTTAACTTTCTCAAACTAAAACAGCCCCATCAGTAGATAGGTTAATATTATTTCTGCAACAACATATTTCTGAAACATGCCGATAACTAGGTAACTATTAGGCAACTGGGGGCTCTCGTCTTTGGGGAGAACCCAGGTGGGCACTGCCTTGAGCCATCGTGAGTTGGCTTTAGGGACACTTTGGCAGGGAGACGGGTTCAGATATCAAACGTCGTTCGTTGGTTAAAAAAAAAAAAGTGAGTCTTCCGCATAAACAGTGCGAGTAGTCAGTCTGGTGCGTGTTTTTGGGCTGGCTCTCCACATTGTGGCATGTGTGCCCCCGTGACTGGGAGGCTGGACGAGGGGCAGTGCCCGCTGCCTTGGCAAACATGCCTGACAGGGGATTTTTGTGTAACAGCAGGGACAGGAGATGTCCTACAAATGTGAAATAACGGATGTATGTCCCCATGCCACTTTTATGAGGGGGTGTTTTGGAAGCGCCTCGGAGTGTTTTCACAGCGCATGTGCCAATCACGCAAACCCCATCAAGGAGCAGCACACAACGCCTGGATGTGTACGGAGGGAGCAGCAAGCCTTGTGTTCTTTGGAAAGCTTAGTTTAATAAAGTTAAAACCGGTCGGGCAGATCTGACAGAGCAGGCAATGGCTGGGACTCCGGCCAGCAGCATCGATCCAAGGGCATGCCGTGCCCTCGTGGTCACAAGTCAGTGTGAAGCGCGATATGACTGATCTTGTCGCCGAAACCAGAAACGCCGCAAACAATCCGCTCTCTCTCGCAGAGAATTTCCTAACAAATAATGACACACCGTTGCTCGTTCAAGACATAGGTGCGAGTTTTGAAAGCGGAAGAGGAGAAGGGCAGTAATTGCCAGGGACTACATGTGGCAATCACCTGGCAGCAAGATTCACTTGAAAAACAAGCATTGGCATAGCCAATAGGTCTCGCCTTGGGGACCTTATAAGTGTTTAGCCATGCAACGGTTGATGTTGCACCAAGGATATTGTGCTGCATAACTAAATACTTATAAGGTCCCAAAAGCGAGACCTATTGGCTATGCCAATGCTTGTTTTATTTAATTACGGCCCCCCATCCCAAGGCTACTTCTGGCCCGGTGGACCCCATCTCCCAAGGCCGGCCCTCAAGTTGGGGACCGTGGGGGAAGCCCCAATGCCCCCATGGTCCCTGCCGGCTCCCCGCCTCCAGCGGGAGCCGGCTTTGCTTTTGGCCAAAGGGAGCTGCTGACAGTCATCTCCCCTTGCCCAAAAGCAATTCTGCTTTGCTTCGTTGAAGCGAGAGCAAGTTTCCTGCTCTCGCTTCAACGAAGCAAAGCAGTGTTTGCTATGACAGGGCGGGAGCCGCACTCCCGCCCTGCCATAGCAAACAGCAATGTCCCGGGGGTGGGCACCCTGGGACATTGCAGGAGCAGGCCCTGGGGGGTGGCAGTCCCCAGGGCCATCGAGGGCCCCAGGAGGGGGGCCGCGTGGCCCACCCTCCCAACTCTTTAAAGCCCCGGGGAGGTGGTGGTCCCCGGGGTCCACAACGGACCCCCGAATTTAAATAATTAGTGCCCCGGGGAGGTGGTGGTCCCCGGGGCAGTGTGGGGGGGGGGCAGGAGCCCCTCCTCCTTTAATTAGATTGGAGCCCCGGGGAGGTGGTGGTCCCCGGGGCATGGGGGGCCCACGAGGCCCCCCCGTCCCTATTAAATCAAAGCCCCGGGGAGGTGGCGGTCCCCGGGGCTGCGTGGGGGGGCCGCGAGCCCCCCCCCCCCCACATTTGAATAAGGATCGCCCCAGGGAGGTGGCGGTCCCCGGGGCTGCAGGGGCCCCGCGGGCCCCGCACCATTATTAATTATTGCCCCCAGGACCTGGCCCACCCGGGGGCTTTAAGAAAACTAAGTGCGGGAGAGCGCACTTCGTTTTTTTTCTTCAATTTTCTTACGGATTCGCGCACCCAGCGCGACTTCAGACGAAAATTACCAAAAAAAATGCTTTTTTTGGGCCCTTGAGCAGGCCTAGGGGGTCATGGTGTTTCTACCCTACCCCCTTTTCTTCATTTTTAACTTTTTTTTTTCCTTTTTCTTGTGACTCTGTTACCAAGTCACAAGATGGCTGTCAACACTTTCTGGTTTGGAGTGTTGGCAGCCAATCAGAATTAAGCTCTTGCCCGGGAGGATTCGCGAATCCTCCTCGGTGCTCAGATATCGATATTTTTATTTTTTGAATTTCTCAGGAACTACTGAACGGATTTACACCATTTTTTTAAAAAAAAGGTCGCCTTCTGTACCAAGAGCTACCTTTTTGCCAAATTTGGTGTAATTCCGTTCAGCAGTTCGGGCTGTAGCCTGTTCCAAAAAGTCCTATGGAAATTAACATGGAGAAAACGAGTTTTGGGACCCCCCCTTTCTTCTCGGCCCCCACTTGACGAATCACCCCGAATCTAATGCGAGGTTTAACCATGATGAGACCCGTCACCTGAAAAACTTTTAATACAAGAGGTTAAATGATTCTTGCATCGGGGCCTGTGGTTTCAAGATACTGAGACGGTTTGTTACAGTCACTGTCAGCCATAAGAAAACGGCTCTGGATCGAGGCTTCTAGAACACAGCACTGCCTCTGATGAGTCTGTAGGAAGTTTTCTGGTGACCATGTATACTACATAATGCTGACGGCCGTCACGCCACCACCCTCCCAAAAAAAAAAAGCAGTGTTGGTTTGGCATGGATGGGCCACCAGGTCCACGGCATATTATTGGCATGGCGACTAGTACATAACTTCTTACCGTTCGTGGTGGGTCGGGCGGCCGGGACACGCACTGCACTGCCTTTAACTTTATCGAACTTATTAGGCCTGCCTGGTGCTGTTGGCAGTACTGGCTGCTGCCTGCGAGTCCTCAATGTCGTCGGGCTGGCCTGGCACTCAGTTCAGTGTTGAACCGACGATGACTCGGGTGGTTGGGTGCGGCCGTGCGGATATGCTGGGGTGTGGCAATGCAAGCTGAAATAATCTGCGCACGCTGCCTGCTGCCGCACAGCCCCAACCCCCGCAGAACCAAAATCCCACCCAAATCAGTGCCTCCGCCCACCGGGCCGGCAACACTGAACTAAGGGCTGCGGCGCCATCAACATATCCACTAAGAACATATCAATCGGATTGAGATTCATTCATATGAATCTCTTCTTGGCTCTGCCAGGGCAGGACAGGCTCAGTCTCACAGCCGCGCCCGCAACACACTTCACCGGTCCGGGACTGACTCACTCGGGACGGGAGACGGACGAGAAGTTAAACACAACACTCTGCGCCAAGTGCAGTAGTGAGGTAAATTCAATGTATCCATGAATGACGAAGTGCAGCAAGATGCTTGTAGACCCGGCCCTGATAATTAAGTGCCGGTGCTAGGCACCGGAAAGCACCGGCACAAATTAAGCACTGCTCCTAGAACAACAACATTCTCCATGCTTCCTTCATTGCCTATTAAGAGGTATCCTCCTACTGTAAGGGATTCGCCTCCACCAGGATTTCTCCTGGTTACAACATTACCTTTCCATGAGTTGCTCAACAGAGGGACGGCTAAACTGAACATGCCAATTTCACTAGCAAATACGTATTTTTGAAATCCTCCACCTATGCTTTTTTTGGTCCCACCCTTCATCCTGTGCTAAGGCTGCTTAGCACTGAAGATTACAAAGAAAAAGTGATGGATGGAATGATTGAATTAATTTTAGCCACTGTGGCCGCATCCCAGTCCATCGTCCTTTTGCACACCATGCCACCTCAGTTTGGAACCTGCCACGTGCAAATCAGTCTTGACCCTGCTACAATGGGAACAGTCCAGCCAGAACTGCCAGGCTAGGTCTTCCCTGAACCGGAATTCAAGCAGTCCAAGGACTTGTTTTGCCCTTATGAGGGCTTATCAGCCGGGTATAGCTTGGCTCCAGTGCACAGGACCAACGTCTGGGCATACCCGTTCCACTCAGTGTTGCACTGAAGTATACCAAAAAGTGATGGAAGGAATACCAATCCTGGGGTGCTTTTATTCCGGTATGACACTGACTTTGCATTATTATTTTTAGGGACACACAAGCATGTATCAAACATATTAAATGATGCTTCAGAGAAATGGTACCCAAAATTTAACGTTTAGCAAAATCTTTTTCCTAGTTTATATGTTTTGTGTACATTTTATTTTAAAAGCAAAGAATCCTCAATCTTGCTTTCAAGCTTCTGCAAGTATTTGCATCTAACCAGAGAGCATTTTGGGAGCATTAAAGGGAACTTCATATTATTAAACTTTGCAAATCTTTTTTGGAACCTCTGTTTGTAGTGCAAGCTGAGCTTACAGCATGTCCTTAATAACAAAGGCTTTGCAATACTTGACCATGAATAAAAGTTAAACCCGCATGGGCATACTGAAGCAAGTCTTACCTTCTCTGCAGACAAGGGTTTTATACTGCAGGGGTTTGGGTCTACTTGTCCGAAGAACAAAATAAATATTAAAACTTCTTGTCCTTGACCCCATACAGTATGTACAGGGCATTGGGCGATCAGAATTCCCCAACCCTACTGGGGATTATGGTGGACACTCAAAGCAGACGAGTGTATCCATGGGAGGAGAGACTGTCTTCCATCCATCTCAGATGTCACGGACTTCTGAGGACAATTCAGTTCAGCTACAGGGTGCCATGGTGTGATGCATTTTTGTGGTCCCGCATGCTAATCTATATGAGACCATTTAGGCAATCACTAGAGGACCTTTGGTGCCAACATTCAGGCAAATGGGAGAGACTCCCGTTCAGGCAAATGGGACTGTTTGTCTCCTGCATAACTGTTTGAGGTCTAAGTCTCTTCCTCGCCTCCCCTCAACTACTTCGCTGAGAAGCCTGTGACTTCTTGCACTCAGTACTTTGTAGAATCAATTGTAGAAAGGGCGTACCTGGGGCCCAGTTTGCAGTGACTTTATAAGACTAACCTCTGGACATCGGTGATTAAAGGTACCAACCCCCACAGTTGAGGCCCGATGGCCCCTACTTGCCCTGTGGCCCACAAATTGGTTCTGACACCTATCCTTTAAGAGTTTGTCCTTAAAAACTTCTCATCTTAAGTTGTGCAGTCAGGGCAGCAGAAGTTTTTCGTGGTGCATGGGCATGGGTAATTTACTGATCTAACCTATTTGGCGGAAAGTGTAACTTTCCCCTAAACAATCCCAGAGGCTTATTTACTATTCTATTTTGAGTACTGAAATATTTTGGGGAAAGTTAAAAACAGCCAAAATATCTTAAAGAAGTGTTAAAATGTTGTAAGCTAGCAATGTGGGTGTTGCTTCGAGTCCACCATTGAAGACAAAAAAAATTGAAATGCCGTCTTGCATATGCTTGCCTCTATATTGGAGTGGTGTGTGACTTGTGTGGTGGTTTTGAAAGGTCCCTTAGAATCTTACTAGGTATGCTGTAGTGCTTTTACCTGTATAATGTCTACATAACTTTTTTTATAAGCCCTATGTGTTTTCTTCCAGTGTTCCTCGATATGATCATCCCCCACCGCTTCCTCCTCCTGTTACATATCAGCAGCCACAGCACCTCCTAGTACCAGCTAATCCATACCACACTGCCGAAATCCCAGATTGGTTACAGGTCTATGCCCGGGCTCCGGTGAGGTGAGGACTGATTTTCCTTATTTTCTGCATATGAAATCACTTTTACAAAGCATGTTTTCTTTTGATAGAGGATAGTTGTCAGATCCATGTTGATATTTATAATTATTAGAATCTCTCCTACTGGGTGGGTTCTTGAAATGCATTTAATTGGAATACTCTCTAATTAAAAAAAAAAATTTTACAGAGAGGGTGCCGCTAGCTACATCATTTGTTTGTGATTTTATAAAAATGCAGAATGTATAAACTGCCCGTTCAAAGGGAGGATTTATTTTAGTGCCCTTTTAACAAAGAAAAATAAAGCAGTGTTGCAAGTAAGCACTACTGTTTGTGAGCACATTTTTACCCTTGGGCTCTGCTGAGTTTTCTCTTTGCACCATTCAGGGTGTCTCATAGGCTGCTGCTATCTGTTCAAGCAAGCTGGCCTTTCCCTGCCGCACCTGACATATCTGGATAGTTGTCCACAACGTGTCCCTTCTTGTCAGAAGAGCCGTTCTCGAATCCACTTTTTCCTTCTGTGGAAATGTTTATAGGAATGGACATCACCTTTTTAGAGATTCAGTTTCTCGAAAGGGAAATCTTCGTTATTATTCATAGAACATCTCTGCGCACATTCGGGATTCTTGAACTCTTCCTAGACAAAAGAAGAGCAATATGTCTATTTCACAATAAATGAACAGCGCTTGGGTATGAGTAACGGTTTTTCTTTGAACTTTTAGGAAAATAAGGCAAAATGTCAAACCCAACCAGGGAAACCCGTTACAAAACATACATGGAATTGCATTACTGCTTCAGTGTGCGTCTCTTTTCTTTGAAAAATAAATAAAAGATGTGTTCTATAAGCACACCTTTGTACGTATATCAAACCCAGAAATTCACAAAAAAACAGTTCAAGGTGAGCTATGGTTCAGGGAGCGCAGACCCCAAAAATCCACGAACATTAACATATCTCATGCTTTGTTTTGCTCTTGGTAGTCAGACTTTTGTCACATCCCATCAGTAAAGTGTTGTACTGCCCAAGAAGGGCATCAGGAGATATTGTCTGCATACAATAACTGGTGAATATCCAGGTTTTTTGGGTTTCTTTTTGCTGAACTATAAGCAACCTTAAACTGTGTTGTTTTTTTCCAGTGAATGTGTTTGTTTTTAGAATGTAATGCATTCATCTTCCTTGTATCCATTCTGTACTACTGCACAGCCTTTTGTCTTATGTATTGGTGCCTCAGTGAACCGGCCTACTCTGCTGCGCCAAACTTACTAGCAATCCAAAAATGCATTTTAAATAAGTGCACGTGCTGAGCTACAACTCTATAGTTACAACTGCTTAAATAAATATATATTTTCACAGTCCGTGATAGCAACCTTTTAGTTATGATTTGTCTCAGATAGAGAATTAAAATTGCACTCTCACTTTAAGAGCTGCAAGAGGGAGGACTGTCCAAACATGCAGTACATTATTTTTCCTGCTCAGTGCTGAAAATCCAGTGAAACCTGGCTCTTGCTTTTTCGCTTTATTTTGTTATTAAACGTCATTCTAGTTCACTTAATATTTTTTTATATTTTTCCTAGAGGTAAGTGTTATATATTTTTTTTGTGCCTTTTTCTCTTTGCACATTCCCTTGTTTTCCTGGTTATTGAAGGCTGTTTTTCTTCCAGGATCTTAGTCTCTGAATGAGAACCTTCTAGGGATCTGGGTTGTTTCTGGAGATGTAGTTTTTCCTTTCGAAAAATTGTTTGAGGAGAGAATTTCAGAGAGGGGGTCTTATGCCTTGCCATTACAGGTCTATTTCTTCAGTCCTACATTAGACTTCCTAGGGTGACCCTCCTTGCCTTGCCTCGCCTCTTCCCTAACCGGTCCTTGCTACATTACCTTGTTGTGGTCCCTCGGGGATTTTGATGCAATTTTGCCTTCCACTGTGGGTTGCTATTATGCACTCTATTTTGGAGAGATGCCATAAAATTGGTGAGTGCCAAAACAGAGACTGCTGTCAGACATTATCACCCTGTCAACACTGATATTTTCATGTATATTGGCAAGGAATCTACTGTGGCTGGCTACTGTTCTCATCAGGGGTTTGTCATTAATGTTGATTTTGTAGCGTCCGAGTACCACTTCTACCCATATTCCAGAGATGCGAGTTGTCCTGTCCATGAGGTGGTCCAAAGGGTTACACTGACTCCACCTCTGCAAAAGAGGCTTCGATGGTACGGATACGACCACAGATAGTTCCTCTTCATCCCTGGTTCGCCAGATTATCATTCAGTGTAGAAGGGCCAGAGTCCAGAAGAATCTAGATTTGTCATCTGGGAGGAAGGCAGTCTTTTTGCCCTTTACAAAAGTACAGTTGTCTTTGAGCATACTTTCTGTTGTGGGGTGGTTGGGTGCTAAAGGGAGAACTTCCTAAGACGGTTTTCCCCCTCCGTTCCATTGGAGAATTACAACAATGCCACAAGATTAAGTTGTGATTGGGCGAGAAGTAGTTCTTCTTCTCCTCAACACCCAACGCTTGAGTAGTGATGGGCAATATCACTGTTTTCCTGTGGGTATCTATACAGTTATATTCCTGGATTCTAACATGTATTCATAGAGAAGTGAGTAGATAACTAGCTTAATGCTATCTTTGTATTAATAGACCTGCAGATTCCTAGATTTCATTGGTGACATGAAGCCATGTTTTTCCTTACGTGGTAGTCCTACTCTTAACCAAGCCTCGGTACCTGGTTACCACAGCAGGATGATACCACCACATGTCGAGCTACCTTGCCTTAAGAACATGCTCCCAATATACTTTTTTTGTTGTTCCTTGGGCTCGTAGGTTATTTTGCATCCTTTTTGCTTGCTACCTATCCCCTGGAAGTGGGGTGTGCGTGTTAAGCCCACTTGCCGCAACTTGTGTTTCTTTCCACAATATGGATTTAGTGATGGTTCTCCCACAGCTTGCATCATATAATTTTTATTCTGAAGAGCATTTCAAATCCAGCGCGGTTCTTTAGTTGTTCGAGAATCGAATACACAATAGGAAGGATTTGTTTTTTTATTTCAAAATGACTTCTTCTACTGGGTGGTTTTTCTGATATACTGTCCTAGTATGCAAAGCTTGAAACCCTTTCAAGCCCAACCTGTGCCTTTTTGTCATGCATAGATCTAAAAACAATTACATATTCCCGGTAGTCCACAGAAAGGACCTGTTCTAGGCAAAATTATTTTTTCATTGCAGGTTTTGTTTAATGTATGCAGTGTTTGCAGAGTCAGTATTTTGGTACGTAAATGATAAGTGCTGCTTTTACATCGTGCTAAACGAATCTGAGCTGGACGTTTGGAATGTTAGTCAAATTTCAGGCATGTGTACCGAACCGTGTCAGTTATTAGCGAAGGAAAAAAAATCAGTCTCCTATTAAAGTCAACCATAAGTTCAGGGCGACTATACATGACTCTGACCCATGTATAAATATCTATGTATGCAGGACCACATTTATATATTTTATGTATGTATGTATGTGTGTATATATATTGTGGACACACGCTTACTTTTGCTTCATAATAAGCGACTAAGAAGATGAGTGAGTTGTTCTTGAATAATTTAGTAATGATCTTGGCATGGTGACACTCCCTGGACATATTTTTTTTCCCCCAAAAGAAATTCACCCATTTGATCATATTTTTTTCAGTTAATAGAAACGAAGAACTAGAAAAAGCAGTCCAATAGTACTTACTGTATTCTTGAAAATGTTCACCTCTACCTTTTCTTGGACAATCCAGTTCTTGGGAGTAGATTTTTGTTGTAGTCAACACTTTTGTATAGTAAGGCCTTATGATGAAAAATAGTTATGTAGCGCTGGTTCTTCAGCATTGACTGGCTTAAAAAAAAAAAAATCCTAAACAACCTAATTGCTGTTGGAAGCAAGCCTGGAGATTGTTTTTTAAGAGGTTTTTTTGGCTAAAAGTGAAAAATAATCCTGGGCGATCGTATAACATTCTGTGGTTTTGAGGGACTCCAATAACTTATCTGTCTTGTTTATTAGATCTAGCATAAGGCAAGACTTTTGTATTTTTTTTTAAAGTGTAATATACAGTTAGCGACCTTCAGCCGTTTGTTGCCTTGGCTCAGGGCCCTTCAGCCACTGGCTTGAGACAATGTCAATCACGTCTTGGATAAGCCCATAGGAGTATTTTAGTCTTGCTGTTTTGTAGTCGTGTATGTACTTTCACCTCCATTGAAATGCCTGAAGGACTATATTAAATCTGAAAAATACAGCCACTGATCACACATTCTTTAAACTCCTGTCTCATGCTACTTGTTTTCTGCGTGACCAGCAGCTCTGCTTTAATCTCTCTGCTGCTGCCAGGACACGGCACACACAGCGTTTTTTTTAAATTTAGTTTTTTTAAATTTATTTATTTGTTTTTCCCTTCCAGCTCTTTTCACCTGTCTCATGCTTTTCTGCACACCAGCAGCATTTTATTCCCTCCCCATTGCAGCTCACCCACCCTCCCCCCCCCCCCCCCTTATTTCGGTATTCTGCTCATACAGTAAGCACATCTGGCAGTTCTCTCGTGAGGCCCAGACTCTGCTCACATTCTTAGGATGCCCGAGGATCTTTTCCCCTGCTGCTATTAAGGACACTCTGTGACTTCCGTCAGCTGCATGCAAACATCAACAAAATCAAAGGATGTGACTGGCAAATCTGTGCAAGCTGGACCTGTTTTTGACAATGCTTGTTTTTCTTTTTAAAATGTAGGCTTGTGAGGAGATTAAACACAAATTAAGAAGCAGCCAATGGGTTTGTAGTCGCACCACCTGGTGAAGTTACAGTTGTTTTTGTTAAATATTACAGACCATGTTGCCCGCCTCAAAAGTCCACTGCTTATAGACCATACAAAGCAATGATACACACATGAATAGAGAGGCAACAATATTTGAACAGAGTATACAAGGCTGCACTTGCATGGATTGAAACAATAAAGCAAGATTTGACTTCAAGATTGAAGGCCCAAGAACCATTCTTTATATACTCTGTTCAAATATTGGTGCCTCTCTATTCATGTGTGTATCATTGCTTGTGAAGAGATGAAAGAATCACAGCAGTGCTTTATGATTTAGATGTTTTATTTGAAAATAAGCACATTGAAGATTGGCCTTAACATTTTTTATTCATTTATTTTTTAAATGTGAGATTTTGCATTTTCTAAAATAAAGGTCTTCTGAGTTTTCTCACATATGCAAAGACATTTAATGTTTAATAATAATGCCAGTGATTGAGAACCAGTGTTGGTGTAGAGGTGTCAACTTCTTAATATCGGAGATAGCTTTGCCTATTTGTTGTGCCTGTGTGACTTAGTGTGTATAAAACAAATGTTTTAATTTTAATTCTTGTGTATGTTCTAATACAGGTTTGATCACATCCTGAAGTGGGAACTCTTCCAGCTTGCAGACTTGGATACGTACCAGGGAATGCTAAAATTGCTCTTCATGAAAGAACTAGAACGAATTGTTAAACTTTATGAAGCGTACAGACAAACTCTCCACGCGGAGCTTGAGAATCGTAAACAAAGGCAACAGTGGTATGCACAGCATGGCAAGAATTTTTAAGCTAATATTTAGAAAATAAAATTTAAAAAATGTAAGGTATTACAGTTTACATTTGTTAATCCTTTGGTAAACCAAAAATGCAACAGCAAATTGTAAATCTAAAAACACTTTACAGCACGCGTTCCTTTATTTTGTATGGTTTGTTGAACTGGAACGATCTGAACATTTGTTCAAGATATTTAAAAGCACACTAAGATTAAAAATTAAATGTGCCCATCTCCACATTTGGTTGTAATAAACTTGCTGCTTTTTACAAAACTGTGACCAGTCCATTCTTGTTTCGACTTTATATAACCGTCTAATATGTTCACTGTGCAATAATTATCAGAACAAAATGCATGTATGCTATAGGAAACAAATAGGTTTGTTATTACAAGATGCATACATTTGTATCAAACTGAACTGGAATTCCAAAGCAGATTTAAAAAAGCCAACAAAAAATTGGAGTGCAAATTAAAATCTAATAACTGCTGACCCCTTTTGATACAACTGTTTCTTTTTAGAGCATTTGTTAAGAACAAAAATATTAATACATACAATGCTAAAACATTTTGTGAAGATGTGCCTTTTATCCACCAATGACAGATGAAATTTCATCATGAAGGTCATGTTGATGCCTGATTACATCTTAACAGCTGGTTTTTTTTCAGTCCGTATTTAGGATGTTTTATTAACTGCTCCTGCTTAGTACGATTTTCAGTGTGAAACACAATTTTGCCTTCCTTCTAATGTTGGCTTAAAAAAAAGGTGCTCTGCACACAGGCATGCATCGTCTCTCAAAACAACTTTGAGATGCCATGGGGGCGCGCTAGATGGCACACAAGCAACATGGCCGCACTAGTGTGAGGCTCCTGCAGCTCGGTCCACTTATCCGAATAATAATCCTGCCCAGGAGGTCCAAATAATCATCCCACTGTGCCGGACGGTGTAACGGGACCCAGGGACCTTGCGGTGTGACTGCAGAGCCTCTTCAACATCGCCTTCTGCCGCCGCAGCTCTTTCAGGGTCGTGCTGCGGTGACGGCCTGCCGTGCCTGGAACCGGCACGGACTGAGCAGACTACGCGAGTGCTGTGACGCCCACGTGGGAGCTGGGCCGCGATCCTGCCACTGCCGCGATTCGCGGTATCAGAGTATAGAGGGTGAGTGCCCACCAATCACACCCCATACAAGCGCCTGCCACCTTCTGCATGCCCTCCTGCTGAACATTTGCAGCCTGAAAAGGATTCCTGCCCCAGGCTGTGCTTCTTGGCCCGCGAGCACCGAGAATTGAAAGATTTAAGCTGCCACCTAATCAAAGCGCGAGCGCGGCCTCCTTGGCGCCCGCGGGGCCCGCTCGTAAACGATCCTTTGGCCCAGAACATTACCCCCTCATGGGTCCTCCCCGTCCCAGTCCTTACTACGTGAGGCAGTCCTGCCTCCACCCAGCCAATCACAACGCCAGTATTTGAATATTACATAAGCCCCGCCCACCTACCGCCATGCCTGTTTTCTTTCTGCTCCGACGGCGGTCGGAACGCTGGTGCTCCCGGTTCCTGTTTCCTGGTCTGGATTTTCTTCAGGACGGTGCCGTGAGTGTTTGAAGTTGCAGTTTTATGTTCTGCATTGTTTTACTTGTTTTATCGGCGCGGCCGCTCCGGTATTCCGGTCGACCACGCTCCTGTTCTGGGGTCAGGGACGCTCCCCGTTCATGTGCTGGGCTGGGGCGGGGAGTTTTGTGGTTTCCTGGCCCCGGGTCGTTCCGGCGCTGGGGCTCTCGTGCAGCGTCCGGCCCCCGCGGCCATTGTCCTTTGATCTATGGCTGTGGGTGGAGACTACAGGGCTGCCCTTTTTATTTCACTCACCTTTGCGTGATTGGGGGCAGTATTTATTGGAGGTTGCTGGGCACTTCCTTTGATTGTGTGGTGAGTTCCTGTTAGTTTGACACTGGATTTCTCGCCATGAGTGAAGGGGCTTCTTCACCTGTGCCTGCTAAGGCGATTTCAAAGCAGCATAATGTTCAGGATCTGCAGGAGGATGACGTCTTGCAGATTTCTAGGGCGGATTTACAGGACTTCATTGATTCTGCGGTCCAGTCTGCGCTGCTGGAGCCTGCAGCTAAGCGGGCTAAGGATGATGAGGACGACATGGACAATTCCCCTAAGGGAAAGTACGTCCGGGGCAAGGTTTTTCTGACATGCTGGTCCATATTCGAGAGGTGCTTGGGTTTGACCCTAAATCCCTGGCTGAGGAGGGATTTTACGCTCAGTATAGTTCCTCTGTGGTGGATGACCTCCCCTTCCATGATGTCCTGAAGGATATCCTCACAAAGGAGTGGCTTGAGGTGGATAAGCAGGGTATTCCGCGATTCCTGGGGAAGCGGTATCGCTTGGCGGACTTTGATTCCCAGTTTCCTGCGATTCCAAAGGTTAATTCTCTTTTGTCCTCTATGGCTTCCGCCTCTTCTTCCTCTTTGTCCTCGGAGGAGGCTTCCCTGTCAGATCCGGTGGAGCGTAAGGTGGAGTCTGCTCTCAAGCGTTCTTACGCCGCTTCTCACTTTGGGGTACGTGCTAGCACTTATGCGGCCTATGCTTCGCAGGTCCTGCTTAAGGATTTCGAGAAACTGTTTGACTGTCTTCAGGATCAGGGGGACCCTACTCCTGTGTTGGCTCAAATGGAGGTGTTGGCACAATTCCTCTCGGATGTCACTTTTGATTCCTTGTGGGCTTTCTCCTCGGCTGCTGGGGCAGCGGTGGCTGGAAGGAGGTCTCTGTGGACAAAACCTTGGCGTCTTGAGGCTGCACAGAAGGCCTTGGTCCATAAACTGCCTTTTGAGGGTCCCCGTCTTTTTGGGGATGCTTTGAATACGATGGTGCAGCGCTCTGCGGAGGAAAAGAAGTTGTTGAAGCCTTTTCAGCCTGCTCCTAAGAAAAGGTCTTTCTTCCAGAAGCAGGGGTTTCAAGGGGTTTTGTCATCTCAGCCCTTTCGTGGTCGGGCCCGTGGTCGGGGGGCCGCGTTCCATTATAAATCCCGGCCGCAGCAGCAACAGCCTCCCTCTGGTGCAGGACAGAAGTGACTATGCCGTTGTGGGGGCTCGTCTCCGTTTGTTTCTGGACCGTTGGTCAGCTCTGATTTCCGACCAGTGGGTCTTGTCTGTCATCAGGTGGGGTTACCAGATTCCCTTCCGGGGCCCTCCCCCTCTGGATTGTTTTCTGGTTACCCCGTTGTCAAGAGACCCCGTGCGGCGCTCTGCCATGTTGTCCGGCGTCGCCATGTTGTTACGGAAAGAGGCTGTGGTGCCGGTTCCAGTGGAAGAAGTGGGCCTGGGGTTCTATTCCCATCTGTTTCTGGTTCCAAAGCCCGATGGTTCCTTCCGCCCCATATTGAATCTCCGTTCCCTGAACAAATTGGTGCGGTTGGATCATTTTCGGATGGTCACGTTGCAGTCCGTCATTCCCCCTCATCCAGGAGGGCGATTTTTTTTGGCTTCCCTGGACTTAGAGGACGCTTATTTTCACGTTCCGGTCCATCCTGCCAGTCAGCGGTTCCTGAGGTTTGCTGTTCAGGGGAGGCATTTCCAGTTTCAGGTTCTGCCGTTCGGCCTCTCCACTGCTCCCAGGACTTTTACCAAGGTATTGGCTCCTGAAGTGGGGGTTTTGCAACGTCGGGGTTTCTCCGTGTTTCCCTATATTGATGATTGTTTGGTCTCTGCTTCCTCCTTTCCTAAGGCTCTTCTGGCGGTGGAGGCTACGCTGACCCTGTTCCAGGAGCTGGGGTTCAAGGTGAATCTGGCCAAGTCTCATCTGGATCCTGTTCAGAGGCTGCAGTTCATCGGGGGTCTGTTCGACACGTCTCTGGGGGCGGTGTTTCTCCCTCCTGTTCGGATCCTTTCCTTACAGACTCTGTTGCGGGATCTATTGAGCCGTCCCTCTGCCCCGGCTCGTGTTTGGTTGCGGGTCCAGGGATTGATGGCTGCAACCACTGCTGTGGTTCCTTGGGCTCGCCTCCATCTCAAGCCCTTGGTAACTCATCTGTTGGCTCGGTGGGACCCCTCCCGGGCGGATTACGAGATTCTGGTTCCTCTCTCTCCTGCTCTGGTTCTGGACTTGGACTGGTGGCTTTGCACTCCCAATCTGGAGAAGGGGGTGCGGTTTTGTCTTCCCCCTCCCCTTCTGTTGACTACGGATGCCAGTCTTTGGGGTTGGGGGCCACTTTGGGGTCCTTGGAAGCGAAGGGTCGGTGGTCTCGGGGGGACAGCGCCCGTTCCTCGAACTGGCGGGAGTTGGCGGCCGTCTGGGAGGCGGTGCAGTTCTTTCTGGTTCATCTCCACGGGTCGAATCTGTTGGTTCGTACCGACAATCAGGTGGCTCGTTGTTACTTGAACCGTCAGGGGGGGACGAGGTGCGCGTCTCTGAACCTGTTGGCCTCCTTGATTTGTGCTTGGGCGGAATCTCATCTGTTGGCCTTGAGGGCGGTGTACATTCTGGGACAGTTGAATTTTCATGCGGACGCTTTGAGCCGCAACCTTCCATCCTCTGTTCTGTACCATCTCTCTTCCTCTGTTTCAGTCCCTTTGTCTTCGGTTCGGGACTCCCTGGATCGATCTCTTTGCCTCTCCTCACAACGCTCTTCTACCCCGGTTTTGTTCGGAGGTGCTGTGTCCTCAGGCTTGGGCGGTGGATGCTCTATCAATTCCCTGGCCTTCGGGCCTTCTGTATGCATTCCCTCCTATTCCCCTCCTCCCGAGGGTGCTGCAGAAGATTCGGGGGGAGAGGGTTTCGGTCCTGTTGATTGCTCCTTTCTGGCCTCGCCGCATTTGGTTTCCTCTCCTGTGGCGGCTGGCGGAGGGTCGGTTTGTCCGGCTTACTTTGTGCCCGGCTCCTCTTCAGTTTCCGCTCCTGTCTCTGTCTTGTCTTCGTCGTTTGCAGCTGACGGCTTGGCTCTTGAGCGGTTGACGTTGGAGTCTTTGGGCTGTTGCTCTGTGGTGGCTCGTGACATTCAGTTGTCGCGGCGCCCTTCGACCCTTAAGTGCTATGGTCGACATTGGGGTTCTTTTGTCTCTTGGTGTTCTTCCCATGGGGTGGATCCTGTGCTGGGGGATCCTGCTTCTGTGTTGGATTTTCTCAGGGATGGTTTTTGTTGGGCCTTTCCCTTCCACTTTGTCTGCTCAGTGGGCGGCGGTCCGTGCTTGTAGGGGTCCTGGGGCCTCATTGGAGGTTCTTGCCCCATTGGTCAGTCGGCTTCTTCGGAGTTTTCGGCCGGTCTCTCCTGTTCTCGTTCCTTCTTGGGATTTGCCTACTGTTTTGCGGGTTCTGCAGTTGCCCCCTTTTGAGCCTTTGCTGGAGGCGGATTTGTTGTGGCTGTCCGCTAAGGTGGCTTTTTTTCTGGCCATAACCTCCGCTCGCAGGTTGGGTGAGTTGGGTGCCTTGCTCATTTCGTTTCCTTATTTGCAGTTCCTGCAGGATCGGGTCGTTTTGCGGCTTGATCCGGCTTTCCTGCCTAAGGTTTCTTCCAAATTTCATTTGCAACAGGAGGTGATTCTTCCTGATTTGCCTACTGTGGGGGATTCCCTTGTTCCCCCTTCCTTGGATGTTCGCATGGCTCTCCAGATTTACCTCCAACGTTCCCTGGGGTTTCGGGTTTCTCCTGCCCTGTTTGTCGCCTGTGGGGGTGTGGCTAAGGGGAAGAAGGTTTCCACTTCCACGATCAGTCGGTGGGTGCGTTTGGCGGTCTGCCAATCTTATAAGTCTTTGGATCTGCCTCCTCCGTCTCAGGTGCAGGGCCGTTCGACGCGTTCTGTGTCTGCTTCCTGGGCTGAGGCGGCGGGGGTCTCTATCCAGGAGATTTGTAGGGCAGCCACCTGGCAGTCCCATCACACTTTTGTGCGGCATTATCGGCTTGATGTTTTACATGCCTCTGCTGACAGTTTTTCTGTTGGCGTCTTGAACGCTGCTGTTCGTTGATCATTTCTTGATTAAAGTTTTGTACTTTGCATGGATCCCTGGTGTCCTGCGTTTTTCTTGGTTCTCTGCTTGTGAGTTCCTGACGTAGTAAGGACTGGGACGGGGAGGACCCATGAGGGGGTAATGTCTTGTTACTTACCGGTAATCTTCATTACCCCGATTAGGGTCCTCCCCGTCCCAGTCCTCTTCCCTCTCTCCCGCTGTGTTTGTGTCGGAGTCTTGTTGATAACAGGCATGGCGGTAGGTGGGCGGGGCTTATGTAATATTCAAATACTGGCGTTGTGATTGGCTGGGTGGAGGCAGGACTGCCTCACGTAGTAAGGACTGGGACGGGGAGGACCCTAATCGGGGTAATGAAGATTACCGGTAAGTAACAAGACATTAACACGCAGTGACTACCTTGCGCAGACCTTCACTTGAGGCGCCCAATACAGCGCGGTGATCACTGAGGCGGGACGGAGTTTTCATACTGGCATTTCTGGCATTCCTTGCATAACAGACATTGTTGGCTCGTTGCGCCCCTGCCCGAGGCTGATATTCGTGCTCAGCAGATGCCTCCTCCTGCCCCATGAAAACTACTTACCACCGCGCACAGTACTGTGCTGTAATACACTGACTCACAAGTCCTTCTTTTTGGAAGTGGTCGGCCACACAAAGGAAACGATGGCTCGTGGACAAGCTACCACATACGCCCATCCACACAGCGCGCTTGGGGTGTCACTAGATGGTCCAACTGCCATCGTCTGATGTGCTTGCGCACTTCATCTCTGCAGGCTAAAGGGGCAAGTATGAAGGACTCCCAAAGCACACCCCCTCCTCCTGTGACAGACTACCTCCGGCTCTGAATGTGCTGTACATACTACGCGTTTCCCTCAATCCACGTATGGTTGTGCGCATACATGTTTTTACGCCCTACACAGGAACGCAGCACCAAAGACCTGTATAACACGTCCACCTTCTCTGCGAAGAGTAACTTACGGCGAGGAACAGGCGGACAGCGTTGCCAGCAGCAAGGACGCTGTCTCTGAAGGCCCATCCGAACTCCTGGGCAGAGGACACCTGCTGTCCATTCTTCAGGTACGGGGGTGGCAGACCAAGGGCTCCAGCACAGGTACCAACGAAGTTGACAATCTGCAGAATGGGAAAGGCAGACGCCAAGCAAGCCTGGCTGACATTTGAAGCAAAAAAAAATGCCTGCACGCCACAGGACGATCCTGATAACGCCAGTGAGGAACACACACAAGGGTCGCCGCAGCAGCAGGATGACGACATGAAAACACTCCTCATTGCCATGAGGCAAAGTCTTGCCTCCATAGAAGGGAAAATGGATGGAATGAATAATCGGATGGATGCCATTGTTCACAAGCTGGACGGTCATGATGAGTGCATAAAAGAGACTGAATGCCGCATCTCTGACGCAGAAGATAACCTCGTCGCAAATGCAGAAGCAAATGGCGCAGATGGACAAACTGCTCAAAATTATCGCTGCCAAAAATGAAGCTCTCGAAGTACGCAGCAGAAGAAATAACATCCGCGTTCTTGGCATACCGGAGAGCACCAATACCGGCCGGATGGAGGAGTTTATAGAGCGGCTCCTGCGCGAAACAATTGGCGCTGAATCCGTCTCCTCCCAATTTATAGTGAAGAGATCACACCGTTCCCTTGGCCCCAAACCGTCGCCAGGAAGCACACCACGTCCCATTATCGCGAGGATACTCCACTATCGTGACTGGGATGTGGCACTCAAAATAGCTCGTGAAAAGAGACATCTCACATTTGAAGGAAATGCATTCACCTTATATCCTGACTTTACGGCCACCGTCCAGGAGGAGCGACAAATTCCTGCCCGCCAAGCACAAACTTCGCCAGGCACAAATTGATTATGCGCTGATGTACCCAGCTCGTCTACGAGTAACTCACCAAGGGAAACAATACTTATTCACTAACACGCAGCAAGTTGACGACGACTTGAAGCGCAGGAACTATCGCCGAGATCGTCTTCCCCGGTCGGAGGATAATAACTCTGTTTTCCACCGTTGTGGAACTCTTGAGATTGATGCAATGCTGCGCCTCCTTCTCTCCTCCCGACCGCAGAACCCACCTACTGCCACACGTGGAGATGACAGAACATTGATCCGGGGTTTCGAAGGGGAGCGCGACCAGAGCATCAGAACTAGATAAGTGACCTCCTGAGATCGTATGACACATAGTACCAAGCACCCCTGCCCCCGACGGGTTTGCCGTTCCACAGCCTAGCACCCCGGAGGGCAGGGTGTAACCGTGTATGTACCTAGGAGTCCCCGAGGGTGATCCCCCCCCCCCACCCCCTTGCTGCAGAGTTAAAATGCAAGTTGTTTCTGTTTTTTTGGGGCATGTGGGTGGGGGAGGGAATGTTCAGTCTGGCATGATTGGGATGGTACAGGGGGTGGGTAGGGGTTTGGTAATGAGGCACAACTCTAAAGAAGATGAGGCATGGGCAACACTTTTGCGGCACATACTATACCAGCTTTGCAGATATAGGTCACACACCAATTCGCACAATAAAATGCATCATCATACATGACCGGACCAGAATCTAATCAGAACTTACATATTCTCACGTGGAATGTTAGAGGATTAGGAGATCCACGTAAACGAAGGCAAGTTCTAGCTTACCTGGACCGACATGTCCAGGTCGCACTGCTTCAAGAAAAGCACTTGAACCCCCGTCATAATAGCTCCTTTGCCTGCAAATGGGCAGATCACAGGGTATTTTCCTCTTATTCCACATACTCTAGAGCAGAGGTCTTCAAACTGGGGCGCGACCCCCAGGGGGGTCGTGGAGTCCTAGGAAGGGGGTCGCAGATTCTCCAGCTTCACTTGTCCCTGTAAAAAGGCAATTGAGATCGTTATCAGCTGCTTGCCTGAATGAAAGCCAAATGCGCCTTATCTGGTAATCTGCAAGTGTAAAGGATGCTTGGGGGCAGTTGTGGCTCTTTGTGAAGACAAAGATGTGTGTTTTTTTAGTGGAAGTGCAAAGAGTTACTACTGGGCTGGGAAGTTGTTGCTTTTAATTTTAAGTGCATTTACACAGCCCTTAGTGCCCCTAAAGAGGTGTTGAAGGGACAGTTATGTAAAAAAGAAAACTGCATTACATACGCTCTGGTATTATTAAAACCTACATTTTGAAAGCACCATTTTATTGTAAAACTATTCACACGTTTTGCAGCATTCTATCTTACCCTGTGTGTAATGCAAGTATAAAAAATTGACTTACATATTCACAGTGCTTTCTGTCACAGGCTGTGACTTCGTAGCACTAAAAATACACATCACTATTCTCCACTGCACCAATCAAGATTTAATTCTGTGGTTCTCTGGTTACACACAGACCTCTGCAGTGCATTAACTAATAGAGGTTTCATAATGTACTACAGTGCATTTCCCACTGAGCAATAACTTTTTAAATTTATTTTTCATTTACGCTGCCCACTATTGTATATGTAGATACCTGAAGGTGACAGACCTAAAAACGTACAGAATATTTTGGGCTTATTTATGAGAGGCTTGCATCACCAGAGCATCACTTTTTTGATGCTCCAGTGGCGCAAGCATCTCAACCATACCTATGAGGCAGTGCAAAGTCACCCTGCATGGCTTTGCATTGCCTCATAGATATGGAGTAAGACATAGCAGCGCAAGTCACTGCGTTGCCTTACTCTGCGTCAAGGAGGTGTTCCATGGGCTTTGCGTGGGGTTCCCACGCAAACCCATGGATTTTGATGCTGCCCCATATTTACAAAATCACGTAAACCTTGGGCAGCTCCAAAAACTGACGGCTCTCCAGTGGAAGCGTAACGAGGAGACATGTTTTAATTTCTCCTCGTTTTTTCCTCTTTCCATGTGTGCTGCATTCTGCAGCTCTCATAGAAATAGGAAAACGCCTCTCAGGATTGTTTTGGTGAAGGAAGGTGCCTCTTCCCGTGCAAAAACAATTCTGCCTACGTTGGTGCTAGGCAGCAATTTGTGAAGGGAAAAGGACTGGGATGCACCGTATTTCATAATTACAGTGCATTCCTGCCCTTTCACATTGGCATAGGGCAGTGCCGCAAGAAGACTTGCAGCGCTGCCCTACGCCAATTCCTCATAAATGAGGCCCTTTGTTTTTAGCTACACCTTTGGCTACATCCCCACGCTCAATGACCTTTGGTTTGCTAAACACTGTTTAATATCATTTCCCCACCGTAAAAATTATTTGCTGTGGTAATTGGGGGCTCTTAGAAATGGGGGTCTCTAGTTGGCAATGGTTTGCACCTTTGTCCAAGTAGGGACCCTTCCTGCTAGTCCGGGTAAGAGGGATACACTACTGAAATAACCCCTGCTCACCCCCTTGGTAGCTTGGCACGAGCAGTCAGGCTTATTTCAGAGGCAGTGTGTAAAGGATTTGCACATAACCAACAGCAATACACTGAAAACACTACAAAAGGACACCACACCAGTTTAGAAAAATATCCAATACTTTATATATTCAAAACAAGACTAAAACGATAAAAATCCAACTTAAAAATATGCACTTTGCGGGGAGCTGGCATTGGTCGGTCCGGACTGTGGTGTGGGACGGGGCAGTGTGTCGCAAGACTTACGAGCAGTGCCCCCAAACCACGGTGCGGTCACGGTTGTCGAAGTCAGTGACGGCGTTGGTGAGACCAGGGCGGTGAAGTGAAGCGAGGAAGTGCGGTGCCCACAGGTCACGGTGCAAGCAGCAGCTCGGCGGCCGTCATCAGTGAGACCAGGGTTGCGGTGCGAGATGCAGCGGTGCCCTCTGCGGTGCCTTCAGGGCATGGAGCCAGCAGCAGAGTCAGTGACGGAGTCGGTTGCTTTCCCCCATCTGTGGCAACTGAAACCACGGTTCCAGAGGCGGTACCCAGAGCTCAGTGAAGTCTTTGCGATCCATGAGACTTCAGAACAGGAGGCAACAAGTAAAGAAAGTTCAGTCCAGTCCTTTCACTGCCCAAGGCAGAAGCAGCAACTGCAGGCCAAAGCAACAACACAGCAAAGTTGTAGTACTCTTCTTGGCAGTTCTTCCAGCTCGTCTTCTTGGCAGGTTCCTTGATTTCAGCGAGTTCTAAAGTTCTAGGGTCTGGACCCCAATATTTATACTCAGTTTCTCTTTGGGCAGAGAGGGCATGTGCCCAGCCCAAACCAGTTCATCCTCTCTGGCCCAGCTTCCTGGCAGGAGGTGGAGACAGCATTGTCCAAGGAAAACCAGGCCCATTCAGGTGCAAGGAAATCTCCCACTACTATAAATACAGCCCAGGTCTATTCAGCCCAGCCCTGACTCATCCAGGAAAGGCAGGACACACCTTGAACCCCCCCCCCCCCAGTGGCTGTCTGATGAGAATGCACATCCCCAGCCCCTCCAAAGCCAGACAGTCAATCCACAAACCCAGCAGAGGCACACAGGATGGCTAAGCAAGAAAATACCTACTTTCTAAAAGTGGTATTTTCAAACACAGAACATCAAAATCATCTTTACTAAAAGATGCATTTTTATATTCTGAGTTCAGGCATGCTAAACCCCATTTCTCTATCTTGTCCCAATGGGAAGATATGCTTATAAGATGTTATAAGTAAACTCCCATTCTATCCTATGGGACAGATAGCCTTTCCATAGTGAAAAATGAAACACACTGTAATTCACTACCAGGACATGTCACACACACCAGTACATGTCCTACCTTTAATATACACGGCACCCTGACCACAGGGGTACCATGGGCCTACCTTAGGGGTGACTTACATGTAAGAAAAGTGAAGATTAGGGCTTGGCAAGTGGGTGCACTTGCCAGGTCGGCATGGCAGTTACAAACCGCGCAGACACTGCAGTGGCAGGTCTGATAACCCTTTTCAGGGCTGCATGGGCGAGTTGCACAATCAGTACTGCAGGCCCACCAGCAGCATTTGATTTATAGGCCCTGGCACCCTCAGTGCACTTTACTAGGGACTTACTAGTAAGTCAAACCTGCCAATCATGGAAACACCAATCCATAATACAATTTACAATAGGAGCACTTGCACTTTAACACTGAACAGCAGTGAGAAAGTGTGCAGAGACACTGAACCAGCAAAAACAGAGTCAAAACTAGGAGGTCAGAAAGTAAAAAAACAGGGGAAACATGCCAAAAGATGCCAGGTCTAACAGAGGCATTTATGGTTGTCGATAGATGTTGATGAGGAGACCCAGTTTCTAGAACATTTTGTCAGAAGGGGTCCTTACGCCTATAAAGGTTTGACAAGGGGGTCTCGACATCAAAAAGTTTGAAGACCACTGCTCTAGAGGGACAGCCATACTTATAAAAAAGGGCACTCCATTTACCTTTGCTGGCGCGACGCAGGATCCACAAGGACGCTATTGCATGGTTTGGGGTCGGTTGGGCATATAGTCCATCACACTGGTATGCTGCTATGGGCCCAACGTAGATGACCCTGACTTCTTCGCCATGCTCTGGGGTAAAATCCTGGGAATAGGCTCCACTCACATAATATGGGGGGGAGATTTTAATACTGTACTCAACCCAGCCATGGATAGGTCTAATCCGGCACCACACCACTACACTCGCTCACATAATATGCTCCAAGACATTGTGACTGACCATGGACTGATAGACGCCTGGCGACATGTCCACCCGCAAACAACTGAGGGCACACATTATACAGCTATGCATGCATCTTGGGCTCGATTTAGATTATTGTATAGTGTCTCGCGTATTGGGCCCAACGTTAGTTTCTGCTACGCATCTGGCGAGAACATATTCGGATCACTCTCCTGTCAGACTGACACCCCCCGGGATACGGCGTCCCCATTAGGAACTGGAGACTATCATCCCTCACGCTACTTGACACACCATTCCACAGTGAACTAGGGCAGGAAATCAGATTTCTTTCAGAGAAACTTGGAATTTGTTGATAGAGTTGAGACGGTATGGGAGGCCTTTAAGTTCACAATCCGTGGGTTTTGTATTTCCAAGAGCTCAGGCGTTCTGCTCGACATCCAGGGTACCTTGAAGAAACTAGAGGGTGAACTCAAGAGACTGGAGACTCAACTCGCTGATGGCACAGACGAGGTGTCCCAACGGGAATTCAGGGAAAAACTCTCAGAATATACAGAAACAGCTGAACGCGAGACCCGATTCAGGGGTAAATACTGGGAGGCTCGTAAATATGGGGAAGGGGAACGCCCGGGCAGAGCTTTGGCGGAAGCAATACGCAAACCCCGTTTCTCTAACTACGTATTGGAAATTACAAACCCCGATGGTACGCAGCGTAGAGATACTGCTGACATACTAGACGCGTTTACCACCCACTACTCTTCGCTTTATTCCACTAGCAGGCGAGGATCACTGGATTTGGCCAGTTTTTAGGTCTCGCCTAGCGTTGCTGCGCACATGCGTAGCTCGCTCTGCGAGATTTATTGCTTACAAGGACTTTCAGAAGAGGGCTTGAAGCCCCACCCCTAATTTCCATTGGCTGGCGTCACCGTTTATGCTAAACGGTGGCCTGCCATTGGAAATGAGCTTTCTGGGTTGCCTCCCTTTGGCTTTTTGGGCCGGCCCACCCGGACTTGCTCGCCTGCTTTCCTTTTGTCGTAAAGCTTTTTCTTATCTTACTGGGCGTGTTTTATTCGATTCTGTGTTTTTGTGTTTACTGGACCGTTGCTTAAATGTTGCCGTCTACCAGAATACCAATCTCTCGCCCCGTTTTCCCCTTCTTGCGATTTCGCCTCTTTTCCTTTCAGTTCCTGTCACGCTGTAATGTCGTCTATTCCCCCTTCCCTCCACATCAGTCCCACAAACCTCATCGCGTCCAGCTTTCTACTGCTTGTATGTCTCTTTCCCCATAACCCCTCTCCTGCCCTCCGCGCCACAGTACCTCCTCCGACCCTCTCCTCTGCTCTTGGAGGGACGCTGACTGCCGCCTGGCTGCCACACACCGCGTGGGGCAGGCCCAGGCTCCTCGAAGACTCATCTCCCTGAGCAAGTATGAGCGCCAGAGCGGCAGGAATAGCACACAGTGCCCGCCTCGCAGCTCTGCCGGATGAACACACTGGGTTCGCTGAAGGGCTGAAACAAAGAGGCTGCAGAGAGCCGGCATGTAAGTATCCCATTCACGGCTGCGCTGTGTTTTAATAGCTGTCTGTGCAGGTCCCTCACCTAACAGATCGTTAGGTAGAAAGTTGGGAAGTTTACACCGTTGATTACATCTCAGCCATGTTTAATGGCGAGGGCTATCCCGCCGTCGATCCACTCATCTATCCTTCTTGCCTACGTGCCCGTCTACCTAGAATCTACCCACCACACTCCATCTGTTGTGAACTTGTCCAACTGTTTATACTGAGCTATATTAATTTTATACCGCTCACACGCACTGGGAGAATGCGTCTTGGCGCTATGCTTTTTTATATATTAAGCAACCGTTTTCAAAGCCCGACATTACAAGACAAGTTGGTCACATATGATGCCGCTTTTCTGTGTACAAACCGGTCTGTGACAATTTCGGCATATGCCTTTGTATCTATCCATCCGTTTCAGTCCGTATATCTGCCTTACTGCCTACTCTAAATGTGCAACCACCTTACAGTCTGTTATGAGCTGAGTGGACTTCTGAGCTGTTGTAGCGCCTCCGAGCCCTCTAAAGTCTCAGACTTACACCCTTCTCACCAGCCATACCCTCAGCGTGGACAAACTTATAGCGCCGTGGTCCATTTTTAGGTCTCGCCTACGCAGCGCGCATGCGCTGCATAGAGGAGACCTTTAGCCATCGGTTCCCTTTTTCCCCCAAAAACGTGCACGCGTTCCATTGCCTTCAATGGCAACGCGTGCACGTGTGGCGATTGCCTTGCGGGAGCGAGCGGCAGCGCCATATGGTGTCAATTATCGCCGCTTGCTCCCGCAAGGGAATCGGCAGGCCCCCCCGCGCGAGGCGCGCTTTTGCTTGTTTGCAGTGCCGTCACTTAATCTGCTTGTTTTTTCCTTTGTTTATTTAATTAAATTAGTGGATAGGGGCATGGGGAGTTTAAGTGATTTGCCCAGAATCACAGGATGTAGAGCCTACGCCGAGACTCGAACATGGCTCTCCAACTCCCGAAGTTGACAGCTCTGACCGCTGCACCACATCCTCTCCTTCAAAATATCACAGCACAAGAGACCTGAAACAGTGTGGGGAGTGAGAAATACCGACTTCTCTGCCCCACATTTCTGACGGCCGTTGTTTTATCATTCCGGTAGTGAGAATCGCCCCGAGACTACCTGGTCCTCAAAGCTTCTTATCACCCAGGGATAATAAAATCCTTCCCAGGTCCACCCTCTGTTGCTCCACCTCAGGCAATGTCTTGTTCGCTCCATCATCAGGGCTGCGCACCGTCCTCCGCTCCTCCTTTGTCATATCTTGTCTTCTGCCCATTGATAATTTTTCTGCCGTGCACTGTTGTCTGTTTATTCCTGCATCACCTGAATGCCTCATTTTCTATAAAAGGGTTATGCAGGGGATTGCTCAGCTATGGTGCGATCAGAATTTACTTTCCTTTTTTGTTAGATTTTAGCTTAATTAAGTTTTTCGTTTCCTTTACAATCTTAATTGCCTCTGCAGTTGCCTGTTGTTCCCTTGCTGCGGTTCGCAGCATAAGCATTACTAATTTAATTGTGCCTGCGTTGCAACTTGCAAACCCCTTCAGAGCGGAGTTCTGTCCTCAGCGAAACAGAGCAACACACGCAGACTGATTTCTCGTGAAATCTGGCCTCATGTGCTATGAAGCTAGACCAACAGTCCCACTTGAGGGGGTGACCGGAACGTCACACCCGGCCAGTAACAACTCTTCACGCCTGTGAACCCTTCACAAACAGGATTTCCTATAACGAGTAGGAAAATGAGGGTTATTTTTACCTTATTTTACTCACTGTGCATTAAGTTAATTTGTTTAACTACTGTACAGGGTGAAAACGATGTGTTTCTAATAAATTCAATAGATTTTGCCTGTTCATGGACTATACTAAATTCTGCATCGCTTATTCTCCAAACTGAATGGATTTTTGGCACCAACTCTGGTGCAAGAATGTCATGGGGAAAAAGTGAATTTTGCAGTTTGGGTGCTCCATTTCCTATATCGACAAAGACATGTTGAGACCGTTTTTTGTTATCTGGCACCTTATGCCCTTTTGTGGTGGTTCCATAAAGCAGTTGCCTACATAATCGCTTAATGAAGCCCCACCGGTGCTTGGCACTATAAACATGAACCAACAGGGCAAATAGCGTCGGTTGTTGACAGTTTATGCATTTTTCCTTTCTGCAAACTGCTTGGATTTGAAATTGACCCATGTCTGAAGCTGTGCTGATTCTCCAGCGCACATGCTTCGAGTCCCCCATTGCCTGGTTTACCTTCTCTGCATACTTGACTTCTAATGTTGGATTTACGGGGCCTGGGTCAAGCCATGTAATCTTTATGGCCATTGCCAAGAGAAATCTAAATAATGGTGGGATGTGTTTGCTCCGTGTGTGCCTCCCCACTGTTGCATTAAGGAGTTTGTGTGTGTGTGAGAGAGATTATTCTTGTTTAAACCGTTTTTACTTAAACTGTTTGCATTTTAGGATAAAATTACACTTCATAAATTTAACAGAGGATCTAGTTTAATTTATTTTTACTCCACTCTCCTGGCTATCATGTGGCATACCTGGATGTTTCGTCTAACACCCAATACCACACAATTCACCAACACACAAATCAACTCCACCCAGCATATTTACACTCCACATAATACCACTCACCACTACATAATTCAACTCCACATAACACTCCACTCACTACCACATAATTACACACCACATAAAAGCAAACTATACCACATAGCAAAAACCCACATAAAAACACTCCGCACTGTCACATAATTTCATCAACATATTTTCACTCAACCCCACACAGTTCCAAGTCACACTATTCAACTCAGCAGATTTCCATTCCCCACCACATAATTCGACAACAAACCACATAATTCTAATCAACACAATTACATAGCACACCACATACATCCAATGCACTCCACATAATCACACACCATACCACAAAATTCTACAAAACACCACATATTTAAACTCCCCTACATAACACTCCACAACACAAAATAACGTTCCACATAATAACACCCCATAACACACAATCCCACTAAGCATACCTCCAATACCCTAGAATACACCATAATTACTATCCACATAATTCAACTGCACACCATGCCACATAATACCACTACACAAATCCACTCCACGCCACACAATTCCACAACTAACCGTTCCAAAACAAACAACATAATTCCACTATACACCATATACTTCCACTATACTCCATAACACAGTGGTAAAACACATTTGCATTTACAACACCAATTGCTCTAACTCTCGTTTCTCTCCTTGTCCTTACTTTAAAACCTACCCGCACATCTCACACCGTAATATCATTCCTGGCAGAAGCTGGTGTAATCTGAGCCACATTGTAACATTAATTCAAAGAGCTTTGTTCTTACTTTGATGTCTAACACATATGCTGTGTTAACTATATTTGTGGCAACTACGTGTGTGGCATAGTTTGACTTCTGCATTAACTGCTGTAGCATTTGAATGGTTTTTACACCATAAATGTGCCGGATAAATAAATCGATTTATCCTACGTACGATAATGTTGTTTTGCTAAATTTGTATGTTTATCTGTTTTATCACATTAATACCACATACATCCACCCCACATAAATCCACTCAGTACCACATAACAACAATCCACATAAACGCACTCAACACCATGCCACGTAATTCCACTCAAGACCTCACTGTTTCATGCCACATTGTTCAACTCCACATAAATCCATTCCACGCCACATAATTCAACACCAAACCTCATTATTCCACTCCACAACACAATTCCACCACACACCACATATATCCAATTTACAACACATAATTGAACATCATACCACAAAATTCAACAGCACACCACATAATTCAACTCTACTACAAAACACTCCAACACAAAATACCATTCCACATAATTACACTCCAGTACACACACTCCCACTCCACATAATTCCAATACATTCAAAAACACATAACTACTATCCACACAATACAACTGCACACCATCCCACATAATTCCACTACACAAATCCATTCCACACCAGTTTCACACCACACAATGCTACAACAATCCAACCCACATAATTCCACTACACACCACATAAATCCACTGCAATCCATAATGCATAGGTGAGAAGCATTTACATTTACAAAGCCAATAGCTCTAACTCTTTCCTTTTTTAAACGTCCAAAGACACAGATCTGGAGCTTAGCCCCTACCTAATTGTTCTTTTTCATCACCAAAAACGCAAAGCTATTCACACAGTTCAAAGCCACACAATTCAGCTCCACACATTTCCAATCCACACCACATAATTCGACACCAAACCACATAATACAACTCAACAACACAATTACCCAACACACCACATACATCCAATCCGCACCACACAATTCCACATCGTGCCACAAAATTCAACAGCACAACACAGAATTAAACTCCACTACATGCCACTCCACAGCACAAAATACAATTCCACATAATTACACTCCATAACACATCATCCCAATCCACATAATTCCACTACACTGAATACAACATAATTACTATCCATGTATTTCTACAGCACACCATGTCACATAATTCTACTACACAAATCCACTCCACACCACACAATTCCACGCCACACAATTCCACACCTAACTAATCCAATCCAACCCACATAATTCCACTATACACCACATACATACACTCCATAACACATAGGTAAAAGACATTGTCTTTTACAATGCCAATAGCTCTAACTCAAACAAATGCGAGACCAATTGCATTTCCGATGCTTTTTTCAATAGTTGCACCTTCTTAATGCCATACTGTTAATTGCTGTTGTTCGGCACAATACTATATATTTTTGAGCACATGAGTAGGAAGAAACTGAAAATACCCCACTTCGAACCAATGCTCTTATGGCACCAAGCAAATCATCATGACCCTCCCCAGAAGATATCTCTTGTCTCTTCCATCGATCCATCCATTAATTTCATCCTACCATTTACCTGGTGATGTCCAATCTAGTTCCTCGTAACTTCTTGTCATGTTTTTCCAGTAGTGTGGTCCACTCTTCTTCGGAGTACTCAATTTCCTGTTTATTTTGCCATTTTTAACTTTTTATTTTCACATTATTAAAGCTTGTTAAACCTTCCTTGTTAGGAACCATTTTTCATATGCACCTATATTGGGGAAGTGGTTAGCTGACACCTCTATGTCCCCATCATACATACAACACCGTTTTTAATTGTCTGTTTCTACAGTCTTGAATATTACCTATTCCAAATTGCAATGTTAGCTCTTCAGAAGTATACTGTTCTCCATCTTGGAATATGTGATCTTATGTTTGCATAGCTGTCTGGTTTGATAAAGACATATTGGGGACATTCAGAAATATGACCTAGGAATGCATTTCGCCCTTGCTTACCATTGGCTTTGTGATTTGTTACTCATATTTTCTTGCTTTCTATTTGCTGGCTTTATTTTCTTTAGGCTGTCCAGCTTGAGTTCGTCCCTCCCATTGCCCAAACCATGTTTACTGTATTCTTTATTAAACTTGCTTTCGGTAAACAGGCCTTTAAATCTTGTTCTTATTTTGTCACATTTGCTGTGCATTCAAAGACAGAGGTCAAATGTCAAGCTCTCTCTTCTGGGGAGCTTGGTGTTTTGTTTTTTTTCTTTCTCCGACTTCAAATTGAGAGAATTTATGTGACAATCCTAAGTGTGCATGTAGGGCAGAGGGTGTAGGACGTTTTTTTCCCCTAGCACACAACAAAAAAAAGCATTGGCATTGCCAATAGGTCTCGCTTTTGGGACCTTATAAGTATTTAGTTATGCAGCACAATATCCTTGGTGCAACAACGTTGCCTGGCTAAACACTTATAAGGTACAAGGTTTAGCCATGCAACAGCTGATGTTGTTGCACCAAGGATATTGTGCTGCATAACTAAATACTTATAAGGTCCCAAAAGCGAGACCTATTGGCTATGCCAATGCTTGTTGTCGTGGTTTCCGGCACCCCGCCCGGTTCACAGCTAGCCATAAACTTCCAGTACTGAAGTCCACGTGTCTGCTGAATACCCTACCTTCTAAGAGGCTCTCGCGATCCAAAATGTGTACTTTTGATATGTAGTGAATTATTCTGTAGCGCTAACTTCGGTGAGAATGGTAATTATTGCTTGGCGCTACATCTCGGAAGTCTCTAACTAACTCGCCGTTTTCCCCTGCTGTTTCCGCCCTGAAACCAAACCTGTCTGGAGCTAACCCTATTTTAAACCAACGTTGTTCCTATGTTTTACTTTTACTTTAAACTGTAGAAAGGCATATGTTATAATCGTTTTAATATATGTATTTATGTGGGGACGTAAGGCTAGATTCACAGTGGTGGCCCTGGAGAACAGCACAAACGAGGCAGACCTGTGTTTAAATATATTCGCGATGACAGTGGACACCTCTAGGGAAGGTCTGAACCGGAGACCGCATCTTAGCCGGTCCCGGAGAAGCGTGTATGTGCGGACAGCTGCCCGAGCCCCCAGCCATGTGTTCGGCTCCCCGCTTCGTTTCCATTGGAAAGGGGGCTGCTACAACAACCCTCCCTCCCTGCCCTGTTCTCATCTCTTTCTCATCCCAGTAGAGGGTTTGTGGGGGAGGGAGAGCCGTGTGCCTTAATCCGAACCACGGTGCTATGTTTTTTTTAAATCAGTATGTACGCGTTTTTAGGGTGAAGTTGTTTGATCAATTCTGCCAGGATTATGAGATTACTAGTGTAAATCTTGGGAACAGGCTTCCCACCTGAGAAGGCCTAAAACATTGTGCTTTAGACGTCAACCTGGCACAAGAACGTATACAGAACTTTACAGGTGGAATCCGACCGAGGTATTTGTCTAACTATTCTACCATTCAGCCTTTCTACTCGCCCACCTACCTTTTCATCTGTCAGCATGCTAATCCGTGTATGAATCTACCCATTCATCCGTCTGTCTATACACCCTGCGGTTAATAAATCAATGTGTTTCCATCCATTCCGCCTACTATCTTTTAATTTCTCCATCTGTCTTGCCACCAATTTATCAATTCATGAATCCATCCATTCACTTGTCCAACAAATGATTTGTGAATACATCTATCAGCTAGTCATCCATTCCACCCAATGTTTAATCACCCCACCTGCCCGTCAGCCTATCCTCCCATCTAAAAATCATTCACTCACCGACCCGTATTCACCCGTTTATCACTCAATCCATCATTCATCCACCTGCACCTATCTATTCATATGTCCGTCCGCCATACCATGAGATCAGTGTGTAAATCCACCTGGCCCACCTGTCCAAGTGTCCACCCAGGCATTTTTCACCTAATCACCCTCTATCTATTTAACATCAAACCTCCAGCTCCCATGCCACGCGCCTCTCTGCCTGGCGAACAAGTCTCCTTGATGAGAACCTTCCCTTTCTTGGTCCAGCAAGTGTTAACTCATTTAGGTGAGTTTATGGGAGAGATTGTATTTTTTTTGTTGCAGTTTTTATATAGCGTCAACTCGACCCGAAGGTATTGGAGCGCTTTACATGAGCACTGGTTACATTACACAGGGGCACATTCTGTTTTTAAGGCACAGGGAGATTAAGTGATTTGCCAAGAATAACAGGATGTTGGACCGACGCTGAGACTCGAACATAGTTCCCCAGTACCAAAGTCAGCCGCTCTGGCCACAATATGAAATGCATTTTTTCATTAAAACATATTCCGTTAATGCCCCAGGTACCTTATCTTTAAAAATGGCAACCAAGGCACTGGGAAGGATAGAGTGCTTTTCTTAAGATCACACAGTTTCTTTGGTTGAGAAAGAAACCCAGGATTATAGCCCAGGCATGCCATGTCCTACTGATATCAGTTATATTGATTTATGTTTCAAGCTTCTTATCAGAAAATCCATAATCGGCAGATTAACAAAAAAATATTTCCAGCTCAAACGAATCAAAAGTTACTAAAAGTGCAAAATGAGCTGTGAAGTATGTGCTTTTAATTGTAATTGTATTCATATAGCGCTTACTACTTGAAGGGACAGTTATGTAAAAATAATTGCATTACGTACAGTCTGGATATTACTAAAATCTATATTTTGAAAGCACCATTTTATCTTAAACCTTTTTGTGCATTTTGTAGCAGCCTATCTTATAGTGTGTGTAATGCAAATCTAAAATAATGACATCTATTCAAGGAGCTTTCTGTCACAGGCTGTGACCTTGTAGCACTAAAAATACACAAGTCACTATTCTCCACTACACCAACCAAGATTTAGTTCTGTGTCTTTCTGGTTACACACAGACCTCTGCAGTGCATTAACTAATAGAGGTTTTATAATATACTATAATGCATTTCCCACTGAGCAGAAACTTTGTTTATTAGGTCGGGCCTGGGCAGCGAATGCGCTGCTTTGCGATGCATACTGTATTCGAATATGGATTTGAAGCTCCACCTACTCTACGCCCATATTTTTTACTGGCTTGTGTCATTGTCCTTTGGTAAATGTTGGCTTATGATTCATTAATAGGCTTATTAGTCCCTCCTTAGTACCGCCTTGTCTTATTTAGTCTGTAAGCACTATTTTCTTTAATGAGTTTCTCCTACTGCAGGCACGACATGCTTTCCTGCAACATACAGCGCACCATGCGCACTTTCTCTTTCCAAGCAGCCTGGGACAATGGCGGCCACTTCTTTGAAGTGAAATAGGTCTCGCATTTACAAGAGTTTGAGATATTGGCATTATAAATGACAATGCCTTTTATTTATGTGTTAATTATCAAAACATAAATAAAAGGCATTGTCATTTACAATGCCAATAGCTTAAACTCTCGCAAATGCGAGACCTATTGCATTGCAAATGCTTGTTGTAATTGTAATTAGGTAATTATCTTTATTGCATGATTAATAAAAATCTTTGCAAAAAACTTGTGCAAACACATAAAATAGCATGTTTCATTGTCATGAAATTACTTTAAAACCATTTAAAATTTGCAGTATTTTTGAGCTATTATAGAAAAATAAGATGTAAAATTACATATGCTCAGCAATGATTAAAATACAGTGAAAGAACCTAAGACTTCGAGTTAACAATTGTTGAACTAATACTATTTTCTATGTGCTATACCATGCACACCATGCCAGATCTGACAGAAAAGCTAGTATAATCTTCAAAATATCAACTGGCTCTAAATTTTAGATTGAGTAATTTATAATCAATTCCTCAGCTGACAGCTGGTTTTGGCCAGTTATCTAGATGATGTGGCCTTGGGATGGCAGGGAAATTCACAGAGGGAATTCCTAGATGCTCCTTTCGAATTGGATGAGATACCTGAAGCTATCATGCACATGAAATCAGGCAAAGCCCCAAGTTTAGATGGGCTCGCCATAGACTTCTATAAAGCATATTTTGACCAGGTAGCCCCCATCCTAAAAATTGTATACGAAGATGCTCAGGCGACTGGCATCCTCCCACCATCGATGAGGGAGGCGCTTATCACCTCCCTATTGAAGCCAGGGAAGCCTGCAGACCAGTGCGACTCTTATAGGCCGCTGTCCCTTATCAATAATGATGCCATAATCCTGGCTAAGATCCTGGCCAATAGATTAAATTTGCTGATGGAAAAGCTAGTCCTTCCCGACCAGACTGGGTTTATCCCAGGACGTGCAACTACTCACAACCTGCATACTTTTTTTTCTCCATATTACAGAACGTGGATCCTGATTTGGCGCTGGTGTCAGTCTTTTTAGACGCCACCAAAGCGTTTGATTCCGTGGAGTGGGATTATCTCTCCGGCATATTACAGCGCATGGAATTGTCCGCCCTGTTCCTTTCATGGATAAATCTGCTATACCAGTCTCCAACTGCCAAAGTCTTAATTAACGGGCAGATGTCATCATCCTTTTCAATCACCAGAGGCACTAGGCAGGGGTGCCCACTTTCTCCCCTGCTTTTTGCGCTAGTGGTCGAACCCTTGGCGTCTAGGCTGCGGCAATACCACCAAGATAAAGCACTACGCTGCACTATGCGCCAAATACTTATTTCCCTTTATGCAGATGACATCACTCTTTACATCAGAGACCCGCAACAAAACCTAAATCCCATTTTGCGGGAATTCATCATCTTTGGGAGACTCTCGGGCATCCACATAAACTGGGGGAAGTCGCAAATATTCCCCCTCACTACAGCGGCCACGCAATTCCCATTGGACTACCTGTTAGAGTGGTGCACCACAGAAATTAGGTATTTAGGTATACGCATCACCAGAGATAGGGAGGAACTAATGTGCCAAAATTATGGTAGGGCACTTGACAACATTACGAGTTGCGTTTCACGCTGGATCTCTCTGCCGCTTTCCATGACAGGACGTGCCTCACTAATTAAAATGGTGGTTCTCCCGCAGCTGTTATATCTATTCTTAAACATTCCGTACTACCCAGGTAGACACTTCTTCACTACACTACGCTCAGAAATGATCAGATTAACATGGGGAGGCAAGCAACCACGACTGCAATGGAACACTCTCACCAGACCCTATGGGCAGGGCGGGTTTAATATTCCAGACTTTGAATTCTAGTGAGCTTGGGCACATATATAGTATGCCTACTACTGGTTCCACCCACCCAGGTACATGCCCCAGGTTGCGGTGGAGCAATGGCTAGCGGATCCCATTCCTCTGGCAGGTATGATATGCACCATCCCTCAGCCACGGGACAAAGATACCACGACGATCACGTGCACAGTGACTGCCTGGAGACGAGTCATGAAGCTACTACAGGCCCCAATGCTCTGCTCTTCGCTACTCCCACTGCTTTACCACCCTCGAATGCAGCTACTCCAAGAGACAGGGTACAGGAAGGTCATGGAGAGGACGAACATTACAAGTTGGGGTGACTTGTACCATACTGGGAAATTCCGTTCTCTAGAGCAAGTATTTCATAACACACCGTCCTCACCACTAGATGTGTTTCTTTATGTGAGACTCAGGCAAGGCGTGCGAGAAAATACCCCGGCATACCCACTAGAGCCCCCAACGTCAGCTCCCTTACACATGCTGCTCCAGGCCACCTCTCCCGGGCACGCTGTTTCAACACTATACCATACGATACACAGACAACAGGTCATAGCCCACTGTTCTGCTTGTGCACCTTGGAATACAGAGTTAGGCTATGAATTATCGGATCAACAGTGGTTGTTTTGTTGTCTCCAGACGGAACAGGTGTCAGCAAGTAGTAGACTCCGCATCATGCATTTTAAATTTCTATACCGTCTGTACTACACGTCAGCCAAAATGTATAAATACAAACTGCGGGATACCGATCGATGCGATAGATGTAGCATGGAGGGTGCCGACTTTCTCCATTTAGCTTGGAGCTGTGCAAGAGTACATGAATATTGGCTGCAGATCTTTGCAGCTCTGGAGCAAATGACGACCTTGACCTTGGCACAGACTCCACTGTTGGCATTGCTGGGCTCCACTGAATTAGTGGATAAACCATATCGTAAATATGTTGCTCTAACGCTATTGCTGGCCAAGCGCCAAATTGCATGCAGATGGGGATGAGGGAGGGCACCTAAATTCAAGGAATGGCTCACTGACTTGATATATTGTCCAGAACAAATGAATAACTATGCTGACCATCTCCCTGCGACTTCACGACCTAAAGATATATGGGACCCTCTGAAAGGCTACTTACTATCTCACCCATTAGACACATTGGCTGGTAATAGAGAAACAAGGTTGTAATGCCCATTCCAATTTAAGGCACCAATACTGTGAATGCAATATGCATATCATGCTACTCATCGGGCTGCGCCATACCCTGGTACCAACAGTGTTGTGAATTGATTCTGCTCTGCTGACTTGCTGTATATTTAAGTCCCTGCTGTAGATTGTAATTTGTGAAGTGGATGCCTATCAGTGACTACGATGCAATGCACTTTCCACCATATTGCTCATCTTTCTTGCCTCATGTCCGAGAAAGAATGGTACTAAAGTATTTGGCCAGTCTGTATTGTACATGCTACCATTGCTCAAGATGTACGCAATTCCTGTAAGTGCATTTATACGTCTGTAATAACTGTGGACCTCATGTTTGTTTATTCTCAGAAAACTCAATAAATACATTTTTTTTTAAACCAACTTTGAGATGCCATGAGAGAAGTTCTATTAAAATTCATTGACCCAGGCAGTATAAAGATATGCTGTAGATGCTTCTTCTCCTTTATGTGTAATTGGAGAGTGCTCAAAGGTGCAGATGTGATCTTTATGACTTCAGACTTGAAGTATCTCATCTGATCACAGAAGCAACAATAGCACAGAATGCTGACTGAGACTTGTATTTGTTTTGGGGTTCCCACATTTTCGTCTTTACCAGACCTATTCTTGTCTGCTGAAAGGTCTGTGAAGGGGAGGAGGGCAGAGATGTTTTACTTTTTTTTTTTTAAATCCATGGCACCAACAGTTGGAGAAAGTGGCAACTAAACATGTCTACTTCCCATGATTCCTCTGTGCCAAGAGGCCCTCTGAACGTGCCCCTAATGTTTTTACTTCGGTCAGATCAGCAACCTTCATTTGTTGCCAAGGCTGAGACGGCTACAGTGCAGCCCTCCTCTACTCTACTCCCTCCCATCCCCACTCCTCCCTTGCATGTATATTAGCTGGTTCAATAATCTGCTGGAAAGCTCTTCAGAGCAATTAAGTCTGCTCATCTCTTCTGCAAAAATCATGCTTTTTGGTTCATTTTACCTTTATACCCTTTTGGTTGATAAGCACAAGAGTTAACATAAAATGCCCACGTTTACAACTCCACTGTGTATATAACGACAGAAACCTCAGAAGTTAGAAAAACATAAGTAATGTTAGAAATCATCTTTTTGCTGGAGTCCGTGCCTTGGAGTGTGAAGGGAAAGCAGAGGCACAACAGGAGAACGAGAAATAACTATTGCAATTAAGTAGACCGGCCCGTAATAGTTCCTTACCTCACCACTGAACCATGTCAACCCAAGGAAGGACCTACTACAAGCAAATTATATGGTCTACACTGTATCACAGGCATCCATATTCATACCTTCCAAAAATGCCGAGACTGGTATCGCCTCTAATTGTGTTCCACTCCTAGTAGAACTAAGAAACCCATTCAAGTTGTGAGACGCCATGCTGATATTTCCTTCTTCAGTTCCAGAAGTCATGTCTTTCGTACCGAAGTCCCAGTGTTTAGGCCAGACTAAACCAGCTTTGTTTTGCCCGCTGATCTTACTTTTCTCTCTGTTGCTGCCCCCAGGTTCTGATCTTGCCGATCATGCGACTGTACCACTACTATCACAGCCCCTCAAACTGTAGACCCGCCACTAAGGCGATTATATACATATTTTGAATCACTTGGGTGCTATATCCTTGGAGCTGCGGCATATCACAAAATATTCCTTCCACCCAGTTAGGAAGTTGGGCAAGATCTCAAACTCCCAGCACCCACTCATTGGTACTCCTTCTCAAATCATTCAGCATCCTGATCTGCTTATCTAGTTTCAGCATTGCTTCTGTAACACCTTTGCCTCCAGCCTACATACTGCCATTGATGTCTTCATTCCTGATCCACCCGCCTCCCCCCCCCAAGGCCCCTCTTCTCCGATGTCTATTCCAGTCCTGATCCCCAGGATATCCAAAATCTAATGTACCTTTAATCGTTCAAGTCTTTGCAGTTGTCAGCAAGTAGGGCCGCTGTGGATTGAAGCAAAGTTGGTTCACTTTTATCAATCCCTTCTCATCGAACATCGGTGCTTGCTCATAACAGGCTCTGCAGTGTGAGGTACAAACATATATCCCTCTTCACTTTTCTTATTTCCACATGACTGGGATCTGTAGGAGATCCGGGTCCTCACACAGTGCGGGAACAGTAAGGCAAGTGTTTGGACTCAAAGACAAAGATTTTGCAGAATCGCTGTTAAAGTTAGGGAAAACCTTTCAATTAGACCAAAAATGGGGCAGAAATTCCAGGGGCAAATCTACCTTCATTCCCTGACTCTCCTTTTTGCGGTTGCCATTGGCACCACTGTAGGAGTATTGTGGATTCTGCTAGTTGCCCCTGACAGGGTACACTTCAATCCGCCATGGTTCCAGCATCTGCAGTTCAATGCAGAATGTGATCCACTCGCTACCCTGGCCCACAATGGACACCTGAGCCCCATCCCTGAAATGTCACACAAAGGGGCTTCCTTGCGTGTGGTTACTATCACTGTCACCGACTTAATTTACTGTTATGCAGGTGAAGCTGGCTATGACCAAGATGGAAGTCCCCAATCTGTCAACCCGCCATAGTCTGAAAGAACTCTAGAGAAGCACTCAGACTGAAGGTCTCTGAACCCCGATGAGTCATTGACGCTTGGGTGCCATGCACTGGCTGCGAAGCCTGGAGCTGCAGTGGAATCTGCAAGCCCCAGTGGCCAATTTGGAGACCGGCTGACTCCACCCCGTTATGTTTGAAAAGAAAAAGAAATGGATTGAGAAGGTATAAGAGGTATTCCTATATTGGATCACCTATGGGCAGAAGGTCTAAAACAAACTCCAGTTAAGTTCTCAAGATTTGAAGAATAACATAAGGTCCACTTCTGCCTGCTTTTTTAACCGAATGAAGACTAATTTGGTGATTTCAGCAGCAATCTGGTGCCACTAAAGAGAGCTACCCCTGCACTACCCCACGTGACACGAGCTGCAAATGGCCAAGTGGGCAAAACAGGTCAACATTTTGGCTGCCTGCTCTGTCAAAATTGTGTATGCTTAAGCCATTTTGTTAAAATACTTATGACATGCCATTGTGGCACAACCTTTTCAACTTGACCGAAAAACTGCTGCAGGAGAACTGAATTCAAACAATTCTATTTTGAAACTGGGCACGGACTTCATCAGCGCCTACTGGTTTGTGTATGGTCTTCATTAGAACCAATTTCAAACAGACAGGTGATGTTCTTGTGGACAGGTGATGCTATTGTGCTGCATCCCTCCATTTGAGTAAAGAGCACCTCTTTGTGGCCTGAGGTCCAAATGTGAATTATGCTAATGCTCTTTTAGGGAAAGATCTTCAGGAAACAAGTTGACAACATCTTAAAACCCATCATGACTGACTAATGTTGATAGGTCTGCATGTACTCTTCAGCAGCAACAGTCCACATCTGGCTAGATATGGCAAACCCATTAAAGAGGCTAGCAATGCAATGCTGGAAATGTTATGTTATGTTAAGATGACTTGTAGAGCGCGCAGCTGCCCCAGCAACGGGGCGTCCCGGCGCTGAGCAAAATAGAGACTAAACAGCGAGTATCCCTCCTGAGAGAAGACCGGAAGGGCCAGGGAAGACAAGTGGGTCAAAAGAAGGGGAATCTAATGAGGGAACAGATGAGTCTTTAACGCTTTTCGGAAGGTCAGGTAGTTGTCCATGCTCCGGATGTGAGACGGAAGATCATTCCAGAGCTTGGCAGCCAGAACGCGGAGCGAGCGACCACCAGCACGGGCCCTCTTCACACGTGGTATAGAGACCAAATGTTTGCCTGCAGAGCGCAGATGACGCGAGGGAGTGTAGGTCGAGAGCAGGCCAGATATTATACCAGAGGTGGGGGATTTCAAGATCTTAAAAGCAAAGCAGAGAGATTTAAACTCCACCCGCCTCTCCATTGGCAGCCATTGTAGCCGCCGAATGGTGCTAGAGGTGGGGCAGCGACTGGGCATGGCAAGAAGAGTTCTGGCGGCGACATTCTGGACCCTCTGAAGTCTTGAGATCTCGGTCTTATTGACCCCAAGATAGAGCACGCTGGCGTAGTCCAGTCTAGATAGAACAGATGCTTGCACAATGGTCTGCCGGATGGAAGGGTCAAAGAAACCCAGCATGGGTCTAAGACTGCGCAGGATGCCAAGACATGTCGCCGCCACCCTCTTAGTTTGAGCTTGGAAGCTCAGCACTGAGTCAACCCATACGCCCAGATTTTTCACCACCTTTTTTGGAGTGGGCGGGGGGGTCCCAGGGAGGAGGGCCACCAATGCCCGCTCCACAGCTCATGATCCTTCCCGACTAGCAGGACCTCCGTCTTGCTGGCGTTGAGCTGTAGGCAATTGGCAGTCAGCCACTCTGCTACATCCGCCAAGCCACTTTGAAACTTGGCCGCATCATTTTGGCAGTCATTGGAGAGGGCGACTACAAGTTGGGTGTCATCTGCATATGACACGATCGTATATGTTCATATTGCCGGTATAGAGCTTAGAGACTGAAGTCCTTTACATCTAGCCACAAAAGTAGCAAGTCCTGCCAGGAATGTGGATGAGGTCAGTTCTCTAGCTTCTACAATTAGTCGAAATGAGCCTTCCATTTGAATCAGCTGGTGGGAAGCAAGATCTAACATTACCCACAGAATTGTCCAGATGTAACATCGCACTTGCTTGATTTTATGTATTTTGTAAACCACTGTTTCACCATCATAGACATCTTGGCCACCCCAGTTAGCGAGTTGACGTGAATGCGACGCTCCACCAGAGACCAGAGTGTCCTAATCTCCACCTCTCCCAGATGACCTTCCCAACCCGGCTATGATGGGTCCCTCACAACCGTTCGGTCTGGGTTGGGTAAGAAGAGGGGTCTGCTGCCGGTTCATTCACAGACGAGCATCCACCGCTGTAGGTCTTTAAACTACTGTGGACACCTCATTGAAGTCCAATAGATTGCCTTGGTACTGAGCTTACTGAGACTTCAGAGCCCTCATGTGCCACCTGGCATGGTCCACTTGTAGGATCCAGGAGGCCAAGAGGACCAGGAGCCTCAGAGAGACTTGCTGAGACCTAGGTCAAGGGCTGAAACATCTGGATCATATCCTGAATGTCCTTGGCTCATTAAGGTGGAGGGATGGCTCAAAAGAGCACTGTATCCAGGATGGTTAGAATGGAAGGGAGCCACTGTGAAGGAGTCCTTCAATGTCAATAAGTTGGCTGTCCTCTGGAAGGTGGCCTACAACTGCTTGAGGAGAGCCTTTCTTCAGTTACCAGTTGTCGCTGTTTGGAAATACTGGTATTCCCAACCTGTGCAGATGGGCTGCCCCTGGCCCCATCACTTCGGTCAACACCCGAGGTGAACTGAAACCACCGGTAACTCCTGTGGGACTATAGGACGAGATGTGAAAATATGCATACTGCAAGTCCATCGCTACCATCAGTCTCCTGAATCCAGGCAGAAAGGACTTGGACCAGGGTGAGCCTTTTGAACTTGTCCTTTCTTGAAGACGTTGAGATCAAACGTCCAGGATAGACTGGAGATCGCCATCCTTCTCGACATCATAAAGAAACTGGGGTAGCAGCCAGTCCTGATCTCTGATTCCGGCACCATCTCTAAAGCTGTCTTGGCCAGAAGAGCCCGAACCTCCCTGCGGAGTATGGACAAGTGGTCCTCCAGGTGTGTTTGTGGTCTGGGTGGTATCCCCGGGGGATTAGATAGGAAGGGTGGGCAGTATCCCTGTTCGATCTGGAGCAGCGATGGGTCTCTTGTGATGCTCTGCCATCCAGGGAGGTAAAGGTTGACCGGAACTCCCACCAGGTGATCGTGTACCACCAGGGAAAAACTAAAGTGGTTTGCTTTGGCTGCAGAGACCGAGGTCTGGGTAGCGTGTTGCCCCTAGGGTCTCGATGCTCTCGCATGACCCCCCCCCTCCCCCATTCCCTTTGCCCCCTCTCCCAACCCGCCCCCCCCACCTAGGCTTCTTCTCAAAAGGACTGGGAAACCTGTTGTTGCTGAGGCACATATTGCCTCTCTGAGGCTGAGCTAGGCCTAGAAAGTGGGTGGTGGCCTTGCTCTCTTCAAATCTCCCCAAGTCAGCCTTTGCTCCAAACAACCTAGAGCCGCCAAAGGGCATGTTCATCAGGGACTGCTAGACGTCGGAGGAAATCCCTGTGGAGTGAATCCCTAAGTGGCACTGTAGCACGATGCTGGTCCTGACTGCCCTACCCAGACAGCCAGTAGCGTCCAGACCTCAACATATTCTGTACTTCACTGCGTCTTTTCCATCAGAAATGAGATACTGTAAACTCTCTCATGTCTTTTAGGACTGCTAGCAAGCTGTCCACCACCCTGTGCAACAATGAGTTTGCTACTACCTACCCAGGAGGCATGCGGTCATGATAGACCTAAGGGCAAGACTAGCAATAGAAAACCTGTGATTCTCAAATATTTCCATTCATTTGGTTTCTCATTCAGATGGGGTCATAGGGAAGGAATTTGGGTTCTATTGACTGGTGGATACCTGTACCACCACTAAGCTCTCCGGATGGGGGGTGTGAGGAAAAAATCCAGGTCTCCAGGAGCAGCCCTGTCTCATCTTGCCACTTGCCTACTCGCTGGGGGCAAGATCCTGGTTTTTCCCAGGTACCCCCCACCAGGACCTCAATGAGTGCCTCATTGAAAGGTAAAAGAGGTTCTTGGTTGGTCTGAACTGTATTCGGAACCTTAGTGAGGACACATTTTACTTATTGCATGGTTAGATTGCGGTCTAACCATCCTCCCTCCTGATCCTCATGGCAAAGGAGGCGGAGTATTCTGTTGCCATCGCCGGGTTTGGGGAGAATAACCCAATGCGTGGTGAGGTGTCCAGACCACTAGCATCCTAAAAGTTCTCAAATACGTTTCCCTCCTCATCTGTCATCTCCATAGTCACCATCATAGTATTGGTGAGAGATGTCTGGGCTTGAATGGGCATACTGTCATGACTCGGATGGTAGGGGCAGAGCTTCGAAGTCATACAAAATTATTGGTTAAATGTAAACGTTGGTACTGGTCTCGGCTCTGGTCAATGGTGGTGGTAGTGCTGAGAGAGGCATTGGATGTTGCCCCCTGCTCGAGGAAGGGGCTGGGCAAAAATTGATTGGTGCAGTCGGCGATGGTGATGAATCTGCCGATGTGGTCCCAAAAGAAAGCCACCTCAGATCCTTGGGGCCCAACTGAGACCTATGCTTTGACTTCTTATGCTTCTTATGGGAACTCTTTGACTTACTTCAGCCCAGTCACTTTGATTTGGAACGCTCAAGCAAGCGGCCTCTGCAACTAGAGCACATCCGTGCCCCCTACCGGGAACTACTGCTTCCTACGGAGTTTGGCGATAGCTAACTTGGCTTTGCGGTCATGGATGGCTTTGCGACTCATTTTTGCACAGCAGAGACACTACTCTGAGTCATCTGAAGTGCCAAGATACCAGAGGCAGATGTGTGTCTGTCACATCTGTCGGTGACCGCCACAACACTGCTTAAAACCTGTCGCTTAAGGGCCAATCTGCACACTGAGTGCTTAGAAGGAAAAAGAGTTTTCCTCGGGCAAAAAAGTCTGGCGGAGGGCAGCACATATACAGGTGCCTCGCCTTCGTATGCAGAGTGGATAGATCCAATGCGAAGCCACACAACCTGACCTGTCTGTGCAAGGGAATTGCTGAAAAGTTTCTGTATCCAGTCTGGTACCTGGGGAAATTGACTAGGTGAGGGATCTGCGGTTCGAAGTCTATCACAATGAGTATTTAGAGGCTTTCTAAATGTAAAGTGTGACTGAAGGCTTCTGATGCGAAAGGGAATAATATTCCAAAACTGAGGAGACTCGGAGGGTGACAACCCTAACAAGATTGGTTGACCGGGCTGTCATAAAGATAAGCTGTGCACATATGTTTCTTGCCAGCAAAAAGGGGACACTTTTCAATGTCATAAAATACCCTGTACAATTCTTTAAAGATGATTCTCTGTTTAACAAGGATCCCATGCTAGCTTGGGAGACATGGTTGTTGTCGAACTTCTGCAAAACACTAGCTTTCCATACTGCAGGGAGAACTTGGGAGGGCCAAGATGGATAATGTTAAAATAGTCTATTATGGCTAGACTTCATGCGAGATCACCTGAGCATGAATATGATGTGGTAGAAATTAGAGTTTTTTTCCCAAGAGATTCAGTAAGTAGAAGCATGCTGAAGAAACAACATTGATCTGGGCTTTGAGCGAGAGGTCTTTATACAGCCAGATCAGGGAGGAGACTTCACCAACTGTCACAGGTCAATATGATTATACCAGCACTTGAAACTGTTGCCTAACAGCAGGATCTTGGTTTTGCTGACATTAAGTTTGTTTTGTGACATCTAAGTCTGAAATCAGTTGGTCAGGTTGAATTTGGTGTATGATGGTCGAAATAAATAAATAATGGTTTCATTCACTTATGATTAACCAGTTGACAAAGTCTAATCCTCTGAGCCAGCAGGCACACCTAAATGTTTAATAACATCGTGGAGAGTGATGAGCCCTATGGAACTCTGCATTTGATGGCTGAAGTGGTGAAACAATAAGGTGGAACAGTGAGGCGGAAGGGTAACTGACTGAGGCAGGCCATTGAGAAAGGATTGAAACCTGGCTGACTCCGTAAGTCTGATCGGTCACATGCTTCAACAAGGTGGCATGATTCACAGTATTGAAGTCGGCTATGATCGGGGCGGCAAAGTTGTCCTGATCCAAGATGAATCTTTGAGTGGGAAGGCAAGAGCCTTCTTAGATCCTAGACCAGGGTGGAAGCCCAGTTGCCAAGAATCGAGAGGGTTGAAGTCTTCCAGATATTGAATTAGTTACTTGGCTATGATACACTCCAGTTTGTGTTCCAAGAGTGGAATGCAACATGATCAACCTCTAGTTTTCTGTCACTACATCATCCAGATTGTCTATTTCAGTAGCGGAGTAACTGCTCCCTATCATGACTGAAATGCCCCCGTGACTGAAATGCCCCCGCATGGTAAATGGACATGTACCCCTGCCCTTAGTTCCCCGACTCTATCTGACACTAAATTTTTATTTCCCAAGGCGTTATACTAATGTAGCATGCGTGCATAGATCTAGCCCTGCCCATGGTAAAGTGCGGTCCAGAACCTGGTCTGTGACATGTTGGGGCGCCCAAAGCATGTCATCATAGCCTGCATGTGCCTAGTGTCCATGCCCTCGCGATGTCGCATAAACCAGTGTGGCAGCATACCATGTTTTCTTTAATATTACCAGACCCTTTATCTATGTGAATAGGGAATACGGTCTACTGCCCTCTGTTGTATATTTGAACATCTGACCTTGTGCGGACATTCCATGTACATGTTGAGTTTTCGTTTATGTATAATACATGTGTGATGCACTAGGACTCTGGTGAGAGTCTGAGTACTAGCATTGGTGAGATCCATGTTGGATGTCCCCTGGTTGAGCAACTCACAAGGCGGAGGATGGATACTGCTTTCCCTGAAAATGTATTGCCGACCTTCTTGTCGCTGGAGGGTGGAGATCCAGACATTGAAGTGACAGAGGCTGGAGATGGGGCTGCCTTAGAAATGTAATAATGAACTGGCTAGCAAAAAGCTGCTGATTAGTTCCTCCTGAACACGGCCATTTCACAGGTGGTAGATGTACTGTAGTTTCTCTTCCGAAGGATCCTCCGAACTGAATAGTTCCGCCCTCTCACAAAATCCTGAAGCATTTTTCTCTCTCTTGCTTATAGAGAATTCTATTAAAAAAGGGGGGTTTGCCCTAATACTCCACCCGCATCTGGGCAAAGAAACACTGGAAATACAAAAAATTGATGCGGCGGAATGGATCTGAAAATCTCTTATTTTAGAAGGAAAATTAAATTAATCCTTCACATGGAAATTTATGTCCAAACGATTTTTTATATTCAAAGACCAGCACCAGAACATGAGCCAAAGTCGTATTTGTATTTTTATATATATATATATATATATATATATATATATATATATATATATATATATATTTGTTAAAGGGGACAATACACAAAATGTATACACACTAAATTCAATATATATAAACAATCACACATATATCTGTACAAAAAAGTGAATCCTTGTTACCCTATTTGCTATTAGGGAAGGCTAGTGCAGATGTTCACGGACAACACCCCCGCCAAGTGGTACTGCAACAAACAGGGCATGATGGGGTTGTGGAGCTTTTGTCAAGAGGCTCTGCGCCTCTGGACATGGCTGGAACATCGGGGCATATTCCTGGTGTTCAACTCCCGGCGGGCTCTCTGAATTACAGGGCAGCCGAGCATGCCCAGCTGATCACGAATGGTGTCTTCATCCAGAGGTGGTGCAAGTTATCTTGCAGCAGTGGGGAGAACCTTGGTTAGATCTGTTCACCACTGCTGAGAACACTCAATGTCGGCAGTTTTGTGCACTGGAATTTCTGAGGCGGCTCGCTCTCGGAGACACTTTTTGTCTCGAGTGGAGCTCAGGCCTCCTGTGCGCCTTTCCGCCCATACCCCTGCTGCCCAGAGTTCTCTAGTAGATCAAGAACGACTGTGGCGCCGGGCTGGGCTCTGAGAGTTTGGAATCCCGAGTTGTTGAGCCTGGCCATCAGTCCTCCAATCAGGCTGCCCTTTCGGGAAGGATCTTCTGTCGCAGCAGGGGAATGTTCTCCACCTGAACCTGTCAACACTCTGCCTCTATACGTGGAGATCGAGTAGCGACAGTTGACAGCTTTCGACCTTCTGCCCGCAATGTTATCGTGGCAGCCCGACGTCCCTCCACCAAGACTGTATACATTTGCCATTGGAATAAATTTGTAACATGGTGTGTGGAGAAACAGATTGATCATATATCTACTCCCCTTTCCCAGGTTCTTTTGTTTATCTTTACCCTAGCACATCAGAATGAATGAATGACCGGGCATTTATAAAGCACACGGCTACTCAGCAGAGTGTTCCGGCGCTGACGGGTAACTCTCCACTATCACCCAGAACACAGTTACAGAATAGCCATGTTTTCAATTGCTTCCTGAAAATAGACAATTCCACAGTGACTCTGAGGGCCACCGGAAGTTGGTTCCAGGTTTGGGCTCCCAGAAACATGAAGGATCTGCCTCCAGTCTGACCCGTCGGATCCTAGGTATGGTATCCAGATGGTTGAATGAAGTCCTCAAAGTTCTAGAGGGGGTGTAGTGAAGTATTCTCTTCCTGATGTAGCTGGCACCATTGCCTTTGTAGGGCCTTGTGTGTCCGGACCAGAGCCTTGAATTTGATCTTCTTTCTCACTAGCAACTAGTTAAGAGCTCTGAGATGCGGGGACATGAGTCCTGGGTTCAGATTAAGGTCTAATCTTGCTGCTACATTTTGAACCACCTGCAGACGGTTCAAAAGATACTCGGGCAAACCCAAGTATAGTACATTCCGGTAATCCAACCTAGAGGTAATTAAGGCCTGGACCACTGTTTTCCTAGTGGCAGTAGAAAGAAAAGGTAGAAATTACAGCAGAGTTCGTAGTAGCCCAAAACAGGTGCCTACCACCACTTGGATTTGATGTTTCATGGATAAAGAGTTGTCAATATGGATGCTCAGGTTTTTTACTGTATTTTGAGAAGAGGTTGGTGGAGGCACGTCTTTGGGCCACCAGTATCTCCAGTCCTCAGAAGGTGGAGTACTAAAAAAGATAATCTCTGATTTATCAGGATTACATTTAAGTTGATTAATTGCCAACCAATTAAACACCTTAGTGAGGCAAATTCTTATCTTCTCCCCCTCAAAGTCTGCACCTTTTTCACAAGTGAAGAGAAGCTAGGTGTCATCCGCATATGATATTATTTTGGCCCCACAAGATTCGGCCAAAACTGCCATTGGGGTCAAGTAAACTTTAAAAAGTGTAGGGCTCAAAGCTGAGTCCTGGGGGACGCCCGCATTCAGATTCTGAATAGTGGCAGTATAAAGAGGGGTCCAAACTGCCTGACTTCTATCCTCCAGAAAAAAGGTTAGCCACTTTAGGGAAGTACCACCAATTCCAATATTCTGGAGCCCTTCAGTAGTCTATCATGAGGGACCGTATCAAAGGCCGCCGAGAGATCCAACATAAACAGGAACCCCCCCCGATCCAACTTCTCTTTAATGTGCTTTGTGACCTCCGAGCACTGTTTCTGTGCTACAGCTTGTTCTAAAACCTAATTCAGTGGCATGCAGCAAATTGGTTTTTTTCCCAGGTAGCTGGAAATGACAGAACGCAGGGCTCTGCATTGGGCACCTTGAAGGGCTATTTATCCGCCATCTCTCCTTTTCTGCAGCTGCCAGATCAGCCCTTTCTCTTCAAGTCCCCTAATCCAAATAGCTTCTTTAAAGGTCTTCACCACTTTTCCCCCAGCTCCCTTTGTTATGCCTCAATGGGACCTTATTTTGGTTATTACTTTCTTAATGTGCACTCCCTTTAAACTACTTCATTCTTGTCCTCTTAGCCTCCTCACCATCAAGACGGCTTTTCTTTTGGCAAGTACAGCTGCCTGGAGAGTCGGTGGGTTGCAGGCACTATCTTGTCAGCCTCCCTACAGCTCCTTTTTCCTCGACAAACTAGTCCTTTGGACTTGAGCATCCTTCTTGCTGAAAGTAGTCCCCCTGTTCCACGTAAGCCAGTCCATCAGCTTCATTGGCTACCGATCTATAGAAGGATCCAATTTAGGGCCCTTACTTTTGCTTTTAAGATTTTTAACTCAAGGGGACCCCTCTATCTTAGGCGCAGGTTCAAGCTGTCCTCCCAGTTGCGTTCCCTACGTTCCAACAAACTTAATTCGTTTCAAACCCTTCGCATCGTCCAATCCAGAAGAGTGGGGCGTTCCTTTGCCTACCCGACAGCCAGATTCTGGAATGCCTTACCTCTGGATTTGAGAAGCCGTCCATCTGAAATGGTTTGCAGGTAAAAGCTTAAAACGTTTCTTTTTGACTCTGCAATAACCCGTTTTTAAGTTTGCTGTTGCCTTTGGACAAGGTGGAAATTCTCGCTAGCTCCGGGACACCTTTTTAGGTAGCTGTGCGTTTTACAAATGTATTGTATTTCTTGGAGCAGCCTCTGTCTGATACACTACTTGTTCCACCCTCTAGCACCAATCCAGTTCCGATTCCTAATCTTCGATTCTTGAGGGAGTAGCCTTGCACCAGGCCCGTGCTATATTGAGTTTGGCCACTCCCACAGCTACCACTAGCCAGATCTTTTGCTACTTGGGCAGGTCTCCTCTCCAGAAGTTGTCTGAAGGAGCAATTTTGCATCCATGGGAACTGTCAAAGACAACATTTGTGACATTACCTCAGTGACTTTTTCCCAATAATCCTGTTTCCTCGGGCAGTCCCATACGATATGAAAGAACATGCCCTCCTGATTGCACCCCTGGAGGCATAACGGTGTGTCTGCTCTACCTTGTGTAGTAGTGTTCTCGAGTAGTAGGACCTGTGCAGAATTTGGACTTGTCTGAATCGGGCAGGAATAGCTATTTCCCTTAGGCTCTGGATTCTTCTACCCAGTCAACATCGTCTATGTCACTTAGGTCTCCAGTCCAGACGTCTCACAGTGTCTCTTTCGCTTCAGGGGACTTAATAATCAGTGTTCTATATATGGTGGAATTCCCCATGTCAGTTATTGGCTCTGTAAGTAAACGATCTTCTAGAGACGACACCTCCAGTATCTCTAGTATATGTCTCCTAAGGGCATGTCCTAGCTGTAGGTAAGGGTTTTTCTCTGACTCTGCCAACTCATATTCTTGACGGAGGACCTCGAACTCTACCAGAGCTTGCCCCCTCCAGATTTTGCCTAGGGGTTCTATACCTATTAATTCCCATCTTGAGAAGCCCGATAAGCCCCCAACCACATGCAGTAAGTCACTGTTCCATAGCGGGTCAGGTTGGAGAGTTTTTTCCTCCTGCTCAAATAGTTTGTGGCCTCTCTCTATACCCTAACTACCATCTGGGTGCGTGCTGGCAGGTCCCGTTCTCTTTTACTATGATAAAGAATCATCTCTTGTCCTCCATGACCCATGGCCTCTCTATCTACATTATAGGTCGTATCTTGACAGTCAGAGAAAACACAGTCGTTAATTACTATTAGTTGTGTCGCCTAATAGTGCTTCAGGATATCCGGGACTGCCAGTCCACTATCATACAATACCCTCTGCAGCTTACACAGCGCAATTCTCAGGTGGTGCCATTCCACAGAAGTAGCCGCACTTCGTGGTCATTCTTCATAAAGATCGCTTGTGAGATCTTGAATGGTGTGTTTTGCAACACATACAAGAGGTGTAGGAGGGTCATCATTTTATAGAGAGCTTCTCTGCCTGCTAAGGAGTGGTAGGTTCCGCCATTAAGGCACGTCTTCACTGAGCCGGTCTACTTGGGGGAGTACATTTCTAAGCAGAAATTCTTGTGGGTCCTGGATGACAAATTCCTAGGTATTGAAATCCCTCCAGCACTATTGGTGCCATGCAGTCGGAGGGGAACAGAGGTACCGCTCCCGATAAAGGATAAACCACTGACTTGGACCAGTTTATACGATAACCAGAGTATCTCCCAAAAATGTCAAAGACCTGCAGGATTCTGCCTATGGAGAGATGTGACTCAGTGCTGTAGAGTAAGACGTCGTCTGCATAAAGGGAAATATGCTCTTCACAGCCTCTAACAGCCCTCAGCCCCTGTATCTGCGGGCCCTTACGAATCCAGGCTGCCAGCAGGTCTAGTGCCAATGCAAAAATCATGGGTGAGAGGGGGCATCCCTGTGGCGTTTCCTTGTGCGGGGCAAATATGCGCGATATCACTCCATTAACTCTCACTCTGGCCAGTGGGGCATGGTATAGCAGTATGATCCAGTTACTGAATTTCGGCACAAAACCCAGCTTGGCCAGTGTGGCAAAAATGCATTTCCATTTAATACTGTCAAATGCCATTTTGGCATCCAGAGCCCTCAGCACTGCTTGCTGTCTTCTGAGTAGTTCCGTCCACGAAGTCCAGGAAAAATTGAATGACCACGTTTTCGAAGTGCAGGTCGTCATTAACACAGGCCACGTGGAGGATCGCATCACGATCCCTGTAGTTACATATCCTGGCAATTCTAGTTTGTTGTGGGGCACCTGGCCACGGCAGGGGGCCCAGCACCCTATGTGCTCTTTCAGTTGAGAAGAAGTTGGACAGTCTCTTAGGACGAAGGGTGTTCAGGATCAAGTTCTCCAGGAAGAGACAATAGGCCCTTCTGCTCCCTCTGGGACCCCTACCACACGGATGTCATTTTGTCTGGCCTGCCCTTCTTTTTTTTTTTTTTTTTTTGTAAAAAATTTTTTATTAAGAAAAAACACACATCAGCAATAGCATGACAGTACATAGGGAGCAGTACGCCAGACATCATTAGTACCATAGATATTATGACAGAATACAATCATATATGATGGAAGATCTAGGGAGACTGGGGGGCATCCATTGAAGGGGACAGAGGAGGCTGACATATTTCTCCACGATAGGAGTTCCACTGGCCCCACACACGAGACCATTTTTTGGGACATCCACGTGATATATATACAGTCTTCTCTCTAAACATCGCCCAGTCCATATCTTTTTCCCATTCCTGTGCCGTGGGCGGAGCCCGCGCCCCCCACCGCTGAGCAATATTCCTCTTGGCCAACATTAACCCCAGCGTTGCCCACTGCGTCAAACAAGCATTTAAATTGATTGGTTCCCAGATGTTGAGAAGACACCTACGGGCCTCCACACGGAGCTGCACAGATAGGACAGTGTTGATGATGTCATGAATTTCACACCAGTAAGGTTGGATCTGGGCACATTCCCAAACTATGTGGAAAAAGGTTCCCAGCTGGCCACACCCCCGCCTGCAGGCGCCCTCCTCCACTCTCCCCATTTGTACCAGTTGTGGCCCCGTTATATAAATACGGTGGAGAAGTTTTAGCTGGACAAGGCGGAGACGAGCTGGTATTGCTACGACTCTGGGAGAGGAGACTGCCTCCTGCCATTCCTCGTCATCCATTTCTATACCATCCCTAGCCCACTTCTCTCGGAGGGCCGTGAGAGGGTCCGAGATGTTGTTAACCAACTTTTTGTAAATCAGAGAAATGGTGCTGTCAGGGAGATGACCATCCAGCACTCTATCTTCCAGTGGGGATGATTCCGGCAGTGTGGTCCCGGGCTGTAAGTGTGTACGTAGCGCGTGTCGGACCTGTGTGTATCGGAAGCGCTCTGATTCGGCCATGTTATATTGTTGTTGCAGCGCTGCAAAAGGCTTAACATCAGATTTGTCCCACAGATCCCTGAAATGTGCAATACCTATGATTTCCCATTTGTCGAATCCCTTACTCCTCCACAAGTCACCCAGTTGTTCGGAGTCCCATAATGGTGTTGCGAGTGTTAGTTTTCGTCTCCAGCCTAGTCGATTGGTAGCTGCGTGCCAAACGTGCACTGCATGTTTAGTGGGGCCTGTAAGTGGATATCGCCGGGGCTTGGAATAAAGGGCTCTACTGAAGGTCCCCCCAGAGAGAAGCCACCTATCCATGTTATATCCCGGATCACAAGGCTGGTAGGTGCAGTGGTTAATGGAGGACAGATGTGACGCCCAGTAATACAGTTTTATATCTGGGAGGCTAATGCCTCCGTCATACCAGTTCAGGGAAAGTTTGCCAAGAGCAATTCGAGGTTTGCCGCTCCAGAGTAGGTCCCGCTGGAGGCTCTTGACCTCTCGGAAATATGACGCAGGTATCGGATCCATGGAGTTCTGCATGGCGTACAGGAACCGGGGTAGGGACATCATCTTAAAAAGGGCCGCCTTACCTAACAGGGAAAGAGGAAGCGACTTCCACCTGGCGATATCTTTGCGCAGTTGGATCAACCGGGGCTGAAGGTTACGGGAATAGCGAAGAGAGGGATCCAAAGACAGGAAGACACCCAAATATGTAAACCCTTCGGTACAGGTTTGTAACGGGCATCCACGCGGTGGGAGCGGAGGCTCGCCCGCCACCACGAACAGGAGGGATTTGCTCCAATTTATGGAATATCCGGAATAGCGTCCAAAGCTCGTGAAGATATCCAATACCACTATCAAGGATCTCCTAGGGGAAGATAAATACAGAAGGATATCGTCCGCGTAAAGGGAAATCCGGTCTTCCCACTCTGCAGACCAGCGCATACCCCTGATCCTTGGATCTCGGCGTATCCAAGCTGCCAGTGGCTCCAACGCTAGGGCGAACAGCAATGGGGACAGGGGGCACCCCTGGCGGGTCCCTCTGCCCAGCCCGAAGGCGGCTGATTTCTTGTTGTTAACCACCACTTGGGCCATAGGTTGGGAATACAGTAGCTTCACCCATTGAATGTATTTAGGACCAAACCCCAGTTTCTCCAATACCGCCCATAGGTACGGCCACTCGATGGTGTCGAATGCCATGGCTGCGTCCAAGGAGACTATAGCTGCCGGCTCCAGTATAGAGGCCGCCCTGCCCAATACCCCGTGAACTCTGCGCAGGTTCAGCGCCGTGCTGCGGTGCGGTATGAAACCTGATTGATCCGGGTGGACCAGGGTCCCAATCACCGTCACGAGGCGAGTAGCAAGGAGCTTAGCCAGGATCTTGGGCTCCGCATTCAACAGGGATATCGGTCGGTAAGAACCACACTCGGTCTTTGCCTTCCCCTCCTTGTGGATGGTAACTATAGTGGCAGTACGTTGGTCTAGTGGCAATATGCCTGTCTGGTTCGAGTCCTCGTACATGGCTCTCAGGTACGGGGCCAATGTGTCTGGTTTGAGCTTGTACAGTTCAATCGGTAGGCCGTTAGGGCCAGTGGCTTTATCCGGCCTGAGCGACCGTATTGCTGTCGCTATTTCATCGTTGGATATGTCCCCGTCCATGAATTCGTAATCAACTCCGGACAATTTGGGCAGGACAATATCGGTGAGCATCTGGCGGGAGTCCTCCATAGGGTAGGGGGCTACCGATGTATAAACCACCTTAAAGAGGGCCGCGAAAGAGTCCACAATTTCTTGCGGGTCCGACAGGGAGTTGCCTCCCTGCCCTCGCAGTTCAGGTACTAATCTGCTTGCCCACTCTCTTTTATCCAACCAGGCCAAGAGTTTCCCGGCCTTGTCGCCCACCTCATATAGCCGTCCCTGAACCGCTCTCCCCATGGCTCTTGCCTGATCTGTCGCTAGTGCCCTGTAATCCTGTTGTTTGAGTTTGAGAAGGTGGAGCTTATTGGGGGTGACGTCCAACTCCAGATCTGCTTCCAGTCTCCCCACCTCTGCCTCCAGTGCCACCAACTCCCTGCGCTGTTCCTTCTTTTTCCCCGAAATTAAAGAAAGAGCCTGGCCCCTTATCACTGTCTTAAACGCCTCCCAAAGCACCTGAGGGGATTCCACCGAGCCTTCGTTCTCAGTAAAATAATTATCAATGGCCGCAAGTAGCTCTCGCCGGATATGGGGATCGCGTAGATACCACGGATTGATGGGGGCCACACGTCCCACCTGTTGGTAACCGAGCGTCAATTGAAGCCACACCGGCGAGTGGTCTGATATGCCCCTAGCTAAGTGTTTTATCTCACGAACATGGGGAATTTGGGATGCAGGTAAAAGAAAGTAATCTATTCTGGATAGACTCCCGTGGGCCCCGGAATGAAAGGTGTACTGGGAAGTGTTAGGGTGAAAAACCCTCCACCCATCCGCCAGCCCCATGGAGTCCAGGAAGTCAGGCAGCCAGCTCTGCGCGCGAGGGAGATCATGCGGAGGGTAGCGATCCAGATCCCCAGAGACCACCGAATTTAAATCCCCTCCCAGCACCAAGAGACCCTCCGGGATCTCTAACAGCAGTTTACCCAAATCCCTAAATGTGGTTGCTTGAAGGCCCGGAGGTACATAAACCGAAAGGAAGGTGACAGGGTGACCCTCCCATGTGCCCGAGACTCCAACATAGCGCCCTCCAGTATCCGACCAGGTGTCCTGCACCACAAGGGGAAAGGATTTTTTCATCAATATACCAGCCCCCGGGAGCCCGTGGTGAAACCTGCATGGGCCAGTAAGACGTAACCCCCTCTATGCAGTGCTCTACACGTATTTCCAACTAAGTGGGTTTCCTGCAGTAGGACGATGTCAGGGGCCTGGCGCTTGATGCTCTGAAGAACAACACTTCTCTTAATCTTGTCCCCCAGCCCATTGACATTCCAACTCAATAGCCTAACCCCACTGTCTCCGCCTGTTGCCATATCCAGGTATACTGAAATTCACTGTGTGCAATGCCACTCACCCAATAACTGTGTCCATACCAGTTGCTGATGAAATCAAAACTTCAAACAAAACATTTAACCATCCCACCCAACACCCCCCCACCCCCCCACCCCGCTGCCCTGCCCTCTGGGCTTAGAACTGCCCATACAAAATTGCAGAGTGCCTGTCGCCCCATCCCAGCCCAACAAATCTACTTTATACCCCTACAAAACAAGTGCCCCAGGTCCATTTAAGTCCACTTGCCACATGATAGTAAATCTAGAAGCCCCCCACCCTTTTCCCGCACCCATCACCTACTGCCAAAAGTACGGGCCCTGCCGTCGGACGATTATCTTCTCAGGCCGGTTGACTGTTATCAGTGCCACCCACCCCCTCCCCCCCCCCCCCTGTTCCGCCGGGTTTCGCACTCCCCTGCTCTCAATCCAGTCTGCTGCTGCCTCAGGATGGTCGAAAAACCACACTCGCACATCCGCCTCAATCCGGAGACGGGCAGGGAACAGCATGGAATATTTCATACCCTGGTCCCTGAGAACGCGCTTAATTGACATAAATGATCTCCTTTGTCGCTGTACCCTTTGAGTAAAATCCGGAAAAAAGGATATGTCTGAGTTCTCATAGCGCAGGGGGGCGCCAGCCCTGGAGTTCTGAAGGATAACGTCTCTGTCGCGGAAATTCAGGACCCGTGCCAACATGGGCCGCGGGGGAGCGCCCGGCTTAGGACGGCCGCCCGGGATCCTGTGGGCGCGCTCAACGACAAAGAACCTACTGAGGCCTTTGGGCTGCAGGTGTTTAAGGATGAGATCCTCGACAAAGAGGTCCGGTGTTTGCCCCTCCGCTTTCTCCGGAACCCCAAGAATGCGTAGATTATTGCGACGCATGCGGCCTTCGTAATCATCTAACTTGAGGTCGGTAAACTTGCGGAAATCCTGGAGTTCTCTAATCTCTCCCTGGAGCTGGGAGACGTCTGCCACTAGGCTAGCTGTCGTAAGTTCCACTTGCTTGACCTTTTCATTCAGTTTGCCCATATCCGCTATGATATGGTTGACCTCAATAGCCACAGTGTCCAGAGAAGTCCTGACTCCAGTAATGGCGGCCATGACGTCTTTGAGCGAAATTTCCCGCTCCTCTTCGCCCAGCTCCCCGGATCCGGAGTCTCTGGGTGCCCGGGTCTGCTGCGAATCCTTCGGGACAGTATATCGGTCCAGTTTGTTTGACTGCGTAGCCTTGGGTCCCCAGGTTCCCATGGTCTTGGTGCGTTCCATCCGGACCTGCTTCAAACTACTGTAGCTGGTATATCCCAAGAGGCGGCGAAGTTTCACTAAATAGAAAGCCAAGGGCCTTCCTGCGGATGGGTGAGGTCGATAGAGATACGGCCGGCGGAGGATGTTCTTCACCAGTGGGGATGTATCACCTCACGGCCCTGTACACCACCTTGCGCCCCACTTCCTCCCTGGCGCGTCTCAGTAGGGCCCGGCCCTTGTCGCCGCCTCCGGTCCTCCAGATCCCCCCCGGGCACCTCGGGCAAGTGTCCCTCGAATGGCAGGAGGGAGGCAGACGCCGTTGCTTGTCTGGGTCTTCCCGGGCCCCTTCCCCCAAGTCTCAAGTTTCTCGCCCGTCGTCCCTCCAGCTGAGTGGGCCTCCTGTGAAGGCTACTAGCGCTGGCTGCACCACAGTCTCTGCTGGTAGTTAGAGACCGGGCGCTCCGGGCTGCAGCAGTCGGTCAAGGGCTTCTCCCCAGGGGGTACAGCCGGTAGGAGGTACGAGACTAGGGTCCCGGCGCAGGCCCCCGCACTCCCGGGAGCAATCAAAGCTTCGACCAGGCAGGGGAGACAGGAAGCGCCCAGTGCCAGGGACGCGCCGCAGCCGGCCCACCTCTCCCGGCCTGCTCACCCCGTCTCACCCCGATCAGAGTGCCTCACCGGAGCCCCGTCACAGCTCCCTGTTTGCCGTCGCCGCCGCTGCCAGATGTTTGCCCTTTCGCCGTCCAAGCGATTCAGGGTCCCAGAGTCTTTGCGTCGGCTCCCCGAGCCGCGGCACCACCGCAGGGCCGCAAAGGGCCGGTCGAAGCTCCTTACTCGGCCTGGCTCGCTACTGTGCGTCCCGGCTGCAGGCCCCACTGCAGGCCAAAGTTTCCGGGGGCAAGTTCTCTTCGCTTGGGCGTATGCGAAACACCAGAACCGGCGGGATGGGCTCCGCTAGTGTTCCGGTTGCGGAAACTGTCGAAGGGTACCACGGATTTGCACTCAGGATAGACGTGGGCTAGGACGGACGGCGGAGCCCTCTCACAACACGGCCATCTTCAGCCCGTGCTTGGCCACGCCCTGGCCTGCCCTTCTTGATCTTCCAGTCTGGTAGTGATTATTGCGTTCTGCTTTGTTAGAGTTTGGACTTGCTCCTCCAGCCTTTTGCTCATTGAGTGCAGTTTGTTTATTCATGAGCCTGCCACTGTAACTTTCTCTGCGATTTTCCGGAAATCTGCTCGTAGAAGGTTAATATCTACAGTGACGGCATCCAATTTTGTTTCAATCGTTCCCTTCAGTTCCTGGATTGCGGATATAATTTCGCGAAATGAGGGTTGCTTGTCCATTGTTGCTATCTGCACCCCGAGTTGCTCCGTTGGGAGCAGCCATTATTACGGCTTATTTGTCAACATTTTTGGATCAGGTTTAGGATCACGATTCCTGACCATGTCCCCAGGCGCTCAAACCCGCACATCTATGCGGTGGCTGCTGATGTCCCAGCATCTCCACTTGTCCAGCGGTCTGTGAGGGCCTCCCAGTAGCTGCAATGTATGTCCACGGGTGCGCTGCTCCAATTAGCGATTAGGTTCAAGCAAGGTCTACCGGAGCCCCAAAAGGCGGATCGCGGATCCAGGCGGACGGCGACATCAATAGGGCCCGGTGACCTTCACAGCAGGATGCCTTTGTATTTGCTCCACTATCCCCTCCCCATGGGCCGCGGCCTCGGTCTTTGTGCCTACCAACCCCGTGACCCTCATCTCTCACCCCATGATCGATTCTGTAGGCAGGAGGGGACCTGGGTACATCAGGTGGATAATTGGATGGATACTGTGGGTCCCTTTTTCAGGGGATATGGGAAGCTGCGGGCAGGCCATTCCATTGCTTGCTCACCGGGGGGGGTCTGTTTTCCCAGGGCTCCCAATCCTGCAATTATGGTCTGGAATTTTCCCAGGCCTACCCACCCCAGGCACCTCAGTTCCTTTTTAGGGCCGTCCCCCCCCCCCCCTGCTGAAAGCACTCCTGTGTCGGGATGACCACCAGAGTCTCGTGGGCGTTGCCCTTTCAGTGCACACGGGATGAGCAGGGTTTTTTTGGGGGGGCCGTCCGCCACAGTTTCTTTCAGCGGACCCAGCTGGGTCCTTGGCCACAGAAGGGGAGTGCAGGGTCAGCTATGGTGTCCGCTGCAGCCCCCCTTGGATCACCGCTTACTGTAATGAGGCATAGGGTCCAAGCGCCGTCAGGTCACTGCCGCCAGCCACTGCTGGTACTCCCGCAGCTGTCCTCATGCACCAGTTCTCATAGCCCACCGGCAGGGCGTGTCAGGCCGCCCACTGATAGTTGGCTGTTGTAGCGCTGTTCGGGGATGTACGTTTTAAGGCCCATGTGTCAGGGCTTGGCCAGGTCGACACCAGGTCCGCCGCCTTCCCACTTAAGGCTCCGCTGAAGCGACAGCCCGCACCAGTAGTTGCACCGCTCCTCCCCACTCTGCTCTCTGATGATGCCATTTCATGCATCAGAGGGGAATTGATTGCTATTTGAGCGGCCCCAGGCCTCCTTGCCTCCGCCTCAGACCTCCGCTCTGCCGTCCGCCATGTTTGTCGTACCACGAGGCGCCAGGTTTGCGATCATTTTGTAGGCTTTCCCAGAGCCGTTTTCAGTCCGGAATCTTGCAGCAGCCAGCCAGGGGCACTTAGACACCATTCAGGTGTCAGATTAGTTGGCACTGGTCGGATTTTGGACAGATTGCGGGGAATTAGTCACTGGCGGCTGGGGAGCCTTCTCATTGTGTGGCCATTTTAGCTGGCAGTTAGCCATGCCTCCCCCCCCCCCCCAAGGTAATCTTGATTCTGTTTACTCTAATTACATCAGATCAGGAGTTCTCTCTTGAATTAAGTCTACAAAGCAAGAATTGCTGCTGCTGATGCCCTAAGTGGCAACATTCGGTATTAAGGTAATTCTGAGGCAGGCCGTGAACATTTACACCAAGATGGAAAACCACCAGTGGAAGGTTAATCTCAAAATAGTACATTTTCTGTGGGGAAAGTGGGGGGAACAAAGTCAAACTTGTGGGCCTGTCTACTCGGGCATTTTCAGACTGGCAAGAATGGGATTTCGACAGGTAAATCCAGTGTGCCTATTGGATTCCAATCATAAATCACTTGAAATGGGCTCAACTACAAACCATTTTGATTTATTTGCATATTTGAGAGTGGTTATAGTCTGACCCAGGCCTGACCAACTAATAGTTCTTTGTACATTCTGATTTCTTTTCACGACTGTGGTGAAGATGTGGCTTTTACTAGCTGATTGCAACCCAACCCCCTCCCTTCCCAAGGCATGTGGCGCTGTGGTCTATCTCTAAGAAGAAGTCTACTCTTTCAAGGGTATACTTGGCTTATTCAAAAGGTTGGGGAATCTCAGAGATGTCGTGGGACTCTTGACAAGTCAGGGGTCTCAGCAAATGCTGAACTTTAAGATGAATTGTCATTGAATATATGAGAAAATATAACTAGTGGCAATATGCCCCGCAGATCTAAATCAGTGTTTCTGTTTTCGAGCAGCAGACTAGGCAGCCCTCAGCTGTGTATCACTTCACCTCCTTCTCCATCCGGTAGCAATTGGTACGAGCATTTATGCACTTAACTTGTGTTTTTAGATTTTGTGTTGTTTATGGTGCATTGCGTATGTTGTATATGTGGTATTTGTATAGGATGAACCTACCCCAAAGGCAGCGGGGTGCTGCACAGGGTCAACGGCAGGGATACAGTCAATAAGTGCATGGAGAGGTAGTTGGCATGTAGAATCTTACTGTATCATGATGTAGTGTTCTTTTAAGAGGGTTTGCCTTCAACTCTATAGAACTGAAGCAGGTTTGGGGCGGTCCTGATGAATAAAAAAATCGCAGATCTAGGGTTCATCAACGGAAAAGGCTGTTACCTTGTTTTTTCTATTTTACAGTTGTCGCCAGTTGATGGTATTTTGGCTCTGGTTGTGCTGAGAGCCACCAGAGATTGTGAACTTATCAGCCAGATAGGTAGAAGTGCAGGTCAGGATGACTTTGTATTGAGGCTGCTAGTTTTTGAGATAGTGCGAGTCAGTAAGAGGATCCAGTGGAGTAATGTTAGGATAGGAGTGACGTGATCATATTTCTTCTGCCCTTCAGTGAAATGTGCTGCAATATGTATGAAGCTCTTAAAAGGTGCCATTGTGGAGCCTGTGAGGCCTTGCAGCAGGGTATTTCTCCAATCCAGATGCAAAAGAATGAGTTCTCGAACAGCAGTATTTAAGTCTCTTTTTTGGAAGATTTTTTTTTACTTTGAACAGTTGAGAGAGCAGGTGTGAGGCCTCTATGTTTTCCTGGTCCATGTTATTGAGCCAGGTTTGTGCTATTCCTTGCTTATTGTTATTGCCAAATAAAAGGAAGTCTGTCTTGATGGGGTTGATCTTCAGGTAGGTGCTGGACTTCCAGGTCTTGACGAGGTGCAAGCAGTGTTTTAATCATTAAATCTGGAGCTGAGAAGACTGTCAAGTCGAGTTGTGTGTCATTGGCATATTGGTGAATTTTAAATGCTCTTGTTGGTGAGTAAAGTGCAAAGGTACTCCATGTAGGAACTGAAGATGACAGTGAGCTGTATGAAACCCTGCCAGTCTCTGCATGAGATTGAGAACTTTTGGGACATGGAGGTATGCTACCTTTTGGAATTGGAGGGCCTTTTGAGAAAATGTAAAACAGTGTTGATAATATCCAAGATGCTGTGACATTTCATAAATTTACTCTGAGACTTGAGTTAGGCAAGGTTGGTGCATTTAACTTTGCCGAGATGGACTATATGTTTGTTCAATCGTAATGAAATACCTTCAGTTAGCTTTACTTGTCATTGTATGTTAGTGTAAGAAATATTGCAGAGTGCATGAGTTAAATTGTTGGTTATCTCATTTGGGTTTTGTGTGCTTTCTATACAACCATCAGCCGTAGTTCAGTGGACAGACATTTCTCCATGAGGAAATATATTTTCCATGTTGAGGAACAAACACTTATCGTCATTTCACATATCAACACATCAACACATGCAGAAACTTGGTCTTGCTAAAGTTGCATGGAAATAAAAGTTTACGAATATGAATACTCCTTGTCATCTTCAGTAGGATTAGCTTCCCAATGTTACTCCTGGAATTCTTTGAGACCTCCTGGAAACTCTGATATTTTCACAAACTGTAGACATAAGCCAATGAGTGAAAATGTACTACTTTGACTTTCCTTCTTGCATCTGTATAAATTATGCCCAATGCACTTTACATGACAACGACCAATTTAAAACATGTTTCTGCAACACAATCTTTCATAGATTCATGTATATTTGATGTCAACAGACAGGAAATCTTTGGCAGTTTTAATGCATCCGTATTTCTGTAAGCTCAAAAACCATTGAGAACAGTTGTATATGCAGGCTATCCACCTCATCATGCAACTCTAGAAAACAGGTGGAGAAACTTTGAGCTCCAACTCTCCATAGAGGCTGAGTTGCTCACATTTTATACTACAGACTAGCTGATAACATTGTATGAGTTCTGATCCTCATCAGTTACTATGTTTTCTTTAAGAATGTGGTATTTGCACTTGGTCCTTGGGACATTTCATTTGCTGACCCTTTTCTACTTGGTTGCAGAAGCCCTTGGAACCTTCATGGTTGACAACCTTACCAAGACTTGTGCTTGGCTCAAGTCAAGCCATGTACCTTTTTTGGAACCAGAAATGTTTCTGCGATGAAATTCACAAACAATTCCTGTGTCTTCACACTCAGGACATGTGTCAGTTAATAGTGACATCTGTGATAACTTCAGTAACTAGACTCACAACAGGGAGGTAAGAACCCTATGCATCCTGAAGGAAATGTGTCCCGGTTAAGATGCTAAGGTCAAGAAATGTAATCTTGATTTGGTCAACCTCTTCCTCCAAGGATCTTTCAGTTTCTAAGCTCTTTGACTGTTTCTAATGGGCTACTGGTACAGGTAGCTAGCCTTCTGTGAAAATCAAGAAACCGAAGACTTTGGGCTATATATTGACATCTCTTGAACCTCCGATGTTGAAACTGCATTTTCAATAATCAACGACCCAGTCAGTGACAAAACCTTCATCAATAATTGTGGTTAAATTTTCATCAGCGAATATATCCTCTGAGACTAAAAATGTCCCACCTACGACCTAACAATACACAGCTGCCTCCAAGCATCCTTCATGGATGGCAAGGGCCTCTGTTTTGTCAGTGCTTCAATCGACGACCAATCCAAGGATGACTATCACTTCATTAACAGTCACTACATAGCTGACTTCGTCTGCGGCCACATCGATATCAACCCTGTTGACATTTCTTCCCAGGTGCTTCAGTTGATGGCACTATTATTGACAGCCTTATTGTTAATGGGCAGAAGTGTATGAGTGCCTCAGAGTCTTTGACCTCCAGCGTGTCTTCAGTGCTCACCGTTTCATGTATTAGGATCCCACTAGTGTTGCCCATGAGGATCCCCCAAGCACCTAATTCCAGTCAGGAAGGTGAGGGCCTTAGTATGATCAGCAGTGAGGAGGAAATATCAATCGGTGACGAGCAACATGACCAGAATCGCCAGGCTGGGGGCCCTCATGGTTTGGACTTTCACTTAGTACTGAGTGAAACTGATGAGCACACAGATAAGCTACCCATAAGCTACGAGAAGCAACCATTTGATAGCTCAAGTGCCCGCTCCCCCTCCCTTGGTACTGCATGCAGCCACTAGCTATGTGTTTGTTGCCACCACAGTTCATTTTGCAACCTCAATCAAAACCAGTCAGTGGCCCAACAACTGCCTATTTCACATCCATTGCCATTGTTATCATCATTACTTCCTTTAGATACCTCTCAAAATGTCCCTTAGAATGCACCTGTGTCTTTACCAACCACTGAGACTCCAACCAAACACAGATGCCAGATCCTTCATTAAGAGGGAGCATAACCACGCCGTCAAGCAACCAATTCAGACGGTGCAGACTAAGGCCATGATGATGATCAAAGCAACAGTAATAATGCTGATTCAGCGCCAAAATTGAGGTATTTTGCCCCAGTTAATGATCCTAGCCTGGAACCACAACCGACTCACCACCTGATTATATACACTGTTTTCATGGGTTATTGTTAATGGCTTCCTAGAAGTGAAGCTTGCCGACTTCTAAAGTGGAGAGAACATATTTTCTCTTTGACTTTAAGGACAAGCTGAGATGCCTCACTAAGGCTATTCCCCACTAGATCACCTTTGGCAGGAGGGGGCTTGCCTGTATGCAATACCCTTCAACAAGGGTGACGTCTGGTGTCAGACTTGAAAAGAAATACAAGACCACCGACATAGCATCAGCTTGTCTGCTTGAGTAGGTCAAGATGGAATTATTCATCTCTGCCTCTGTGGAGGTGTTCCCGCAACTCCTCTTCACCTTGTGTTGTGCCCCCTCCGGATGAGAATAAAAGCTTTGCATCGATGCCCATTAAGATTACCAGTGCCGTTCTAGCACGCTATGAAAGACAGCTGTGGGATATGAAGTCTGTTTTACTGAAGCATTCCTAGACACTTCTCACACTGGTTCAGGCAGCTGGGAACAGGAGCAGGCCTATGCAGTTGCTGATGGTCAAGAGGATTTTGCTCAAGGGTTTTCCTTGTATGCAAAAGGTCAGGAGAACGGTGCCCAACTGTAAGCTTAAGGCTGCTCAAAAAATGGTCAAGAAGCAGCCCTTCAGGATGGTCTTCCTCCTTGATGTACTACAATCCATCAGCAGGTGCAATTTTCTGGCATCTCTCAACTTGAAGAATGCATACCTTCATATCCTGATCCATCCCAATTAGAGGAAATTTCTTTGGTTCATGGTTAACAGTAAGTATTTTCAGTTCAGAGCACTTATCTTAGGCATTTTTTCGGGGCCCACAATCTTCATGAAATGCCTAGCTCTTTTGAAGTCACACCTGCAAAGGCAAGGAGTAAGGTTTTCCCTTACCTCAATATTTGGCTCACCAAAGACAAGTTCCTCAAGCACATAAGCCATTCAGTCAACCTCATGAGGCCTACTCCTAATTCTGGGTCTCACTCTGAACACAAAGAAGTCCATGCTTGTCCCAAGTGAACCACCCTTATACCTAGGATCTCACATCTGCATTGCTACCCTTAGGGCCTACCCTTCAAAAGAAAAAGGTGACAAACTGAAATTCCTGTTCCATACCATTATTCTCTAGTTCCACAATGCCATCTGTGAATGCATCCTCTTCATGAATAGCTGGATCTTCCTTGGAAGCAGATCATAGATCATTGTGATGACCTGTCCTTGATAGCTGCCAAGGATAGAGAAACTCTAGTCTAATGGATAACTGCCAAAGATGGGGAAACTCTAGTACCTCCATTCTTTGGGCCCTTAGTTTCAATCCAGGACTGGTGCATCCCTCTGAGGCTGGGAAGCCACTGTTCAGGATCTCTCCACTGACAGGCTGTGGTACCGTGAAGAAAAGTATAGAGCGGTATGGCTAGTGCTGCATTGTCCGTTAGCAGGCAATATGACAACCCTCCTTTGCATAAGAACGCAAGGTGGGACAAGATTCCCAACGCTGTTGCAAGAAAGTTAGACCCTCTGTCACTGTGTCCTTCATTTACTTCAAACTGTCAGTGGGACAGCTTCAATTGTTTGCCACTCCAGGCAATTCAATGCCTCTTTCGGACTTTTCCCCTTTGGCAAAACAACACCCCAGTGTGGGAACTTAAACAGTTATAGAGAATCTCATGGGAAGGCACTTTGAGTCCATTCACAAATAATCTATTCTGATGCTGCCATTAAAACAGCCACCATACTTGCCATTACCTTATCTATGAGAATTAGAAAATTTCAGGTTTTCTCTATTCAGACTATATACCTGGAATTTGAGGAATCCAGAGTATCTCTTACTAGAAATCCACAATCTGTTCTGGAACTGCCTTCATCTTTTCATCTGAACTAGACCCATTGACCAACTTTTTTCCTGGGCACTTCAGTTTTTCGGACATATAATATTGTCAAGTTAATTTAGAAATGGTTCAACGAGACAGGGTCTTTCTTTTAGATACGATTAATTATAACCAGGGCCTCAGTTGTTACTAGTCTCCAACTTGAAGTTACTGCTAGCCCTGCCTCTATAGTTGGAAATTCTGGATATACCTTCTGGAGGGAATCTTTCAGTATTAAATGGGGTTGCGCTCTGCTAGCCTCCCCTGATAAATATGGAGATAACCCACATACTTTCCAGGCTTTCCTGCTCAATGTACTCTTGATTTTTTGGCTAAAAGTTGCTGGTTGGAAAATTATAATCTTTTTACCCAACAATTCAAGGCTGTATTTGGTAAATGCCAGTTGCTACTATTAGCTCACATTGGGCTTTTAACTCTGCACTACGGACCCATGGATCTGGGATACTGCATAGATCAATTTTAGCAACTCGCCCCCAAAACTTCATGGGCAGATAAGGAGGTGGCTGGTGTTTTTTACAATTGTTTTAGAGAAGATCTTAAAGATGCCCTGTTTTTGGTAGTGAACAAACTCATTACCTCCATAGCTATGGTCAAACTTAACTTTACAGATGGACACAAAGAAACCAACAAGGGGAATGTCTAGGGCCAGCATATACACTTCTGTTTCTGATAGAGAAATCCCCAGTAGAAGACATAAAGGAAAATCTTATGCAGATAGGAAACTTGCAAACCTTTGTCTTGAACTGCAAAAGAGAGGCGAAGAAGTGAAGAATTGTGTTTTTATTGTGGGCACTGGGCTATTGTGTTCCAAATTACCCATCATCGGAGGCAACGAAAACTGCTTGGCCCTGAGAGACAGATCAGGACTGATCGATTACCTTTTGGAAAGATCTAACTCTGAATAATTGCATCGTTTCCCTACAGTTTTTGCTAAATAATGTCCTTTTGCTCTATTAACTTTAGTTCACTGTGATGCTTATGGTATATTTATAGATCAGTCTTTTCAGCAAAAGCACAACATACCTATTCAAAAGAAAGAGACCTGAACATATTATGATGGAACTAATCTAACCTCCAGAGATGTAATCAATGAAACTGAAACTTTAGTCATTCCCCAATCAGAAAATTCAAAAACAATACAGGGGTTAGCCGTGATTGTAGAGATGTCATAGCTTCGGTGTCATGACTCAACAACCAAGTGGTCAAAGGGCTAGATTATCCTGAATTGTCAGCGTTGTCAGCAAAAGGAGTTACCCTTGTTTTCTGTAAAATGGTGAAACAACTGATATGTTTCTCACTACCGAAGTGTGTTGCATCAGTATTACCAGATGCATATAAAGACTTTCTACATACATTTATGTAAAAGGGGAACCCACTCCCCTCCACCCCATTGTGAATATCATTCTACTATTGATTTAATTCCTGGGGCTAAGATGCCAAGTGGCAGAATCTATCTCCTCACAGTTAAAGAAGATTAGGTTTTAAGAGAATATTTGAAAGATAATTTAGACAAATGTTTAGCTCAACAGTCCACATCGCCAGCTTGGGCTCTTATTTTCTTCCCTTCCAAACCTGGAGGACATTATAGATTTTATACAGACTATAGGGAATAAATGCAATCACCATCTTCAACTGTTATGCTTTACCATTAATACCTGTTTTGATAGACCAGATCAAGAAGGCTAAAGTACTGACCAAATTAAATCTCAGAGGTGCATGTAATTTAGTGCACATCAAAGGTGGAGAAGACCACAATTAATATTGATTGTGGGCAATTTTAATATTTAGTGATGCCATTTGCGTTATGTAATGCTTCGGAGGCTACCCACTATCTTGTAAATTAAATTTTTAGAGAGATAGTAAATATTTATGTCATCATATACCTAAAAAATATCCTGATTTTGTCAGAAAGCAAAGAACAAAATCAGAAACATTTCTCCAAAGTATTAGTGTCAAGAAAACATTGACTTTATGCTAAATTTGCATTTTTGAAGCCTCTGAAGTGACTTTCTGCCTGTGAGATATCATCCACAGATGGATGGGCAGACTAAGAGGTTGACTCTGGATTCAAACAATATTTGAGTTGTTTGCTGTTGTCAAAGCAGCCGGAATGACTACTATATCAGGCTGCGTTCCACTGTAACAACTCATTACAAAGGGCTTTAGGCTATTCTCTTTCTTCTGCTTGTATAGTGTACATCAGAAAGTTTTCTTTATCTATCTCCGTTGTTAATGTTCCTTCATATCTGCCATTCTACATTCAATTCTTACTGTCAAGACAACATAGATCTTATGCCCTTCAGTATTGAATAGGAGATCAAGTGTGGCTATCTTCCAAACACCTAACCATTCCTGTTTCACATCCCACCTCTTTTCGTAGGCCCTTTTAAGCATACTCAATTAATAGGCTTAGCAGTGTTAATATTGAGAAAGTCTATGTCAATATGAATAACAATACATTCATGTATACAAACGAAATCGCATCTTTATTGATGAATTCGCCCTTTGTGAACTCCACATCAATCCGACTCAGAAATATGTGGTTAGGTAGGCCCTGAGACCCAGGCCCGAGTTTACTAATTGACAGATTACAGGTTAGGTAGCACGTAGTCAGCATGCAATCATGCGAACAGGAAATTCCAGACCGATTCCACAGATAGGTGCACTGACAGCACAATAGTCCAGGGAGATTCGCCCAACTAAAGCACACATGGCCGGAGGAGTGTGCACGTTCCCAAAACGCCATAAAATGAGATGCCACATCAAGTTAGGAACACTTAGCCAACCAAGACACAGCACACACAGTGCAATCAGTAATCACGCGCTCCCCATGCAGGATACATTATCCACTGGCCACATTGTGACCACGCGAGGTCGGGGCCCACCTGGATTCCTCATCCAATACCCTAATTTAGGGCTCTAACGTCAGAGGTACACATTCTTTACCAAAAAAGGATTGCTTGTCTCTTGTTTTTTCAAGGTATTTCATGTTCACTGCATCTTCAACTCCCATCAAACTGCTCTATAAACCCAAATGGAACATACCTCTAGAGTTAAACCTACCTGCAACTTTGCAAGGCCTTTACCCTATCCTCCTCGGCAGAAGGAATACTAGCGTTTGAGGTAAGAGCCATTTTAAACTCCAAGATTTCTCGAGGGATGTTGCAGTAACTGGTAGAATGGAAGATATGTGATTTCTCTGAGGTCTTGGGAACCAGCAGAGTGTTTGCTTACTCCTAGAATCATGGGCACGTTCCATTGCTCCTGTCTGAATAAACCATGTCTGGCCTCCTGATTGAGGGGAGGAATTTTGTATCAATGACAGTTGGGAGAGGGGAGGCGGGGGGAAGCCTGTCAGGAATGTGAAGAATATGAAGGGTCTGAGAATCTGGAGATGAGGAAAATGGCAGATGGGTTGATAAGTTAGTGGTATAATGTTTCAATACCTTTGTAGGAGTTCCTGTCACTGTGGCTCCTGTTTCCAGATACAGCGCTGGTCCAACTACACACGATGGTGTGTAATTCAATTGCTCACTACCTGGAAACTGTGCGCTTTGTGGTGGCTTTCTACTACTGCTAACATAAGTCCTTTCCCTCATGCATGTTTTTTTGTTTTCCCTTTGTCAGTTCTGTGTTTCCTCTGCTTTAGTTAGAAAGTTTTGTTGCACTTTGCTGTCCCTACTTCCTTCCCCTGCAGGTATTGGCGCTTGTACCCGATGCTTTCACATGATTGTTGAGAATGCCTCCTTCTATTTCACAGCAGTTATCACTAGTTGGGAAAACTGTATTGCTACTGTTATTTCCTCATATTATTGGTCTTTCATCTGTAAGTATCAACTGAGATTAAGGTATTCGAGATTATTTCGGATGTGAGGAATATTTGAACCATATAGTAAGCATTCAGTCCATGAGCAATAGCTTACAATTTAAATCTGGTCATTCGCATACCCAGATAAGAAACAGACATTTCCAAACCTGTGAGTTATCATAACTTCCACCACATAAAGCACATGTCAGGTCATGTTATAGTCACAAAGACAATCAGTTGCTGGGTTCTAGGTGGCAGCGGTCCTACGTACTCATGAAACAAAAGATGACCATGCATTTGGTCAGGTTCTGAAACTGACCGTCCTCAATCCAAAGGCCAATTTATTTATGAGCAAGAGCTGTTCACAGTAAGATACACATTCTGTTCGTGCAGTGAAATGAAAAACTGAAGTTTATTAAATACATTATTTACATATTGATCATTAACATTGAAATCAACATCATATTATAATGAATAGGATTATCTTTAAATACTACAAAGTAACCCTCTTTGTTACTGCTCTCTTCCTGCTATGGATGCAATATTTTGGAAAACAATTGCATTTTTGATTCCTCATTAATTTATCTGAAAACATATTGATTTTTTGTACTCTAAACCAATAAGGCTATTCACAGCCCAAGCTCAAAGCGCAGTGGAATGTTTTGTACGGTTGTTGTAATCTTCTTCTTATAGAGTGTTGGCAGGCCTGCCTGAGTAAGGTTTTAATTGGTGGAAGATAAACTCTAATGCTGATACCAGCAAATATGGCGAAGGATGCAAGTAGTTTCCTTTTTAATGGTAAGAAATACATCAGGCATTCACAAATAATTTTGCAATTCTGTCATTCATCAACCGACAAAGGCTTCACTCTTGACCTCACCTTAAAATAGTTTAGGAAGAATTTATAAGTAGTCATTTAATTTGTAACATTTTATGTTTTTTTTTATATATCTTAGCACATACAACCTCTAGCCGACTTAATATGGTGAGCACAATATTACAGCTTTCTTGAAAATAATTGCAAAACATCTAGACATGTATAGTGGTTACGTACTTTGTGTTCAAATCAGTGCATTGTACAGTAGTTGAAGATCATGAACAGATTCTTTAATGCAGAAAGTGGGATCTCTTACTCCAGAATTAAATAGGTAGTTTGTTTACTGCCCATTGTAACAGTCAGGAAGTGGGAGTCACCTCAGGGTGCAAGCAGATTATCATTATTCCTCTAACAAGGTTAAGAGAATTGTTCCATCGGCACCTGTGACCATAGTTTGTTGTCAGTTCCTGCACAGTCCTGAAGAAACGATACTTATGCACTTCAAGATTTCAATGAGTGTCTTATTGCAGCAGGATACAAATCATATTCCTGGAAAATGCTACTCTACCAGGAGAAGAAAAAATGGCATTCAGTGGCTTCTGTTGATCACATTACCAGTGTAGTCATTTGTGTACTCTGGCTTATACTTGTTAGATTCTGACTTTAAGGCAAAGGGCCCTATCGGTTGAATGACTGAGAGTCTTGTGTAGTCAGGTGTCGAGTAGGGGGGAAGACTGGGATGCTCTTGGGTGCGACAATGGTTCATTTTAAAGATAAATGTACCAATTACTTTGTTGTTAAGCCTTCTCTTTTATTTGTAAGGCTCTGTATACAGATACATGGGAGTCTTTCTGTTTCAATCAAGGGAAAGGGAGTTCCAAGGCAGAACTTTTTTCTCCCTGGGATCATGTGAAAGTCAATGTAGGGTTACAGGCATCTCACTCAGTCAAGCTTTAATATCCAACTAGCAAAAGGGAAGCATCTTCGTATAACCTGTGAGCTCTCAAGAATCAGCTGAACCACAGGAGTTACAATTAAAACCCGGGACCCCAAATTATAGATTGGTAACAGCTGGGCATCAGGCGGCAACAAAGTTGTTTGAACTTTATTTCTGTTAAGAGAAACGAAATTGTCTAAGTTCACCACTTTTTTCGGCGGGTGCTCTAGTACATTTTTCTTCTGATCAAATGGCAGGAAATGCTTTTGACTATTGTCCCAAGGCTCAGCATACAAAAAAGAGAACGGGGATTAAGTCAATTTGTGAGATTTTCAAGTCTTACCCTGCAAGTTCAGTCTCCAGAATTTCTGTTTAAATCCGATGGACAGAGTGAGTGGCTTACATGTAAACAAAACGTCCAAAGACAGAACACTATTAAACTCTACATTTGCTAGTGCTAGATTAAAAGTTCCATCCAGGTAACAGCTGAAGTAGAATTCTTTGACAAAAAGATCTATTACAAACACTAAGGTGACTGACAAGAAATCTGAGAAGTGCAGCATACACAAAGTACCTTAAAAGCCAAAGGGGATGTATTGAAGGGCCCAGATCCCATTATGTGCATTTGGTCTATTTACTTTATGCAGAAACCACTGTTGTAGTATTAATCACACAAATGCAAAGTATTATTTTCAGTTGCCATTAGTTGAGCACATTTTGCTTTGATTTTGTTAGTGTCATGTAGCGTAATGGTATCATTGAAGTTGCAGCACGTCAGCTCTCTGTGTTTCAGGCATTTTTAGATTAATCACTTGTATTTTAAAATATATTTTTGACTTGGAAACATTGGCTTGTGATTATTCTGCTGCCTTAGTTATTTTGTAGTCCATCTTTTCAGAATTATACACTCAAGAGTATCTGTTTGCTGCTCACCTCATCCCCTTCTCCCTAAGCATCTGATCCTGTATTGTGCTGCATCGCACATTAATATTTTGCAAATTGTTTGCCAAAGTACAAAAACTGCTTCCCTTCAATTGTACATAGGATGTATCATTGTAAAATGCCAGACATCCTTTTTGGTAACTTGTAAAATCCCTTTTGTTTTTATGTTTATTTTGTTACTCCCATTTGTCCTTGATTTTCTTACAGTTTGTGTAGCACCAGTGTTAGTTGTAAGACAAATGAGATATATCATAGTTGCTTCTTAATTGACACATATAAAGCACTGTTCCCTTTAAGGATTTAAAAAATATTGCTGAATATATCTGCTCACAATGTAGGCTTCTTTATTTGTTACTAGTTTTCTAGTTGTTGGGAGGGGTTATATATTTCACTAAGTAGGTATAATATTTGCAAATTACAATTGTTTCAAACTTTATTTAATGAAAGAAGGTTATCAACAATTTATAATCCATGACATTGTGCAAAAATATATTTGAAGCACAATTAACTGCTGTATAATTCAAATACCGCCATCTAACAATGTTTATTTGACTGACTCCATTTTTACCAATGCCTTGGTTTCATCAGGACATATACCATGTCAAAGGTACTCAAAAAATGTCATAAACCACTTTTGCAAACTGAAACCTACCCACAATGTCTCTATCCTGTCTCCAGAAATGGTATTTAGCGTAAAAAAGTTAAATGATGTTCATTTATTGGAGATAGAATGTTGAACAAAAATGTTACACACCTGCAGCACTAGTTTTCCAGCATACTATTTATTATTCTTTGGAAATGTGTTTACCTCACCACGTCCATCAAGGGAATGGTCATAATGATGTGTGAGTTTACAGATGCTATGTGCCACACCACATGTTCAGGTGGCCTTGTCCATGTAAGATAACAAGAATGTTCCCTGTACATCTTAATCATCATTTATGGCATTAAAACAGTAAAAGAGTAAAAGTGAACTGTGTTGATTTCGTCTGGGTAAAAAAAAAATGAGGTAAATGAAGTCTTCATTGACCCACTTGCAAAACCTTAGTTTATATTACTTTACTTAAAACCTTATAATTTTATGAGATTTGAGATTGCCAACATGCATAGTGCACATCATATGGACGAACATATGCAGCAAGAACTGTTTGGATTTTAAAAGATTTAGCTACACTCCTTTGATGTAGCACCCAGTCCTGATGTCATGTTGGTCGACTCTGGGCTGGATAACCAACATTTCCAGTCTCGTAACTGAAGGGAGGTGATGGGTTCTTTCTTCTAAAAGAGACCCAGGCACTTACATTTTGGGTTGTCTTCAATCCATGGCATACAGGCAGTTGGAAAGCTATTTCAAGAAATGATGGACTGATTTGATATAATCTTCTCATGATTTTTGTTATTTTTATTTTATTTTATAAAGAGTATTTTAGAAGTTGTGTTTGACTCTTCCATGTGTGTACTAAAATGTTGAAGCCATCTGTATGAACACAGCTCGGTTACCATACTTTGAACAGGAACTCAAGCACAGAATTTGTGCATCTCTTCAGCATAAGAGCTCAGAGACATTTCCTTGAAATAATGGTGTAATTAATGCTCATTTTCTACTGATTGCCATTCATAAAGTTACTAGGAAATTGATGAATTATTGTCCTCTTCCCAAAACAAGACGGATGCTTAGAATTTACTAGGTGTGACCTCCGTCGTGACTATCCTGTCCCTCATATGGATGCCCATCCGTACACTGATAGCCATCTTCTGGAGAGATCCCAAGGACAGTCACAAATAAAACCAATGTACATTCACAAAAGACTGGATTTTAAGATCAATAATATTCACCTGAAAACTGTTCCGGAATTCAGTGCATCTATTGCATACCTCTGGCACACCACACCCTACTGCTGAATTTTCAGCAGCAGAGAGTTGGTTCACTTGAATGTGAGCATAGCCCCACCATCTACTGTGAAGATCTACTTTTCGTTAAACCGCATGCTAAATATGAAACACTTAAGATACTGGTGTCCATTTTGCAAACATTCAAAAGAAACAGTGGGCTTTGACATTCCATTTATACTCACTGATCAAAACCAACATAAGCAAAGTGAACAATACATTTTGGCATATTGTTTGTGAAAGAACAGTGCTGTCTAGTCTAGTGTGTCTTTGTGGTCAAGAGAAGACAATATCTAAAGCCATCTCATTGCACTCCTGTTACCTACACAGGCACATGTAGAAAGGAAATATCAGGTCGGTAACATTCTCCCTTGTGAGGTACCACAACACCAGTCTTCATAACGTGTGTACAAACAACAAGAATATAGTAAATTAGGTTGCTCAACAACTTTGTATGATTGAACTACAATCTAGATTTTTGATAAATCAACAATGTATATTTGCAGTATTATAAACAGCTTAAGTAAATATCTGTAAAGGCAGCATCTCAGAATTGTCTGTAGTGTAATGCCTAACATTTCTACAACCCATTGTTGTACGAGCAGATAGATTGAAGTGTGGGTCTTTCTGCATAAGAATTTATTACATTTTTTTGAGAGAATATAGCCTGTTGCTGTTGTTTTGCAATACGCCAAACTGTCACTGCTAATTGACAGTGGTGAGATACAAACAGTTTATAAATAAAGTCAAAACACTGGCGATCCATGATTCTGCAGAGCGGGTAAATACTGTATTTGCAGCAAAATCTAGGATCTTTTGCACACACACAGGGCAGATTATCATGCGCAAACAGTTCACTGGCGGCCGCGTTGACACAGGGAAAACAAATATATTTGGACTTCAAGTGCTTGGCGATTTTTGTTCTTTCTGCAACACTTGGGAAATGTCTGCTGCATGTACATATGAATAAAGCATTGCTAGTGATTGATCAAAAACAAAGGACGGATTTCATTCATGCATCTACATTTGAAAATTAGTGATCCTGATTTATATTTTCTTTCTATCTGACTCTTCGGTTGCCTCAGGCTGAGGTGCAGGAAAGGCATGGTGGTACAAATGTCTGTGGGTTGCAGCTGCACTGTAAAGCTTGTACAGGGCCTGCAACATAAAAACATCATTTTGGAAAGTAAAAAAGAGGGAGTGGTGAGATAAAGACGGCTATGAAGCACACATTAATTCTGCAAAACATAAACAATTACATATCAGAAAACCAGCCACAAAATTTTGTGGTACAAAAATATCAACTACTAAAATATTGTAGAGGGAAGTATAGATTCGCTATTCTTAACTCCACATCTACGTACCTCGATGATATATATATATTGTCTTGGTATGTAGATGTTGAGTTAAGTGTAATAAGTGTATTAATATATGACACAGTGTCGAAAGACACTGTGTAGTTAAGTTTGAGTCACAATTTCAAATGAACAGGCATTTTTTTGTGTGGCCTATATAACGTTTGAGCCTGTTGATCTGCACGAAAGTTGGCTGTCTATGAGCTCCATCAGCTAAGTGCCGTGAAGATCTATCCATGGGGAAAAAAAGCTACTGGGTGAAGAAATGCTTGATTTCTTATTTAGCTTCCATAGGAAATATTACTCTCATCTACATTCTGAACTTCTTTACACCAAACTTGACATGAAAGGAGAGATTTACTTAAAAACGTGCTTTTTTGGTTTGGTATAAATCTGTCAATGAATTTTTGAGATATTACTGTTTAAAAAAGGTGCAGTGCAGGCTTTAAAAAAGGTTAGCACTTTTATATTTCTCTGCTGTTTAAACGTACAAGTCTATCTGTCAATCACATGTTCAGATTTGAAGACAATGTGATTGACTGGGTTAGGGCTGGAAAAAATAGTTCAGCCATATTGAAACTCTCAAGCCGGGTCTGACTCGCAATTTTCTTGTTGTGAAGCAAAATTTTACACAGCAATGGCAAGCGGTCCAGGGCAGTAGTCATGAGTACCTAGAGGCATGGAAAATACATAGAAATCTCCCCAAAACACTGCTTTCAGCATTTTAGGTGCTGGATTTGATGGCCATTTTGTACCTGATTTGTGAGTTTTAAGTGTCTGGCTTGGCTTAGAAGGCAAGAGGTAGGGTGCAGTGCCCACACTCATTGCCCAAGCTTTGCTGATGCCTGTGTGCAGTAGGCCGCCAGGGCAGATTAGGTGCAAGCCCTGTGGCTAACCCATGATGAGCAAGGACAAAGGCTGTGCTCTACATGGGCTGGGTAGCCACTGGAGGTTGGGTGCACGGCCTGGCTGCACAGTAGGTCATGTGGCCAACCCCCCTGCGCAGCTGTGTGTAGCATGTTTTGGGTGGCCACGGAGAGTTGGGTGGAAGGCCTGACCTTAGGCAGTGTACTATGGGGGATAAAAAATAAGTAAATCATCGAAAAACAAATAAAATTCACTGAAAAAAACACAGTTATAAAGGGACTTCTGTTTAAGGCTCAAACGTGCATAACAACTGAAATTCGCCAGTTATGTTGAGGAATTCACCAAATACAACATAACTCATGGTCGACTGCCATGAACAAAACACATACTTGGCAATGGCACAGACACAAAAAACAGGTTGAGAACAACATGGCCGTTGACCATGAGTTTTGTTGTGTGTTCCTAAACATAACTGGCGAATTTCAGTGGTTATGTTAATTTGAACCTCAAACATAACTCACTTTTTAACTGTGTTTTTTTCCAGTGAATATACTTATCTTCCCACTATTTATGAAGTCGATATTCTGGCCACCTTATTTTTGTAGCATGCTAGTTCAAACTCAGTATTCTGGTACTATACTGAAAGGTATATCTGGATGCACTTCGTAATGCACATGTGTCTTTGTAGGTTACCTGTATGATTACCTTCCAAAGGATGTGGTTAATTAATAGAAACTAATTACTCCTATTGTGAAAAAGGGTACCCTTTACATTTTCAAGATGATGGGCCCACACTAATCTCAATTTGAAGGCGACTATACACAACACCGTCTAACAAATAACTTTCAGTGGCCTTAATGGAAGCCTACCTATTCTCATTTTTTTCAAAACATCTGTAGTATCTTAATTTGTTTTCTCATAAAAAACATAAAAACACGCCACACACTCATTCAATGCAAGTCATGCTGCAAACCAAATAGAACAACAAATTGATCTAGTCATCACATTTATCACTGACATTAGTTCAAACGACAAACCATGAACCAGTTCTTTGGTCTGGAGTATTTATTAACTCAATTTTTCAGTGTTTCAAAACGAAATCATTAGTTTGTTGATATTCAGAACAAGGGAAACAAAAATATTTTCACAGTAACACATGCAATCAACACAAATTTACGAAAAGCACATTACATAACATATACTCAAAAGAACCAGTCATGATTTCTACTAAAGAAAGAGCAGCCTATATGGTAATCCATTAACCACATTGTAACAAGATTAGAGGGTTGCTTCCAGCTGGAACACAATTTAAACTTCTTGGGATAGTCTTATTTGAACTAGCGGCTATTCCCTAAGAGGAGACTCAAATCAAGTGAGTGTATCCCACTGGTTGAAAGGTGCCCTGGGGTTCTCTTCAGGGCCGTGACTGGGTGCGATCTAGAAGATCAGGGAAAAAAATTATAAATGACAATTGGTGCTGTCCCTCTCCTATAAGTATTAAGTGATTTATTGGTTGTGAGAATAGTACTGGTAGTACCTTGTTCTGAATATCAAAAACCAAATGATTTTGTTTTGAAACACTGAAAAATTGAGTTAATATATACTCCAGACCAAAGAACTGGTTCATGGTTTGTCGTTTGAACTAATGTCAGTGATAAATGGGATGACTAGATCAATTTGTTGTTCTTTATATTAGGCCCTTTCTAGTTGTTGTAATAAGGCCAACCCCTCTAGGTATAAAAGCAAACCAAATACAGTCATCATTATTCTGCTTTTCACTATCAATCCACATGAATACGACTCAAATCAAATACTGCAGCATGTACAGCGGTAAATCATCCAAAAGGTGGCATACAGAATATTGGAATGTGCCACAAACTGTATCAACTATTCATCTTTGCTCTTCCAACAGTCTATCGTCCTCAAGTCTTGCTCAACCCTTGCCCTTTGATGGTCTCTGAAATAGAGTGCCACTCTGCTTTTTGTTTCATCATTATCATACTGTTTGCTGTTAACAATCCTGTTACAATGAACTTATACAAGTTCTCCTCTTCAGTTTGTAAATTGGGATAATGCCCAGTGTGCAGAAAGGTGAGTTTGCATCAGTGGGGTGCAACTTGGCTCTCTATGATGTCTCTCCGGTCACCACACGTAAGCCCACATTATGAGTAACTTGTAGTCTCTGATGGGCTTGGTATCAGTAGTTACTGCTCCATCCTTGCCAGTCTGGTGTAGACTCAACTTTAGTCCAGCGCTAACGGAGGTGACAGAATACATCAGAGGCATCCTGGATGTCAGCAGGAAGGCAGTGCTGATCATGTTAAATCTGTCAGCGGCCTTTGACATGGTTCCCCACTCCAGACTTTAAGCACATCTCCAATCCATCAGGATAGTGGGTCAAGCCTTGGACTGGCTTGCGTCCTTTCTGGAAGGCAGAGGTCAGGAGGTTTGGACTCCTCCTTTCTCCTCAAAGTCTTGTGAGCTGACAGTGGGGGTTCTCCAGGGCTCGGCCCTGAGCCCAACACTATTTACTGTGTATCCCACTTGCCCAGATAGCAGAAGCCCTGGGGGCTGAAGTTATATCATATGCTAATAATACTCAGCTGTTGTTCTCGTGTGGCAAGGGAGAAGAGATCCTAGGCGAATCTATTAAAGCCTGCCTGACAGTGGTATTCCATTGGTTGTCCTTACACCAACTAAAGTGCAACGCAGACAAAACTGACCCATGGTGGGTTTCAGTTAAGAACTTGGGGGTCAAATTTGATGTCTGTCCTTCCAACCACAAATCAAATCAGTGATAGGCACATGTCTAGGACTACTGCGCTCATTTAAAAAGTTCTTGTAGTTTCTCTCATTTACTGCGGAAAAACGGTTGTTGAGGCACCGATAAGCTCAAGACTGGGCTATGGAAATGCCCTCTATCTTGGACTTCCTGAATAACTGCTAAACAAACTTCAGGTAGTCCAGAACGAGGCAGCTTGCATTCTCCTGGAATTTACCGTCAAGAACGCATGTGTCCCCGCACCTACGTGTTCTCCACTGGCTCCCAATAAAGAAAAGAATCCTGTTCATAGCATTAGTGTTGGTTCACAAGGCACTTTACCTAACAAGTGCGGGTTACCTCAGAACAAGTCACCTTCTACGTTCCTTCAAGAAATCTCCGGTCTGCCAATAGCCTTCATGCTAAGATCCCCAGAATTCGCCGCTCTAGTGTTGGGGGACGTTTGTTCTCCTTTCTAGGACCAGCGGCATGGAACAAGCTCCCCCGGGAAGTACGCGCAGTGGACGCTATCTCAGTGTTAAAAAAAAAGATTGAAAACCTGGAGTAGCTATACGCGGTACAAGTTGCATTTTATTAATTAATTCACTGGGTCCATCTGGATTATGAGTGATTCGTGATACAAAAACAGGCTTGCACAATTTACCTCAGTGGCTTCAACAGGGCAAAGCAGCAGCAATTTGGGGGTGCAAATCCTACAGGAACGAGGAATTGCACTGGAAATCAGAGCCATTAAATACTGATTCCCATGGGTATTCCCTGTTCCTAGTGTATCCTCATAGTCCAACTTGTAATGGGCAGGTGTTTTGCACCAACGGAGGTTCAATTGTAGCCAGTAATAGTATACCAGAAAGTGTTGAATTACTAGAGCCATTAACATACCGCTCGTAATTCTGGACTTAGTTTTCCTTTGCTTTTCCCCCAAAGGTCCCTTATTGCTAAACAATGTCATATCACATGCAACAATTGAACTTCCATGTAGCTAGGCCTTCAGCAGCACTCACTGTTCGGTAGTATTTTAGGACTGTGACTATTCTTGGAAACTTCCATGGAATGCAGATTATTGTGTATCTATTGTTAGTCTGATAGTTGATATTCTGGATCTGCGTTCCACTTGAATTTTACATCTAGAGTTAAATAATGGCAGGCTTCCCATTCTGCTATGTACAGGCATGTTTCCCCTACCTCCTCCTCTGTCTTTTCAGCATGGCCAGGAGTTAGCTGTGTGCTACTGTGAATCTTTGATCAAGGTGTTTCTGCTTATTGCTGGCAGTGCTACATCTGACAGTTACACTCCTCCTTCTACATTTCTCCATCTACGTCTCCCTTGGCAGTAGCTTCAGTGTACTCCATAAATCAGTTATTAATATATAATGCGCTTGCTGTTGAGCATCATTTACTGATGCAAGTACTCGTATTGCTTTCAATTCACGCAATCTTTAAATATGAGATAACCCCAGTATGGCAGACATTCCTTTCACCCAGCACGGTTTCCTCCATTGACAATTTATCACCCTCAGATGCTGGGGTGTCACAACCACTCCATTACTTTTTATCCCACTATATATGCATTCTAGTTATTAGGCACAGAAATATATCTTAAACTCAACAATGCTCTATCCCACTCATACCACTGGGGTGCTTCGGTGTATGTTCAACTGTCATTGACACACTGTTATTTTCTGCCTACAACTTTATCAGCAACTGATGTAATCTCTTCATAAAGCATTCTGATATGAACACTGACATCTTCGTATCAGATTTATTTGCCTCCTAATTATCCAAGCATATTTGCAAACTCAGAATTTAAAATGATGAGTCATTCACTGCAATGGAATTTGTGTGATATTTGCACTGAGATTAGAAATCACATAGTTTACAATAACAAGCTTGTTGAGATCATTTTCAGGCCTGCATACAATTATAGTGATCCCTCCAGTCTAATCCTCAACACACTGTCACCTCCTGCTAAAATAGCCTGACCATCTTGTGGCCCCTCCATCCTCGATCATGAAATGTCTTCCACACCAGATAGGTCACAGGCTCTACTGATTTAGCAAAATATTATTGGGGAAACTTTGTACCCCATTTAAGTTCCTGTTTACAAACCCTAAGTCATTTTGACCCATCCTGCAAGAATGACCTGTGGCTCATTTATTATGCAACCGTATTTTCCTACTAGTTTAAACCCTCACAGGTGCAAGGCTTATATGAGGATACAATTCCAGCCCATTTATTTACTGAGTAGCATGCTCTTGTGGGATAACAGATTTACCAATGCTAAGTGTCGACTTTGCCCGCTTGCCAAAGAATACTTGTTTAATTTATTACAATATGCCTATGACTTCTGCAATTTGGAAGTATGAAATATTTTCAATGTGTAAAGAATTTAGGACACTTGTTTGAAAGCTTTGAATCTGTGCTTGGAGGGCCGCTCCAATATAGTTATCCACAGAGTGATGAAATTAGTTACAAAGGCTTTTAGAATACTTGAACTATGCATATTGCAGTGACACATAGCCATGCTTGTGAATAAATTACATTTTACCTTCTTTACCTTCTTCCTCTTACATTGAAACCGTGGTTTATATGTTAATGATTAATTTATTACTGTAATTTATAATCTAAATCTCAGCTATAGATTGTCATTTTATGTGTTGTTTATACGTGTTAGATATACAATTTGATTTTAGATAGTATATTAGTGTACAGTTTTAATGCTTTTATGTAAGCATACGTTTGATTTTTATCGTACTGTTTGCCAATAAACATGTACTTGAAATTAGAAGGTATACAATTCCTCCAAAATACAATTGCTCTATTTAAACTGAATATTACATACTTAAACATCTCCATGCCACATAAAGAAGACACAAAGTTGATGGAATGGATTTTGTTTTGGCAGGAAAATTTGGAAGTTAGCAAAATATTTTGATGCAACTGATATATGTTATTTAATATATTAAAAAAAAACTATTTTTGAGTTCAGAATATTTTTTATCTACAATAATCTGGGTCACTAACAAGGTTTAACTTGGCACCAAGCGATGCTAACATTGTTATGTACCACTTTCAGAAGTGGAGCAAACATTAGTTCAGCTGAAATCTAGAGGTGAGCCTTTTCTTTGGAAATGATACACTTGATGATATAGGCATTAAGAAGGGTTAACATTATGATCTGGTCAATTTGGCTGAGAAGTTAAATCATAACGATGCTCAAATACAATTCACAGAGCTCTGTAGATTCATCATAAATGATTAGTTGAATATATTAGTTACTCCTTAAAATACAAAATGTACACAAAAAGTATGGCTAGAAACACATTTCTGAATGCTTCTAGTTTTCACCCTAGAAACTTGAAAGTGGGCCTCCTCCGAGTCATATCCTGAACGATAAGAGGATACACTTGGAAGTTGATATTTTTGAACATTCTAAAGAAATATTGATTCGATGATGGAAAGCAAGACAATACAATATGAACAGTTTTATAAAAGCCAAAAATCAAGCACTAAATGTAACCAGAAAATAATTACTCAATGAAGTTCAAAAGAATAAAATCCAAAAAAGAAATACATACAACAAATATTCTATATCATCAAATGTTAATTAATGGTCATGAAACATTGAACAATGTTCCAAAAGAAAACTAAATTAAACACATTATTCATAGGACCACCCTCATGCAAAAAAGTTGCAAACTTTGAAAGCTGCTTTAATCAAAGCCGAAAGAGTTGAGAAAAATCAAATGTTTTTGATAACATCCATGCTTTGGATGCCAACATTGTTACAACACTGTAAACAACCATATATGAACCACACTATACAGGAGAGAAAATTAAAATATACATTTTTTTCATGTGTGAGAGCCGATGTGTGTTTAATAGTATCAAACTCCATTGTTGGAATTTATTATAGCAGGCAAACACAAGACAAGCAAAACTTTGATGGACTAAACATTAGAAAAAAATATGTTAGCAGTGGAAAGACATTGGCATGATAAGGGACATGACTTTCAAAAGATAAGATGTCAAATACTGGACAAAATTAAAAAAAATAGGGAGAGGTGGCAATAACAAACAGATTAAGCTATTGATGAAATGTTTTCCATTTGTTTTTGGCTAAAAAGCACCTCACAACTAGTTGAAGAACATGACAATATTCATTGATCACAAATGGGCTTTGGAGCGGGGCACGGGATGAATATCAGTAGCATTGCATTAATGACAACTGTAATGAAGCTGAAATAAGATACAGCATTTTGCTGCTATTTTAACGATTGTAGCAGAGCTTTCAACCACATTGATAGGGAAATATTATGGAATAAACTTTATAGTTATGGAATAAACTCCACTCTATTATTCAGGATGCATGAGGTGACTTGGGTCACAATTCAGCTGCATGGAGATGACATCTTGTCTGGCAGAATAGTAACTCTTAACGGCCTTCAACAGGGACATATTTTGCTTCCATGCCAATTTAACTTTTATGTATCTTATCCACCTTCAGTGTTAAAAGCCACAAATTGCTTTCTGACAAAGTTAGGCAGCAAATTCATTTCTCTGATTGCCTACCCTGATTATTTCGTTTTGATAGGAAAGGCACTAAAAGGTCTTCAACATCTACTGCCTGCTCTTGTGCTTTACAGTGATAAGAATAGTTTAGTAGTTAACTGAGCAAAAATTATAACTATATCTTTTGGCTGAAGTAATAAGAATTTGCCAGGCAGATAAATAAAAAACAGAATTGAAAATTAAACCCATGCGCTTTTATGATTACTGATGAAACCCGTGCGCTTTTATGATTACTGAGCAGTAGTGTTTCGTCAATTCCAATGTGGAAGCAGTAAAACGAAGGTGCAGATGGGCTGCTGGGGATATAAGAAAGTTCGATGTATGGTTTGGAGTTGCAGTAGTTTCCCTGTTTTCAGAAGGCTTAAAATGTCAAAATTTGCTCCATAAAGAGATAAGGAGCTCTAGTCTACCGGGTAAAAATAATACACAATTGGACATATTGAAGGTAAACATGTTCAGAAAAAAATGTAGTCTAAGGAAGAACATTCTACAACCTGTAATAAAGATGGAATTTAATCATGTATAGATTTCCAAATACATTTAAGGAGCTGACCTGCTGTGTTTCTTCGATTCAACAACTACTAAATCAGCAAAGAAAACAGGAATGAAGTCCCTAATTTGGGAGAAATTGTCAAAATTAAGTAACCAATTGAACCATTGTTGAGAGAGGTTTCATGGTGGCGCTGGGCTGACACATGTTTTTGTCTTCTCCGAGAGGATTGATGAAGACTGGATACTGCCTGGCTGATTAGCTGATGGGGGTCCACGAATGTGAGCAGCTTGAAGAACGTCCTACAGTTTTGTGTGCTGTATGTGCTGTTTAACTGTCTGGTCAGTTCGGCAAGCATTATCCAGTGGCTCAGCAGCAGTGGTGTTGGGGTGCTTCCAGGTTCACTGTTGATTGGACTGATCCTTGCCCCTGCTCCGGCCGCCGCCATTGGTGTACCAGTTCAGTTTCAAATCCTGGTGAGTGTGGGGACAAAGATGCCAGGGGCCGTGTTGCAGGAAGGGGCATCCATTGGCATGCATGGCATCTTCAGGTAGCGAGAGTAGCTGGGATAGCAGACGAGTGGCTGGATATTGCAGCAGCCGTGTCTTCAATGCTGCTTCAATAAAAGCACCCAAAAAAACGACCAAAAACGTAAAGGAGCATAGGATGGAGCACAAGGAGCACAATCAATGAGGCAACCAAACTCTTCAGACGTCTGATGCTTGCGAGGGAAGCCTAACTGGGGAGACAGTGGTTAGCAAATAGGCACTATTGTAGATGGAGGCCCTGGAGTTGGATCTTCGGGGATGGTGTTGTTATCATCAATGTAGGCACTTTAGGTAGGCGCCCAAGTAAGTCCTTCAGCTGCAATTTCTTATAATGACCCTCCACAGACTCCTGTGCAGAAAACTATGGTGCACTTTTCTGAGCTCAAGAGAACGGGCTCATATGCTCCTATTAGCTCCTGGCTTGGCCCTTTTGTACCTATAATTATGAATCGTAATAGCAGACTGCCCCCTTTGGTTACCATAGAGACTCCATAAGGAAAAATATATCTCAGATCGAGACCCAGGCAACACTATCAGAAAAAATGAGACTCCTGAGAATCCAGAATCCCTGGAAGCTTTTTTCTCATTATCAGACCTCTCTGGGACTGGCCGTCTAGTTACTTCAGGCTCAGACTTTGAGCACGATCCGGAAGAAGGAACTGAAGCACGTATTTCACAGTCAATAGAAGAGGGCAGAGGGCTAACCCCTGGATGCACTATAAAATGGTGGATTCTGGCAGGGGAATTACCCTGAAAATCAACTTGATAATATGGGCGCTATTGGTGAGATCTGCGAAGATGAGCTATTATGGGATACCGAGGGAGTTCAGTTAACCCCTACCAAAGAAACCCAGCCAGAGGTACGATCAATATCTCAGCCAGGTCTGGCCAAAAGTGGGACTAACCCCCTTGTGGAACGGTCTTTAGATTCCCACTTGGCAGTTAAGCCTGGGCAGTCTGTGTATGGAGCAACAGTTTCTCCCTCCCTTTCTTCAATTTACAATCTGCTTCAAGTTCACTGGGGGGGTGTTAAAAAAGGACTCACTGACTTGAAAGACTTCCCACCTAAAGACACAGGTGGTACTGCGGAACATGTCTAAGAACTTGGACATGCTATATGGCCACCTGAATGATATTTAGTCTCAATCTGATAGTCTTGTGGAGTCAACCAAAGCCATTAAAAGTCAAATTGGTCAACACGAAGGTAAGAAGGTAAATAGTGGGACATGTCCCAAAAGATGGAAGACATCGTAGATTGCATGAGGTGAAACAATTTTCGCATGTTGAGGATTCCAGAACTAAATGAGGTGGATGATCCTAGAAGATATATCGTTCACCTATTTAAGAGATCATTCCCTCAACTCAAGAGACTGAGATATAGACTGGCAGATACAGTGCGGTGCATAGATTTCCATTCCGCAAGCCAAGCAAGCATAGGGTAGCTCAGTATCCCCATGCTATCTTGATCTTTGTGAGAAATTTCATTTCCAGGCAACTCATATTTCGGTTGGCTTCACAGGAATGGAATTCTTTTGTAATTTCAGGAGATAAGTAATGGAGATAAGTAATGAATATGAGATCCCCAAAATTGGATTTTTCGCTATTTGCAGATAAGAGAATTTCTTTTCCGTCACTCACCCTGTGGGATCAACTTGGCCAGCAATGAGTTACTACATAATTTTAATAAAGTATTGAACGTGGATACATACACACTTTTTATCCCATTCTGGTGAGCCAGAGGGGTACAAGAAATACATTTGAGGCTCTGTCTGCTAGTTGGTCACATAATCTTCACTCTTGAATCTCTGTCACCAAAATAATGTGTACCAATCAGCTTACTCAGAGTATCTTTAATGTCTCCTGGCTCAAGACCCATTTTTTTTTTAATCTTCTATGATCTATACTATACACCATATAAACAACATAAATGGGGTCTAAGGGTAACATCGAATTATTTTCCCTGTTGCAAGCAGCACAGAACATATTTTTACGACCTGTGATATTATTATCCCATACTGGCATAAAGTTTTTGATCAAATTAATCGATTTTTGAAAACATATGCCCCGCCTGACTCTACATTATATTAGGCTGCTCACCTAGTGTTGCATCTGATGTAGGGGGGTGTCTTTTTTTGCTATATCAAAAGTAAGGTTGTCGATTGCTTGGGCTTGGATTCAGAAGGAGGACCTGGATCCCTTATCCTGGTGGCAGGAATTTGTATTTCTTTGTGGGCTGGAATTGGCAGTCATATAAAATGACCTTAGGCCATCAAAGGAGTTGGCCTAACGGCTAGGACGGTCGACCTTGAATCTGGGGAACTGGGTTCGAGTCTCGGCAATGACGCTGAACATCCTGTGATTCTGGGCAAATCACTTAATCTCCCCGTGCCTAACAAAACAAAAAAAAAAAAATGAATGTGTCCTCATGTAATGCAACTGGTGCTATGTAAAGCGCTCTGATACCCGATTCGGGTCAAGTTTGCGCTATATAAAACTCTGTAAAATAATTTTATTTTTTTTTAAACTGAGAAAAATCTGGGAGACGGTTAGGAAGGGATTTTTTAACCTCACACCTGGTTATGCATTGGAGATATGAAGGGATATTGTTGTCAAGTGTTATTAATATTTTACATCGATTTTTTTCCTATTATGATCAATGAATTTCACTTGAAGATTATAACCTAGGTATGATTTACTGTGCAATATTTGTGATATTTATCTTAAGTTGTTTTCTAGATATTTATATTGCTGCGTTGTGATTGCTTCAATCAAATGTTTTGATATCTTTTCAATATAAAATAGAATATAACTAACCAGTTGTTTGGGGGGGCGTGGCTTGACAGCATGGCCGGCTAGTCGCAGTTTAGCGCAGCTCTTGCCCTAGATGCCGTAATCCTGAATAAATCCTGGCGGAATCGAGTTCTCTTTATCAAGACAGGGGTCGGAACCCCCCCTCGTCCCGGGAGTCCTACCCGGGTGCTGCACGAACGCTTTACAGACCGGGAAAGAAACTTTAATCTCCTGCAGCCGGATCGGATATTCTCCGCGCAAGATGGCGGCGCGGACCTCGGCTGAGCACTAAGCGGCCTCTTGGTGGGCCGCATCGGAATGCCCTTGTAGCGGGGACTACTGCCGGAGAGCCGCCCGGAGCCTTGAGCCTGGCCGCATGCAGAGAGGGACCCGAGGAGGTCACGCCCGGAGGTGAGCGGCTGCGGCGGATCACCAAATTATTCTGAGGGAGAGCGTCCGGGGGCGCGCTCCAGGCGAGCCCGGGGCTTCATGAGGGCCGCGGTGGGCCCCCTTGGACTGTATATGACCGCAGGTGACGCCGTGTGATTCATGAGGGCAGAAGACTGGCAAGGAGGGCCTGGACTCCTACTTGGGGGCACAATAGCGGCGGTGGCCGAGCCATAGCTCCCGGGACGGCCCTTGGTGGCGGGAGCGCCTACTCCGTGGCTCGGTGGAAGTGACACCCGGCAAGCCCCGGCGGAGGAAAGCCGGTGGGCCGAGAGCTGGTTCACGCTGGGAATTTGACTGGAGGAGGCCAATGGGCACGATATGCGGTGCACTGGGAGGTGATCAACCTAGCGGTGTTCAGGTGCCCTGGTTGTAGAGTGCCCGCGTGGACATCCTTCGCCACAACTAGGCCAGGGACGGATCCTTGGGCCTGAGGCTGCGGAACGAAGGGCCCCGGAGAGTTCCTTGGCGAGATCCCATTCGGGATGGGGAAAGACAGGCCCGTCAGAGGCACGCAAACTAACAAGATCATGCAGTACACGGTGCCGGGCCCAACCTCGGCCGAGCGCATTCGACCGGACCCTGAACCTGGATCGCACCAGGGATCGACGGCCAGAGATAAGGCTGACATTCTGGAGGCCATACGAGAATCGCGAGTGGCGTTGGAGTCCAAAATGGATGGCATGGCCATGGATATAAATCATTTGCGGCTGGACCTCCGGAAGGTGGCGGACCGAGTTACTACTACGGAGGGGGACCTGGACTCCTTGCGGAATGAAGTCCAGCAATTACAGGCGACAGTGTCCGCACTTCAGGATCACACCTCTCGTCTCGAAGACAGGGCGGAAGACGCAGAAGGGCGGTCGAGGAGGAACAACCTCCGTTTTTGGGTTTCCCGGAAAAGGCGGAGGGTCCGGCGGCAGACCTATTTCTGGAAGAGTGGCTCGGTTCCGCCCTCCCGGGCCTCCGGCTTTCAAAGATGTTCGCGGTGGAGCGAGCCCACCGTTCCTCGGTCCCCCGAAACCGGGGTCGCCACCGAGAGCTATGATTGCTCGTTTGTTCAATTTTAGGGACCGGGACTTGATCCTTCAGTTTATCCGCAGGAACGGTCCCCCCAGGTTTGAGGACCGAGATATCCATATCTACCCGGACTACACAAAAAAAGTACAAGACTTGCGGAACAACTTCCTGGGAGTTAAACAGCGATTGAGAAACCTTGAGGTGAAATACAGTCTAATGTTTCCAGCCCGGCTCCGGGTACAATATGAGGACAGAGTCCATTTCTTCAGTTTTCCACAAGAGGCCACGGAGTGGATGGACTCGATGGGCCTGGAGGGATGAGACCGGACCCAAGGATGGCATGAACAGAGGACTAGGAGCAGCCGCCGACGGAATCAGAATCAGCATTGCCACACTGGAGAACAACGACCCAGGACACAAAAGGTACCGGACAGAGGTAGAATCATGGTGGGGCCGGACGGCACCCTCATAGATGAGATGAGGGAAATATCGACGCAAAACCAGTTCTCCCCGTTGTGTCTGGTCCAAGAAACGCAATCAGAGCCGGAGGGCACTGCCGGCCCAGTCGAGGGTGGCTCCTGAGACACTTGCGGACAAGTCAAGGGACCGCCGTGCAGGGGGCAATGATCTGTGGAACAGTGAGTACGGATCTCACCCGTGATGGGGTTTGCCTCTGCAGCGGCCACGTGCAGGAGGGGCTCCGGCCCACAGGACTATAAGGGGGGGTGGGAACGTTGCTGTTGGGGTGAGATACTAATCCGCCACACTACAGTTAGGACATTCCAACTGTAGTGCGCTGAGGCGGCCTGGCTAGACCGCTGGTTGGGCGGGGTCGCGCGGCGCCAGGCAGTTTGGCTGTATACCAGGGACTAAGGGTTCTCATTGACTTTTGTTGATCATTGTTATTGCGTATTAAGTTGCGGGGGATTTGTGGGGAGGGTGGCGCTGTGAGGCGGAGTCCTGCGTCCTCAGACCAGGGTTGGGGGGTGAGAATGCGGTACTACTGCTTGTGGGTGGGGAGGGATGGGGGTTCACAGGGTGATGTTTTGCAGTTTTTTATTGGGAATGTTTTCAGCCGGGTCACTAGAGGTCCTCGGAACTTCCATACAGGGGGTTCCAACACAACACTTGTGGGTTTCTCCCGCTCATACGATGTGTATCAAGGAAAAGTAGGATATTTAACTCATGTCAGGCGAACAACAGATTTATAAATTTATAACATGGAATGTTAGGGGCTCAATAACATGGTCAAACCGATCCGGGTGGCGCAATATCTCAGACGATACAAGATAAGCATGGCCTTTCTGCAGGAGACGCACCTCTGGGGAGACTGTTTGAAATATGTCCAACGTCGGTGGAGGGGCCAGTTTTTGCGACTTCCTACTCGGGGTATGCTAGAGGGCGCTTATATGGGTGGCTCCAGGTGTCCCCTTTAAGGACGTAAAGTGTAGTCTAGACACAGATGGACGGTATGTGGTGGTGGAGGGGTCCCTGGACGGACGCCGAATGTGCTTAGTTAATATATACGCTCCGAATACTGACGATGGGGACTTTTTGAATAAGGTCCTGGGCCAGTTAGGCCTGACACCAGAAGTAGAACTGATTATCGCGGGGGATTTCAACTGTGCTCTCGATGGAGAGTTAGATAGGCACCCCCCGAAAACGGAAGTCAAGCCCAAAACACGGGAAGCAATGCGTCGGATGCTTCACAATTACCATTTGATGGATATCTGGCGACACCGCAACCCGGGCTGTCGAGTGTACTCGTGTCACACGCCAGCAGCTAACACACATAGCAGGCTGGACTATTTCTTTATACAAAAGGCGGCAGCCAATCGAATAGTAGAGACGCAATACCTGGCCCGATATCTGTCTGACCACTATCCCCTGCTGATAGCTTACACGCTGGGCCGACCACGATCCAAAATACCGCTATGGAGACTTAATACTGACGCTCTAACGGACCCGGTATACAAGGAGACGGTAGCGGCAGGGCTCGATGACTACTTTGAGGTAAATTGGAACACGGCCAGTTCGAGAGCGCTTGAATGGGATGCGATGAAAGTGGTGCTGCGGGGGGTGTGTATGTCCACTGAGGTGGGCGTGAGAAGAGTGCTAGAGCGGGATTTGCAACACCAGGAGGCACGTTTGGCGGCCCTAGAGGCAGAGCTTTCTACGGACCCAGAGGGGCCGGCCAAATGGGCAGAACAAAGGCGGACGATAGGGGACATATGGGAGTCACTGGGTAAATATAATAGAACCATGAGTAGGCGCCGATGGTACACAGAGGGAGATAAGGCCGGCCGCCTACTGGCGCGCCTGATCAGGATGGAGATACAACCTCTCCCGATCTTGGCCCTTAAAACAGATCAGGGGCGAATGGTTTATACCCAATATGAGATTAATGGGGCATTTACAGCATATCTACAAAAGATATATTCCGAGCCCGAGCCCCATACCGCCCCCAGGCTATGGAAGTATACCTTGCCGAGGTAGACCTACCTTGCCTTGCCCCGGAGAGTCAGGAGCCCCTGGGGGCTCCTTTTCGAGGGGAGGAGGTGAAGGCGGCGATTGCGCACCTGAAAACTACTAAATCGCCCGGGATGGATGGCCTGGCGGCGGAGCTATACAAAGAATATGGGGGAGTCCTAGTCCCTAAACTCCTGGAAATAGTTCTGGAAGCCGGCGAGACCGGCATACTGCCAAGCTCCATGCGAGAAGCGTTGATCGTGATGATCCCCAAGCCGGGGAAAGACCCCCTGCTCCCCAATTCCTACAGACCAATTTCTATGCTAAATGTAGATCTTAAAATTATTAGTCAGGTATTGGCCAGTAGATTACTTCCATATCTCAGGCAGCTGGTGCATGAGGATCAGTCAGGTTTTATACCGGGGAGGAATACACTGAGGAACATTCGCCGTCTGGCCCATGTTATGCAGTCACTAGGGGGCAGGGCCCAACAGAGTGCCTTGGCATTTTTGGATATTGAACAAGCGTTCGACTCCATCAGATGGGAATATTTATGACAGGTACTCCTAAAAATGGGGATAGGTGAAGGGTTTGTGAACTGGGTGAGACTCCTTTATACACAGCCAGTGGCCAGGGTCCGTACGGGTCGGTATGTTTCGGATGCAATGCCAATAGCAAGGGGGACACGACAGGGGTGTCCGCTTTCCCCATTGTTGTTCGCCCTGGCGATGGAGCCATTGGCGTGTCATCTCCGTGGGGTTCTCCAGGGGCAGGGCATACGAGTCGGGGCCACGGAACATATCGTATCATTGTATGCTGACGATGCGCTGGTATACCTACGGGAGCCGGCCCATTCGCTTCCGTTATTGCTGACGGCTTTAGATCAGTTTGCTAAGACCTCTGGGCTCTATGTTAATAAGACAAAATCACAATTATATAAGATCGGGTCGGCGGCCGAGGGTGACGGAGTTGGACTCCCAGAGGTGGGCCTCCCGTGGGTGCCGGATACGCTACGTTATCTTGGGATATGGATCTGTAGGGACCGGGACACTTTTTATCAACATAATATGGGGAGGATACTCAGGGGTCTACAAGGCAGCATCGCCTTTTGGAACACACTCAAACTCTCACTGATGGGAAAGATTGCCTTAATAAAAATGGTGGTGCTGCCCCGATGTCTCTTTACAATGCAGGGCTCCTTCTTTGAGCTCCCGCATCAGGTGTTCAAGGAACTCGACGCAATGCTTATCCAATTGCTATGGAACGGGAAACGCTGTCGGGTCAGCCTCGAAATTATGAAACGCACATGGGGTAAGGGTGGTTTAGAAATCCCTGACCTAGAACTTTACTATTTCGCCTCACAATTACAGCACGCCATAGCCTGGTTGGATGCGGACCCCTCCTGGGAAAGATCACTATTGGCTGACACTTATGGCGATCGACAGTTGGGTGCGCTCCTCTGGCAGACGAGGGGAGGGCAGGAACAATGTCCCCCACTGGGTAGATTACTTACTGCCATATGGAACAGGGTGATCAGGAGACTTATCCAGACACGGCCATTTGCCCCGGAGGCAGATTTCTGGCTCATGCCACCCTTCGCACTCATTGAGCGGGTTATGTCCACTGATAAATAGAAGGCGGGGGGCTGTCTAATGTTGGCTGACCTCTACCCGGAACAAAGGTTTATAACGTATCAGGAAGCGGTAGATACTTTTGGGTTGGGATCGGGACAATTTTTGCAATACGCCAAGATGGCGGCGACGGCGCGGCAGTTGTGGCCTGTGTTCCCGGCTGCCCCTGGACACACCCACACCCTGGTCGCGCTGATTGCCATGGCGGGAGGGCGGAAACTTGTTACTCACCTATACAGGGCACTACGGGAAGATAAAAATGTGGACCTCTTAAAGTAGAAGAGAAGTGGCAGGCGGCATCTTCGCAGGAGATTGCGCCACGAGACTGGGAAAAAATTCATGAAAATGTACGCAAGGTGGCGGTGAGCAATAGGTTTAAACAGATACAGTATAACATAGTTCACATGACTTACCTCTCACCCAAGCGATTACATACTATAGACGGATCGAGAGATCCAAGGTGCCCCAGATGTCATTATGTCCAGGCGGATTTTCCGCACATGGTCTGGTCCTGTCCGACGATACGGGAATACTGGACGGCGGTCCTGGAAGACCTGAGCAGAATAACTGGGTGGACGGTTGCCCTTGAGGTGCGTACCTGTCTCCTTGGCTTAATTCCCCGAGACCCGAACCGTAAAACAAGTAGGAGGTTCCTGGTGTTGGGGCTGGTAACAACTAGGCGGCGAATATCAATCCATTGGCTAACACAGCGAGGGCCGCAGATAGCGAACTGGAAATCAGACTTGAGAGAATGGGCACTAGCGGAGGAGGGGCACATGCGTAGCACTAGAAGGGATGATAAACTCCCGGATGTACTGATGGCGTGGGGGTTGATGATCCAGGAGATAGAGGAAGCTCCCCAAATTCCACACAGACATCGTCGGAAGAGGCTCGTCACAGGGAGAATGAGTCCCACAGTCTAGAAGGGAGACATGAGGAAGCCCTTGGCTGATCTTATGATTACTGGACCTCTAGGGGGGGCTGGGCCCGGTGGGGGGGAGGGGGTTGGGTGGGGTTGGGTGGAGGGGTTGTTTAGTTACAAGTTCCAATTTAAATATGAGTGGAAAAGTTCCAATCAAGTGTTGAGTTCGATACCATTTTCAAGGGGCGGTTGCGATCATAACTTCTCCTAGTCTGGAAACTGCAAGGTCCACTATTACTGGTTGCCAATGGGATATAATTATGTATGTAAGTGGATCGTACCTTGAAATCACAATAAAGAATTTTAAACTAAAAAAAAAAAAAAAAAACTAACCAGTTGTTTAATGCTCTTTAACAGATGTTTTTATTAAAATCTATAGTAACAGATGTAAAGACAATGATGTAATTGTCAAAATATGTTTTTAGAAAGGTTTCACAAAAATATAAAAATTATTAGGTATTTTGAAGCTCTTGATAAACTGAGAAAATATAAAAGGTGGAAGATGTTAGCAGGGAGTTATTAAAGCTGTGTATCACAAATCAAAACAAAGCCATGGTTATGAGTGGCCAACCAAAAGGAAACTCAATGTTCATTGTATACTCTGTTTAATGAAATTATTAATGCAATGGAACTCAATAGTACAACAGATATTTTTCATTTTAAAAGCTTTTCTGATAAACTGGTAACACAAGCTGTGCACATTTATCAAAAGGTGTGTGTGCATGAAAATAAACTAACTTACCTCATTAGTGCTTCCCTACGGTAAGGCCAGTTAAAAGAAGAAAACAAATGGCATCTATGCGTTACTCCTTGTAGGCAATGTTAGACAAAAATATATACGTGTTCATTCAGTAGGCAATTTAGAAAAAAATTAAAAAACTTTGTTTTATGGAACAGACGAATAAATGAATGCATTTGGATTTTGTGGTGTGGTTAAATGTATCTGTCCCAAACGGCATAAACTGGAACCTGAAATGACCGAAACACAGTCTTCTGACAAGCGTGGACTGAACTTGAACAACAGAGCTCTGCAGAATACACTGATGGGCCTCTGAGATTGCAACTGCTTATCCACTTTTATGCCCTCAAACCTTCACATTTAGTGACAGTGTGTCCAACAAATTTTAGGAAAATACATTGGTCCTCTATCAATGGCTGTGAGCCCAAGCACCAGTGCACAAGGAAGCCATGCATTAGTTTCACCCTGTGCTCCCAAAACACATCACATTGTTCCTCCACCCTCACATGGTTGGTCTGCTGGCCTATGTCTCTGTTGGCCTATGTGCACCATTGTCTGTTCAACGGTTAGGCTTGTGAATATAAGTATCTCTAGATGTGGTCATCTGTTTACATGCCTTGTGTGGGGCCACATGTCGTGCTGAAAAGATGTGTGCCTCTATGCATGTACTATGTGGAAGAGGTGTGGCGCAGCGGCCAGGGCAGCTGACTCCGGAGCACGGGGGCTCACAGTTCGATCCCCTGCGCCGGCGGCAGGTTAGCCCAGCACCATGTGACTCTGGGCAATAGCTCGCTTAATCTTACCGACGGCCCCCAGCGCCTTGACACCCTTAGGGGTAATTGTTTGCGCTTTATAAATACCGGATTATTATTATTGTTATTATTACTATGCAAAAGCCAAACCTATTTACTTTAGCAATTCGCGTATTGTATTGAATTTCAACAAGTGATTCTCCTCCCCTTCAGACTGAACTCCTCATCATTAAGTCCGCCACCTATGGCCGCACTTCTCCATTCTCGGGGCCAGATGTACAACTGTTTTTTGCGGTCGCAAATGGGAAATCAGCCCGTTTGCGACAGCAAAAAAGGGTCCTGGCATGTACAAACGCTATTTTGCAAGTCGGTGACTCACTAAATAGCATTTGCGACTCTCGCTGTTAGGAAGGGGCGTCCCTTCCTAATAGTGAGTCACAATGGAATGCACCATTGTTTTGCGGCTGCAAAACACTTGCAGTTTACCACCTACTTCAAGTAGGTGGTAAGCCACTCGCAAACGGGAAGAGGTCCCCAGGGGACCCCTTACCCTTTGTGAATGGATGCAAAAATATTTTTTAAGAGCAAAGGACCACTGCCTGCCCTTAAAAAATGAAACAGAAACGTTTCATTTTTCTTTTTTTAAATGCATCCCGTTTTCCTTCAAGGAAAAGGGGCTGCATTAAAAAAAAAAAAAAAAAACTGCTTTATTTAAAAAGCAGTCACAGACATGGTGGTCTGCTGACCCCAGCAGGCCACCATCCCTGGGAGTGCTAGCCATTCCTAATGGGGTCGCAAATTGCACCTGCCTCATGAATATTATTGAGGCAGGCAATTTGCGACCCCATTAGGAATCGCTAACAGTGTCTGTGACACTGTTGTAAATTGCAAAGCGATGCAATTTGCGAGTCGCAAAATGTAAAGGTCGTAGATCTGGCCCTCAGTCCTTCTCAGGCCCATATTCAGCTTGCCTTAACTACGTCATCAAATTTCCCTTTTTCTGATATTAAAAAGGAGAAAAGACTTTCCATCAAATCTAGATCATTCTGTTGCTACAGGATGATTTAGATGACAACATTCGGAGCATCCAACTCCTGCTTATTTACACCCATGGCTTAATGCTTCTGTTTATGACATCCAGCTTCTGCCTAGGATTCGGATGTTAAAGCAGCTAAATTTGTCCCCCCTGTGCTACCTTTATTGACTTTATGAGCAGCTCGTGTGCAAGAGAACACGGTAGCTCAGATTTTAGGGCTTCTACCCTAGTACACTGAGAGAACGCACCAGTCCTGTTAGAAAGGTTTGTAGTCTAGACACTGACTTGATGTAGGCCCTTAGGTAAATGGAATTGATCTATACCCGTTCTTGCCATAACAACACTGAGAAACTACTTAGAACATAGCAGATACAATACGAAATAAATCATCATTGACGGAGCAACAACATCTCTGTAGCACAACTGCAAACCTCCCTACCTATACATAAATACCATCTGCCAATAGTCAAAGAAACAAAATTTGTAGGCTTCACCCAATATGCATTCACATTTAGCCTTAACTGTCACATCCTAGTTATTCAAGTTATGGATCAAAGATTTATTTTCCCAAAAACATTCAGATCAGTTATCAACCTTCTAGTCCTAGCCACACTACACATCTCATCTCTTCACCCTACGCATATTCTCACTGACACCTCTGAAGGGCTTACTAAATACAGAAGGCGATCAGTCATCAGGAACAAAGGATTTGGTTGCATCGCTTCCAGAGCTGCAGAAGCTCCCTACAAAATCACAAATGTCTCCTTAGATTTTAAACTGACTCTGTGGCCCACTTTACACCATGACAAATAGTTCATTCTCTTGGTACGCTTTACAATCACCAGGCCAGCAAAAAACAACTCACCAACCTGGTGCATAATACAAGTCCAACTAGGGTCCTTCCTTTCACTTTGACCTACGCACAAGTTAATAAATTAAGGGCCAGATGTACGACCCTTTCATTTAGCGCCACGCAATTTGCGACTCGCTGTGAGGCGCTAAATGAAATGTACAACAGTGTTATTACACTGTTTTGCGATTCCCAATGGGGTCGCAAATTGCGAGGCTCATTAATATCAATGAGCCTCTCGCAATTTGAGAGCCCATTGGGAATGACAGCCCTCCCAGGGATGGTGGCCTGCTGGGCTCAGCAGACCACAATGTCTGGGACTGCTTTTTAATAAAGCAGCTTTTCTTCTTAAATGCAACCCGTTTTCCGGGATGCATTTAAAAAAAAAAAATGAAACGTTTTCGTTTCATTTTTTAAGGGCAGGCAGTGGTCCCTGGGAGGTCCACTGCCAGGCCTTAAAAAATATTTTTAGAGACAGTCACAAAGTGGAAGGGGACCCCTTCCAAATTGCGACTGCATTACCACCCTCTTGAAGAGGGTGGTAATTTGCGAGTGTTTTGCGACCGCAATTGCGGTCACAAAACATTCACACATAGCATTGCGGACGCAATATGGAAGGGAACGCCCCTTCCTAATTGCGACTCGCAATTCCTAAATAGCGAGTCGCAAATAATTGCGAATCGCTATTTAGGAATTGTACATGGCCAACAGTGATTTTGCATGTGCAAACGGGTTCGCAAACCCGTTTGCGCATGCAAAATCACGTTGTACATCTGGCCCTAAGTTTCTTCTTTATGAAGTACCTCCAGCACACTGCTTAGACAACCTACCTCTACCACCAATATCCACCCACACCCACCAACCTCTATGCCTTCTCTGGATGCATTCATTCTACCCTTACCAGTGCTCATTGACAATGTATGAACAATATTATATGTGCTATATGTTATTGTAATGACCATGTGATATGCAAAGCCAGTGCTTCCATTATACTGTACTGATATCTTGCAAAAATATAAGTGATGCTATAGTGAAACAAATAAATTATAAAACAGACACACACAGATAGCTCTGGCACCGGTTGTCCTCTTAAGTCAGAGATCACAAAGGGAACATTTATAGAAGGACATGAATTCACCAGCTCAGAGGGTGACATGTTAACTCGAGAAAATATCCCTCCTGTGGAACGTACTGCAGGGAGGGAGTTCCTTCTACGTGCCCCAGAACCCCCTAAGTACCTACTCCATGGTCAGGTCAGTTATGAAATAGGTCTGTTAAATGTACAAATTAGACATACAGAAATACTTGTCTTCGTTTAATTTTTGCCTGAACACATTTGAGCTTAACAGCTACTACAGCATAGCTCTGCAGAGTGTGGTTCAATTTTAATAGTCCTCTTAAGCATTTATACATGATGACCTGAGCCTCACAATTTAATTGGAAATGGAAACTTGCTGTTAAGGTCTTTCACATAACATAATAAAGTTATATGTGCATTTGCTCAGACAGTGCATATGTGAGGTGAATCAAGGATTTTTGCTTGGTTCTGTTTTATGGTATGCAGATGGCATATGTTTATAACCACAATAGCTGTAGGCTTTTGTTTAATGTAAACTGTAGGAGTTTACGTTGTGACATCAGTTTAAACTGCCTAACGCATCAACGGCTCATCATTGTTCAAACAGTTTATGGCAAGGATTTTCCTGAAAAACAGTTTCTGGTATTAAGGATATCTGGAATGTGGGGTGTGTGTAAGACATTCTTAGTTGGCTGCAAGGGATCTTGCCTGATGGACCTTGTGGTGGGCTGTAACAAATAATTCATTATTCTAGGATTTTCTGAGCAATTTATCTGTTCAAAGGTAATCATTAATGCCATATGACTTTCATGACATCCTGAGTCTTATGGTTATTTAGTGAAGCTCAGATCCAACTATTTCAATAGGATGTCTTTTTGATAAACCCTTACAGACATAAAAGTCAGCTGGTGTTTACAATGGGCTTTGTAGTGTAATGAGATCATAGATAGGAGGGGCAGGACATGCCTGTACTCAGCTCCTACAAATGTGGAGTCGAGTTGTTTGAATTAGGATCATAGTGGGTCCTACATTTTTTCATGTCACCAGGCTTTGGCTAGCATTACTGTAACTGGAGAAATGTGCGGATCATTAATTTTATCTGCTGTCAAAACAGCAACAGAAATTCTAACTCTCTATTGTAGAAACTACAGAAGTTCAACAAAAAAAATAACTTATAACCGCTCCTTTTTGGGTCTTGCCCCAAGAATATGGAACGCAATACCTCCAGACACCAGATCTAACCCCTCGACTACTTTCTTCAGTCTAGCATTTGCAATGCAATAGGTCTCACATTACTGAAAGTTTGAGCTATTGGCGTTGCATTATTATTTGCAACACCAATGGGTCGAACTTTCAGTAATGTGAAACTTATTGCATTGGAAATGCTTGTTTGATCTTGATCTAACCTCCGGGATCCCATGACTTCTTCAGCAGGCCAATGGTCTGTAGAAATGGGCCTAAATGTTCCCCCTCCAGATAACCACATGGATGGACGCTGCACTTGAGCGTGACGGGAGGGTGTACGAGCGAGGAGTGAAGAGATGGCCAGAGATGGCCAACCAAAAGAATCAATTGGAGATGACCTCTAGGAGGGTACCAACCACCAAAAGGCGGGACAGAGGCACAATATTAACCAACCAGAGAAAAGGAATTTTAAAAAGTAGCCAAACTAACCAACCAAAAGCGGTGGGCATGTCTAAAGTCCCTGATAGCCCATATACCGAATACAGCATGCCTCGCAGAGCAGCGCATGCGCTGCCCAGGCTCGACCTAAAATGAAGTAAAACTGCTATTGCGTAATAGATACTCTCAACAGTAGACCTGAAATCACTCAGCGTGACTTTTTCCTGTATACATTTCTGGATCCTTAATCTAATAAGAATCTACTAAGTCATTTGCTACATTGTATATACATTCTTTTCTTTGCTTGCTCCTTTTTGCTTTATATGTTTAAACGTTTGCTATTTGTACAACATTTGCTGTCTAAATCTATGCCTGTTTATTGCTTGTTTTTTAACTTGTTTCTGCTATTTGTACAGCGCTCTGATACCCAGAAGGGCCATGTTTGTACTGTATAAAACTCCTAAAATAAATAAATATTCAAATAAGTCTCTGAACTAATGTACCACAGGGAAGTGGCAAGCACCATATGGATGTTCACTTCCCATGGTCTGATCTCTATGGTTGCTCTGATGCCACAAAAATTTATAGTATGTACATGTTCCTCTAAACATCATGGTTGACCACTACATAAACAAGTGGTATATCAGAGATGGGGTTGCCTGAATAAGTGGGAGAGGGTGTGGGGTGCCTGGCAGACATATAGGGGATATGAGGAAACATAGTCCGTACCTCAGGGGACTAGCCGCTGGACTACTCCTGAGATGAGTGCGCACTGACTGGTGCGTTGCAGATGTGCCGTAAAAGCGCCCTTGTTAATTGTATTTATGGCATGGTAACCTGTGTTCAGCACTTTGTAACCGCCATACATACATTATGATACCAAAGATTTTTTGATTGTGAGTATCTTTTGACGAGCATGGTTTAATAAAAATATATATTTTTAAAAGAACACTACGCAAACCACCAATTATGGGCTTTTCTGCACAATTTGAATGAACTTCCCCACAAAGCCAAGCTGAACCAAAATGCAAACTCACCCTAAGTATTATAACTGAAGAAAGCCTCAAGTGGCATCTTTAGTCAGGGGTGCAGACTCCCTAAAATGGCGGCGTAAGGCTGGGATGTTTGCAAAACAAAGCGGAGTTCTCAATGACGGCAGGAGCATACTTCAGAATGGGGGTGGGAAGCAGATTGCTCAGACAGGCGTGGACCGAGGGTGGGGCTTGGTTTAAAAGGGGCCTTATAGTGGGCATAGCACAGTCCAATATGGGCAGGGTCATGCAAGGCCTAGCCCTGAAGTGGGTCACCACCTGCTACGCTGCAACTTTTACGTTTGACGGAAGAGTCTTTTTCCTTCTTTATAGTCACCTTCAGTTTCTTTTGAAGTTTAGGGAATATGTCAGATGAGTCAAAATATTAAAATGACTGTACTTAGCCAAATCACATATGCGTGCCAGCAGCCTGTGCAGATGGAAGTTTTGCTTATTAATTAGAAAAGACTCTCATTTAGAGTAGAGTAGTAACTGAAAAACTTCAGATTCCAGGAGAGTGAGTCTTCTGTTGGAACTTCTCTGCTCTAGGGATATCGGGATGAAGGAATTCCAGTGATGGGATGGACTCCCCTTTAGCTGTACCATTTGTTCCATAAATTGGGGATTTCCAGACACCATCCAACTCTAAACCGGATCCTAAATATGCAGATAAATATAGCTCACATCTGACTAATGGGTTGCTTCCAAGTTGATTAATAAATGCTCCCTAAATTCTTTAACAAATCCACAGAAACCTCTGTCTCCATCATTGCAATTAGGAGCAATGGTTGTGCAAATTACATGGGAGGGTGGGGCACACCTGTCCTATTTGTGACTTAGTGGTTAGTTGGACGCGGGTCATGTTACACCAGAGCTTTTGTTAAAATTAGATTTATTTTATACATACCCGGCTGGTCACATTCACCAGACAGTGGAATCATGTAGTTACACTTGTATTCTGGACTGAGCGCCACCATTTGGAGGCACACAAACCAGGACGCATTCCCTAGCATGTTTCTGAAGTGGAACAGCACTCATTGGTATACAGGTTAAAAAATATTTGTGTTTTTTGCCCCTAAATAAAATAAAATGGCTGAAATTGTCTTCCCTTTACAATCATGTTTATGAGTATATGAAACTGTATCAATGGAAAATTGTGTGTTCTATGTAACTAGAATCAGCTAAATAGTTCCCTGCCTTCTGATTAGTGGAAAGTAGCTGTATTTGGCTAGTCATATGAATATGCTATAAAAACATTTTAAAATACGCTTATTTTGCTTTAATTACAATCCAAAAATCCTACCTGGTCCCATAAAGCGGCCGCCACTTGGTCTATCACTGCGCCAAGCTCTCTGTATTCCCCAGAGTATCTTATATATGCCCAGGTGCATAGAGTGATAAGGGTCAATCCCATGATCATGTTGCATAGACTTGCTATGATGTCCAAGCCAATGAATCCAGTCACACCAGCAATCACGTAGCTAATGAAAATGACCACAAAAAGAGTGGCAGGAGTGCGTGCTGCGTGGAATATGTTCTTGCTGTCATTGTGCTTTATATACTGCACGTACAGCTCATCGATTTCATTCTCCAGTTGCTGCAGGTACCGCCGACTGAACTCTTCCCCGCCCATTTTCTTTACCCCGCGAAACAGCTTAACTGCCTCTTCTTTGAGCTCCAGGTGCTTATTTTGAAGATCACTGGGTGCAAGAAATGGCCGATCACCCCCACAAACCTGCATTTATAAACAATAAGAAATTTACAAGGCATACGAAAGATGATCATGACGACTTAAGGGCATACGTTTCAATGGCTAGCATCTGCATATACCCCAACAATGCAAATTATTTGTGGATTTTCCCTGTCTGATCCCAGCTATTTCCCAATCACATGCTAGTTTTGAGGGTTTTCTAATATTCAGACACATGCACTTCATATTACATTGATAAAACATATATTGATTGGGACATCTATAATATTAAAAGGGAATTGGATTTCTAAAATTGACGAATCACTGCCTAACAATGGTGTACTTTTTAAGGGTGTTGAGAGTTAATGATGTACAAATTAAACATAGTTAAATCATCCATTTGCACATATCACAAATGTATTTTATCTAAACTAGTCTCATATAAAAGAAAACAAACACCACAATGTAATGCTGCTAAACAAATTAACTTATGGTAAGACTGTGCAATGTATCACTTATTCAAAAATCATATCTATAACTTGTGTGCATTTCACTGAAAATGTTGGATAATCAACAAATAGGTGTGAGATGAAACATAACAGGGGAAACACACTTGTTCTGAAAGGTTTGTAAGGTGGAAATAATTTTGGAAAGATTTAAGTTTATCATGATAGAATGTTAGGGGCACACATTATATAATATATATGTGACACACTATCGATTTAGCTTCAGAAGGGCCTCAAATGTTCTGCTGTTTTTGGTATAATAGTAAAGTAAAATAGGATTTATTATCACTTTCAGAAAGCAACAATTTAAGAACAACGATAACGTTATTAATGAGGAGGACATATTGGTAATGTTCATCAGTATTTGAAGGTGTTTTGTCTTGGGAAAGTTTCTTCAATGTCCACATCTAATGGTCTTCCCAGCGGACAGCATGCATTAGTTGTTGTTGTGTGATTGTTGTTCAATTACTTTTTCTATATTTGATTCTTTTTGGTGAGGTATATTTCTTAACATTACTCATATACAAAAATTAAATGTTTTATTCAAATACTTTATAGCAGCAGTTTCTTAATTGCTCCTGTATTAAAATTGTCATCAATTGTTTATATGTCGTCGATTTTCTCTAGTGAGTGTACCTGTTTATATTGCGAATTCCCACTTGTATACACAGTAAAATGCCAATTCATGATCTAAGAATGGTGAAAAGGGCAGCTACTAAGTTGGTATCTAGTGCTTCTAAGAGACCATGGCACGTTGGTTTTCTGAACGAGCCTCTGCTGCTGGTAGAGAAGTGAACCAATGTTCAATTTAATTTTGCTGACACATTTATCTATTGCATTCAAAGTGACTTCATCGGTACTAGTTTTCATATGCACTACACTCTACAAGTGATGTATCCATGGCTTCACCCAATATCAGGTGTGCTTTAATATAATACACAGTATTTACATAAAGTGCAGCAAATAAATAAACAGCATTCCATTGGCACCAAAACAATCCAGCTGCATGGAATTTCAGCAAGAGCAAAACAGATGTTGCTTTCTTAGTGCTATATTCTTTCAAAATGGGCAATCATAAGGTATGTTACACCTTCTGGCAATCATTGGTCACCCCTGAGGATCTGAAAGATTAATAAAAAAGAAATAAAGGGCATCCATATAGAACTGTTGTTTTCATTTTATCCCTCCTATATTAACATTGTTGTTTTATCATTTTTCGTTGATTTAAGGTTGTCACTACTACTGCATTTAGCCCAGCTGGAACAGATTTTCAAACAGAAAACAAATAGTACAGAGGTAACATTTCAATCATACTCCCTATTGTTGCAATAGGATTTTAATTGATAATTTCAAAAATACATTTCAGATATGTTTACTTGCCCTAACCTTGCTTGGTAACAAAGGTGGAAGGTCTGAGGAGTGGAGTCAGATTAGGAAGTCTTGCAGGACCGAGCAGGGAAAGTGGCCCTCTCTGTGGACCTGGTTTTGCTCTGGATATTTAAGTATCTGGTTTGGCTATACATGATTAATTCGGCCATCTTAAACTCTGATGACATGGGCTGGAGATCATGAACTCAACTGATTTCAACTCAGTTTTCAATTTGTTGAAAACCCCTTTATCAACACTTAAGGCATACAAATAATGTCAATAATTAAATCTGTCCAGCTCTCAATTTGTCCACCTAAACATCTATAAACCTCTGCACATTGAAAATGTTTCTAGAAGTTACAGTTTGAGGTGCAGTTTCTGGACCAAATAGACAGCTCTGAACATGACAAACTGGCTATACTAGTTGGTCAAAATTGATGGGGCCATGAATATGTCATAGGGAGTAAACAGGGGAGTTACACCCATGTGTGATATATTTCAAGGTGCCACAACACAGATGGTATTTCCATATCAGATTACTTCTATTTTCTTGCTATCTAACATAATTTTAAGAGTGTAAATTGTACAAATTATGAGCACTCTTAGACATACAGGGGATAAATGCGGGTGTACCTGAAGAGCATAGATCAGTGAAGATATTGATACCATTGAGCAAGGTGGGAAAATAGGGTTGTGATAAACATGACAATTAGGACTTCAACTAAGATAATGTATTAAACGGAGGGAAATGTGGAATAGTGGTGGAGAGATAGCAGATTTCCAAAGCAGCAAACATGTTGAGCTGTTAAGAATGCAAGACTTAAATTGATTCAAATTGATTATCTGTGCTGTACATGTATAACTCATACAATAATGTCCTATGTGAATTTATCTCTCTAGAAAGAATACCCTAGTACTGGATGGACTCTGTAGATTACTACTATGTGGTCTGTTATTGAATGATTTTACTAGCGTCCCGGGAATGCTTTTAAGGGCTATTTGTAAAGATAAAGGACAAACAAATCTTCAAACTTTTCATTTAGGCAATGGTCTGTTGTGGTCAAGCGAAGTACCCGTGCAGATACAAAGGCTGAATGTAATGTTTGAGACAGCAGAAAGAGCATTACCAATGGTAACTAACTTCAGACTGGTGCTATTAGCTGCAGATTCCTCACCTTTAGAATAAATGCCATAGCAGTACCTCTGCAGGTTGAAGGTCTGAGGAGTGGAGTCAGATTAAGAAGTCTTGCAGGACCGAGCAGGGTATGTGGCCCTCTCTGTGGACCTTGTTGACAAGGATGTAGTGTTTCATGAATGTAGGTACTGAGGCCTATGTTGCAGCCTGACAGATGTCTATAACAGGCACCCTTCACATCAAAGCCATTGTAGCGGCTTTGGCCCTGGTGGAATGACCCGACAGGCTCTCAGGGGGCTGCTTCTTGGCCAGAGAGTAGCAGATACAGAGGACTATCTAGAGGGTTGTTTTTTGCACCGCCTTCCCTTTCTTTGTCTCAGAACAACCCACAAAGAGCTGATCATTCACACAATTGCCTTTTCTGAAGTCAACGTAAAAGCTCATGGCCCTCTTATGGTGAAGTATGGAGTTTCTTCTCTTCCTTTCAGGGGTAAGGCTGCGCTAAAAATGCTGGCAGACTAATCGTTTGGCCAACATGGAAGGTTTGTCACAACATTCAGTAAGAAGGCAACCCTGGTCCATAGATTGTCCAGAAAGAAGGTAGTATAGTGAAGTACTTCCGAAATGCCTGCAGTTCACTCATGCAGCATGCTGATGTAATGGCAATATACAAGACCATCTTCAGAGTTTAGGGCCTTGGAGAACAGTTGTGCATAGACACAAAGGGCTTGCACATGAGAATTATCAAGGGCAAGTTCAGATTCTATTGGGACAAAACAAATGGTTTGAGGGAGACATGCGAGTTAAACCTTTAATAAAACGCATACCAAAAGGTGACTTAAACAAAGACACGTGGTTGGGTAAACACAGAAAGGCCAAAAGCGCTGACAAACAATATTTTTACTTTGCCTTCCACAAAGCCTTGCTAGGCTAATGAAAGAACAAAAGAACATCTGAATATGTGGCCTGTAAGAGGTCAGTGTTTCAACTCCCAATGTAGATTGACTTCGTAGAAAGGATTCTGGCATCAATGAGGACATCCACAGCAAGTCATGGAGGTGTAGGTTATGGAGACTCTGATGCAGACCTTACCCTGTTGCTGAGACAGGCATCCCTGACCTGTGCCTTGGAGAAAACATTCCAGTGCACAGAATTGTGGACACTGCATTCTCGATGGTGGCAAATAGATCTAGTCAGGGTGTACTCTACTGCGGGCCTCCTTAGAATGAAGACACCACTTGGGTTTGCCAGACGACACCTCCTCAGTTCATATGCCCTGGCATTCAAATACCCCACGAGATTGCTGGCAACCAGAAACCTGGTTCTGCTGATCCAGCCACCTGCAGAGTCACAGCGCCTCCTGACACAGTGTCCAGGACCTCACTCCACCCTGGCTGTTGTAGTACCACATGGCTGTTGTCTATGAGGACCTGCACAGCCTCCCTTTGATGGATGACAGGAACACGTTCAGGGCCAGGTGGATCAATAGATGCTCCAGAACATTGATATGGGGCAGGCTCTCTGCCATAGATACAAGTCTTTTGACTTCCACCTCTCCCAAATCTCTCACCCCCAGCTCAGCAGGGATGCCTTTTCCACCACCATGAATTCTAGGTGAGGGAGGGACAGTGGCCTGCTGCAAGTTAAGGTGGCATTTTTCTGCCACCATAGAAGATCCTGAGCCACCTCCTGCGAGATCTATATGGTGTCAGAGAGGAATCCCTGATGCTAGACCCACTGGGATCTGAGTTTCCAGTGCAAGGCCCAAATGTGGGACCTGGCAGCCAATGATGAGAAGGATACAAAAGGCCAGGAGACCAAGATCCTCAGAGTCCCTCTCACAGTGGCCCAGGACACCGACCCTGAAACACCAGGATCATAACCTAAATATCCTAGACTCACTGATGTCGGAGGAAAGGCCTTTTTCTGTCCAGAATCACCACAATGAATAAAGGTTTTAGTGTGGGGTCGGGGGGGGGGGGCGCACGGATGGTAAAACCCAATGATATCAGGAGAGTAGGTGGTTTATGGCTCACTACAATGAGCCCTCCTTTAGCAGCTAGTCATCAAGTTACTGGAATACATGCACTCCTGACCTCTGAAGGTGGGCAGTGACCACCTCCTTCACCTTCATGAACACTCAAAGGGACCATGGTAAATTGAAAATGTTCCTGGTCCACCTTGAACCACAGATAATACCTGTGGGACTGCAGAATGGGTATATGGAAATAAGCACCATGCAAGTCCAAGAACACCAGGGCCAGGCTGGCAGGATCTAGCCAAAGTCAACATTTTGAATCTCTCCTCCCTCATAAAGGCCTTTAGTTGGTAGTGGTCCCAAAGTCCAAAATAGGTCTGAGTCCTCAGTCCTTCTTTGGAATGAGAATGTTAACATGCGTAGCATCCTCCTCCCCTCTCCGAGTCTGGCACCCATTTAATGGCACCTTTGAAAAGGTAGATGTAGTGCATAAGAATTATAGAGTTGCTTCGGTGTGGGAGAAAGGTGGAGTGGGGAAGAAATGAAGGAGAGGGCATAGTCCCTTTGAACAATATGACTCACTGGTCTGAGGTGCTGGATCTCCAACCAGTCAGGAATTGATATAATCAGCTTCCAACTGGCCAGGCATGAGCATGAGAGGGCAAATTAAAGTGGCTTGATAGCTGAATCAGCAGATGAGGAAGAAGTGGAAGATGTACCTGCTGGATTGAACAGTTTTTGTTTGTGCCAGGACTGTGGCCTTGAAATGACAGGGTTGTTTGCTGCAGTACAAGTTGGGAAGTCTAGAATTTTCTGTGAGCTTGCCCTTTTTTTCTGTATTGGCGGGGAACATTTACTTTCAGAAAGCATCAATTCTTTTCAATTCCCGATCCAGATGGTTGGTTAGAATGGATTTAGGATTAAATGTACTTGTCGAAGTTGAACAATAAGACTCTTCATGTAGGGTGCTTAGTTAGGATGTACAGGTCATCGGGGAGCAGTCTATGTCACCCAGCCACAAGTCGAATGATTGGCAGGCATGAGCAAGGCTTAGACCGTGCAACCAGAAGGGCTTTAGTAAGGGCTTCATTAGAATGGCATTAATGGCTCAGATGAAGCTGGCCTTAGTTGAAGAATGTCAATCAATACATTTCTCCAAAGTGGGCAACTAAAATTCTAGTACTTCTGCTCCCTCACAAACCACCACTGCAAACAAGGTGCTTTCTTACATTGGTGGTCAGGTGGAAAATCTAGCTCTGTTTCAGGAGATGTCGCTAGTTTACTGGTGTTTTGTAAGTCGACAAATAATGAATACTCAGTATAATGAGGGGACGCAACCTGCCTAATTTCTCTGGGGCTTATTTACAAGCCCCTTGCGCCAATTTTGCATCATTTTTAACATGGGAAAAGTGACGTAAAGGTGGCGCAAGGGGCTTGTAAATAAGCCCCTCTGTTGCTACTGGACTTGAGCAGAGGTACTGATTTGGCAACTGGCTGTATAACCACTGGTTGTGGTTTTGGAATTTCATAGTGTGATATAGGCCTGGATCAGACCATCGTTGGTTCAGTGTCATAAATTGTGAATGGTTCACCTATTGGCGTGGGTGGAATATCGGTGCTGGAACAGTAGGAACCAGTGTAGACCTTGGCATTGGAGAAGAAATCAGTGCTGGAGCCGGCAGAGACCTGGTAGTGGGCCCCACGTGGCAGACAGTGTTGGGGACAGACTCACAAGTGCATGTTTGTCTGTAGACCCCTGCGGCTCTGTGGGGCCCAAATGTGCACCAAAGGGAATCGAAATCACACCACAAATCTGCAGTGTGGCCTCACTGAAGGCTGCTATTTGCTTCAAGGTCAACAATGGTCCTGAGAATTTGGGGCACATTGGAACCAACTGCGAGAACGAACCGGTCATTGAGGGAGTGCGAGCTATATCATGATTCCCTTGCGCATTCTCATTACACTTCGAGTAGCACTGCAACACCCACTACCCACCCCTTTCATGCTAAGCATAGCGTGAAAGGTGGCCTTATTTACAAGGCAGCGTTAAGCCACGTTAAGGGGCTTAACGCTGCCTTGGAAATAAGGCGAAGCCCCTATTGCCACAGGTACGTTGCAAAAAGTGACGTTCCCATGGCGATAGGGGCTTGTAAGTATGCCCCTTGGTATCTTGTTTATTCCTGTCTTGGTAGTAGAATGTACTAAGACTGTTAATGACCCATCTCTATAGGGAATACCTTTGGTCACAAACCAGCACTACAGAAACCAATTAAATAAAAAATAAAATAAAGAGGTGAGCGAGAGAGAGAGTGTGTGTGTGTGTGTGTGCGCGTGCATGCGTGCGTGTGTGTGTGCGTGCCCATCAACACAAGTAAGTAGCCTATAAAAATAATGACAGGAACAGGGGTCAATGTGTGTGAGACATTGAAATGACAGTGTCAGTTAATCCAATAAAAGGAGTCAAAACTTGAAGAGGTTGCGCGCTGTGGAATGCGCTAACACAGAAATAAGTTGTTGGTTTTGTTGACTTACCTCTTCCATTTTCTTATTGAATAAGTCTTTAGCAGTTGCAACAGCGGCCAAATTGTTAGCTTCAGCTGTGGCCTGTAACAAAGTAAGGGGAAAGTAAAAGATACAACAACCTTTAGCATTATTGCACATAATGTTACCGGTAGTTACATCTACTAAACAAGAAATAGATTGAAGTCCTTATGACTGCATTGAAAAAGTTGACAAATATTTGCTGGACTTATATTTGGTAAACCCAAGCGACCTCTTTAAACCAATGGATGTAAGTGTGAGAAAGTTCATTGGTACCAGATCAAAGTGATTTCTCCCCCACATATTGATAGCAAACAATGAATAGTCTATGGGTCAGATGTGTAACCAGCTTCCGTGTGGGGAACAGATCTGTTCCCAGACGTAGTGAAAATGACAATGGCGGCATCTACTAATAGCTACAGCACAGCATTATAATGTTGAAAGGACACATTCACTTTTATTGACCAAATATTTTTGAAGTTAATAAAATTATTTTTATGATTATAATATATGGGATTCTGCAATTCCTGTATAAAAACTGTGTTATATCCTCACTGTGATATTGTATGCTACCCAGCCTAGCTGTCTCCTAGCTGCTCAGCCAGAGTGAGAGATGGTATCGGAATGTTGGTGTGACTGTGATGAATGGAATGCCTGGGTGCCTGTGTGGATGAGTGGTGACAGTTGGAGATGGACGGAGCAGCAGGGAGGCTGCTCCTGGTGGGGCTGGTGCTTGACCAGAACAGGCTGGAGTAAGGACTGGCAACTAGAATATGGACTGATGTACATATTTACCTGGAATCAATAAAGGAGTCTACAAAACTCTTCCTGGCTACCTGTGTCAACCTGTCATAGGGCACAACAAACTGTCTCTAATTTCTTTATAGAAGGCGATTTGTGACACACCCAGTGGCCGATTATAAAGAAATTACGTAGGCAACAATTGAAAATAACTTGTTACAGTTGAGTCCCAAACCCACAATGCCTGCTGCCAGAGCCAGCAGCTGAGGGGAAAGGCATGACCCAGGGCATAATTAAAGCTGCAGTTTCCAAAACAAAAAGGAAACGTGGCTTTTCCTTCTTCTACTCTGTTTTTCTAGCTGTACAGTGCCAAGCAGAGAGAAGATATTTATGGCAACATGGTTATTTTTTGCACTCCTTAGTCATTGCAAGAAGGATATCATTTCTGCATGTTTGTACGCATTATGAGCTACAGCATCTTCCTAGCCTCACTTACATGACACTGATTCTAATGTCTATTTGAAGCAAAATACCAGCCGCTTTTTGTTGTGTTTAATTTCACGTTACACATTCCAATTATATTCTTCATGTCAGCAAACATACTAATGCACCATATGAAAGAGCAAGACACCAAACATTTAAGTGGTTTGTGGGAACGGCGATCGTGTGACCATGTATTATAAGGAATAAAATGCCCTCTTTAGTGCATTAAAAGGATATTGCAAGCCACCTTCGAGTTCCATGACCTTTTAAAGGAACTCAGCCTTTGGCTTCCTTCCTCTCTATGGTCATGGAACACCTCGGTGACTTGCAATAACCTTACCATGTATTTTACGGGGTACTTCATCTCATATATAATATTTTATCACAAACAAAAACCTGCCAGAAAATGGCACCAGCAAAGTGCATAAGACCATAATATGCCATGTGGGTGTTTTGTTTTTGGAGGTCACTTTGGGCTGATTTTGAGAGAGGTGGTAACGGGACATCCCCCCCAAAAAAAGCAGATATTCAATCCACCCTCCTCCTTCTTCTGCTGTACCATTTAGAGATGGAAAGCTGTGTTCCTGAAAATGGAACCTCCCTGTCCACTCTGCTATCGGGAACACCATTTACTAGACAGAAGGCCAGCAGAAACGTGGCCAGAATGGATTGCCAATCCCACCGAATGCCCTTTCTGCTGCCTTTGAAATCATGCCAGTCTGGCACAGAAATCTGGAACAATATCTCTAACTAGCTAAAGGCACATTTTCAGAGTACTTGGGCCTTTTCTATGGGGGTCTTGTCAATTGGCCCCTCTTGGGGGGTGCATTTCTAGGACCCAAAGTTGTTAAAGTAGTTCCATCACGCCCCAGTGGCAGAGTGAACCTTCCTCCACAGAAATTCAACTGCACTGGCAGGAAATTATACATTGAGCTGCCAAACATAAAATAAGACTCTTTGTGGAGAAGGGAGAAACCAAAGACGTTTGTCCTCCATACTATTAACCACAAAAAATATAGGGCCAGATGCACGACGGATTTTTGCATGCGCAAATGGGTTTTAGACCCGTTTGCGCATGCAAAAAACCAGTGGGCCATGCACTAACCCTATTTTGCGAGTCGCTAATTGAATAGCGACTCGCAAAATAGGGTTAACGACTTGCTATTAGGAAGGGGCGTTCCGAAGGCGTCCCTTCCTAATAGCGAGTCTGAACCCTATGTAAGAATGTTTTGCGACCGCACACTCATAGTTTACCACCCTCTTCAAGAGGGTGGTAAACCATCCGCAAACGGGAAGGGGTCCCAGAGGGACCCCTTCCCCTTTGTGAATGGGTGTGCAAACATTTTTTCAGAGCAGGCAGTGGTCCGAGGGACCACTACCTGCCCTTAAAAAATGAAACAAAAACGTTTCATTTTTTTTAAAAATGCAGCCCGTTTTCCTTTAAGGAAAACGGGCTGCATTTAAAAAAAAAATACTGCTTTATTTAAAAGCAGTCCCAAACATGTAGGTCTGCTGACCCCAGCAGGCCACCATTCCTGGGAGTGCCAGCCATTCCCAATGGGGTCGCAAATTGCGACAGCCTCCTTAATATGCATGAAGCATGCAATTTGCAACCCCATTGAAGATCGGAAACAGTGTCTCAGACAATGTTGTACATTGGCAATTGCGACTCGCATATTGCGACTCGCAATTTGGCGCAATTTGCGAGTCGCAATTGCCAATGGTCGTACATCTGGCCCATAGTCCTTATTCAAGATTTGAAACCTAGTATGGAGGCTGCAGTAGCTCTGGAAAAACAGCTCAGGTACTGTCAATTATATGATGATAAACCCTCACCCACTCTTGGGTGGTATGCTTCATCATTGGGCCCCTAGTAGCACCGATCTTAGTAATCCTGGTGCGAGCTATAACCCTTATGTAGAGGCACTCATATGTGTTTTTGTGATGGTTGGGTCTTCCCTATTGGAAGGAAGTGCATTTGGTGGTGGACACAGGTATTAGAGTGAACCTAAACCTTCAACCCTCTATAGGGATGAGATGCTAAACCCTAACAAGAGGGGTTCCCAAACATGGTGATCTACAAGTGCGTCTTTAGACTTCTGGTTGTAAATTCTTTGTATTTATGAGCTTCATTATTTCTAATCAATATTTTTATGAACTTTAAGAGCAGAGAGAGCAATACGGTCCTTACAAACGCCCATACACCTTGATTAAAGGTGCCTGCTGAGCAGAAACACGTTGATCTCTTTCTGTAAGTCAAACTAATCCCTACCCATCTCTAACCCTTCCATTGGGACTACCATAGACGTCATTTTTCACCAATTGGTAGTTTTAACAATTCCCCTCTGCACTACATTTTCTAATCTCATACACAAAAGTTTTCACCATATAGCACCCATCCTTGTACCACTCATCAAGGAAACCTCATGTGCTCTCCTCCATAAGGGTAGTACCTCACAGCAGGATCACTAAGACCAGTGCCAGGAGGGCTTTTCGTCCTGTAAAAGACAGTACCTGAGGTGTTTTCTCGTGTCTAATAAATCAACAAAAGTTCAAGGGTCTGTTTTTCAGAAAAAATAAAATTTGTCCATGTTTTGCTCATCATGTCTCTAAATATACAAATAATTTGCAAAAACTGTTGTTATGGTCACCATAAAGTTCCATGCACTCCGCCAAGCCAAGTGCCAGAACAGTATTAACGGAAGGCATAAGGCGATAATAAAACAGCCAATTCACTACACACTACAGTGCACATCATTATTAAGCCTACATAGAAGCATTGATCAGGAATGAAGTAAGGGACATCTGTCTATACACTGCAGGGCAGTATAAATGATGTCTACATTTCAGCTCAAATGTAGTAACGTGGTGGCCCATCATCAGGATAAGAACACAGACTTTTTACATCACACTGTGTCTCCATTATTCATAGATAAAGGCTACTTATCACAACAACAACATAGGGAGGTTCTCAGTAAGCCTATGGGTTGAATCAAACTGGTCTAGGATGAAATATGTGTCAGAGCTATCTCAGTTTATTGACTCCCCTCTTCTTTTATTCATGTATTTATTGCCTCAAAGATGAGGGATTGATAAGTAGAAAAAGAGTGAGCATTGTCACTCGATGAAAACAATGGAAAGTGAGTGCACAGAGTCCAGTTTTCAAAAAATGAGCAAAGTTTCACATAAAGCTTTACAACCTCGCGAGTGTTGTAACAAAGGTTTGCCAGGCTACATCTGGAAACCTGCGGCACTCGTAGGTTTCCTTCTTAAAAAACCCTTGTGAACTCCATTTTTGCACTAACAAATATACATGCCTATATTTGCTCCTATAAAATTCTTCCAGGGAGAAAATATTTACCACATATTGGTAGCATTTTGAATTTGTTTCCTTTCCCTTCCCATTCTCCAATTGGACATTTCTGACCTTTTCTAGGGTTTGTGGAGAAGTCTGTGATAGGTCACCATTCAGGTTTGTACTGTGCACAAAGCGACAGGGCATTCTGTCGCTGAAACACCCACTCCCTGCTCCTGAAGTCTTTACTCTCACTATAGTGTTTGTACAAAACCAACTTATCTGAAGCCCAAAAGTAGTTTTGCGCTTGTAAAAAAGACTATTTGCATGTGTTAAACTAGCTTAGCCACACACAAGTAGTTCTGTGAATGCGGTCCTTAGGCTGTATCTCTCACCCATCATCCTCGTCACCAGCGCTCTTAACATCCTCTGGTTGAAAGAAGGCCCTTCAAAAACAAAACATACATGAATAAAACTCACTTACCTGCAGCATTGATTTCGGATGAGGTAATTCTTCTCCTTGATAAATTTTTATGTAAGCCTGAAAGATTGAACAAAAGCAAAGACAAATATTGACATATCTTATTTGTGTTGTAAATCTATATTCCCATATGGTAGTATGTGTTTTACTTTAAACTACTACTGTAGAGAATGAGGATTTAATGCACTGATGGTTAATGTCATCACACGGTGCTTTTGAACTGTACTTTTCAAAGTAAAACAACTGTTACACACAGTAGATTGATAAACACTGTTCATGCTCTACTGTTACATAATACAAATGTTGCCCACAATTTGGTACACGAAATACTAGAAAACTCAACTTTTTCACAAGCATGAGCTCTTGGTGCCAATTTGACAACTTTTAAGTTGCTAAAATGTAAATCAACAATCTGGGATTTCAATAACAGTACCTACTCCAAGAAAAATCTTTGTAAATGAGGCCATTATTACTCACAACTCCAAAATTCTAGGCATATTGAAACTCTTCTTTCTATGTTCACTTTGAAGAGCCTTCTAGCCATAATGTTGGTATGTTCTCATGCACATAGTAAATGTATAGAACAGCTACAGGTAGCTACTTCACAAATTATGGCTAACTCCCTTTGGAACAACAAAAGGCACATTGTGCATAGCAAATTGTGTGTTAATAGGTTCCATGCACACAGTTATTCTGTCAATTTGCTAGAATTGTTTCAGGGTTTGGAAGAATCATTATTTAAACCAATGAGGCAAGAATATGAGCATCTCTGGAGAAGAAATACCCAATTTATAGTTCATGACCTTGTCAGGAGTCCTACAATGTAAACTAACAGTCTTTCAACCAAAGGCTTGATACCCATTTTACAGTTGCATTTTGGTTGAAAATATTCGAAACCTTTGTAAAAAGATGAAAAATGAAATGTTTTTATTAAAGAATTTCTTTAGGATAACAGTACCTTAAAATACTCCACAAGTCCACGACAGGTGATTTTATTTCCATTGATCTCCTTGATATCCAGGTTCTCAGGACTAAGTAGCCAAGGAATTAATACCTTCAAGTTTCTAATGAACTCTTCGTCTATCTCTACAAGTCAAACCAAAATAAATATGTCAGTAATAAAACCTCTAGCAATGGCAGGCTTCAGTTCAGACAAACTGCAAGAAATGTGTAGCTTACTACAGGCTATGGAAATATGGATGGTTTATTTTATGTAATTTAATATTCTGGCATAATGGCGTTCTACCACTATGGGGTAATTAGGAGTTTTACATTGTTAATGAGTACAATTACCTAAAACCAGCTAGAAGACCATAACTCTAAGAAAAGAAGAGTAAGGTTAGCATTTCACTAAAAAGTGTGAGGGGAGGGTTAGAAAAAAAAAGGAGAAGAAAGATGGGAAGAAAGTATAGACCAGGTGAAGATTGGGAGCTGGGAGAAGGTCTCAGATTAGTTCAAGAATAGATGGTAAAAGATAAGTTCTGATGTTCAGAGAACATTACTTCCTGGCTAAACTCTCCGCTTGGGGGAAGGTGTAAATCAGAGCATAAGTTGTTCTAAATCTAAATGCTTCAATCTGCAGAGCATTCCTGCGGAGATGTCTCCAGAGATCTGAAAGAGAGTAGAGAGGGAGGGAGGACTGTTCAAATGTATTGTTTAAATGTGATCCTTACATCAAGTGGTAGCCAATGAAACTCTCAGACAAGAGAGGGACATGAAACTTAAAAAAAAATCTTTTATTAGAGATAATCAATTTGGCTGCACAATTAAAGATGGTTTTAAGATGAGCCAGGTGTGACTGAAGAGCTGCGGCCTGAATGAAGTTGCCAAAATCATGTCTGAGAATCACCAGGATGTGGACCACAATTTTCTCTTGTTCCTTAAGAATGAGATGTTTCACTTTTTTAAAGGATTGGAAGAAGTTGGCAGCATTAGCCCCACTGTTGTTGTAAAGTTGTAGTGCAATAAGGGTCCAGGGAAAAGCTGAGGGATTTCACAGAACTCAAAAAGTTGTAGTGAAATCATTGTGTGGTGTGTTAAAGTATACCGCAGGGCATCCGAACATCCGGGGAGGTGTAGTCTCCTAGTTTCACCAGCTGGTGACAATTGGTGACAAAAGATGAGAAACATTTGAGAACAAGGTGCAAATAAGTGTGGAGTGGTCAACTGTGTCAACGACTGCTGGTAAGTCAAGAAGAACAAACAGACAGAAATCTCCTCCATTTTGTATGTGGTCTTCATTGTGCAGAACTTAGAGTTGCTTTTCGGAGCTGTAGCATGCAATGAAAGTTTAACTGGTGATTAGATAGCAATTACTCTTTGTTGATGTTTTAGGCATCGTCTGATTCTATACTTTGGTGGCTATAACTCTATTGAGGTTGTTTTTTAAATGTTTTATTTATTTATTTATTTATTTATAGAGCGCAGCATTCATCCCGAAGGATATCACGGCGCGAGTTAGCTAGAGCTCATGGTAGGGCCGCCGATGGAAGTGGAGGGACTGTCAGATATTAGGCCTTGGGGAACAGATGAGTTTTAAGTTTCTTTCTAAATACTGTGTAGTCAGCCGTGAGGCGTAGGTCTTGGGGTAGTTCGTTCCACTGCTTAGCTGCAAGATATGAGAATGAACGTCCTCCTGTCCTCACTTTCCTTAGGCGTTTTATCCTGGCCTGCGCTTGGTGGCGTGACCTTAAACATCTCGTAGGGACGTAGAATTCAATTTTGTTCTGTAGAATTCTAGGGCCACAGTGGTGCAGGGCCTTGTGTGCATGACTGAGCAGCTTGAATAATGCTCTTTGGCGCATGGGTAGCCGATGGAGCTGTTTCATGCACATCGATGCTAAGCTCAGTCTGCTTTTATTGCACACCAGTTTGGCCGCAGCGTTTTGTAGTACCTGCAGGCGTGTAAAAAGATACTCTGCCATGCCTACAAACAGTGCATTTCCATAATCTAACTTGCTGATAAGCAGAGCCTGCGTGACTGTTGGATTTCACTATACATGTATTAACTGTGGAAACAATATCTTATGGTATCGGTCCTTCTGTCAATAAGGGCTTACTAACAGTATTTCTCCAAATGTCTTAGCTGTAGATTGAGTTTGCCTCCTGCAAGCTCTGTGAGAAATGGTTGATGGAACCTGCGTGGTACCCTAGCCTCTCTGACCAACAGGATATGATTGATTGTCTTCCTCTCCTACATTCCCGCCTAGGAAAAGTTTCACAGATCCTAAACTCTTTAAATATCAGAACAGTTAAGTTAAATTGTGGGTCTTTTTCCCTCCTTTCACCCTCTCTGCAACAATAAGACAGTTTACCCAGGCCTCCTTTTTCACCAATTAACATATAGTGAATTTATTATAACGTTCCTGCTCCTATCAAGCTGGCTAAAGCTGAGTGTCATCAACTCATATTTCAAAATATAGACCATGCTGTTTCACGACTTTAGCTGCCAGATGCATGTAGGGACTGAACATGTGTGGGTGAAACTGAGAGCTCGGTGACACCTAACATCTACACTTTGCTTTCGATAGCCAATATATGTGTATCTTTCAGATGGAACTGACTTAATCCATTGAAGCAGTTAGCCAGTTCCCTTCAACCACACGTTTTCTTTGCAGCAATACCTAGTAGACAGTTGCAGCTAAGGCAGTGGAGCACGCCATTCTTCACACTAGTCATCCCAGTCAGGTACAAAGGCATTCACACACATGAGAGAGTCAATGGCTCTTCACTTGCACAGTAGGTCAGTGAATTAAATTAAGGCTTAAGGCCTCAGATAGGTCAATATAATTCTGTTTATTTATGGATAGAAGTTGCACAGTTCTTTAAGATGGTAATTGCATAGATCCATTCAGCCATTAATTTTGCATGATTTCCAGAGAAATCGCCTTGATAGAGGTAGCATAGTTCTTTATGATGCCCGTTACATACATTGTCTTGTACAGTCTGTCTCTAGGCCAATTTGAGTAGGAAAACCACAGAGACAGGCAGAGGCCAAAATTCGAATACTGTGCGTTACGCCAGATACCAACCGAACGAGTGCCTAATTACAAACTACAAAACAGAACATACATTTTACTAAAACTACCAACGGACCGTAGAAAACAATATAAAATACTAAGGATTCGAGAAAAAAAGCCCTAGGCTTGCAAGCTGCAAGGGGTGAAACATATGTTGGCTGTTTATGGAGCTATGCAACTAACATCATAAAGAACTGTGCAATCTTTGTGAAGGCAATTCCTCTGAAATCATGCAAAATGAATAGCTGTGTATGGATCTATGCAACTAACATCTTAAAGAGCTATGTAACTTCTATCTGAGTGATTCCTTTGAAAATCATACAAATAAATAAATAAGAATGATGGACAGAATCAACAATCAAGAATTTTAGTTCTTATTATTTTCACCTTAACATATGATTCTACATTATGTATTGTATATAGAGCATTGTTGACATTTCATGATTCAAGGTTAATATAAAGTAAGAAGTGTTATTATTATTGGGGAAAAGACACTCTTCCATTAGCACAATTGACTATAAATATCAAGGGAACAAGAGGATTAAATCGGTCCATCACACTTCCTCCCATATCATGAGTCTAAACAACAATGTATGACATTCTGGAAAAGACATCACCTAATTTCTTTTTAAAAAACATTTTATTGGGGTTTCAAGTAACACATTTGACATACATTTCGTTACGTTGCCGTAATCATTTTCAACATAGTGTCATCATGGCGAGAAACTTTGCATCTATTCTATATTTATGGGTAAGATTACATGGTACTAGTGCCAATACTCATCCCCTTATCTACCCCAACATCCCACTCCCCCCCCATCAGCAGATTCTCCAGCAGCCATCTTATATTTGTAGAAACTGTTAGGTTGTGAGTTGAACTTAATCTTCGTGGCCTACTCCCCTGCCCCCCCCCCCCCACTTAACAGTTTTCCTCTCTGCCGTCTCCCAGTGTAGGAATATATCCGAGGCCCTTCTCTAAAGTCCTGTGTCTTCCTCCTCCACCGCCCGTGGTTCTGGGGTCCCTCGTGGGGACTCTCCCGTCGGGGTCGTCACCCCCGAAGTTAATTCCGGCTCCGTCAGGCTATTTATCAGGGCCTCCCAGGCAAGAGCTCGCTCCAATGCCCCAATCCCTTTCTTGGCATTCCAAAGGAGGACCCTCCCCTCGCATGCCACCCATTTCTCTAGTTCAGCCTTCCAAGTGAGGCTTTTTAGACCCCCAGGGGATTTCCAATGTCGCGTGATCTCACGCTTCGCAAGGGCGAGGGCCAAATCCTGAAATCGACTGGTGACCCAATTCTTAGCATTGTGTGGGAACAATCCCAATAGGCAGTGAGCAGGAGTTGGTGAGATCGGTCGATCTATTGCCCCCCCAATGGTGGTTGTTACTTCTTCCCAAAAGGCCTGTGACCCAGGGCATATCCACAGCATGTGAAGTAGTTCCGCACCCACCTCTCCACATATCTGGCATTTCGCATCATCCCTCTGAAAAAACTTGTTTATCTTTCCAGGGGTGAGGTAGGCTCTGTGCAATATGAAAAAATTAATTAGTCGGAAGCGGGCAGTTCTCGAGGATTTGGGGATGCCCCCCAATACGTTTTCCCAGGATTTGTCATCTATAGGGATATTCAGGTCCTCCGTCCAGCTATTCCACAGTTTAGTCAGTGGTTGTGTCGTATCCCTCCATATAGGCATGTGACTGCTTTGATTCTACTTCCCCCAGTGCCCAAGTACCCACAAGTGGCATGCGGAGGGGGCTCAACGAGTCCCAATCTCCAATGTGCTCTAATCGCCCCACTAGTCCCACGTGCAGCAGAAAATGTCCCTGGTGCAGGTCATAACCTTCTCTGAGGTCCTCAAATGGCATGAGTTCTCCCTCGCTGTACAGATCACCTATTCTCGTTACTCCTGCCGTTTCCCAGTCTTCAAGTCCCACACATGTTGCTCCATGAGGAAGCACCCTGAGTGCGGCTATGGGGAGGTCTGGTGAGTATGGGAATTTGGTCTTTGTTTTTCGGAGAACTCGTCTCCAACACCGTCTGGCTATCATGATCACTTCAGTATCTTCGGGGGTGTCCCCACCCCTTCCCAACAGCAGCTTCCACAGAGTCCCCAAGTCTGGAGCAAATGGGTCCACCTCTCGGGACTGAGATTGGAGGTCTCCTATCCACCTCGCCACCCACTGTAGCTGGGCCGCTAGGTAGTATTGCTCAAAATCTGGGACCACTAATCGGCCCTCCCGTGTTGGTCGTTGCATTGTTCTAAGTGCGACCCGCCTCCGACCTGTGCCCCACAGGAAAGATGTAATTATAGAGTGCAAGTCTGCGGGCCATTTCGGGGGTATCCATATTGGCAGTGTCGTGAAAAAGTATAATAGTCTTGGCTACGCCACCATTTTCAGGAGAGCTACTCTCCCAGCTAGTGATAGTGGGAGTCCCTTCCAGAATTCCATTTTGGTCTTCAAGGACCTCAGAGACTTACCTAGGTTTCCCTCAAGTATGTCAGCTTGGGCATAGTATAGTTTCACCCCCAGGTACTCCAGACAGTGGGGTTCCCACGTGAGAGCTCCCAGCTCCGCCACGGGGGACCTAGCAGCCGTCAGTGGAAACAATTTGGACTTACGCCAGTTAATTTGCAAATCGGACATTTCTGTGAATTCACCAATCAGCGCCTTAGCACCTGGTAGATCCTCCTGTGCATTACCCAGGAAGAGCAATAGATCCTCCGCGTAAAGGGCAATATAATGCGTTTTAGTCCCTTGACCTATCCCTTGATAGCGCTCCCCTGTGCGGGCCAGGGAGGACGTAGGCTCCATGGAAAGGGCAAAGAGGAGCGGCGAGAGGGGGCATCCCTGTCGAGTCCCCCGCTCAACTCTGCAGCTCTCCGAGATCGTTCGCCCTGATCTAATTCTAGCCGTTGGTCCCGAGTAAAATAATCTGACCCATGCAGAGAATCCCTGCCCCATCCCCATTCTGTCTAAGACTCCATATAAAAATCCCCACTCTAGACTGTCAAAAGCCTTTTCTATGTCTACTGCGAAGACCACTTCTTCTTCGTTCTTTCCTATACTTCCTCTAGTCATAAGGGCTATGAGCCGTCTGATGTTAAGTGCTGTATTACGACCTGGGATAAATCCTGCTTGGCCTTAATGCACTAGGGTCGACATAAGCGGTTGGAGTCTCATGGCCAGTATCTTACTTAGCATTTTAAAATCTAAATTTAACATCGCTAATGGCCTGTAGGCGTCACATTCCGTGGGGCTCCTACCGGGCTTAAGAAGTGGGACAATCAGTGCTTCCCAGGTGGCCCTGGAAGTTGGCCTTCCTCCAGGGCTGCCTCGTTTACTTCCACTAATCTGGGTGCCAGTTCCTCAGCATACACAGCGTATAGTTCGATGGGGTTCCCATCCGTCCCCAAAGGCGTTTTACCTTTAGCAAGACTCTTAATTGCCACCTTTATTTCCTGTATATTAATGGGGGCTCCTAAGGTCTCAGCCTCCTCAGCATCTAAAGCAAAAAGTGGAATTGCATTCAAGTACTCCCCAATTGCGTCAGTCCCCTGCCCCGCCCTGGATCTATATAGCGTGGTGTAGAATTCTAGGAATCTTCTGTTGATGTCCTCCTGTCTATATAGTACATGCCCTTCCGAGTCCTCCACAGCCAAGACTGGGGTACCCCTCGGGCCGGATTGGCCAGCCATGCCAGCAGGGGACCAGTTCTGTCCCTCTCCGCGTGTGTGCGCTCCATGTACCTCTTGTAATCGAAACTGCGCAGTCTTTCTGTTTGTTTGGCTACTTCCTCCTTAGCGTCCAATAGGGCAGTACCCAAGTCTGGACGCCCAGGTCTTCGTTTCTCTAGCGCGCGCCAAGACCGGGGTACCCCTCGGGCCGGATTGGCCAGCCATGCCAGCAGGGGACCAGTTCTGTCCCTCTCCGCGTGTGTGTGCTCCATGTACCTCTTGTAATCGAAACTGCGCAGTCTCTCTGTTTGTTTGGTTACTTGCTCCTTAGCGTCCAATAGGGCAGTACCCAACTCTGGAAGCCCAGGTCTTTGTTTCTCTAGTGCGCGCAATGACCTGTCTGCCGTCTCAAGGTCAGCTTCTAGGGTGCGTCTCACTCCTATGGAGGTCGCCATGCATTTGCCCCTCAGCACCACCTTAAAGGCGTCCCATTCCGTCAGTCTGGAGTTAGTCGTGTTTGCATTTGCTGTGAAATAACTCCCTATGCACTCCCTGATCTCCTCCCAGAAAACCTGATCCTCAAGTGTCTCGGGTTTGAGTCTCCACATTGGTATACTCTGACGCATTTGTCCCCACCTGAGGTGGAGTAGAGTTGGATTATGATCGGATAGGGTACGTGTTAAGTATTCCACTGCCTGGATCTGAGCATGTATATCCGGAGAACACAAAAACGTATTGAGCCTAACATGTAGGTCGTGGACCGACGAGTAAAAAGAATAATCTCTGCCCTCAGGATTTAGGCGCCTCCAGGAGTCAACCAAGTCCCATCTGTCCAGCCATCCCTGAAATGCCCTGGACACTTTAGTCACAGGAGTGTCTCTCAGCTGTGGGTGTGACTGATCCCTCTGGGGACCCGCTAAACAGTTAAAGTCCCCACCAACAATAACAGACCCTGGTAGATATGTTGCCAGAACGCCCGTGAGCCTGGACAAGAACGTCCCTTGCTCTGTGTTAGGACCATATATGCTCACAATCGCTATGTCACGACCATCTAGCCTGCCCCTTACCGCCACGTATCGAGCCTCTGGGTCTATTACCTCCCCAGTGCATTGAAACGGGACCCCAGCTCTGACCCAGATCAAAACTCCCCTAGCAAAGGTAGAGTATGATGTGTAATATAATTGACCTCTCCATCTTCGCTGGAGCGCCTTTCCCTCGCGCCCAGTCAAATGGGACTCCTGTAGGTGTGCAATATGGACTCCCCTTCTCTTCAAGTAGGACTGAATTTTATACCGCCGTGACATAGTATGCATTCCTCTTATGTTCCAGGAAATTATCTTGTATGTTTGGTGTGTAGCCATCAGTGTACATCATATGTGTTTCCCATTAAGATCCGTCGGGCCACTGCTTCCAAACTCTGCCGGCAGGAGGGCGGCGCAAGCCCACACTTTATCAATGACTGGACTGTGAGGTCTGCAACCCCCTTAAACATAAATGCATAACAACCCCAACTCCCATTCCCCAGGACAAGCAGGCAAACTCTCCTCATCCAAACTTTCAAAAACCATATCCAACAATGGAAAGAGTGGGGTGGAGTAGGCCATCCTCCTATTTGGTATATTAGAAAGTGTAGCTCCGCCACACTCTCACCCATCCAGTGCGTTGAACAGTCTGTAAATTGTCCCCACCCGGGTAGTGTACTGCTCCCTCCCCTTCTCTCTCTCTCTTTCCCCCCGCCACCTACTAGTCAGTGTCAATGGGGACTTTTCCCTCTTTCATGTCCCTTCCTTCAATAATACTTGCGGTTTTGTGATAGTCAAATTATTTCATCCGCTGTGGCCGGAGTGACCACTGGTAGCTCCTGACTAGCGCCCTCCATTGTGCTGTTGCTGAGATCTGAATCTGAGTCTCGTGTTTCCTCCCTCACAGGGGTAGTGGCCCCACTGGAGCCGGATGCGCTTAAAGATGCCAACGCTGCCATGATCTGTTCTTGTTCTCGCTGCTTCTCAGCTCTGGAAGGGACAGCCAAGGATCTACTGCGACCCCTCCGTGGTTGGGTGACCCCTCTCTTCAGTTGCTTTTGAGAGGTTCTCCCATTCGCCTGACCTTCAATCCAGTCCCATGCCTCCTGTGGGGAACTAAAGAAGACAGAGCCCATTGGGGTCACAATTCGTAGTCGGGCCGGAAATATCATCGCGTACTGGATCTCCATTTGTCTCAGCTTCTTCTTAACGGCCAGATAAGACGCCCTTTGTCGTTGGATTTCCCTGGAGAAATCCGGGAATAGCCTGACCGTACTGTTGTCTACTGTCAGAGGTTCCTTCTTCTGGGCCTGTGCAAGTATATGGTCTCTGTCCTTGTAGAATAACAATCGTGCCACTACAGGACACGGTGGTCCCCCGGGGGGGGCTTCGCAGGGACCCTATGCGCCCTCTCCAGTGCAAAAAAGAGGGACAAACCTTCAGTTGCCACCTTTTCCCTGAACCATTTCTCCAGGAAGGACACCATGTCCCGTCCCTCAAGTTTCTCCGACAGCCCGGTGAGGCGCACAGTGTTGCGGCGCGATCGATTTTCGGCGTCTTCAGCTCTCATGGATAAGATCTTCACTTGGGCCTCTACCGCTTTTAGCCTGTCCGTAGCCGTATGGTTTCAAGCTCTCCATATCTGTTTCGACCGTGGTTACTCTCTTGGTCAACCGCCGATGGTTGGCTCTGAGTAGGCCCATTTCTTCTTGAACTGTATCTATTTTATTCTCCACTGCGAGTCTCGAGGCGGTTATGGCCTGGAGGATATCCTGGATCGTTGGGGCTGCTGGTTCTTCTACCTGCGACGCATGAGTGGGGGCCGGGGCCGAACTATCCTCTGAGTCTGTCAGGCTTTGGGACGGAGGATCGACTTCCCTGCACTTGTTCGTTTTCCCCATCTTCGTCGTCGTCCCTGAGACACTAGGCGGGGCAGCTCTCTCACATTCAATGGTCCGGGGTAAGACACAAGGGACAGTCGTATGCGTCTCTCCACTTGACCCCCTCTCAGAAACTCGCACCGCTCTCAATGCAAATCCTCTTATCTCTCAAACAGCCGTTCCCTCCCCAGTTCGTGCGGACCAGGAGTCCGGAATGGGCCCCAGTTCCACAAAACCAGTCCCAAAACCAGTCTCTATGTGGATCCATCTGACTGTGGTTGATTCTTACAAGGGGTCAACAGCTCCCCCAGCTTCCTTCATCTCTAGGTGTGGGCTTCTCTCCCATGGCTAGCCATATCGTGCTACTGTACCCAGGGCAGTCAGTGGGCTCTGTGACTTGCTAGATATAATCCTGGCTTTTACTGTGCGCTTGAGGATGGGTTGCAATGTCTCTCGCTAGTGTGCTCTCAGCCTCCGCCGTAGAGCGTTTCTCTGCGCTGCTAAGTCCTCTCTCCTGGCATCTCTTTAGGATGGGGAATCCGCACCCCTGGGGCCCCCACGGTGCCAGCCCACTCCTTCAGGCACGTTGTAGTCTTCAGCGATCCCGGGCCTCCAGGGAAACAGAGCTTCCTCTTTAGTCTAGGCCCAGGCCCGGCGTCGCATCGCCGTCAATAAAGACCCTGAGGTTCGCCGAATGTGGCTCCGAATGCCCGGTCACCCCCGGGCCTCTCACGTGGGGGGGGGGGGGGGAGGCGCTATGCACTCCGGTGGCCCACTCTAAACCTTCCTTGAGGGTATCTGGGTCCTGGTATTTCTGCGCTATATCCAGTCTCACTCACTGCCCCTCAATGAAGTCGGTTGGGCCGCTCCCGTATTTTGCCCGTTGCTGAGCTGTTACGCCCCTTCTCCTGGCGCTTCTTCAAGGGGGGGGGAATCAAATCTCTCGGGCCCCCCACGGCGCCCACTCACCTCCTCCTGCAGGCTCCCGACCCCGGCGATCTCAGCCCCCACGGTTCACGGGACTCCTCGTCTGCATCTTTCTAGGTCCGGGGCCTCGCCCCCGCCCGCAAGGGTCTCCGAAGCGATCCTCGCTGTTCCCCGCTTACAGGATCTCGCATCTAGCGGGTGCAGCGCGAGCTCCTCGTCATCCCCGTTGCGGGCGCCGGCAGTCTCAGTCCTCCGCCTCGAGCTTCCAGGCCGACAGCAATCCTCTCTCTCTCTCCCCACTTCGGTGATTCACCTCAGCAGGTCCTCCTTCAGGATCATCCTCTGGCCTCGGTTCCGGACCCAATCTGCACCTCGCTGCCTTATTCTGTTTAGTCACGGGGACGGATCACTCCCTCCACAGACTCTTGCCACTTTACACCTCTTTATCGGCGTCAGGGCCCTCTCAGCGACTTATCTCCCGAGGGCTGCCGCCATCTTGGGTGTTAGCCGGGCGGCGCTCGCGGGCTCAGTTTTTGGGCTTACCCGCTCGCTGTTTTATCCAAGACAGCAGGTCCGGGTCCCCAGCGTAGTGGGGGGTCTTGGTGAGGGGTAGATGGGCTCCCCACTGGGTATATATTTGCAGGATGGGACTGAATGGGATTGGCCGGCAGAGCACCACGAGGAAGGCTCCTACTCCATCGGCAGGTGGCCACGCCCCCGAAAGGACATCACCTAATGAGGCTAAAAGTCACCCTCTGGTGATTCTCCATACTACATCCTAAGGTGTTCCTTATCTAGATGGCATGTTTAATCATTGGTCATGCTCCATATTGAGTGGGGTGTGCAATTTCCAAAGGACTCCATCTGGAGCTCTTCTTTGGATATTTTTTCAATACGTTCAATGATCTGAGAGACCAATGAAGCATAATCCCTTCAAAGAAAGGAGGTAGCCGTGTTGGGTTTTAGATTGGCTGTTACAGTTAAAATTGCCAATGGATAAGAGGTATGCTTTTTTAACTTTGCTTCTGGCCACACCACGCTGCTTGCGAGTTTCAACACACACGGGTAGCCTAACGTTATCGATATCATACATAACCAAAATAGGAGACCCAACATCCTTGAAAGGTAATAAAACATCCCAGTGAACTTTAGCCACCACACGGCTATGTTATGAGTTTCTCAATTTCTTTGGCTGACACAGCTACCAACACATTATAGAGCCCTGAAGAAGTCTCTGCTAAGGGACAAAGCACGTTGGCTACATAGAAGAAAAGTTTTTAAATGGATAAGATGGAACCCTTTTCAGAAAAACTCTGATGGAGTCTGTGCAGTATGTAAATTCGAGTAATTTATAATGCTTACATATCTGCTATGATGAATGGTGGGTGCTGATCATCCTTTTGTAGAATGCTTTTTATTCTTGATTGTTGAATCCATGATAACATTATAAGAAAAGGGGGAGGACGAGTATGCATAATCATCCCATTGGTCCAACAAAATATCGTTGACATGTTTCTGCCCGAATAGCCCAACAGCACCTGTGGCATACATCAGGTCCTTATAGCAGAAATCATAACCAAGTAAGCCCTGTCATAAGGAAACATTATTTTAATTCAGCCTCACAATCAGCAGTGAAGTGCATGCATACAGATATGTGCATATAAAGTTCGCTTTGGAACTTACTGGAGTTCTTTTCTTAGTAGGATCCTAACAGTAGCTGTTGGTCAGGGCCCCATGGGGTGCCGGGAGCTGGTATACTCCTATGTCAAACAGTCTTGTGGGATATTTGCCGGCTTTTGTACCTAAAGAACTTGAGTTTGCTCGCCCCAAATGTACCCATGAATCTGCAAATTATACACAGATAACGTGTTGACATTTTATTAATTTGGTGTTTGATTTACATTGGCTAAACTTGATATGCCTGGGAGTCCAGACAGCAATAATAAACTTCACAGGTGTATTGGTCTGGCATCTTTTTAATGGTCTTAAGGATGGTCCTTTAGAGTGGTAGCACCTACAGCGCACCTGACCAATATAAGTGATGAGCACAGTACAGGGGCCATAGTAAAAGGCTGAAAACCACCCAACACTGGATAGGCAGGGACAGCGCCAAGACGTAGTAAAGATGGCAAGGGTAGCAACACTATACGCGAGTCAGGAACTTAAAATAGTATCTCTTTTCTGTATCTCTTCCTGTCTCTACCTGTTTGAACACCAATAATAAGAAACACAGGTGGACAGTCTAAATTACTGACAAAGATCCTTTTACTGTTGCTCCTGTGAGTTAATCACCACAACCTTTCTTTTTTTTTTCAAAATCTGTTAGTCTGTTGTTTCTTTGTTTCCTTCCTGTTGCCATACACATGCATACCAGTCAGGTAATTAGGATTATAATAAATATATAACCCAGCCAGAATGTTCCATTACTTTGGACGGCTTGTTACCATGTGAACTTTGCAGGTAGAATGTTGCACTGGTTGTCTATCCTGGCTTTAGCTATTTACATTTAGAGCTTTACTAAGCCCATAAGGCATACATATGAAATGTAGTGTCTGCATACGGCATTCACTTTGAGTTACATGGAAGGAGTCATAGTCAATCTGTCCACTTGACACCTCCACTTGCGGGGACAATGAAAATTGTAGCCTAAATTAATTGATCCGTTCCCAATCAAGAAGAAAATGAATCAGGGAATGAATTTGCATGTTTTTATTGTATTTCTTTTTAAATGTTTTTTACATTGTACCTTTTATGGTTCTATTGAACCGAAATAAAGGAAATATGAAGATGAATCCAGGAACAGTGCATTTAATCCTGCCTTCCCCTTGCTTTCACTCAAGACTCCATGCGCATCTTATTGAACCGTGACCCTTTCTAGGTGGAAACCTGAAGTCTGAAGAGAAGATCAGAGCTAGTTGGGCTTAAAAAGAATGTGGAACACCACCTGCAGCTGCCGCCATGAGAAAACTATGTGGTTGTTCAGGGACATTGCTGCCAAACTGCAGTAATACACCTCACCTAGCAAATAATTTGCAGCACTTTGGTCACATTCCCATTTCAGTTGAGCATCAGAAAAACACACTTGTGATGCAATGTGATATCCCTGCACCTAGGCATTTGAAAGCATGTTGAGCTGGTGTCTGCGTCTCAGTGGCATGTGTGCAGTCACATTTTATCATTCTATTGTTGAGATCACTGGTGTAGACATGCCCGGATGGGAATCGCTGCTGTTGCTATTGTGGAGTTAAGATTACCAAATCTGGAATTTTCAATGTCAATGTACGTTTTTAGCTTTTTGGACCTTGCATGCCGCTATATGCAGGCATTTTACATGAACTGAGAGAGGTCCTGTCTGAAGACAACACCTGCATGTGAGGTTGTGTGTGCCTCTGAGCTGGGGATCCACCCAGAGGACACCGGCCATGGTGCACTCTTGATCCAAAAGGCATGCTTGTCAGATAGCTATATCCATTCAGCATCAACAGTCCCTATTTGGTCTGACAGTATGTGTGCTGTCCAACAGCAAACAGTTACAGTGCCACAAACTATCACATACCACAAATTCACATGTGCAACACAGGTTTTTCTCCAGGTCACGTATCAGAGACACCAAGGTCACACCATTCTGATATGTATGTGAGTTGCATATACATACATAGGGGCCACCTTACAAAGCTAAATTTACACATGTGTAAATATACACGTGTAAATTTACTCTTACGCTTTGGAGTAAATGTACCACTTTTGGCTAATTATAATTAACAGTGAAGAGAAATAACATCCCAAGGACAAAATAAGACAGCTTAGGTTCACACAAATGCAGATTCACTCAAACTATTCCGTCCCTCAAAAGGGGAAAGTCCACACACTGATTGTATTACTAAGATTCCACCAGGTCCAAGAGTGTAGTATCAAAAGGCTTTATTTATAGGTATAAAAAATCCACGATCATAGTTCGAACATTACAAATCACAATAAAAAGCCGCCAGTCTCATATAATCTTTAAAAGGCATGCAAACACAATATATTTAAAAAAAACAATCATACACAATACAATAAATCAAATAAACAATAAGCACTAATTAGTTATTCTTTCAATATAACGAATGATAAATCATAAAAACAATATATCGACTAACAATACAATCACATGATACACAAAAAACATACATTTAAAAAAAGTTCATAACTACTAACAGGGAGGCCCTATTTGCACAGTTCAAAGTACTGTTACACAACCTGATCCAACTTCTTACGTAGAGTTCCTATTATTATTATCACTCCTTGTTAATTTTTTGCGATAATCTCTCTTGTATTTGGATTCAGTACAAGTGCAGCGTCAACGCGTTTCGGTGGGCGTGGAATTATAACCTCCACCTTCCTCAGGACAACAAAATGTATCAGGGATTGACAACCTCCCTTTCATATAAAATTATGTGTGAATCAAATCTAAAGGAGGAAAATGGGAAAAAGAAAATATACAAAGATACATTTTTAGTGTTCTTCCCCAATCCAACACGAAGATTTTTGTACAGAAACAATACTATCTATACATATTTCATGTTTTATATCAGAAAAAAAAAAAGTCAGAACATGAACATAAATCCCAAGCAGGGGCAAGCACAAATCAGACACCTCGGGTATCTGTATAGTACACTCATCAGGTATGCTGGATCGTAGTTAATAAATCCTTAACTATACCATTCACACAGTACTTCCATGCACAGTTACTATAATTCCATTCACTTCAAACAAGGTTCTAATGGTTGGCTCAAATAAGTCTCCACTCACCATGGATAAGTGATGTGTTACTTAATTACGTTAGAATAATACGTTTTGGTTAAAACAGCCTGTATTTTTCCTTTCTTGTATCTTGTCAAGAAGTTCCTGTCCTCAATTCTAAAAGAAAGGATATTATATCTATATAAACACTGCATAATTTATAAATTGAATTAATATCCTTTTCATTAATTCCTTCTTGGTAACATGCTCTTACCTGAGAAACAGATATTTATTTTGTGGACGATATGTTGAAGGTATTAAATTCCCAATCAACCAATCCAGGGAAGGTACTCTCAGTGCCGGTGTTTTGTACAACCGGAAATATAATAGTACACTGAATCCTTTTTCGCAGTGGGGAGGACTTTAGATGGTGGCCGCAAGCTAATATCCTCTTTATATGGATAACCCCACCGGGTACAGGTATATGGTAAAGAGGAGGTTAGCTTGCGGCCACCATATAAAGTCCTCCCCACTGCGAAAAAGGATTCAGTGTACTACTATATTTCCGGTTGTACAAAACACCGGCACTGAGAGTACCTTCCCTGGATTGGTTGATTGGGAATTTAATACCTTCAATATATCGTCCACAAAATAAATATCTGTTTCTCAGGTAAGAGCATGTTACCAAGAAGGAATTAATGAAAAGGATATTAGTTCAATTTTAAAATGATGCAGTGTTTATATTGATATAATATCCTTTCTTTTAGAATGGAGGACAGGAACTTCTGACAAGATACAAGAAAGGAAAAATACGGGCTGTTTTAACCAAAATTTATTATTCTATCATCATTAAGTAGCACATCACTTATCCATGGTGAGTGGAGACTTATTTGAGCCAACTATTAGAACATTGTTTGAAGTGAATGAAATTAGAGTAACTGTGCATGGAAGTACTGTGTGAATGGTATAGTTAAGGATTTATTAACTACGATCCACCATACCTGATGAGCGTACTATACAGATACCCGAGGTGTCTGATTTGTGCTTGCCCCTGCTTGGGATTTATGTTCATGTTCGGACTTTTTTTCTCTCTGATATAAAACATGAAATATGTATAGATAGTATTGTTTCTGTACAAAACTCTTCGTGTTGGATTGGGGAAGAACACTGAAAATGTATCTTAGTATATTTTCTTCTTCCCATTTTCCTCCTTTAGATTTGATTCACACGTAATTTTATATGAAAGGGAGGTTGTGAATCCCTGATACATTTTGTTGTCCTGAGGAAGGTGGGGGTTATAATTCCACGACCACCGAAACGCGTCGACGCTGTACTTGTACTGAATCCAACTACGAGAGAGATTATCGCAAAAAATTAACAAGGAGTGATAATAATAATAGGAACTTTACGTAAGAAGTTGGATCAGGTTGTGTAACAGTACTTTGAACTGTGCAAATAGGGCCTCCTGTTAGTAGTTATGAACTTTTTTTAAATGTATGTTTTTGTGTATCATGTGATTGTATTGTTAGTCGATATATTGTTTTTATGATTTATCATTCGTTATAATGAAAGAATAACTAATTAGTGCTTATTGTTTATTTGATTTATTGTATTGTGAACGAATAGTTTTTAAAAAAAAATATTGTGTTCGCATGCCTTTCAAGGATTATATGACACTGGCGGCTTTTTATTGTGATTTGTAATGTTCGAACTATGATCGTGGATTTTTTATACATATAAATAAAGCCTTTTGATACTACACTCTTGGACCTAGTGGAATCTTAGTAATACAATCAGTGTGTGGACTTTCCCTTTTGAGGGACGGAATAGTTTGAGTGAATCTGCATTTGTGTGAACCTGAGCTGTCTTATTTTGTCCCTGGGACGTTATTTTTCTTCACTATTAAGTAGTGCCCTGGTCCCTTGGGTTGGAGGGCCCTCCTCTCTTTTTTTACCTACTATTTATAATTAAGTCCAACAACACACAAAATTCTTGGGTCTAAGAAAAACAACTTTGTCCGCAAAGAGAGACAGCAGGAAATGATCTCAGTGTACTTCTGGAGGGGTTCCTCAATTAGGACGTAATCCCATCACCCACCGAGGTGGCATGCTTCATCATCTGGGATTCCCCTCTTGACGGGGAACCCTAGCCCGCCAAGGGCTACAACCCCCTCACTGTGAGGGAGGAGCTCAGGGATGTTTTTTATTCCTAGTGACCTAAAGAAAAACTTATTAACAAAATAACAAATACCAAACCAGTAATCCCACTTTTGGTGTATCCAATTTACTGGTCATACCTGTGGAAAACAGAAGCAACAAAAGAAATCAAGGATGTATCTGTCTCTCAGAACCAACAAACAAACATATTTTTTAGCGACCATGTGAGAAACTGTCCTCATCCTTGGTTGTACTCATACATAGAAAGACAAAAACCAAAAGGAAAAAATTGCTTACCCGTCATTCGCAGATAAGAAGCCTCACCTCAACCTGGCAACAGCTCAGGGGGGAGGCACCGCTCTGGAAAAGGGAAGTTAACTGTGTCAAAAGATATGAAAATTCAAAAAGACACAGCTCCACAGTTACAGTTTAAAACCTGTTCACAAAGTAAATCAACAACTACAACTAAGTCTTATCAGTCTACATAATATGTCATAAGCAGCCCTAAAACTAGAGTATAATTACCAACCTTCATGTTAGATTGATAGAGGACCTGTTTCAGATGGTAAAATGTTTGCACTCTCAAAGCACAAGAGAGATTGTAACACCCAAAAGTGATGTGCCACTATAACCGGAAGAATATATAAGGGAACTAAGCATCGTAATGCCCCTTAGCAGTCTCTACGTGAGAGTTAAAAAAACTCACACAATACTGATGACCCAATTGCTGGACTACTCTCCCTACTAGTGCTCAAAAGGGTTACAATAGCCAACCTATGTTGTAGATAGGAGACGCACGAGCACATAGAAAATCGTGCGCTCACGGCCGCACACCCAGGATAAAACACTACTGGTGTGTCACACAGGTTAAAGCGCTTAATGTACAAAGAGATGCTCCGGTAAACATGAGGGTTATTTATCCCAAAAGACACACGAGTGAATACACTTTATCGTCCCTTCGTGAGTGCAAAGCCTCATTTCATTAAGAATTACACGCAAGGTGTATTTAGCTGACAAAAGCGTCCCTCCCACGAAAGACACGCGAGTGATTACACTTTAGCGTGCCCTTGTAAATGTAACGCCTCATTTAGTAGCAATTACAGACGAGGTATGTTAGCGGGCGAAAGCGTCCCTCCTATGTAATAAACAATGGCAGCCTGTACTAAAAGCGGCATACACGTAGCCCAAATCACCCTGCATGTGAATATGGGCCGGTATCAGACCAGGCTGAAGGGTACAAATTAAACACAAATATACGTTTCAAAGACGGGGTAGCCACATCTGTAATAACGCTTACCTATCCGTCGGTACCCCGGGCTTGCAACGAGATGGAACCGGAGGTATTCGGCGGTCCCAAGCGGGTGAGATTTATTGAAAAACGTCCAAACCACGTGACAAAATCACGTTAAGCTCTTGCTAGAAGTGCTGGGAATCGCAAAGCATGCTGGAATCGGTAGTCCCCAGCATGTAACAGCTGTGTTTGAGACTCTGCATATCAAAGCCTACCAAATTTTAAGTTACAAACGTGCCTGTAACCAACTGCACAGTTTATAACAAACGAGAATCATAAGGAATTTCAAACTAATAATGGAATTTTCTACTGACTTCACTACGCGCGCCCTAGTTAGTGAGAAACTGCGCTACGCATGCCCCAGTCAATACTAGCCAGACGGTGCATCCAACTAACTACTGATTCATGTTAAGAAATACAATCAAAAATAGTTATAGTCATCTACGTTATAAAATCTAACTATGGTGCAACAGCGCCAGCAACCGCCGTGCTCTGCTGCATATAACATAGGGCATATCTGCTCGTTACTGCCAGATATTACTACATACCATCGTTGCAAGCCCGGGGTACCGACGGATAGGTAAGCGTTATTACAGATGTGGCTACCCCGTCTTTGAAATGTATATTTGTATTTAATTTGTACCCTTTAGCCTGGTCTGATACCGGCCCGTATTCAACATGCAGGGTGATTTGGGCTACTTGTATGCCGCTTTTAGTACAGGCTGCCATTGTCTATTATATAGGAGGGACGCTTTCGCCCACTAATATGCCTCGTCTGTAACTTCTACTAAATGAGGCGTTACATTTACAAGGGGACGCTAAAGTGTAATCACTCGCATGTCTTTCGCGGGAGGGACGCTTTTGCCCGCTAAATACACCTCGCGTGTAATTCTTAATTAAATGAGGCTTTGCACTCACGAAGGGACGATAAAGTGTATTCACTCGTGTGTCTTTTGGGATAAATAACCCTCATGTTTACCGGAGCATCTCTTTGTACATTAAGCGCTTTACCCTGTGTGACACACCAGTAGTGTTTTATCCTGCGTGTGCGGCCGTGAGCGCACGATTTTCTATGTGCTCGTGCGTCTCCTATCTACAACATAGGTTGGCTATTGTAACCCTTTTGAGCAGTAGTAGGGAGATTAGGCCAGCAATTGGGTCATCAGTACTGTGTGAGTTTTTTTAACTCTCACATAGAGACTGCTAAGGGGCATTACGATGCTTAGTTCCCTTATATATTCTTCCGGTTATAGTGGCACCTCACTTTTGGGTGTTACAATCTCTCTTGTGCTTTGAGAGTGCAAACATTTTACCATCTCAAACAGGTCCTCTATCAATCTAACATGAAGGTTGGTAATTATACTCTAGTTTTAGGGCTGCTTATGACATATTATGTAGACGGATAAGACTTAGTTGTAGTTGTTGATTTACTTTGTGAACAGGTTTTAAACTGTAACTGTGGAGCTGTGTCTTTTTGAATTTTCATATCTTTTGACACAGTTAACTTCCCTTTTCCAGAGCGGTGCCTCCCCCCTGAGCTGTTGCCAGGTTGAGGTGAGGCTTCTTATCCGTGAATGACGGGTAAGAAATTTTTTCCTTTTGGTTTTTGTCTTTCTATGTATGTGTACAACCAAGGATGAGGACAGTTTCTCACATGGTCGCTAAAAATATGTTTGTTTGTTGGTTCTGAGAGACAGATACATCCTTGATTTCTTTTGTTGCTTCTGTTTTCCACAGGTATGACCAGTAAATCGGATACACCAAAAGTGGGATTACTGGTTTGGTATTTGTTATTTTGTTAATAAGTTGTTCTTTAAGTCACTACTACACTCCTTGTTCACAGTAGCACTAATTATTTCTTTCATGGTCCTGACGAAAGCTGTGATACCTTTTAGGGTCCTTGAAGGCTGAAACATGTAGACCCCCTTATGTCCACCACATGCAGTTATAATTTCCAACTGCACGTGCTCTGTTTTTAATCCTGACACCAGGAACGTATCAATAAAGTTTTTCTCGCTCCTGTTAGTCAGTTTTAAACTTCACTTTTCGCATCACTACTATTTTTTACTTTGCACTGCGCCTGTTACCCAACCAGCTTAAGTGACTTCTCATCGGGAGGATTTATTATATCCTCAACCTCGTAGGAATAAAAAACATCCCTGAGCTTCTCCCTCACAGTGAGGGGGTTGTAGCCCTTGGCGGGGCTAGGGTTCCCCGTCAAGAGGAGAATCCCAGATGATGAAGCATGCCACCTCAGTGGGTGATGGGATTACGTCCTAATTGAGGAACCCCTCCTGAAGTACACTGAGATCATTTCCTGCTGTCTCTCTTTGCGGACAAAGTTGTTTTTCTTAGACCTAAGGATTTTGTGTGTTGTTGAAGTATTGGTTTAGGGAGTGAATCCTTGCAGGTCTCAAAATTTCCCTAGGACCCCCCTTATCGTGTTGTTTTTTATTATTTATAATTAACACCAAAGTGTGGATTTCTAGATGTCTCCCCACCTGTGAAACTTTGGAGTGGAGCCAAATTTATGAGTGTAAAGTTAATGCTTGTAACTTTTCACACTTAGGGGGAAATCTCCACTGTGGTGGAGACCTCTCTATGGGATAGAATAGGGAAAACAATATTTTATTTATTTTATTGTAAAATATATAATATATTAAAAGTATTATTTTCACCCTAGAAATAATTAAATAAAATGTTACAGCACATTACCTCTTCAAAATAAATGTTTACTAAATAATTTAAATATATCAATTTATTTTATAAATGATAATTTGTAATGTTTAATGAAAATAAAATAACACTTTACCTAGGAATTTTATTTGTAATTAATATTTAGTAAATTTAATTACAAGTTGTGTTTTAATTGATGTAAACTACATTTCCGACTTTAATACAGGTTTACAAAAGAATGTATTTTAAATAAGTTGACTATTAATTTTTAAAAGAACAAAATATTTAAGTATTCATTTTTTATAATTGTAAGACTATATATATATATACACAGATAGATAGATAGATAGATAGATAGATATAGATAGATAGATATAGAAAGAGGGATAGGGAGAGAGAGAGATATTTAAAGTCAAAATATTTTAATTACTTAATTTATTAAGTCCCTGCCACCATTCTTTACTATGGGAGTATATTTCAGAACCTGTGAATGGCCTTACTAGACTTACTACAAGGCATTTTCTACTGTTTAGTCTCTTTTAGGGCAGTAGTAGCTTTAGATGTGTAGTTTGTGACTACCAATGGTCTTACTCTTTTGTGAGTGGGTGTTTGCATTAGATGCCCTATCTAAAGTCCTCCTTACCCCTCCCTACATCCCCTCCTTACCCCACCCTAAACCCCTTCCAGTTAGTAGTAGATATTCCCCATTTCCCTACCACTCCCCACTGTCCATCCTGTATTTACTACTTAGGGACCGATTACGATGCGGTTTGGAATGCCTCCTAACGGCATTTGCTCCGTCCGAATCGAATCGGGAACGTGTCTTTCCGACCGAATCAGAAAGGCTTTCGACCGACTGATTACGATGCGAGTTAGGAATATCCTAATCTGAACCCGACGGCATTCGGAATGACCGAGCCGTACGGAGCAGACTCGTACGTCTCCACGGCCCATGTTTCCGAACAACCAATTACGATGCTGGTTTCATACAGCCTTTCCGAATCGTGCCGTCCGACTCAAATCGGCAGTCGGAATCAGACTTTGGGGGCACGTAGCAGGCCCCCCTGCACCCGGAGCCATCCCAATCGGGCCCGTGTGGGTACCCATGGGTCCCCCTGACCAGCCATGCCCAGTGTGGCAGGCACCAGGGGGTGCCCGCCACAGGATGCCCGATTATCCCCAGCCACCCCTTTCTTCAATGGGGACCTATGCATTCAGTCTGAACATAGGCTCCCATTGAAGTCAATGGGAGTCCGACCGAATCGAATCTGGACGCATCCGGGTGCATCGTAATCGGTCGGTCGGTCGGACTCTCCCGATCTGAGTCAGTCAGAAACCATTCCCAAACCGATTCGGTCGGAATGATTTCCGAACCGCATCGTAATCGGCCCCTAAATAGTAAACCTACATGTGCAGAGGTCCCCTTATGTAAAATATAGGGGAGTTGGAGATTTCCATCTGTAGGTTTGTGAATTGCATTTTGTAGTAAGTAATAGTACTACTTTACATACTACATAATGCAGTTTGTGAATTGAGCCCATAGTAGTCAACCTGTTAACGTTACAAGGTAAGTATAGCTCGATGCATATGGAATCAATGGATGTGTTACATTGTTGGGAAGGTGAGGAAGTTAACATGGAGGGTCATCTCATTGAAGAACATGGTTGGATTATATTGGTTTGGAGGATGACTATGGCTTTAAAGAGGTTGAAGCCTCCAAGATGGTGAGATGATGAAGTAATGTAGATACTCATGTGAGGCTCACTGCTATTCTAGCAGCAACAACTGGTTAAGCGAGGCCAGGTACCACCACCAGGATACAACTTTGTTAGAGCCTTAGTGCTGATGCGTAGTGCTAAAGTGTAGTCCCCACAAGGGCCTCTACTTTGATGAAGGAAGTGTATCTGGTTGTTTCAACACTTGTTCATGTCATGACCCCTCAGGTGTGAATACTACTTGCCAATGTCCTCCCAAATCTAAATTCCAGCCTAGCTCCAGCTGCTCCCCTGCCTAGCTATATACCTAGGGATATTTCCTTAGGACAATTTTCCTATTGATGGTCGGCTTCTCGGAAATTAATTTGGGGACCCTCCGACTCCTCTCCTGGACATACTTTGCTAATAAAGACCAGTATCTGACAGCAAGATGGAACATTATGAAAAAGAGATAGCTCTCAATGTGAGCCCTGTAAGTTATGCGACGTGCACTTCTGTTACATAACAGAAGTAGGAGTATCCTAAATTAAAGCAGAACTTCTAGCCATGCAACTACTACATGAACATGTAATTATGTATCACAGGGTTTAACTCGAGTATGAAGTTAGGAATTACACTCCAGCTGCATTTCTTCCATAACAAAGGCACAGTGGATCATGAAGTAATGAAAACTGTACATTATGGAAATGAGCATGACCTGCATTGTGTCTTTCTAGAGTGTGATGAGCTGACATGTGAGGGCACCCAGCACAGGCAGCTCAGTAAGCACGTCCATTACAAAGTTGTGTATTCATATCTGCATCGACACTGCAGACTCTTTACAAAGACAGCACCGACTTTGCTGAACTCCTTGGACAGGTGTTCTTTTGGAAATTAATGAAATGCGAATGAATAGATGGCAGAGATGCTCACAGCACAGCAATTATGCAATGTGCTTGTTAAACACTATGGCACATTCTTGTCTTGCCACACCTGGAACACGCAAGGCATTGAGGAGGACACTTGAAAGTGTTGTGGTGTCTATGAATGCCTTGGTGCACCAAGTAACATAAGTAATTTGTCAGTATCTTCACACAACTGCCAGTTGTTGTAGTCAAACCTCTCAGTTGGGGATTTTCATGAGAATAATCATGCAACTTGCAATGTCGTGGACTCTGGGCTCACATGCAATCAGAACAAGGCACGCAGACACATAGATGTGGTACTCGTAACTGGCCCCTTTTATTTGCAGGGTCACCTGACCGGTGACGCCTGTGATGGATGGGTGAGGGGTGAGTGTGGAAGCCAGCCCTCAGGGAGTGGCTGGTGACACAATACTTGGTGAAACACTAGAACGAGTCCAGCAGGACTCTACACAACTGAATGCTACTCATGTTCAGCCCATGAAAATTGACGCATCTCAGACTGAGGTCAATGTGTATGGCCCAACACAATGCAATACTGTGCAGCACATCACAATCCTAAATGATGTTACCCAGTAGAGCCTGGAGTACAGGGCCACTCCACCAGAGGGATCCAGCTACAGGAAACTTGACTTTAAGAGACCAAATGTCTGCTCAGTGATGGCCTTGATGTTTACCTGAGTCATGTTATTCCTCTGTTGCAAGAGAGTAGCTTGCTGCTGAAAGTGTGTCAAGAAGTAGGATAGAGATGGAAGGTACTGCCACCTTACTGGAAAGGGTATGATTAATTACTGACTCCTAGGAGATGGAAATGTCCTGTTGGACCACGGAAATTGGCACAGACACGCACGTTGTGTCCCCTTGAGTCACAGATGCCTTGCACTCTAAAGAGTGATAAAGGTGGTCCTTGCAAATACATTTTTAATAGATTTTGGTGCCTTTATTTAAATGTGTAGAGTCCTGTGCAACCAACACATGTGGGAACTGCTCCGCAGCTTGAAACTGTTGTGCCATCCGTTGACTGCCCTGCACTGGCTGCAGTAAGAGAACACACTGCAGCATGTGGTTGTTGAAACAAAGCAGCCACTAATTCAGACTGAGAGGTGCCTACTGTGTTAATTATCCTATAAAATGAATGGGTGGCCAGAATGAGCAGTGCAGCTAGTATGCTCATCTTGGCAGATATTGCATGTGAGTGGGCAGTTGCTGATGTAGCTCGTCCACCCAATCCCTAACCATTTCCAAAAATCAAAGCAGTAGTTTCTCACCATACAAGACATTTTGACACTTCTCCTGAATATTGTGTTTCTTCTTGTCTTATTTTTTAACCTGGGCTGAATTTATATAAGACACACTGAATACCGAGTGGCTCCGGATTAATGTTTACTTGATAACCTGTCTTTAGTTTCCCATTGAATGTTCCTTCTAAGGCTTTAGTTAATTACAATGCAGAATGATCTTTTAGCATGCACCATTTTCATTGTTGAGGGCAGAATATGTTGTGGTTTATTGCTGTTTGGTTTGCCCTGTTGCCATTCCCCCAGTCAGGGCTATTGTAGATCTGGGACTTTGACATGCGCTGTATAGGTGTAAGAAACGAGAGTCAATATTTGTGTAGATGGATAGCAATTTGAGGTCTTTTGCATTGCCTTCCCCGGCCACTCCTTTGACCCTACCTTGCAACTCCTATTTTGCAACGGCAGTTTTCCCCTTTTAATGGCACCTCCACTGGGAATCCTATATATGTTAAAGACTGAGGGATTTATTTACTAAGATTTTGTGCCGTGTTTGTACCACAAAGTTGACACAAATCGATGCAAAATCTTTTTTTCCAATTTACTTTCCAGTGCAAAACTTGTTTTACTCTGGAAATTCACTTGAAAGTAACACAAAGCAGCGTCTAGTGCAGCTTTACATTACTTAGCACCAAAGGGTTGTTACATGGGTGGTGCATGGGTGTTCTCATGCAACCACCCATGGTTATTTGATGCAAAACTCTGTTTACAAAAAAAGCATCAAAACATAACACCCTTTTGAAATAGGCGATATCAAGGAGAAATGCTTTTATTTCACCTTTCTTTTCTGACTTTGCATGTGTGCTGCATTGTACAGCACACATACAAGGTAAGAAAAGTTTTAAAATGACTGTAAGCATAGTATTTTGTACTGGAAGGGTACCCTTCCAGTACAAAACCTGTACTAGACTCACACAAACACATGGTGCAAAGGTGTGTGCGTGGCACTCAGCAGCCTGATTGTGCACCGGTGCTAGAGAGGAGAGGACCATATCTCTGTAGATATAGCACTGTCTAGTTCTCTCCTTCTCATGCAACGCAGCACGGAATTTTTGGCAGCTGCGCTGCTTTGTATAAGAATTTAGTTATAAAAACCCTCAGTAACATCTTTAGTCATGGCAGTAGTTGAGAGGAAGACTGACTTAATTTTTAAACTTTGCAAAATTGAGAAAGTGCGCAGTTTGTGATAAAGGACATACGTGTGGAAGTTGTAGTAGTTCTTTAGCATGGCAGGTAAGGATTCCTGCTGGCATGAAGAGCAACAGGGCTCTTGCTGCTGCTTGGAGATCAGGGATCACTTATCTGGGACGGATATCCAGTCTCAGCAAAGAATAACTTCCTTTACAGGATGTCAAACCAGCGGGAGAATCATCAATGTCTGCGAGCCCATCGGACTCTAAACTTTTGGCAAGAATCACAAAGATGTTACGGAATGCAACACAGAAACAAGAGTTGCTGCGCTGCGTGATAGGCAGAGAGCAGGAAAGAGACAAATCTACTAAGATGTGGCACTCTCCTGCTATCCTTAAGCTAACTTTTATATTTTTTCCACTGTGGATGTGTGCTGTACAGTGCACAGTCGGAGAAATAAAAGCAGTTATCCTTTTTACACCTGCCTCAAAGAGGCGTTATTTAAAAAAAAAAATGCAAAACCCTGTCTACTATTTTAGTAAATAGCGTTTGCACCAAAAACGTTGTGTGGTGAGAACTCACACGTACCACCGGTGGAACCCTCTCTTGATGCAAAGTAACGCAAAGCTTTGTTACTTTCAGGCAACGTTCCAGTGCAAAATATGTTTTGTGCTAAAACGTATATTCACAATAAACATTTTGCACTGCTTTGCATCACTTTTGTTACGCAGCCCCAGCGTCAAATGTTTGTAAATCTTCCCCACAGGCGAAGTGAGGCAAAGTCAGAAAACTTTGCGCACTTTTGCTGAGGGCGAAGGTTTCTAATTGCACAAGTGGCGTTTAAACTCCGTCCGTCCCTAAGTATTGCAAGCATAAATGTAGACATTTGCATAAATATATATGCTGTTCCTACAATTTTTGTTAGCATTAAGGCAGCGTGCAATAATTTACCCCTCTTCTTAGAACGTTGATTAATTCATGAGATGCAAATATACAGGCTGAACTCAACAAAAAAGAAAAACAGGCCCAATACAAGAGAGCTGATGAGCTGTTCCTCGTATCAAGCTCCTTGCTAAGACGAGGGAAGATTCCTAAACACTTCTAAATTAACTTCAACATTTACAGGTCTAAAAACTTAAACGCAGATTAGACTCACTGCACACATCTTTTTTACTTCACTTCAAACATTCGCTTGTTGGTCGATGACTGAGAGATCAGAATTACAAACCTCTTAATTTTCCATCGAAATTTGGATTTGTAGCTACTTTCAGTCCAGGGTGAGGCAGCAGGAAACAGGAAATGTTTGTAAAACAAGAGTGGATGTGCTTCCGGACATTCTGCAGCTCCTCGTGCTGGTTCTCAGAGACCTAAAGACATCAACGAGGCTCTTGTGAATGCACAGGAAAGGAATTTAAGTATCAGCAGCATTCAATTAGCAGTTAAGTACATCTACGAAAAGGAAAGTTTGCTTCTTTCTGCCTCTTTATTATCAGTAGTTCACGAATAGCTGTCATGCTGAAGAAGGATTTTAGTCTATAGCTTGCATCTGGATCCATTGTCTTTTGCAGGATTGAGAAAAAAAAACTAAGGTCCTTATTTATGGAAGGGCTTGCGGCGCTGTTGCGTCACTTTTTTGAAGGGCTTGCGGCGCTGTTGCGTCACTTTTTTGTGACGCTGCGGCGGCATAAACAATGCCCCTTATTTACAAAGTGACGCATCTAGGCAGATGCGTCACTTTGTAAAGGCCTGTGCTACAATATACCTGTAAAAAGTCACACAGAAGTGGGCCCCTGGACTGATACCTAGGCAGGGGTACAGGGGAATAAAACTACAAGCAAACGAACCAAACCCAATTGCCTGAAAACCATTTCTTTTGAATTATTTTATACATTTTAAAAAAAAAATCTTAAAAGCAAAAACATATGTTAGCATCCGACTGGATGCTAACACATGTTTTTGCTTTTAAGAAAAATGTTAAAAAAATGTATAAAATAATTCAAAAGACATAACAATAGTAACTGCTGATATTTATACAGCATCGCATAAGGAAATAGTGTGTATAAATACCTTTTTTGTTATATGTTTGGTTATTCATGGTTTCTGTGAATACTGGATACTTGTTGAGCTGATCAGTCCTGTCTTTGCTTTGTCTATGTGCCTGAATGAGTAAATAAATGAGCACTGTGTTGAAATAATTCATGATAATGTGGGGCCTATTTTGTACAACATTTATGATACATGCGTTTGGTCTGTAGGGGTTTCTGTAATTTTACATATATATTTGTCTTTGGTATAAATGTTATTGACTATTTATGACTAATTTATGTATATTGATATCACTGCGTATTATAGATATGTACAATAAACTAAGGATATACATCTTGACAATATGAAAGTTAATATTCACCATATTATACATAAACGTCCTTTACTGCACACTGCTGTAGCCCTGTTTGGATGAGAGGATCTATTTCCCTTCGTTCTAAATTGAGACGTTACACCCTGTTAAAGAAATAGTTTTCAGGCAGTTGGGTTTGGTTCGTTTGCTTGTAGCTACAATATACCTGTGTCAGGTGTAATGTATGCAGGGTGGGCGTTCCCCCCGTGAAAAAGCCTTGTAGAAGTGGCGCAGTGAACTCTCTATTTCACTGCGCCACTTCTACAACTTGACTGTGTTACAATCCTTACGCCTGCTTCAAGCAGGCGTAATTAGAGACGCAGCGCTTTTCACATGGGACTCGCCCATGTGTAATGACACATTGCTGCAGTTGCCTCAGTTACCCGACACACTCCAGCAATGCGTCATTTTTGCGCCACCAGATACCTCAGGATTCCTAACGTATCTGTAAATCCTTGCGCTATGGAACGCGGTATTGTAAATACGGCGCATCCATGGTGTCGCAAGGATGGCACTATGAAAAGTGATGCATTGCTGTTTTTGCCCAGCGAAGCGCCACTTTTCATAAATGACGCCCTAAGTGTTCATGCACAGTGAGGGGTGTACAGGAGCCTCTGCCCCGCCATCTTCCTAGGATCGAGCATTGTGTGCATAGACAGCTTGATGCACTGAGAGAAGTTTGGAAATGTAAGAGGGCGAACAAAACGCCTGCGGTACCATTGCATTTTGCAGTCCCAAAGCCTGCAAATTGCAAAATCTCAGGTTTTGCAACCACAAAAACTAACAATACGTACGAAAGGCATATTGTGAGGTTGAAACTTGTAACATGTCTTTAAAAATTCATTCTTGATAGAGATTTGCGATTTGCAATGTCATGGTTCAGTATTTTCCAAATGCAATTGCAGTCGCAGACCATTGGTCAGATACCCACGCCCGAGACAAAGTTGTATCTGATTCCCTTTTGTCCCTGTAGAACAACTTTCCCTTTGGAAATCATATATGGTGCCCTCAAGGGAGCATGCAGTGACTCAGAAGATGACTGCATGCACCCCTGTGGTCTTTCTAGCATGAATCATTTTTTAAAGGAGAGCCTGTCCCTTTGACGGACAGGGGCAGCTATAAAAAATGTCTTCTAATTACTTTTGCATAGTAATTGGAGGCATACCATCCCAAATCTCACTGATTATTGAGCTTTCTAGATGATATGCCAAACGTTTTGCCTACTATGGGCAGCATTAATCAAATATGCACACACAAAAGAAGCTACCCTGAATAAATCTCTGATTCTATACACAAAGACAAGCACACTACACTTGATTAAGTGAGGTGCAGGGCATCTCAAAAAATGTGAAGGACTGTCCTCACACACCACCAGGTGTCATGCTTCATCATTGGCAGTCCTCGCTCTCTAGAAACTGCGTTTGGTAGAGAGCGGGCCTACACCTGGAGACAGAGAGGCTCTTCTAAAAACTAAGTGGGGGCCCGTGATAAAGTGAAAGGTTAAAAACCAATGTAAACACCAAATTCCATTTATTAGTTAGGTGCTTACTTGATATTAAAAATCAAGCATGGGGATATGGGGAGCTAGTACCCCATCACCACCAGTGTCGTCAACATGTTTCTGCCGTATTGATTTAGATGGTTGGGCTACTAATGTCCATAAACCTGATCCCTTCAGGTGCGCCAAAATATTCATTTTTTTCAGTTTGCAATATAACTCAATGAACTTTCCAAGACAGTGAAAGAGTCTTTACTATTGCCTGCTTATAAAAGACTCATAAGCAAGTCAATAGTTCTAGCTTTGGTTGCTGAGTTTGGGGCACATGCATCAAAGGTTTTTGCGATCGCAAACGGTGCGATTCGCAAAAATCGGCCGTTTGCGATCGCAAATTGGCCTTTGGAGATGCATGAAAGTGTTTCCTATGCGCAATTTAAGAATTTGCAATTATTTGCGAATTCCTAAATTACGATTGCATTAAGGAATCGCAATTTGCGATTCCTTAAATGCAATGCTAGAAGCACTTTCAAATAGCGATTTCGCTATTTGGGACCGCAAATTACAGACAAATCAAACTTGTCTGTAATTTGCAAAAACTTTGAAAAATGCACTAAAATGCATTTTTAAAGTTTTAGGTTACACACATGCCCTTGGGGCATGTGTATGCGCAACATGGGTGCACATCACAATTTCAGGGGTGCAACAGGGTGTCATTTTGACACCCTTGCATCCTTGAAATTGCATGAGCAATTTGCGAGTACCTACTGGTACTCGCAAATTGCGCATGCAATCTCAATTCATTCCTAGGGGCCTGTAGGCCCCTAGGAATGAATGGGACGGCATTCCTTAATTGCGACTCGCAATTTGCGAGTCGCAATTAAGGAATGTTTAGGAATCGCTATTTTTATAGCGATTCCTACATGCATAGGCTTTTGCGATTCCTTAATTGCGATTCCTTAATAATCGCAATTAAGGAATCGCAAAAGCCTACCTTGATGCATGTGCCCCTTAGTCACTGTTTTTTTTCCAGTGGTTTCTTGTAAAGTATAACAAAAAGCACTCAAAGATGACAGTCTGTGCATGCACATGAATATGAACAAAGAGGGGGAAGGTAGAGGAGAAAGACAAAGGGACTCGTCCTCCTATAAATCTTATAAAAAAACAAAGAAAGCCTGTCCGTCATCCATGGACTTGACTTCCACTTTTGGTTTGGAAAATAGAATGTTTTCTTTAGATAAGCCTCACCCGCCAGGGTTTCCCCTTGGTGGCATGCTTCATCATTGGGTCCTTTCTGTTCTGCTGCAGACTGAGGCGTGCTGCGACCTGTGAGTTACGTGGGAGCACTTTTGGGTGTTTTATAATAGATGAATAAAGTAACAAATAGGAGTGGGGGGGTTGTTTCTGTGGAAATGAAAAATACATGTCTAGTAGGAAAATAATTTTATTCGCAGCTCTAGTCGGTATGGTTATAAAATGGGGAAAGAAATAAAACTCAATGGAATATGTTCCTGAGAACTTGTAACTAGAACAAGTGGGTCAGTGAGCCTCACTTTTATAGAGTAAAGCAGACAGGAGATGTGAAGGAGAAGCCTTGTCTACTCTTCCTTTACCTCTGTGTCTACGGCTTCTTCCTCCAGCTTCACGAATTTCAGCAATACACTTTCCCTGTCTGGGAAAACAACTTCACCTCTATCTTTTGCAGAAAGTCAAGCTTTGAGCAGCCAAAATGGATACAACAGGCCTCCATTACACTGGCTCACTTACAGGCACTACGCATGTACCACGCAGTCCACATAACTTGGGATGTTAGCGCTAAGATCTGAGTGAGCAGAACTTTACATTAGTGTGCCAGTAGGCCTCCACTGCAGTGACACATATAAAAAGGTCTGGTCACAACTATGGATTCACAAAACATGCTGCCACTTCTGCTCTGTGTGCTAAACCCATGTTAGGGACAGTAGTCCACTGTCAGTTCAATGAAGGCATGCTTGCTGTGCCCCTCCAAGTACTAGGACGGGTCCAAGACTTCACTCATGTCAAGGGACATGCCTTAGCCTGTGCGCAGATCATAGGTTGGTATGGGACTAAGGCCCAAACCAAAAACCAGGATACCTGATACACGCAGTCGGACACTCAGAACAGGGGGACGTGAAAGTACAACATGCAGGGAAATTCCTGTCCCAGCAATTAGTTAGTAAATCAGCACAATGCTTTGCATCGGTTTGCGCTGCTTTGCACTAAACACAGCATCTTAGTAAATAACCACCTTAGTTTATATGAGGATAAGTTTCCCATGATATCATAGTTTATGTATTTACCTTAGAAGATTTGGAGATGAGGAGTTTATAAATATTTAAGACTGCATGGCCTCCATGCATGGACTTTGCACATAAAAAGATAGGCCTGTCACAGATAGACTGCGAAGTCTCCGCAGTCATGAAATTAATATTAGTAAAATGAAACTCATAGTTTGTGAATACCCAAAAAATAGTAAATACAAAAGTGTCAGTTTGCCTTCGTGAATCAGGCCCCCAAAGTGTGTTTATGAAACATCTTGCCTGTATGCCATAGGATTCATTATCTTGGATAAGAGTGTGCAAATAGATCTAGAAATGGTTAGAGTGGTGCATGATTGGCCACAACTTAAGAGTGTGAAAGATATCCACAAGTTCTTGGTATTCGCCAATATTTACAGGCATTTTGTCAAGGATTTTTCTGACACTGTGATACCAATTATAGAGCTCACCATGAAAGCAGTACCCTTCTGGTGGGGAGCAGAGCAAGGAAGAGCACTTGAAATCTTCCCTACAGCTATGCTTCAACATCCTGATTGTACTCCACCTGTTGTAGCAGAGACAGGTGCATCTACATCCACCATTGGGGCTATGTTATCTCAGAGACTGTGGAATTTTTCTCTCAAACACTTCCAGGAACCAAGAAGAACTGCACTATCTATGGCAGGTTTTTGTTTGCAACTAAAGGGTCCGTCATGCACTGGAGACATTATTTAGAGCAATCTGAACACAAGTTTACTGTGTGGACAGATCACAAGAATCTGAAATTTCTACAATGAATGAAGTACATGAATGCCAGACATGCCCTTCAGTCTTTTTCTTCCAATTTTCACATGACAGCACGTAATCTCCATGGTAGCTGATTGAATGTTTCGACAAGGTGAAGAAATTGAGTTTGAAAAAGAGTCCCCTCCAATTATTTTGGCACTACAAAGTGTTCTGAAAGATGCAGTTAGGCAGGTTTTGTAAAGAATAAGGGAAGAACAGGGGAAGATTCATATCCATGATTTGAATTGAAGCAAAACCTCACATGCAATGGAAACGTAATGGTCTTTTAGCGCACAAAATTGTTTTTATCATCCATTTCAAGGAAGATCTTGTATTAGTTTCATGACACACCATTAGCTAGGTACCCAGGAATCAATAACACGTAAGTTCTGATTAAGAGACTGTTTTGGTAGGAAGACATGAATCAGTCTGTCAAGGATTATATTAAAAGATGCTTTACCTGCATTCAAGCTAATAATGATCATCATAAGCGGGTAGAGCTGTTACAACCTTGCCTACATCTAAAGCACCCTGGTCACAAATATCTATGGATTTTATTGTAGAGCTGCCTAAATCGAAGGAATGGACCATGCTATGGATGGTAGCACACATCATTCCACTTTCAAAGTTACCAATAGCACTCTAATTAGCCAGCTATTTCTTGAGATAGTCAGATTACGTGGGTTGCCAGAAGTTAGCATATCAGACAGGGGTTCACCATCCATTTCAAGTCATCTAGCTATTACCCAGATTCATTTGGAACAGTGGAGTTACTTTCAATAAAGAGCCTGCAAAGTAGATTATCTCGTGTTCATTCATCAGCCATTAGAAACATCAGAAAGCAAAAGTAGTTTATAAGAACAGTGCAAATAGACTCAGCACCAGATGATGAAGAGGGAGAAAATGTATGGCTGTCAACCATGCAGTTTGTGATAGCTGGTAAACATTTGAAGTTTGCACCACGTTTTGTAGGCCCTAATCGGGTAACACAAAGAGTAGGTCAGGCAGCAGGTCAATTAGAGTTGCCTGCTAAATGGAAGATACATCCAATTGTTGATGTCTTGAGGTTTAAAAGGCAGCAGAAGTCACAGCCTAACCCTATGATACAAGAAGGACATCTAGAGTAAGAGGTAGAAGCTGCATTTCAATCTACATACTGGTGAGGAGCACTGGAATATATATATTTTTTATTGAATTTTATTGGCATATCCAACATCAACAATACAGTGTCAAAGTCTTAATTGGCAGATGGCATAATGGAGTAAAAGGAGGGGGGAGGGTTACAGGGGGAAGAGAGCGCACAAGTGACATAATAAGAGAAATTACAAGTTCCGCACAGCGTCATACATATTGGCATCACACATAAGGTAACAATAACCACTTTTGACTTTGGCAGTTGAGACATGGAGACACATACATCCGAAGACTCGCAGATTGTACTACAAGATATGGGCAAGGATTGCAATGTACATCAATCTTCAGAGACACAGTCTCTTATGCTATTTGTTTGGGATTAGTAGTGACGCGAAGCCTGCATATAGGGTGAGGGTACGGCCTGTGTTTGCAAGAACATTAGGAATGGTTCCCAAATGTCTTTCGGGCAGGCTTGTAAGGGCATCAGCTCCCAGTAAGCGGCCAACTGTCCCTGACAATACGTAGCATCTCGCAATCATTGCATTATCAGGGGGACCGCCTTCCTCCCCCAATGTTAAGTGACTTGACGCTTCACCATTAGCAAGCGCATTGCAATGAGGCGACGTGAATTGGGTGGCATGTCTTTCACGTATCCTAGCAGACAAACCAGCGGGGTGAGGGGGATTTGGTGACCACTGATTTTCTGGAGGGCAGAGTGCATCTCCCTCCAGTAGTCCCTAATTTGGGCATTCCCAGGCCAGGTGGAGGAACAAGGCCTGAGGTGCAGAACATCTCACACACCTTGCCTCTTCACATATTTCCATACGTTGCAGGTTCAAGGGGGTGCGATATAATCTGTGTAAAAACTTAAAATGTATAAGGTGCAGTCTATAGTTAGGCGACAAAGCTGCGGTTTGCGCACAGCAATATGCCCATTGGTCCGCAGTCAAAGGGGGGTCTATATCCCGTCTCCACTGGTCTTGAGCGATGGGGACACATATCGGCGCTTTATCTTGCATCACTGTGTAGAGTCTGGTACCAGTTTATGATGTGAGGTATGTGTAAGCATGTGCTCTAGCTCGTGTAGCGTTGGAGGGGGTGCTGGAAAAGTCACACGGATTGCACAGCATGTGGCCCTAAATTGAGTGTAAATCATACTGGGTTTTGGGACGTCGGTTAGTGCAGGTGCTGCCATGAACTGGTCATTCGGGTGCAGATCAGCGTATGTGGAAAGAAGTTTCTTGTGAGCCCGGATACACATGCCGTCAGCCATTAGTGCAGGCAATACATGGTTGCGGGCGATAGGTATGGAGGGGGAATATATACAGTCAAGAGACTCCCGCCGTCGCAGTCCATCCCATGCCCACCTTACACACTCCACTGTATCTGCTGCAGTCTAAGGTTGATATAGCGCTGTGGACAGCTGAACTGGTGAAGTCAGGTCTGCCTCCACTGCAACATGCGGCTGAAATTTGACCGGGTATAACCAAAAGTGTAAATATTGGGCCTGAGCGCACAGTGCATATAACTGCATGTCAGGTGCATTTAGGCCACCTTGGCTAAAGGGCAACGTAAGAGTTTCCCCACAATCCTAGGCTGCGTTCCCGCCCAGGTCAAGGAGATCAAGTTAGACCTCAAACTTTTGAAAAATTGCTGTGTAAGTGGCAGTGGGAGGTTTAAGAATAGATAGAAAAATTTGGGCATCACAACCATTTTGGCGATGGCCAGTCGGGCAGTTAGCAAGAGAGGGAGGCGATTCCAGGCCGGGATTCTCTCTTCCAGCCAAGACATCGCTCTGCAGTAATTGGCCTGCCATAGTTCGTTCATGTCTCGGCTCAGCCACACCCCCAAATATCTCCCGGGCTCCGCTGCCCACTGTAAAGCAAACTCAGACTGGAATTCTACCGTACTCTCAGTGAGAGGAAATATAACAGATTTGGACCAATTTATGGCGATGCCCGACAGTCCCCCAAACGTAATAACCTCCCTGATGGCTGGGTCCAAATTTTCCTGGGGATTTCTAATATAGAGTGCAACATCATCCGTGTACATGGAAACCAGGATTCCACGCTCATGAAATCTGATCCCCGATGAACATGATGTTGGCGCAATCTGGCTGCCAAGGGTTCCATGGCCAGTGCAAATAAAAGGGGGGACAGGGGACATCCCTGTCGCGTGCCGCGCAAGATTGGGAATGGGCTGGACAATAGACCATTTACAAGTAGTCTAGCAGTAGGGGAGGTGTATAATAGCTTGATAATGTTCAGGAACTGCTGACTGAGTCCCAAGTGTTGCAAAAGCTGGAATAAAAAGGACCACTCCAATGAATCAAATGCCTTAGTGGTGTCGAGTAGGGCAGCGATCGCTGTTACCTCCGGTCTAGGCTGAACATGACCGCAAATAGGGTGTGAAGGTTATGTGCTGTTGATCGGTCCAGCACGAACCCCGACTGATCCGGCCGGATTATAGGGAGGAGTGGGGCCAGGCGGTTGGCGATAAGTTTTGCCAAAATTTTATTATGTACAGTTAGCATGGAGAGCGGTCTATAGAAATCGCCTGAGGCAGCAGGTTTGCCGGGTTTTAGGATAGTAATGATGACCGCCTCCCGCAGTGATGGGGGGAGTTCCCCCATTTCTAACGATGCTTGGTACATAGTAAGGAGATGTGGGGTCAGTATTCCATATAAAAGGATGTCGTAAGACCATCCAGTCCAGGAGCCTTATCGTCTGGGAGGCTGCTAATGACCTGCAGGACTTCCTCCTCTGCAAACAGAGAGTCCACATATTGCTGATGTGCATCATCCAGCCACAGCAATTGTATAGTTTCTAAGTATTCTTTGATTTGATCAGGGTGTGCTTGGGATTCAGTTAGGTAGAGATTGGAATAAAAGGTGGTCATCGTGCTAAGTAGCTCAGTGGGGCTGGTATGGTGTCTCATTTGTCCATCCAAGAGGTCTACAATGTAGTCACTCGCTTTTTGTGGCCTTATCATGTGGGCTAAAGTCCTACTAGGACGCTCTCCCTCCCTGTATCTGCAGGCTTTCACCTCTCGTCCCAGGTAATGTACTTCACGCTCTGCCTCTTCGTTATATTCCAATAGTGTGTCTTAGATTCACGTCATGATGGCTCAATCGTTAGTTTCAAACATTTCTATCTCCAACGCTCTGAGGTCTGACTCGAGGCTTGCAAGTCGTGTATGGATGGCCTTTAAGATCCCCGCCTGCTTTGCGATGCATACCCCCTTATAACTACTTTAAAGGCCTCCCAAAGTACAGACAGGGACCTAACGGAGCCAGTATTCAGCACAAAGTAGTCGACAATTGCAGTTCTTACTTCTGAGCGAAATACCTGGTCCTGTAAAGCTCCTGGCGATAGGCGCCAGGAGAAAGCGTGCAGGACGGCGAGTGGCACTGACAGCTCTGGCAGCACTGGAGCATTATCAGATAATGTAGGGGGAAGCAGCGAAATGCTGGTTGTCCACGTCAGAACCTCTCTAGTAACAAGCCAGTAGTCAATGCGTGACCATGCCCCCGTCCCAGAGGTGATGCATTTACCTTCCCTAAGTGAGCCGTTTAGGAATCGCCAAGCGTCAGTCAAATTGTGGTCCTGTATTAAAGTGTGAAGGTGTGCCGCAGCGTTAGGGTGGGGGCGGCGAGATATGCCAGACCTGTCCATATTCGGGTCAATACCACATTAAAGTCTCCTCCTCAAATTATCGCCCCTGGTCTTAAATTTGCAATATGTCGCTACACCTCGCTGAAAAACTCAGGACAGTGTGTGTTTGGGCCATAAATACAGGCAAGTATGATTGGGTGTTGATGAAGAGTGCCAGCGAGAAGGACAAAGCGACCTTCTGAATCTATTTTGACTTGAGTGAGCTTCTATGGCAGATCTCTGCAAATCAGTATCGCTACACCACGAGCGTAGTAGGATTAACAGGAAGCATGTGTGTCTGCACACCAACGAGCGCGCAGGAGGGCTGTAGTTGTGGGGGTGAGATGGAGCTCCTGTAAGAAACAGATATCAATCTGGTGTCTCATAATATGAGTGCACAAGACGGGCCTTCCTAGCATCATTTAGCCCGTGGACGTTCCAGGTGAGACATTTAATGTCTGTGGTCATGTGTCAATGCAGTGGTATTGGCCTGTCGGGTCGGGTAGGGTCTGATGTCTGATGACCGTCTGGTAGGGGTCTGATGTCAGAAGTGTGTAAGCGGAGTGCCTCCATAATGCTGTGCCTATCAAATCCCACTTCGAGAGGTAGAGCTGAGGTCGAGTATCGTGCCTTCGTCGTGCTGGTAGGAGGGGGGAGGAAAGGAGAGACATGAAGGGTGGCCTGCCGCATGGCTTAGGTGTACTCAAACAGAAAAGACAGTAACTCACTGTGAAACTGAAACCCGCCCCCATCCACTCCAACCCCCAAACGTAGTTGAGAACCCCGATCCCACCCAACACCCACCCAGAACCCTAAATGCAGCAGCAATACTTTCATAACAAATACCCAGTGGTACACCAACAATACTACATGTAGGGGACTCATCCCAGGGGGCAGAAAAGAGCCAGGCATTTACCCCAGCCATGTGAAGCTGGGTGGCTGAACCGAAACATGTTGCCCATATCATCAACCAACGGGAACAATAGAATAGTCCATCAGTTTTGTAGTAATGTACTATGTACGCTTTATGAGTTATGGCCATGGTGGACTAAGAATCTAGGTCCAAACTCAGGTAGGGCCCAGCATAAGTCATAAGTTAAGGCCGCTTTAGTCATTTTCATCCAGTGATGCCTCTGCCTCATGACGTGGAGATTCTCTAGCCGCAAGTGGGGCAATATTTTTAGCAAATTTGTGGGCTGCTTTTGCACTGGTACAAAAGTGCGTCTTTCCTGCATGTATGACTCTCAGCTTGGCGGGGGAGAGGAGGGCATATTTGATCTCCGCCTTTTGAAGGATTTTTTTGGTAGGTAGGAATTGTCTTCATGCGGTCTGGACCGCGATGGTGAAGTCCAGGTAGAAGGAGAGCACATTGCCTCTGAATTGGGTCTCACCTCGTTCTCTGGAAAGACGTAACACCACATCCCTGTCCTTGTAGTTTAGGAGGCGAGCAATTATGGGACATGCCGGGGCACCCGGGGCAGCCACAGCGCTAAGGATCTATGTGCCCGTTCCACAATAAACACCGGGGACAGCGTGTCGCCGAAGAGGTCTCTGAGCATTGTCATGATGTAGTCCTCCATATTATCAATGGCTGTGGACTCTGGCACGCCTACGATGCGCAGATTGTTGCGCCGCGATAGGGCCTCCAAATCTTTGTTTTTAGCGTTAATGACAGCCAGGACTTTACCAATACGCAGCAACTGTTCACTGGTTGTGGCCTCATTGTCGTCAATGTTGGAGACCCTTGTCTCGAGCTGGTCTAGGCAATTTTCATGTTTATCGACCATCTCGCTCATCCTGTCAAGGTGGTGCGCCATCAAGTCCAACTTGGCATCAATTGCTTTTAGGCTTGTTTTTACATCCACTAGAATCCCTTTCAGGTCTTCATCCCGGTCAGCTGCTCCCGTGGGGGGGCCCCAAGTCCTGCCCCCGAGGCTGTTCCCCCTCCATCCGGCGGGAAGTGTTCTTGCCCTCAAACAGGAGTTTAGTCTGGTTTGCCCATTGTGGAGAGCCGGGAGGCACCCAGTCAGCAGCAAGCTATGGATGAGATCAATTTAATGTGCTGCAGAGGTCCAATATGTTCAAAGGGTAGTTCGCCTTTCCACTGCACCCCACTTTGTCATGGGCCTGGTGGGGTCAGCACACCCCTCACAGCCAGTGTCCGCCAGGAGAGTAGCCCACTGCTGGGGTTGTGAGAGCAGGGGCAGTCATACAAATGCGGCCTACATGCAGGGGGGGTGATGCAGAAAAATCGCCTCCACAGCTGGCCCCCCAGGGTCACAGCTGAGGGACCCGCCATCAGGGAGGTCATCACGTTCTTCTCCGGCTAGCCCTCATGGGGCAGGAGGCACTGCAGGGAGCACGAGGCCCGGCCAGGGGGACCCGTGACCAGGGAGAGACGCAGCAGCACGGGGGGGAGGATAGGCCCAGTCCCAGCAGCTGGCCCGGCAGTTGGAAGAGCTCGGGCCGCCGCGCACACGGTCCCCCCAAGACCCACCTGCTGCTTCCTCACCTCAGCCGCACACGGTAGGGCGCAGCCAGCTGGTCCCGGCCCGGGCCTCTCCGCTCACACGATTCGGCCACCACAGGTCACCTCAAGCCTCTCCAGTGACGTCTTGGTGCCCGAAACCAGGGCCTCCGCCGCACACTCCACCTACCCCCGCACGCAGCTACCGCAGGGAGGGGGAAAGCAGGAGTCCTCGGCGCCTCAACTGTGCAGCAGTATTGGCAGCCTGGGGTGGCGGGGTGAGTCCCGACTCCAGGAGGGAGCTCCCCGACCTCGGCCCCGCACGGCTCCCGCGAGCCTGCTCGCCTCCTCTTCACCTCGGCCACTCAGGCGCAGGGCACGGGCCATCACGTTATTCAGCACAGGCCGCAATGTCAGGTCGGTACTGTTGGTGCAGGTCTCCGATCTCACCAACAGACTGGATTCGACACATTGGGTGGCGCAGTTCTATGTTTCCCCATGGGTTGTCGCGCGGGCTCGGCCCAGCATCACTCGAGCCCAGCGCCTCGCGGACCAGACAGGCCCAGGTTCTCCCCCGTCACCGCTGCGCACCACAACTCCGGGGCCACCTCAATTTCCACGTCGCAGATGCGGCCATCCACTGTGTGAGCTTTGGCTAGTGATTCATTCTGGCCGTAGTTGCCGGTGATCGAGGATTAGTTAGGATTATGCATTCAGCCGGTGGAGCCCCTCTATCGAGTGGCCATTTCACTGCTCGGCTAAGCTCCTTCCCCGCACTGGAATATTTGATAGCATGGAAGGATTGTAATGCACCAGAAATATCTTGGGAACCAGCCTCATTTGTGCATGCCCCTTGTCTTGTCAAAGAGTTGCGTACCACTTTCCCTCAAAAACCAGCACCTACTAGTTGTGGGGGATTTTTGCCAAGAAGGGTACTGGCAGGAATCAAGGAATTAGAGTAAAGAACTAGAGAAAAGAACTGATGCACAAAGTCATTCAAACAGAAGCAACACAGAATAGGGTTAGTGTGGAGAAGGTGGAGGATGGGCCGGTGGCGGGTGGGCCTGAGAAGGAAAGACTGACGGAGCAGAAGAAGCAAAGGCTGGGATAGGTGTTGGCTCTCAGTAGTGGCAGCAAGATTTACCAGGTGTCTTCCATGCTTTGTTACAAGGTTCCCATTTTGCTCGGTTCATGCACCGTTAGCGTTGACGCACCTTTGTTTTGTTTGCTCTTCCCTTCACATTTCCTCTCTGTAGATATTCCATCTGTCTGACGTGTGTTCCATCTTACATTGACCAGCAGTATGTCACTCTGCTGCATCCTGTACTCCCGACTCGGAGAGGGTGTTCTGTTACTGTAACCTGGAGCCCAGGGTCAATCTGTTGCCTTATGGAGAGCTCATAGTTGTTGTTTCTTATTGGCTCGTTATTGAAATGTATATTTTATTTCATGACTATACCTCAGTGTTGGAAGAGCATATTCCATCTTGCTGGTGCCATTCAACTGCTGCCATTCTACAACTGAGGGTCTGCAGGAGTGGTGTTTGCCCTCTTTCTCTCTCCTTGCTATGCCCGTTCTTTCGGTTCCACCATTGGAAGGACCACTGGGTGGCTATGACACTGTCAGAAATGGCATGAGAATGGCAGCAATTTTAGGGTGGCTAGTCAGCTACCATTTACAGCAGCAAGACTGGCATATAAACCATGGTGACCTTGCAGATTAATCCATCAAAATGTCCTAAGCGGCAGACAGAAAACAACCAGCAGGCCATGGACTTTGTAATGGAAGTACTGGAAATATACTGTCAGTTTTTAGGGGCAATTCCAGTACTCATATTTGTGACAACAGTTCCACTGTATGATGGTGAAAATATGGTGCTACAGATTTTTTCCCCGAGGAGGCTCCTGTCTGGGGAAAGTACCACTGCCACGATGGCAGGGATCTCTAAATGCAGTGAGTTGTTCTTTGCCACTGTGGCAGAGATGTTTTCTCCTCCACACTGGTGGGTGGGTAACCTAATCCACAAGTCAGTTTGTTAGTCTTAAATAAAATGTGCCCCCAAGTCAATGACTTCATAACCAACAAAAAGTTGTTTATGATTAAAGGGGCCTTCAGCGTATGGAGCCAATGGGTCTGATTATGAGTTGAGTAGTAATTTTAAATCATTTTTATTCCAGAGGAAAATATACAATTTATGGAGAATAGACTGGTTGAATTTTCTGTGCGGAAACCTTTGGGCCTGCATGTGGTCGTGGACACAACCTTTTACCCATATCACATGAGCAGGCAAATAATGTGAATCAAATTCTGTAGCAATTAATGCAGTTATTAGTTTTGGTTTGAAACATTCACTTCTTGCTTGAAGGTATTTGCCTTGTAAAATCTATGTACAATAATACAAAGAGAGTTTTCACTATTGTTCATTGTTGTCGTGCAAAATCCATCAACATCTGTTTCTTTGTAGATTCACAGTGGTGAGAAAGGCATCAAGTTCTGAAGAGTCTGCACTTGCTAGAACTCATTCCAAGCAATGGCCGCCCACAGATTACCACCAAGTTGAGTACAAATATCCAGCAAATACTTGACCTTCAAGTGACAAAATAAGTTCAAATCTTGGCTTACTCGCGTCTTTCCAATTGACACGCTGATCTATCCGGTTGCTGTAGCCCTCTGTTTGTCATTGCCTAGGCATATGCACTCTTCTCTCCAGGTGTTCCTCTAATGGAAAGCCTTGCCCACCACTCGAGTCAGAGCTCTGCTACCTTTCTTAGTTGAGGAGCAGCAGCAATTCAAATTGGCTTGATCTGAGCCTCCAAGATTCAGAGAGGTCAGGAAAGTAAGCCTTAAAAGGCTTTCATGGGGTTCTCAGAATTATGTTCCTGACCATTGGTGGCTTTTGTCTGCCATCTCTTTCCTTATAATGCTTTAGTGAGATCTCATCTTCAAAGGAAGAGCACTTTGAACCTAATCCTGTACCTATTCCTGTCTGACGGCATGCAATTCTATTGGAACAGTTTTTCTTGCTCATCCCTTTTGTCTCTCAGGACTTTGTGGAAGATCTCATTGCGGTGGTTCTCCCAGTGTCAAAGTGTTCGAAACTGTGCAGAGATCAAGACTGCAGGAATTGGTCATTTGCCTCAGTAGCCCCTGCAGTTTCAGGACCGGAGCTCGAGAGCACCCTAAGAAATATGTGCTATACTTCCCAGCAATGTGTGTGGCTATCTGTCAGTGCTAGAATGGCAACCATTTTAGGATGCTTTCCTTTTTAAAAGAAAACCACGCTTAGAGCCTTGCGCTGCTCTTTTTTTATTAACATGGTTTAACAAAACCATTTGAACAATGAATAAACACTACTAAAACATCACATAAAGATGATCTATAGGAAGAATACCATAGTTATAAATCAAATTTGATGCACCCTTTCTATGTGAGCAGGTGAGGTCTCAGCACACTACCTCACTGCAGCAGCTGCTCCAAACCATTGCAGACCAACAGCAAAAGCCAGAAACCCAGCTAACAATAGACAATGCTTCAGTAACCATATGCCAGGCATCTTCGACTGCCAGGACTTGAACGGACTATAGTTTTAAAAAAAGGTTGCGTCAAAGCTCCAGCAGAGTACAGCAGGCCGGGATTATGTGCTAATGTGTCTCTGGCTCAGTTCCACACAGAAACACCCCCTCCTCACCAGACCATGCCTTCACAACCAAGAGAAAAGAAAGAATCTGCAGCCTGAGTATCATACATGGACACCCAGCATTGGTGCAAACCCACGTAAAGATGCGCTTGTATTGGCACACGGTTGAGACAACAAGCATACATGGAAGACCTGGACTTGCTTTACGGTGAGGAAAAACCCTCAATCCTGGATCCTTTACTAATACTGTTACGTACAAGGGCTTTAAATTGTCTATTAGACAAAGTCTCGCTGTGATTTCACGCCAAAACCTCCTAGGGTGAATCCCGGCTCTGCAAGTCTGTTCATATCAGCAGGATTGCTCGAATTAATTTGCTCAAACTTAATTGGGTGCAAGAGCGTATCAGGAGCTGCCTGTTGTAGGAGAGTAGGATCTGCTTCACATGGGTACCCCGACTTTTTGCTGATGCTTCACTGTTTTTCGACTTTAGTCTGGCTGGGGCCCTGCTAATCAGAACCCCAGCCTAGCTGCTTCCTCTCTAAAATGGTTTCCATGTGCCTTAGGCACATCTCTGATTGGGATCTGGAGTGCCCTTGTAAGTCCCTAGTATATGGTATACTATGTACCCAGGGCATAGGTACCTCAGAGGCCTGCCAGGGGCTGAAGCATGTATTGTGCCACCCCTGGAAGGCCAGCCAAAAGGACACCACAGGTCTGCTACTGCAGCCTGGGTAAGGTGGTGCATGCACCCCTTACTGTGATATAGGTTACCTATATCACTACATACATACACACATATAAACCTATAAGTCACTCCTATGGCAGGCCTTGTCAATCCTGAAGGCAGAGTGCTTGGTTCCTATGTGAGAGGGTGCCCCTGCATGAGCAGAGCCCCTCTGCAGCGTTCGGAGACCCTTCTCTGATGCTGTTTGTAGTGCAGCCTGACCATATACTCTTAAGCGCATTATAACCTCGCGTTAAATGCTAACTTTGGGATGGCTGCACGGAAACATGTCGTGTTTGGTGTCAAACATCTTGGAATACTACCCCCCCGCCAGTTCTGGCGGCGGGGGTAGCATTCCACCCTTCTAGAGGAGAGACATGTACACACCGGCCTGCCCGGTAACTTCTTTCCAAGCCCTGGCATCACAAAATGGATGCCGCTGCCACAGACACGGGTCTGGCCTCCTGCTGCTGACTGAAACTCCGGCAGGGGAGGCCTGGACAATAGGTTTCCTGTCCCAGGGAGGTGTAACCACCTCCCCAGACAGGATAATGTGTATTGGGGCTGGGCGGGAGCACTCTCTGGTGCTTTGAAGTCCTGCACTGGGGGCACACTTGGTGTCCCTGTGCATACCCCAGTTCAAACTGGTTCAGGGGCTTCCAGCCCCTGCTCTGGCGTGAAACTGGACAAAGGGAATGGGTGTAACCTCCCTCTTCCCTGACCCTCCCATAGGTGGGTCCCCAGAGTATGTCCAACCCCTAACTTAGTATAAGTATGGGACCCCAGTCCTTAGGACTTTAGATTTACCTGGACGAAACTCTGATACAGAATCCTGGACCTTCGATGCTCTACTTTAAGATTAGAGGACTGAAGAATCTCCCTTGGGGTCAAGGAGTGACTCCCCTGCTTGGCAGGCACCAATGAAGCAATTGTCCGGTCTGCATCGCTGAAGCTCCTGCCGGACGCCGAAGTCTTTGCATCACCAGAGGTGGATTTCCAGACTTCCCCGAGGCTGCCCTGAGTCCCCAGCAAAGCTGAGGCCCGTAGCTGTTGTGGGTAACGTGGAACCGTGATCCTGGACACCGAGCGCATTTGCAAGTGCATCCTCTTCCTGGTCTCCCACGAAGTTGTGCTTTGGGCTCCGAGTAGCCCCCGCCTCCAGCACCGACTGCACCGAAGATCACTGGCCTCCACTCCACGAGTGTCCCGTGAGCCAGCTCTAAGTGCGTCCACTCGAGGCTCCTTCGCGGTCGCTAGTCCGTTGGCTAGTGGGCCCTCCCGAAGGCCAATCTTCTTCTGCTTGGGCTTCCCTGGTTGCTCCAGGCGTGCCCTGACTTACCCTCGCTGGGTGAGTCCCTCAGACCTTGCTGGTCTGCACCACCGTCCTTCTTCTATTTCCACAAGACTTGCCGTTGCCAAGGCTTGTTGGGTCCAATCCGGTCGCCGACACCCCTGCAATCGACAGACGTCGTGGGACAGCTCGAATCCAGCTCTTGGTCGTCGTCGACGCCTCCTGGACCTCGTGGCTGAAGAGTCAAGAGGACCATCAACCTACCTGAAGCACTCGACATCGGTGGGCATCCGCTCATCGCCTTCCTGGTCACTGGCTAGTGACCCAGACTCTGTCCCCTCTGCTTTCAGGTTCTTCAGATCTTCGATCCACCTTTGGATCCACCCGAACACTTTCGATTTGGCTGCCAGCAGCACTTTGCAGCAGATCGCCATTGAAAACGACGACGAAACCCGACCCCGAAAGACACCTATGCACCCGGTTTCCCTGGGTGAGGTAACTCGAGTACTCCGGTGCTCCCGTGGGTATAGACTCTAGAACAACCCAGTTCTAAAGGGGTTTGCTCCAAGTCCTCCTCTAAGTGTCCCTTTTCTTTAAAATTCCAACCACGACTTTCCCCATAGAAGTCAATGGCGATTCGCGGCTGTGTTCTCACACTGCACGCGTCCCGCGTGGGTCCCCTGTGTTACTACCTTGGGTGGTTCCTTGTGGTCCAAGCACTTCTACAGGCTCTAGGCCTTGTGTCTAGCTCTGTCGTGGTTCTTATACCACTTTATTGGTATATGGTTTGATACGCCCCTAGGGCTCAAACGTGTATTTGTGCTATTACTGTTGATAACTAACTTATAACTTATGTACTTCGAACTCTAGCCTCATAAAGAGACTAGAGGGGTGTGTTTAGCAATAAATACATATATTTTGAATATATACCTGGTGTGGTCCTCTTTCATTTGGTCACTCAAGAGATTATAGACTGGTAAAACAAGCTGCTTTACATTCCTTCAAGACTTAGCCTGAAGGCTGCTCTCCATAGCTACCACTAGGATAGCTTTCAATAAAGGTTGTCTTTAACCTATCTCCAATAAGGGGTTGTTTGGACTGGTGCAAGGTGTCCACTATAATTAGTGGACAGCATATACCAGGCCAACTTCTCACACCTGTGAGGAGCAGTATTAACAGTTTAAATGCTGAGTTAATAGATTAATCCAGCAGTGGCGGCTGCCGCAGTCCTGAAGTGGGGGGCAGGACAGGGGGAATAATAATTAAATAAAAGAACTTACCTGGGTACACGGCGGTCGCCACGGTCCTCTTCACCGGCTCTCCTCGAGTCCCAGCATGCACTGGGCACAGGCTCCGCACCCAATGCTGGCGCTGCTCTCATGCTCTGAGAGCAGCGCCAGGATTGGTCTGAACGGCGTGGTTCACCGCTCAGACAGTGCCTAGTGACGTTTAGGGTTGGAGAAACCTAAGTGCGCATGTCTGTTTGGCCGGCCTAACACTGCCGGCCAAACAGACATGCACACACTTACACTGTGCCTACCACTCCACCCTGCTGTGCCAGGCCCCGCCCTACACTGCTGGCATCGACTCAGTCAGTCAACGGTCATTTGCTAGACCACTGACTGTCTGACCAGTGGGGTGATGCTCCTCCACCTTTACGGAGGAGCAGCCCCTGTATTCCAGCGTGTTTGCCTATAGTAACCAGTCCGATGTGGACCAAGCCCTGGTCTCCACACTGGAGCTTCAAGTGCATGAACACCTATATTACAGAAAAGGAACAATACTGCAGCCCCCAACACTAGCATAGCCAAAATCTTGTCCAGTATGCTAAAATCGAATAATCTCTATGGTTCTGATTAAAGCTTTAAGGCCCCCAAGAATGGCAATCACTGATCGCCTCTGAGCATCAAACACCAGTATCTAGCTCATGCTCTGGTTTAGCCGCACGCGAAGATATTTACAGGCAGTAAGAAGCTCTAACATCCGGGGATCTGAGTACCAGATACTGATAATTGGTGTGTACTAAAAGCAAAGGACCTTTGTTTTCTCCAAGTGAACCCTAAAATTATATGTTAGCATAACCTTCAAGAAACTTTAGGCCTGGTTGCAAGTCAGTCAGGAGCCTCTGATTCAGAAGCAGGGTGTCCGCTTAAAACCGGGATCCAACATGCTCGCATACGTAAATATAGCTGAATAAAACATGCAAAAGAACCAGTGGCTTGATGGATGCAGAGCACTAGTGGCGAAAGCTATTAAACTGTTAAGAATGCTTTGACCAACCTTCAGACGTTTTTCCAAAAATTTAGTGCCTCCGTCAGATCCATAGGGAAATTCGTACGGAAAACTCCAATCACGAACAAGAAATATGAGTGACTAAAAATGAAAAATAAAGACAGAAATGTAATTAATTCTCACAGGTATGCTTTCTGTCCTCTCAGATGGCAGCATCCTACAAGCACTCTCATCCTCTGTGTCAATGGCACTGAGTAAGCATCCCCACATGTCTGCATGGTACAAGCACCTCTTCTCACTCATATGATCACACCATGCCAGCATCACCGCTTATTCAGGTGGTAACGCTGTGCAAGGACTCCTCATCAATCGGATTGTAGAACCGCCCCTGGACGATAATACCTGCACAGGCAAGCTCCTACGCTGGGATGGGAGTGCAGCACATACCTACTCTCTGCTCACCATGTCACTCAGACAGTGGTAAGGCACACGCTCCCTTGCTCTCTCAGAGTGTATCATGGGGCCAGCATTCTAAGTCACTCAGACCTTACCAACATAGACCTTTGATATGCTGCTTCATGGCACCTGATTTTCAGAAAATGTATGTGGTCTATGTAATTACTAAACCTTGGGCCTGAGTTAGAGTTTGGTGGATGATTCTCCCTCACAAAAGTGAAGCATATCCCATCAGCCGTATTACAAGTGCTGTGGGATATAATGTCCTTGTAATAAGGCAGACAGGTTATCTGTCACGTTTGTGATGAAGTGCTCCATACGCCAATCTTTAAACCCGGCCCTAGGTAATATTTCAACATTTGCATACGTTAAAAACTAGTTTTCACAAAACATTCCAATGGCTTGCAAAAAGATCACATTGTGAAATCTTGATATATTATTTCCAAGACACAAGTGTGTGGGAAATTGTAGGTTTATTCCAACAGGAAGATCCCATCCAGCAACAGAAATGAACAGCTTAAACAGCTTTACAGTTTGAACATCAACCACTTTACAAATCTCTTATGACATGTGCACATTCCAATATCATTCTAAGAAAGAGCATACAAGAGCAACTTGGACTAGAGAGTACAATACCATAGAGATGAACAATGAGATATCACACACATCCTTCCATTTATAATGACAAATTAGCAACTTGTGTTTCTTCTGACACATGCTGGAGACTTTCATCAATACCTGATGTGTTCCATTCTGCTTGATGATTCTTAGGTAATGTAGGGGACACGCTCAGGAAATGAAACTGCCCCATAGAAACCTTTCCATCAACCAAAAGATTTTACAAACACATTTTCAGCTTGGTTTTAAAGACAGGTGACTCCATTAACTAAAGAGGATCACTCATGTTCGGCTGCATCATCCATGGCTGAGAGTTCAACATCTGAAGGCATTATAGGGTATTAATGAATCGATAGTTTTTTTTCCTTACCTGGAAGGGTTTCAGGAAGGTTTCCTCCATGGCCAATCTTCCATACTCTGTGAAGAGCTAAAGAGTGATAGAGGGAAGAAAAGCAATACACAAAGTTTGTGAAAGCAGGACGTTTTACTTTTTTCATATTGAATAAGGAAGAGGTTTCATGTTTTATAAAGCAACATATTATAGAGAAAGTACTATTTTCAATGTTACAGAGCCGAAAAGCGGGGCCGCAGAAAGTATTTTTGTCAATAAAAGTTCCCAAGCACACGTTCATGAACTGTCAGAGCAGAGCCATTTACAAATAGTGTGTATCTAGAGAGCAAAAAGGTGTGATGAAAATACTCAGTGGCATATTTACAAGGGAAGTGGCGGAGTGAGGCGTTAGCCTTCCTGGCTTGACGCCTCACTCTGCCACGCAGGGTTGCACCATCTTTACAAGTGCGTTTCCCCCTGCGCTGGCGCTACACTTAGCAGCCTAGCGCCAACGCAGGCACCCTTTCACTATAGTGCAAGGGTATCTGCGTGCAGAGGAAGATTGTTTATGTGCAGGAAGGTCCACCTTCCTGCACATAAACAATCTTTAAATGCCGTTTTCTAACTTCTGTGTTTGCTGCTTAATGCAGCACATAGAAGTTGCAAAACTGTATTTTTTAAAAATGATTGTTTATGTGCAGGAAGGGGGACCTTCCTGTACATAAACAATCATTGGCCTTTTGTTGTTTTCATGTGTGCTGCACAACGCAGCACACATGAAAACATCAAAAATTAGGAGAAATGAAACATTTCTTCTCATTGCGCCAGGGTAAGATCAGGTTTTCCCTGGTCATAATTCTGGCGCTGCCTCCTATTTACGCCTCCCTTGTAAATAGGGGGCAGCGTTAGAATCAATGGGTGTTGCGGTGGAACACCCACAGCAACACCCATTGCCCTCCCCTTTCACGCTAAGCATAGCGTAAAAGGGGGCCATATTTACAAGGCAGCGTTAAGCCACATTAAGTGGCTTAACGCTGCCTTGTAAGTAAGGCGAAGCCCCTATCGCCACAGGAACATCGTAAAAAGTGACATTCCTGTGGCGATAGGGGCTTGTAAATATGCTTCTCAGTATAACCATGAGTAATTACTGCATTTAATTCCATCATTTTTAGGTTTTATGTGCCACTGTAGAGAGGATCAATTATATGAAAAGCATCTTTGCCCCCCCATGAAAAGGAACAGCCCCACCCAAACTGTTAGGCCATGTTCATTCTGAAAAGGTAGATATTGAATGGCAAGAACAAGTCATCTAACTTGTCCCTGAAGCCTCCACACCAGTCCAGAGCATACAAAACTATCTTGCCAAAATATCTGCAGTCTAACCACACCATTATCACAACTCCACAGTTTCTGAAGCCACCCTTTCCTTTCAACTATGTCTTTCTCACTTTTCTCTATCCTGTCCAAAATTCATGAATGTCTCACTCATCTATAACTTTTACTGTATTCCATGTGGCTACAACTTCTATCACTGCACAAATAAACACAAACTCTAACCAAAACAAATTGGTCTATATGTACCTCTCTGCTTCTCTGCTGGTGCTGGTGCGGCTGTGTACTTATATCTTCATAAAGCTCAGCAATTGTCGGGCAATTTGCTCTTCTGGGGCCCTATTATGTATAGGGCGCACTTTTCCTGTTGGCGCCACGCCACACCTTAAAACAGGTGCGCCGGGCGCAAACATGGAAAGTGCGCCCTATTACATTGAATGTGCTGCCCCCAGGGCAGCCGCAAAGTCGTGCTGTCCTGGGGGCCGCGCATTCAAGTGAAAAATGGAGCAACTTTGAAGCAGCCGCTCCATGTTTCACTGTGCAGGCGGCAACCCGCCTGCACTTTTAAGAAGAGGGGAGAGAGATCTCCTGCAGGCGAGTGCAGTGAGTGACTGCACCTGCCTGCAATGGGATGCCTGGGGGGACCATACCACCCCCTTCACACACTCCAGAGGGCTGCCATCAGGATGCACAGTGACAGAGCGCCGCCTTTTAGGTGGCACTCTGTCAGTGAGCCTCCTGACAGCTTCTTTGCCTCTGCACCTGGATCTATAATACGGCACGGGTACAGAGGCAAAGGGATTCCCTCATTTGCATGGGTCAATGCCCCCATTCAAATGAGGGGACACCCTTTGGTGATAGCGTTGGCGCTATATGTGTGCCAGCGCTATCTGTATTACAGAAAGGGCAGCAAAAGCATCTGCGGCCCTTTCTATTATACCAAAGTTCCCCGGGGTACTTTCCATAATACATCCCCTGAGGCCCTTTTACACATAAGGGGGAACTTTCCCTGTTAAAACAGGTGCGCTGGGTGCAAACATGAAAAGTACGCCCTATTACATTGAATGCACTGCCCCTTCGGCAGCCGCAAAGTCTTGCTGTCCTGGGGGCAGTGTACTCAAGTGAAAAACGGAGAGGCGGTGAAGCAGGCGCTCTGTGTTTCAGTATGCAGGCAGCAACCCGCCTTCACTTTCAAGATGGGAGAGAGATCCCCTAGCAGGCAGGTGCAGTGAGTGGTTGCACCTGCCTGCATGGGGATGTCTCCCTTCTCCAGAGGGATGCCATCAGGGGGCGCCCTGACAGTGCTCCACCTTTTAGGTGGCGCACTGTCAGTGCAATTCAGCTTCTTTGCTGGTGACAACGCTGGCGCTATATGTGCACCAGAACTATCTGTATTACAGAAAGGGCCGCACAAGCGTCTGCGGCCCTTTCTGTAATACCAAGGTGTCCCGGGCGCGTGCAAAGCGGACGCACATGCCCGTTGCGCCCCCGGGGCACTTTCCATAATACGTCCCCATGCCTCTTCCTATCTTTCATCTTGCTTCTACCCTCTAAATCACTGTCCATTTATTTCTGTCCTATTCCCTTCTATTCTTGCTGTATACTGCTCTTTATCTCACCTGTTTTGTTACTAATACTCATATTCATGCCACTTAAATTGAAACATTTTTCACCAAAGACAGACACTGCTTGTCCGATAAAGGTATGGAAAAGAGTAGGAAATTCTTTTTCTGACTGTTTCAGGTGTTACCAGTGGCCTTGAGATTTACCATTGTGATAGTTGCCACAGATCGAAGTGGGTGGAGGTATGTTTTATGATGTATCCTGTTACAACGAGTTTTCTGATGGACTTATTTTCTAGTGGCAGCTGACCTGATATCAGATAATGGAGTTCATTTTACTTCCAGAGTGATGCAGTTGTTTTGGGAAAAAGCAGGGATTAGGTACAAGAGGTGCAGACTACACCACCCACTTTACCTGGTTGTTATTGAAACAATGTCAAGTGATTGATATGACCCAGTTGATTCTCTGACCTGGCGCAACACCATGCAGTGTGACATGACTAATCCTTTTGCTTCTTATTTACATTATCTCACCGCCATCTTAATAAATGTCTTTCTTAAATCTGGTATACAAGCTAACATAGAAAGAGTGGGGTTGATTCCCTAGTCCCTCATTTTGAATAAGGCGTAACACTTGAGAAAATGTTAGAGGACACCAGAGCTTTAGCTGAATTCACAGCCAATCAGCATTTTCTGTGCTTTCCTGGAAAGAGCTGAACATGGCACCATGAATTAGGAGCAATCAAAGGTATTACAACAATTCGGTAAGATCCCTAATCAATCAGTGTATTAACAAACGTGAAGGAACACTGCAGCATCTGCACTGCTTGGTTCTTGTGGAGTGGATGTAAAGGAGGGTAGGACCAGGGGTGAAGACAGCTCCCTTCCCCATAGAAGAATAGGCGGTGTGCCCCCCTTCGCCAACTCCACCCCTCAAGTGCTGGAGGTGAAGTGAAGCACATTTTTCAGTGCCCACCATCTTGAAGATGGTGGGACTTATCCAATCAGGGCTAGGGCTATGCTCCCCTCCCACAGGAGGGTGGCATAATAGTGGGTGTAGACATCCCAGGTAAGAGACCCATTGGTCCCTACCAGTCACTCCCCTGTAATGCATCATAGTACATCATAGTCCCACAGTACCACTGGTCTTTTAACTGAGATTCTGTCCATGCAATGCATTGCCAAGAACAAGCACCTTGAAAAAGTTTACACCGCAGTTTGCATTCAATGTTTTCTTTTCTCACTCTCAACTGACATGAGGGGGATATCATCAGTGTCTAATCAATGAGTTCTGGATTCCTGTGTCTTCAAGAGTCGCGCAGCTTTATGTGCAGCTCAGCTCAAAGGTATTACCAGCTCTCAATCTCAAGCTTCCTAGCAGAGTTGGAAACATTCCTACTTCTAGCCAATACATCACTTCCTTGGTAGCCCTAGTGTGTTTTAATGCACTTTATTGTATCACTGTCAAGACAGTTCCGGCTTTTCCACTGAATGAATTCCCGGCATCCCAGGAAGTACCTCAGGTTACTATGTATTTATGGCTCTTTTGAGGATAATCAGACATTTACATCTCATATGGGTGATTCCTGGCCAGGCCCAAGTGAGTGAGGGGTAAGACCTTGGCTGGGCTACCATGTCAGTGAAAGGGAGCAGAGCCAACAAGAGCTGCAGTCATGTAAATACGAAGTTGATGATAGCACAGAAAACCAGGCCATGATCCTTTGCAGGCCACTGTGGAATACGGCTCTGAACGGTTGCATCTGTCAAAACAGGACTCAACAATCGGGGCTGTGTGAAGTATTGATTATTGCACTTGTCAGAACTGAAGCCTGTGTTTAGATTTGGATTGAACATTTACCGATTTATGAAAGAAACGACAGAAAGTTGCCATGTAAGGACATCTAGCTGCAAGGGATTAAAGTGATGGGCCACAAATCACCTCCATGAATTGCAGTCAGCGAGTCAATGAAACACGCAACCCTGAACCCTAGAGCCATATATTTCAAAGGTTGTTCTGAAGAGAATATGAAACATTCCAATATTTTGCAAGGGGTACCAAGCAAGTAGTTGGAAAGAAATGGGGCAAACTATGCAATTTACAGGGATTTCTCTACAATATTACCAAAAATGGCAGAGGCTTTATAGGAAGTACAAATAAACATGTATAAAGTTTGACATTGTCTACAATTGCCAAAATATATATTGTCTTCTTTCCTTATACTTTCAGAAACAACACATTTTATTATGTGGACTGTTTGGATCTAAAGTAAAGTGCTGAACACCCAAAAAGCAGGAGTACATTTTGGTGATTCACAAACCATGACCAAGTGATTTGCTGCTGGTTATCAAGGTTGCTGGTTGGTCCCAGTATTTCCCTGGCCATTAACAGGGTATGGTGGAGAGATATATCATGTTTAGTGTTTCCTAAAAGATGAGTATTTCTTCCACTGTTGGGAAGTTTTCTAGGGGCAGTGATTAATTCAACTTTTTCCTTTTGACACTCAGCTATGAGCAAGTCACGTACTCTACACGTCAGTGATATGGCTGTAGGCAAAGTACTCATGATTTGTGTGACTCACAAATATTTCCAGTTACATATTTCGAAATGTACAATTTGCACATATTATGGATGAAAATGTTTTTACAACTTATAAACACAATTTAAAGATATTACATCTTAACCTGAATAAACATTGTGAACTGCCCCCACATGTCTTGCACCACCTACGTCTAGGAAAGGGACATAGGAAAAAGAACATACATCAAACTATAAAACTACAAGGCTTCTATGGTTGCTTAGGAGCAGGAAAACCTTCTATCACAAGAGCTATAATTTTAGAAAAGGTTTATAAATACACTAAGTGCGCTATGGAGCAGGTGGCGAGCTCACCCCTATGATAAGGATGGACCGTGGGGTACGTCAGGGATGCGTTCTTGCCCCTTTTCTGTTTTGCTTATACATATATAAATGACTTAGAAAGCAAAATTAGTTGTGGAAATATTGACGCACCCCTGATTGCACGCAGGCCCCTGCCTGCACTTTTATATGCTGATGATTGCGTTTTAATGTCACAAACAGGGGTTGGCTTACAGAGGCTTTTAACTGGTTTTAACGATTTTATGAACGATCTTGGCCTAAAAATAAATGTGGCGAAATCCCATGTCATGACAGTGGGTAAATCGCCTCTGAAAGCCAAATCTTTTTATATAAAAACGGAAAAACTGCTCACTGTCTCAACATTTTCGTATTTGGGCATTCTTTTTAATCAAAAAAATACTTGGTCCCACCTACTTGACGCTAGACTTGGTGAATTCAATCGAAATATTGAAGCCATTTTTAGATTCATTAAAAAATTGGGCTCACGGCCTATAAAAGCTATTACTGATATCTATAGAGCGCGCACATGCGCTGTCACCTTGTACGGTGTAGGAGTGTGGGGATGCTCCAACATTAAGCCTCTTCAGAAAGCTGAGAACATGTTTGTGAAAAGACTGTTGACAGTCCCTAAAAGTACTGCGGCTATCATTTGTCATAATGAACTGGGCATAACTCCCCTGTCCTTCCGTATCCAAGCTGCACCGATGTTGCTATGGCACAATATCTGGCGAAAAGAGGAAACACTCCTGAATCGTGCCATAATCACAGATTGTTTGCGGCTGGATAAAGCAAGGAAGATCCCGTGGATTGTCTCCATTCATGATCAGCTTGGGAAGTTGGGGCTATCGGACTGCATTGAATGTCCTGAAAATATTGCTAGGATCCCTAGAGCCAAGTTGAAAAGAGATTTTCTGTCTTACCTATGCCAAGCCAGAGACAGACAAGAGATGGTAAAAAAACGGGTCTCTGAGCACTCACTGTTAGTCACCTCCCCAGGCACTGAGCCCTATCTTTCCTTCTCTTTTAACCATGCTAAATTGTTTTATCTGATTAGGTTCAGGATGGGCATTTCCCACTTCTTGGTCTCTTATCCATGTAACGTATATTGTGATGCCAAATTAGATTTCTGCCCATGTGATTCCAGATCCAGACAGAGCACTTTGCACTTTATGTTTTTCTGTAACCTTTATGATAACCCAAGACATATGTATTTAAAACCATTGCTAAGATTTTTAAATATAAGAAAGTGTCAGGCCGCACTGAATTATCTACTTCTTTTAAATGATGAATTTATATGTCTGATGCTCTATAAGTACATTTCTGCTGCCGTTCGGCTTAGGAAGATTGTGAAAAATGATTGTTTTATGCACTGCCCATTATTGCCAAAACTCATTTATGCGGATTGTTTTTAAATGATGGTTTTTCTTTTATGTTTGCTTTTATGGCTATTTCTAAGCCGAATAAAGCTTTTTGACTGACTGACTGACACTAAAAACATAAACTGCAAGTTACACATATTGAATTTAATCACATTACAAATTAAGCTACACACATTAAAAAGGTAGAAGTTGCTTTGATAACTGGTGTATCTACTATGCTCTTTAACTTTCTTGAGTTGCCTCATCATTCTTTGCAATATGATTATTCATAAATGAAGCCATATCATCTCCTGGTGGGCAACTGCAAGCTCTCTAGGTCGGCAGGGACCCCTGCCTGCCCCACCCACCCCATTCAGACATCCATTCCCACGCAGCAGGATGTGTATCTAGCAAGGATGCCACGGACTCAGGTTTCACCAGCAGTCCTTCATCGTGTGTAATCTGACCCCTGCAGCGAGCCCGCATACGCCACCTGGCACTTTCTAATGGATTGCTATATCTTGGCACTCCATCAATTCCCCTAATGGATTCATACACAATTATCCTGCTGATTGGACCGCTAACTTGGTTTTCCAATTGGCACGCAGTTGCCTACTTAGTTCCTCCAGTCCCCTACGGGACTACACCCACTATTTATTGGCATTAGTCTCAGGCATACATGTCTATATCCTGATGATGATCCCGGTCACGTCGTTGACTTTTTTACACCTTGACACTGTTATATGAGTTATCTGATTTATTGTGCTATGGTGTTTGTCTCCATATTTGCTTGGCAATCTATTGACTCTTCTTCAAGCACTTAGAAATGCCTGAGCCTTGTTTTGTCTTTTAATTTTAATTGTCACAGTGCATGTGTTTCCACTTTATTGTTTTTTGTCTTTTCTGCAAAATATATAGAGAAATATTAAAGTACTTTTGTCCGGATGAACAACATAATATAGATCTCATTGTATTTCTATATTGATCCTTCTTTCCTAATGCTTCTTGTAAGGAACCACTGTTGATACAAAATATACGGACCCTGGTGCAAGCAAGGAAAATGGCCCATCGGACAGCTGTTGGGGTAGTAAAATACAGCAATTGTCAAGGTTCAATAGGACCCTCAGTGCTCTGGGCTCCAGTGCCACTGCACCTGCTGCACCATTGGTAGATATGCCCCTGAGCAGGAGCTCCTTGATGAAAAGTGTGTTTGCTAGTTTGGTCTCAAACCTGAAAGCTCAGCAGGCTGCCATGTCATTGCGGCCGGTTCACCATTCTTTTTCCATTTCCAGAAGCAAGCACCCACAGTGGGATTTTGTTTCTCCAATGGACAAAATCATTGTCCCTTCCGTGCACGGAATATTTTCCTTGCATGTAAGGCATTCTTTTCTATTTTCCTGCAGAGACACTCATGTCCTGCTTGGTGGATCTGTGCAGGAAAAATCACAGGTGAACGCCGGACCCTAAATTGTGTAGTGTATATGCCGCTGTGACGTGGGCTTCTTGATCTAAGGTTTCTGACAGAGAAGCCCCTCAGGTTCTGTCATGGTAAACCCCTGAATGGGCTGATCAAACAACAGCTCTGCCAATCCATGGTGAAGCTCCTGTTCCGCTAAACCCTAGATGACTCTACTAGTTTTCCTCTGTAATCGAGCTCACTTCAAACAGTGAAGCATAACAGGGGCTGTTGTCTTCAAACCTTGGTTTCTAAATCTCCATCCACTGCCCACTTTTACATTATAAGACCCAAGATGACCAAACCTAAAGTTCTAAGCATTTTTCCTGCTCTGATGGCATCACTCTACAGCTTTAGAATTCCTAGCCACTGGCAATGCATTGTTGGACATTAATGCATATCAACACCCAGTGTCATAAACTTCATCTTTAAAATTAGCAGCTAAATTTACCTTCCTCTTTCTAACAAATGTTTAGGCCATCATCGGCCACCTGCTCCTTGGTTCACGGAGAAGTTCAAGGTTGAGAAATCCAAATGTAAAGCTTTGGAAAGGCATTGGAGGGAAAACTATGCGACAGATGCTAAGAGAGCCTACAAAGAGGCCTTAAGTGATTATCACACTTTATGTAAAACGGCTCGTGCTGAGTTTGTTTCTCTAAAAATCTCCTTAGCTCAGCACTGCCCCAAAACCCTTTTTAAGATTGTTAAAGAATTATCTGGTTCTAACACTCAGACTATCCCTGGCACCCTCACCGGAATGCAATTTGAGAATCTCGCTCTCTTCTTTGTGGAGAAAGTGGAAAAAATATATTCTGCACTGGCCAATGATAATATGTTAAATACCCCGCACACTACCAACACCACCCTGACGTCTGCCAGTACTGGGCTGCCTCTAATCCATAATGTGGAAGAGGTGTGGCGCAGCGGCCAGGGCAACTGACGCCGGAACCCGGGGGCTCACGGTTCGATCCTCGGTGCCGGCGGCAGATCAGCCCAGCACCATGTGACTCTGGGCAATAGCTCGCTTAATCTTCCCGACGGCCCTCAGCGCCTTGACACCTTCGGGTAATTGTTCGCGCTTTACAAATACTGGACATTTACATAATAATGTAAAAACCACCACTAGGTTAAAAACATGGTCCCTCCTGGAATTTAGTACTTTTAATCGTCTCCTGGCTAGCATCAAATCAGGCTCCCCTGGTGACCTTCTCCCTATTTCAGTGCTGAAACAGCTTGAGGCCCCCACGCTCCTGTTGATCATGGACCTCCTTAACGCCTTGTTACAGGAAGGCTTTGTCCCCCCGGAATGGAAACATGCCATGGTGCTCCCTCTTTTAAAGAAACCTAAGGCGGATCCCACCATGCCATCCAATAATCGTCCCATCTTGTTGCTTCCAGCGCTTTCTAAGATCCTCGAAAAACACATTAATGTCCAGCTGACCTCCTTTGTCGAGTCTCACAATCTACTTCACCCCTCCCAGTCAGGTTTCAGAGCAGGTTTCTCGACCCAATCTACCTTACTTGGAGTTACCGAATCGCTGAGACATCGTCTGGACCATGGGGACACGGTTGCCCTCATTTTACTCGATCTCAGCGCCGCTTTTGACACGGTGTCTCACACGGTTTTGTTGAAAGCCTTACAGTCCTTGGGCCTTGGTGGTTCAGCCTTACAGTGGCTATGCTCTTTCCTGGCTGACCGAACTTTCCAGGTTTTCTCTACCTCAGCTACCTCCAACCTCCACCACTCTCCTTTTGGAGTTCCCCAGGGCTCGGTGCTAAGTCCTTTACTGTTCAACGTTTATGTTCGCCCTCTGGCAGTTATTGCTGAACAGGCGGGGTTGTCCATATTTTCCTATGCTGACGACATGCAGATAATCTTTTTCCTCACTCCATCCAAGGGATCTGATGCTTCTGCTCTTCAGGTTGGTCTGAGGAATATTGCATCTTGGATGCAAAACAATTTACTCAGATTAAATGGTGATAAAACTGAGGTCATGATCCTAGGAAAAGAGCAAGATCTGTGGGGTCCTCAACACTGGCCCTGTGAAATGGGCACCCTACCTCAGCCGGTTCATCAAGTTCTCAACTTGGGTTTCATCATTGATGACCACCTGTCTATGAAACAACAAATTACAAAGGTGGCCTCAACCTGCATTACCATTTTAAAATGGCTAAAATATTTTTGTGGATGACACCCTTCTCTGTGCAGCGTACTGTAGTCCATGCCCTGATCACGTCCAGACTGGACCACAGCAATGTTCTATACTTTGGCTCAAACAAAACGATAGTACGCAGGCTGCAGGTGGTGCAAAATGCAGCTGCCAGGCTGCTGTGTCGGGTCCCAAGGACTGTGTCAGCTACCGACTCTCTTCGCAAACTTCACTGGCTTAAAGTGGAGAATCGTGTTAAATTTAAAGCCTTATGCTTTATGTTTAAAATCAAATCTGGAACAGCCCCACAATACTTGCAATCATTAATCCAACTATATTCACCCCCTCATCTCCTGCGCTCTGCTGGACAATCTAAATACGTTATCCCAGAATCAAACTCATGAGGATGGGCGGTAGATCCTTTTCCTTTCTGGGTCCCACTCTATGGAATTCCCTTCCTATTTTCATACTTGAGGAATCCGTTTTTGTAAGATTCCGTGAAAGAGTAAAGACATGGCTATTCAATCAGTAATCTCACTTCTCTTTTCTCCCTACCTGGCTGGCGCAGGGAAACCCTTTTGGGTAGCTGTGCGCCTTACAAATTTAAATAACATAACATTTGGCTCAAGACCTAACCTTACGTTTTTGCTCAAGTCCAAACATCCAAAGGAGCTCCCCTGCAAGGCCTCTCAGCATATTATTTTGTTTTCACAAAGTATTAAATGTTGACTATGACTTTAGCATATCTATTGGTGAAAACTGTGTTTAATAACAAAATGGTCAAATAATCTTATTAGCCAAGAAAAGAAAATATTTTAGTAAATACCAGTCTGGGAACTTTTGCTAACAAATTATATTGCCTATTTGTTCATCATTGTATATTTAATCAATCCACTATTGTTGTAGTACAAAGCCAATTAATAAATAAGCGATAATGATGGTATTCATCATCACCTATTGCATCAGTATGAGAAAAGAACCTTTAAAATTACCCTTCTTGTCATTATGCATCTGGTAAAAAGCTTTGATCATTTTATAATTTCACAGGTAGACAGACACACACAGGCTTATGATTTTAGCTGTAGTTCAGCAGAGTAATTGCTTAGAACTCAATATGCAGGGTTTAGAGGACACAACTAGGTCCTCGGAAGGCACATACCCTTGATGAAAGTGTGACTACAGGGTCCGCCCGCCTCTAAGTCCCTATGGGCCACTATAACTTCTGGAATGAGGCAGTGTCCAAATTGTGGTTTGTAAGGCATGCAAACAAATGAAAGTATGTATTATTTATATTAATATTGACAATTACTGTACAAAGAGTGTTTGAAAAAATTATAATTATAGATAGTTGGTAGGGATCTATAGTTATGGTGCTGAAGAAGGCCAATGGGCCCCTCAGTGTCGGCATTTTCTAGTGGCTGAAACATGTAGACCCACTGGTGTTGGAGCACATAACATACTCCAATAACGCCTTACTATGTTTTTAATCTTCTTAAAGGTTCCTGTAAGGAATAAAAAAACATAAAGAACTTGGGTTACCTGCAGGCAATTTTAAAGAAGATCCCTCACATTCAAAGATCTGCACTGATAAAAAGCGTTGAAGCCCATCCTGGTATATATGGCACCATGGATGAGGACCCGAGGATGAAGCATGCCACCAATGTTTATGGTGGGCGAGGGTCCCTTAAAAAATAGGTTTTCTTTCACCCACCACCAGGAATAAAAAGCTTAAGGGTGACATTCCTTTGGAGAATTACAAGTTCTCTTTTTTTGATTAAATATAGAATTCCACCCTACACCACTCCCCCACAATATATCACTCTGCTGCCACATGTTCTTTAAATGAAACCTTCTCTTTTTTTTCAGTGCCAACTCCCCTTGTGCAGTGTAGAGACCCTGTATCAAGGTTGGGATACTCCAGACTATGTTTAAAAGTGTTGCAGTAGGCTTGGCACACAGCAGGTTTGGGCTCTTAATGATTGAATGATATGTATACTTCGTAGTCACACATTTAAGTTGTCTGCCTCAGATATGAAGCACTATGTATAATGTGGTTTCTTTCTACAGCTTACATTCTCCGATTGCTTACTATCTCAGAAGGCCTTCTCCCACTATACTCCTAAAATCATGCCTGAAAAATTTACCTTGACTTACTTCCGCTTGATTTCCCTCCTTTTTTTTCAGAGTGACCCTCTTACCTTCCATCCTCTGCATGCCTTCTATTTCTGAGTATAGCCTCATCTCAGTCTCATGCCTGCCTGCCTTAATCCTTCTTATTGTAATTCTGCAATTGGCCGATACCTCATTTCGTCTATCACAACCTTTCCTCCTTAAAACCCTATCCCTGTATCCTAACATTACCTAATCTCGACCAGTCTATCTATCTCACCAACCCTTCACTGAAACCACTCAGCACCCGCTAATGATCACACCTAACTTGTAATAATATAATTTATCACTAAGTAACCGGAGTAAATGCATTCAATTCTTTTCTTGAGAGCATGTGACTAATCTCAATAACCACTAGGTTAACCGCTAACCTTGGGTTCGGGAGTAACGTGCTACTTGCCGTAAAGCATTTCAATGCCTCATCAGGGGAAGTAAGCGCTATATAAATACTATTTCAATGAAAATTACTGAACTTATGCTGAGCTAATACTTTAACAGACAGTGGCGTAATATATCCCCCACAACCCCTGTGGTGCGGGTGGGAGACCTCCAGGGAGCCCCCTGAGCACTGTACCTTGGCCTGAGAGCTCCTGACTGCCTCCGCAGGGGGGGTCCTTCATGTACTTTGCAGGGGGGGGGCCTCAAGTTTCGTTACGCCACTGTTTACGGATACTTCTGAAATTCACTGACAGATGGAATGGTCTTGGTTAGGTAATAATCTATAGATGGGCATGTGATATGTGAGGTAGTTAAGTATCAGACTTACTGATTAGGTTGTACTTGGTCGCCAGGTATGGTTGTACGCCACAATACTTTATTCAAAATATTGTCCTGTTCTAAATGTCGTTAACATAAATACAGTAGTATTATTGGCTGTAAATTTTATATTATTAAGTCCAATGAGGCAATTATTTTGCAGAAGTTATTTAGGTCACAATATTTACGTCAAACAATATTCTGACAGAATAAGCAAAAATAAAAAAGTGGAGTTATCATCATGCACAAAAAGTGGTGCGCTGAATATTTTTTCATGAATTGAGGAGTTACACTTTTATCTTTATGTTATTAAAATAAAATGAATGAATGGGAACAATAACCCTTTACATTGGGAACTCGCAGCACCTTTTACGTACCAGTGAGCAAACATCAGGAAACAGTGATGGGGTTATGAATGGGGAGTATTACCTGCAAGTGTTGGAGATCATCTTCTTGAACATTCTGTGATAAATTATAAACCTTAATTGAGAAAAAATACAGTCCAGTGTTAGTTAAAGTTCTTTTAATATATCTTTTGCTCTCCCTTTTTTTTAATAAAGTTTTCATTAACAATAGAAACATACACAGTATATAATACATTTGGTGATAGCCATTTGGTGGGTAAATTTTTAGTAAGTATGTGTCGATGCATATTTAATCAGAAGAGATCCACAGTTCTGTCTGCGGCATACATAAAATACTGCTGTATGTGCCTCGGATATTAGTCGCTGGTGCCCATGTTAGATCTGTGTCGTCTAAGTATGTAATGCATGCCAGCTCTATAAGTTCTCACTGTGTAGTGATCTGTGAGCTGGGGAGGCGGGTAATAATGTAACAAGGACAACTTAAAACATAACAGGTGATGTGTAATAAAATCGGAGCTTTCCCCTGGTCTCCCCGCCTGATGCGCCCTTTGTAGTGTCGCATGTATGGAGAGATCTAGCATGTGTCCAAGGAGTAGTGTTGGGAGGTGTGCGATCATCTTTGTTGCCCACTATCTCAGCTCCATGCCAATTTCAGTATCTATCCTCCTTGTCAGATGTGTGCGCCTATGTATTGGCATTGGTTGGGGGTGAAGCCTCCATGACGGCGTTATGAATGCTTAGTAACTCAGCTAACACCGTATCCCAACCTGCGGCAAGTGGGGTCCTGAGGATACCCAGGGTATCCTCTTGTGTAATGCGATACTCTCAGCTTTGGCCCATAATAGCTTGGCGCGCCTTTCCGCTATTATATCAGGGGGATCAGGAGCCTTCCATCTCCTGCTGACCAGTCCCTTAGCTACCGCCAACCCCAGATCCAGGAACCTGGAAGTCACTTTGTGATTTCGGCTTCTGCGATAGAGATGCAGAATGTAAGTCTGCCATTCAAATGGAAGGGTGCGGTCAGTACATTGGGTAAGAGTGTCTGCAACTTCCCTCCAGTACCTGTGCAGGCTGGGGCAATCCCAAAGCATGTGTAATAGATCTGCACCAGTGAGGAGGCAACGGGGACAATCAGCGTCTACACAGCCAAAGTATCGATTGATTTTAGCAGGTGTGAGATAGGCTCTCTCTGTAATGTAATACTGTATTTGGCGTAGACGTACATTCCTGGGAATATATACAGGGCTCTCTAGCACTGAAGCCCACTCAGGATCTGTGAACGGGTGATGCATAGCTCCTTCCCAGTGGAGTCGGAGCGGTGCCAATGTAATTGCAGTGTGTAGTCTTAGTGAGGCAACGAACCACCGGGTGACGTGTCCGCCTTGTCCCATAATGTGTAAGTACTGTATGGTGAGGTGAGTTGGGGGTTCATTGGTTAAATCTCCCCACCTGGAGGCAAGGACAGCCAAGAGTGAGCGATGCAGCAGGAATTGGCCTGGAGGTAACTCATCTTCTTCTACTAGTGTTACATATGGAGTTAGGACAACCTCCCGATATAGCTCTCCCATATCCTGAATCCCTGCCTCCTGCCAGCTCTGTAATTCAGTAGCTGTGGTCGTCATGTGTCCTCTGGGCGTTCCTTCTAATGGTAGGGCAGGCACATATGGAATCACATTTCTGGCAATATATAAACATCTATATACCAGGCCAAGTAGTAGTGACTCCGGTGGCTTTGCTTTTGCGCAAGGGTGAAATAGTCTTATCAGTGCAGCTAAGGTGCAGGGTGGTTGTGTAGTCGCGATATCACAAAGCTGGCGATCGGCTAGCCATCTAGCCATCAATTGCAGCTGCGCCGTTAGGTAATACTGTCCTAAGTTTGGGGCCGCAAGGCCTCCCTGGTCTGTGGGCAGGAAGAGCTTCTTTATCGGTGTCGAGAGCCACCCCATATGAAGTCTCTAACCAACTTCTCTGGAAGGATCACCATTTTGGTGAGGGCCACCCGGCCTGTCACCGATAGTGGGAGCGTGCTCCAAAATGACATTTGGGAATGGACAGCTATCAGTTCTCTACCCAGGTTGCCATCTAGCAAGTCTGCCTGCTGCCTGTATATTCTTCGCCGAGGTAGTGGAATGTGTCCACCTGCCATTGCATATGCACCCCATTAAGGACATACGCCTGATCTTGGCACGTCTCGCTGAAAGGATAAAGACATGACTTAGCAACATTCACTTTCAGCCCCGATGGGGATGTGAAGTCCCCTACAATATGTGCCAGTCGCGGAGGAATCGAACTGATGTCTCTAATGTATACCAGGAGATCATCCGCATATAATGATATCGTATGTGTGCCATCTCCTAATGGAATGCCATCGCTCATCCCAGTGCAGATCACCTCTGCTAGTGGTTCTATGGCCAGCGAGAAGAGGAGAGGGGACAGTGGGCACCTTTGCCTAGTCCCTCTTCTCACCGAGATTGAATCAGATATGTATGGGCCTACTCTTACCCGCACCGTCGGTTCAGTGTACAACAGCCGCACCATGCATATGAACATGCTGCTGAGGCCGCATCTCATTGGTGTGGCAAATAGAAATCCCCACTTCAGGTAGTCAAAGGCTTTCTCGAGATCAAGTATTAGACACCCTGAGAGCGGCCAGCAAAGCAAGAAATAAGTTGTAACTCTGAAGATTTAGAGAGGTGCCTCGGGAGGGCACAAACCCATTTTGATCTGCATGGACCAGGGTCGGGACTACTGGCCCTAGCAGGTCGGCTAGGATCTTTGCCAATATCTTGTAGTCCGCGTTAGGGAGGGCCAGTGGTCTATAGGAGCCTATATCTGTGGGGTCCCTATCAGGTTTGAGTAATGACACTAGGCTTGCCTCACGCTTGGACAAGGGGAGTCTCTCCTCATTCGGGCCGTAGTGTAAAGTGTGTTCAGGCATGGAATCAATGATGTGGCATATGCCTTATAATGTTCGGCCGGGAGCCCATCCAGCCCAGGAGTTTTACACGTTGCCAGCGCCACTATCGCGTCTCAAATTTCATCGGGCAAAATTGGCTCATTCAATATCTCCCTTTGCTCCGGGGTTGCCTCGGGCAGGTGCACAAAGTCTAGGAAGGTGTTTAGCCGTTGTTCGTCACAATGCCCTGAGGATTGGTATAAGAGTGGCGTAGTAATGTGTCATTGAGGCATGTATTTTATGCTGCGTGTATAGCATGCGTCCCATCTCGATTCGCAGAGCGCATATGGGTTGAGAAGTTTGTTCCTGGCACAGGAGCCATGCAAGCATCTGACCCGCTCTATCTGCTGTGGCGCGTGTGCGTGCGGAGAGTGCCGCATAATTGTGACATATATGCTTTTCTAATAATTCTGCATGCTCAGCGCATAGCTCTTCTAAGCGCCAAGTGTCTCCCATGCCTGTTGCCTCATTTGTCTCATGGTTCCCTAATTGACGCTCTACTTTGCTGAGTGCGTCATTCAGCTGCTTGCATATGTTCCAGGTGAGCCCCAAGCAATGCCCCCTTGTGGTCACCTTAAAGGCATCCCATTCTAAGAATGTGTTGCATGTGGAACCGTCATTAGTCTCGAAGTAGTCCAGGATTGCTGTCCCTAAAGAGGAGCAAAACGCTTGGTCTTCCAGCGCTTTCGGCTGAAGTGCCAGGTTGGGACGGGGGAGGGCCTATCTCCCATGTAAGTTGCAGCAGTTGGGGTTTATGGTCAGAATGTGTGCATCCCAGATATTCAATCCCCTTGATAAGGGGGGAGAGGGCATGTGACCCTACTATACAATCTAATCTTACATGCAATCGGTGCACTGGGGAGTAAAACGAGTAAATGCATGTGCTTAGGTTGAGGGCGCGCCATATGTCAGTCAGAAACCAGTGGGCCAGCCACTCGGTCAGTGCCTGTGCATTCAACGTAGCCACTGTATATATCTTTTGCTCTCTTAGTAGACTTTTTCAGCTAAGTCTTTATTCTTCACTTTTCGGACTGAATTTACCTTACGTGTATGAATGGCCAGCTGAGCTACAATATGGATTAGATCAATTGATTTTAATGGGTCAATAACTAAAAACACAATCCATGGCAACATTTTATCATGAAGGGAAGCATCTGAACTGCAAGATCACTTAGTCGCTAATAAGGAAGTAACTCCTCAGTGTAAGGACATGTAAGGGGGTCAAGAGTCAGAGGCATGAGGGGCAGATGGCCATTCACCTTGATGTCTGCAGGAGGCATCAACAGGGCCTTCGGGGGGCAGACTGGTCAGCTGGACATTGAAGCAGCCTGCGTGGGCTTCCAGTGGTGGTCTTCGAGGAGCATACAGGGAACAGATGGAGACAACCTACCACCTGGACTCTGGGGGGCACAACAGATGATTGAGGTCAATTTTCCCTTGGGCACTCGTACAAGTATTCAGCAAATCATCACTCGCAAACACTCAGGTAAAGGACGCCATCTTTCTGTCCCCAGGCACATGTGCAAAAGTACAGTGGACCTTCGGATGCACATGATGAGTTTGCCCCAGTTACATGACCTTCTCCCCAGTTCACCAGGTGAAAACATACAGCTACAGAGCCATCAGCGAATCACAGATGTGATCCCTCAGAACATAAGCTCTGTACTGATGAATCCTACTTCATCACCCCTAGGCTAATCTCTTCTCCTATTTCCAGCCATTCTGATCCCCTAGTCATGTACCCCAGTCTCATCTTTTTTTACTGCTTTGCCCTTTCTGTGTTTCCAATGCCATCCTATTTCCTATCATCTCCCTGCCTGCCAGTTCTCTCAGTGACTACCAAGTTGCCAGTAGAGAGCCTCTTCGGATGGTACAATTTGGCATTATTGCGCTACTGCCTGGATCCCATGTTACTACCTCCTCTGTGTGCTAGCTCCGTGTCAAAGTCTTGAATCTCGCTGTCTTGCCCTCACTAGGGATTGAGAGGCTCAGAGGTAAGCCATGCAATATCTTATCAGTACGCCTAACTTGAGAGAACCACTGACACAGAGCTCAGTGGTAAGTTATCTGGAGACTATATCATTCTAATTGTTATTAAACAAAAAACAGTGTTACAATGTAAAATTTTCATGAGATTCTTCTCTTAACACAGACAGGGACGATATGGGTTGTTATTGTTGTGCATGTCACCCATGTAAAACGTCATCAATTGGTAATAATGAAGGATACACTGTGCTACTATTACTACTACTTTGAAGAAAACTTTAAGAAGAAGAACTTTGCCCAGCGGAGTGATTATGCGAGTACTCAACCTACAGCATACTGACATGCGAGTTCTTCAATAACAAAGTAAATCGTTTTTTAAGATGCTGATACCGACATGCAGCATAACGACACAGACTTGGGTGTTGACATCTGCTTGGATTACTGAGCTCTGAATACTGTGTATGAAATTGGAGGATTGTACATTTCCAAATTAATACTTGATTGGATTCAACCAAACTAAGACTGAGTCACAAGACTAATGCCCTGAAGAAGTTCTCTTGAACAAAACATGTTGGCTGTGTTGCTTTTCATGGTTGGAACTCAATAAAGAAGATTGTTCTATACTATTCAGACGACTCTCTTTTCATCTATTGAAGTCAATGAATTCAATACATGTTGCACTCTTTAACTGAGTGCTTCCTGAGTGATCATTTTTTACTCTTTCTGTTTAAGCAGCAGTATCTTGAGAGCTGGTACTGTTCAGGGTTGCACCAATATATTTTGTGGGGACATACTTGGATGTGCTGTATTTCTTTGCCTACCTGTTTTTGTAAATTGTTTGGAATAACAAGGAAAATGGTGGACTGAGATAACTAATGCCTGCTAAATTTGTAGAGCTATTGATTGTATTATTAGAATCTTGCACATCTCAGGCCATTATCTAGTTAAATGGAATTTCTCAACTCATTCATTTATTATCATTGCACTCATTAAGTGTAGTATAAAATCAATGTCAATATTTTCAAGAAAAATCCTTCTTATTTCACAATTGTAATTGTGGTCTAAATTAATTATCGGCAATTTATGATTCCTTATCAGAATGGCTTTAATCCAGTAACAATATGCTTCAGGATAAATATAGTATGAGTATAATCAGTGGCAGACATTAATCACCCTGTAACCTTGTGTTCATTACTATTTTCACAACGGCCATATTCTGACATCAGAACACGCTGCTAATATGAAATTTGGGCCACTCTTTACTTCATCAACGTATTACAATTGAGTAACGACGGGCGGCAGAGTGCCTAGCTACTACGCCACTGCGTGTGTGCCACTGCTGGCCTGACAGGCCCCTCCTCCTTCCTCTGTAGTTTCAGTTGCAAAAAAAGATAGCACGCACAGAGGCTGCGCTCAGCGGTGTCGGGTCAGCTGCCTAAGCAGCCTTTCCGAGAGAGCAGAACGGGGAAGCGTAGGTTGCAGCCTGTAAAAGAGGAGAGGACGTGCATGGTGGCAGTAGTCAAGACGCCTGCCGCAGCCTCTCAGAGAGCACAGGAAAGGCCTTACATGGCAGCCTAGCTGACTACCTCATGCCCTCGCGAGAGTGCCACTGATGACAGGGGATACCATGTAAGGATTGTAAGGATATTGCAAGGAACCATACCCTTATCAAAGGACTCCACCTTCAGCCATGTGCCGTTATATGGTCATGGAAACTCATATTGTACCTATAATGTACAACTAGGGGCACTTTGATCAATATATTCTGTACAATTCAAAATTGGACAATGTTTCTGGTCCATGCTAGATTATCTATACATACATATACATTATCTATTCCTCTGGCTTGAGTTACTTTTTGTCATTCATCACTGTGTGAACGCTCGCGAGCACTGAGCACTTTTTATACAGCAGTAAAATGTTGGATACTTGCTTGACATATGTCTCTTTGTTTCATTGATTGATGTATTTTAACTGCATTTCAATCTGTCAAATCTTCCATTTATTGAATTACTTACTCTCTGGTTAAATTTGTTAAATCTTTCATCACACAGAACCTGTGTTGTATGTCTTATATTCAATGGCAACAAGCAAAACACCTACTAGACAAATATTAGATCTGGGGCTGACAAGAGTGCCAGAAATGCTGATCATCAAACCATGTACAGCTGGCTCACAAACAGAGGTACCATGTTTTTATTAGATTGATAACTGGTACACATCCACTACAAGCCCATTGCCACCAGATTCCCCTTACTCCACACAGTAATTATGCTTTGAGGATGAAACAGGCAACTACTCTTTCTTCTTAACTCTGATCTGGTTCCTACTGAGAAAATGCCCTTATAGCTGAGCTCCATCACTTGCACACAACCTCTCTTAACTTAACCCTGAAGAATATAAAGCTCCCTTCTCTCTACTGGCCATACTAGCCTCCGACCTATCCATCCTATTTGGCCTGTTTGGTGTATTTCCTGTGCAGAGATTAAAAACATGCAATGCTACTTACTGTATGTCCTTGTCATATAAATTCTCATTTGGTTTCTTTTTCATGTTCCTTTCATTTATAGTTGTGTTAATACATTTGTCTTAATTTTTATACATAGCTCCCAGTGCAAGATTATTGATGAGATGCAATGCAACTTCTTAGTGATTTGGATTGACCATGATGATGTTTTGTAACACCTTTACGGTGAGCAACAATTCCAAGCAGCAAAATATGTGCATTTTTACCAGGATTCTCAGTACCCTTGATGAGTGAGAAGGGGGCTGTGGTGTTATTTGCGGTACAAATTTGTGATGTAGGACAAATACGGTCCAAATCATCTCCTTTCAGACACTTTCACTCCACTCCTTGTAGTTTCTTTGCTGATACCTTATGTCCAGATCATATGGACAGCATAAACTTGTAAATGAGTATGGAATCCCTTTTGTGAATGCAGTGCATTCACATCAGCCCACTTGTCTGATTAGGGCCCATTTTCCCTGGTAAATGTGGATTTGGCTTGCAGGTGATATAGAGTACAGCGCAGGTCAACAGTCTGTCAACTGGTAGTGTCGAAATCCAGCAGAAAGGTTCTATGAAAGTGTTACATTCTCACTAACTATGGATCATGACACATCATCAGGCTGCAAAACCCCTCATTTACACCGTCCCAGGAGCATCAAGCCTCTGGAAAATGTCTAAGTCATGAAGAGACAGGCACAAATTATTTACAAATATTAGTTTTGAATCTCAGAGTCTCTTAATTGCACCAGGAAATCTTGGACACACTTTACATAAAATGGCAAGACATTGTACCAACCAACTTTTCAACTTTCCTAACAGCCTGTACCCACAGAGGACAACAATGAGAAATTCCTAGGATCACTCACACTAGATGCCATCATATATAATGTCTTGAGCCTGAGAATGGTGACTGCAGGTGAGGCCTTCCTTTCAGATCTGAATACAAAATGGCTGCATGTTCCTCTATGCTTTGATGTGGCTTTGTGGTTCTAAATAATGGCTGTGTGTTCCATGGCTCTGAAGAAACGTGTTGACCTAATACTAGAATAGCAGGAATATTACTTCCTTAGATATTCACTTATGATTTTAGCCTTTACAAGGGCCCCTTTAATAAATCCTTTAGTTGGGGGACTTCTAGTTAATGTTAATTTAAATTTAACCTTCTGATTTACCAGTTTAATCCCCTCCCCATACATTGATAGGAGGATTTTCAGTTTACTAGAACATGTGCAGGGAATAATCGAAAAAGATCCCCGGCAGAGCCCCCCTTGGGGCCCCATTGGGTACCGCAGCACCAGTCGAACGAGGAGCTAAGCCCGATTTTCAAGCATGCCACCCTTGGGTGGGTGAGAGCACTCCATCTGACCACATCTGTCTTGTACTCTGAGTTAGGGTACCCTGACATTGACAAGGAACTGCACACTTGATTACAATTTTATGAGAGTAGAGGAATGTGTGTGCTAGACCTATATGTACTCTCCGTCTCTTCTTTAGTTGTAATTACACCTTAGTATGGTCCTCTCCACTCCTTTTGTTTTATGTCTTCAGTATTGCATTATTGGTACATGTGAGGCAATTGACATGTTTTAGAACAAGGCTTAATTACCCCATCCTTTTAACATTAAAAAAATATATTATGTTCTAAGTTACCCGTTTATACTTATGCAGAATGCTTTGTTTGGTTCATGCAAGATGGTGTACTGTGTAAGTATCCCACAACCCACTTTAAATAGCAAAGCTTTCTTTGAAACTGGTTTGTTTTGCTTTCCATACATCAGGGAAACAGCTCAGGGTGTGACAGTAAGTGCCAGGTTTGATGATCGGAAATTGATGGAAGTACACTTTTTATTTTGAATGTGATCATTTAGGGATATTTTCTGTGATCAATTGATTTTCAAAATACCATGGTTTCATTTCTGTGGTTCTATGATAATTTCAGAAGTAGGTGCACAAGTTATAATTATGTTATGAGTTGTTACCTGTATTGAACTAATCATGGTGCTAAGTGCAAACACTGTGGCGGAATCTCTCAATGTTGATTGGCTGTCAAATGTCCCTTGGGTATCCATCAGCAACACTGCCACCTGCAGAAGAGAAGCAGTTCATAAGCATATACGCCATTCATTGGGATCATCGCTGAGGTGCACAATGGACTTCAACCTGGAGATGTGATACATTTAATTGACAAATGTGTATGAAATTGAAAAGTATCATACAATACAAAATATAGCAATTCGCATTTGCTCTGACTTGCCCCAAAGTGAAGGCCAGATGTATTAAGTTTGTTAGAGAAGATTTCCTTGTAGATAAGAGGTTGGGACAAGAAAATAGTTCTAAATATGCTTGAAATATTTCATCATTGAAGCACTGCGACCTCATATACATCCGATAAAAAGAGTTGAAGAAACCTTCATAAACACCCAAAAAATATCTTTGACACTCAATTTACCAACCTCAAAAAGATGGAAGACAGACTAAGCCGTCCTGGAATTCCAACTTTTGACCAGTAGGCTGCAGCGAAGATAAAGGTGAACGTTTAACACACATAGCCCTTTTTCCTTTATAAATCTTAAAACCGTTTCTGCCACCGCCTTTTGTTAGTATTTCTGTGGCCACTTGTGTATCTCTTTTAATGCTTTTCCATTTGTAGTCTTGCTACCATAGCCCTGCCTACGCCTGCCTCATTTTTCTACCTTATTTCCTGATATTCTTAGACCTGTAACATAGGCTGAAACCACATACGAGAGTGGGTGCAGTAGACGGGACCAACAGTGGTCAAGGGAAATTCCTCCCAGAGACACAAATACAAAAACAGCAAGAGCAAAAAAGAGGTAAGAAAAGACCCGATCTGACTCAACAAAAAACTGGGACATTCTTAATCTTATAAGACTGATATTGATCAGTAAAGGAAGTATGGGATGTTTGTTGTGTAACGCTGAAGGCCACTTGAAGCAGCAGAAAGATTCTTTCATCGTACCTTGGAAATGGATTGTCCTGCTACATTGACAGTCACAATATATTCCACTGTGTGGGTCAATGTGAATCATATTTACGTACCCTGTTGTGAAGTACTGAGATACAGTCACAAGTTTTATATTTTCAACAAAGTTTGGGATTTTATATCCTTTTAGATAGAGGTCCTAGGTACGTAAAGAGGACATATATAAGGAAGACTTAGTCCTATTATTGGGGATGTTAAACAAAAATTGAACACTAAGTATAGACCCAAATGTTCATATGTAGAGAGTGTTCTCCAGCCAAGATGGATTGTTCAAAACCTCCTTCATTCACATAGTCCATCCCTTTTAAAATCCATGGAATGCTCAACACAAGTAATTTCTCCCTGTGGCTTGCAGCTTCCTTCCTTGTTCCTTACTCTTAACCCAGCACCTTCTGTGCGCCACAGCCCCAACCGCTTATCATGTACACAACTCAGATTTGCTCTCCTTCCTTTTACCCTGTACTATCCTTTAAAAGCTTCTGAACCCCTTCAATCACATTTATGCCATCTACTTCTTCACAATCTAGACGTGCTCTAAAGCATTTGCTAATACTTTCAACTTTTCCAAGGACAACCAAACACCTGAAGAATTCCACAGTCAATATTTCAATTCAGAAGGCAATCTTATAGACCGTTGGAATGTTTAATAATTTATTAGGTAAAGCACAAAATAGATGCCATGGCTTTAACACATATCATATTTCTTATCATGCAAAACGGTTCTCTCATGGATGAAGATTGCTACTAATTTGGAATCAAAATATCAGCAATGACCACTCACTTGATTCAAAGTATCTGTTCTGTTTCACTTGTCCAATCGGCATCTTCTAACAATTTGCTGATTTGTAACATTTTACCTTCCAGTGCCATGAACATGAACAAATCCCCATTTTATCAAAATCTAAATATTGGCTGTATGTAAGTGTTCCGGCTAACATGAGGTGAGAATACAAACACCCACTTTCTCTATTCATCATAGAGCTTCAATTCTGTGAGCACTTGGACTGATCTTGGTTCCATCAGAAATATGGGGATCCTGCGTCAAAATGGCAAAATAGTGTATTAGTTAATCTGTCCAAGATGCCCTCCATAGTCCAAATTCTACTGATAGTTCTAATCTCCCTTCCTCCAGATTTGTGGGATATCCTAGCCACACATCAGGTACCAGATCATCTCTTTCATTGCAAATAATAAACATTTTTCTGTCTACATCTACTAGGTAAAGACAGAAGGATTATGGGTGGGCTTGTCTAGGGGTAATGAGCCAAAGGACACCAGTACACTCAACTGAGTAAAATATATTCACCTGTATGCTCAGAACTCCATCTTCTAGACTCCTTAGAAGCCTGAAAAGGTTAGTAGGGAACCTCATTATTAGGAACTCAGGCAAATTCTTCAGAAGTGCATATCAATCTGAACATCAGATTGTGTCCTACCATCCATAGTGAAGGGAAGCCGGCAATTTTCCCACAATCAAAGATGCAAAAGACCACCTATTGAACTACTGATGAATTGAAAACTTGCTTCCTAATAGAAAAATGAATCGATATATCTGTCAAACAATACTGTATAAGAACCTAGGGACCTTAGTAGTAATTAGATGAAATAAAGATATTGCCAGGCACCCAAGATATACTATGTCAACTATGCATAGAGAAAGACTGTGGAAATAAAGTAAAGAGAGGGCCGTCCAAGATCATAAAGTATCAAGGAACATCTCAAATTGATAATTAGTCAGGAAGTCAAGGCAGAGAAATGAAGGCACAAAGATGTGAAGTGTCCACTCTAGAAGGTACTATGCTTCTTGCTCATTCAGAATGTACAGTGCATGACCTTGCAGTCCTGCCAGGAAGTGAACAGATCCATTATGGAAGCTCAGCAGAAGAAGCAGTAGAGAAAGGAGGACCACTCGTGTGGAGCCAACTGAGTCCCTTTGGGAGTTTGCCGCCCCTTGCAGGTGCACTGCCTACAGCCAATTACTATGGTTTATCGATCCGCTTGACAGCTCAATTGCTAGCTAACACTACTGACCAGAGAATGCATTCCCAAGTACACTGACATAGAATATAGTTGTCTCTTGAAAATCAACACTGAATTTCCTTGCAGAGAAAAGTAGAAGGGTTTTAGAGTCAGAAACACAACCATCAGCTAAGTTGCTAAGACCTGAAACACCTGTAAAACATGATGCTAGCAGGAATCACATCTATGAAAGGGTTTAGTAGGAGGTTTTGATGAAATCAAGAAATGGTAGATTCTGATTTTCAGTTGTTGAACTACTCGTTACTGGAGGTAGCACGAAGCGTCTCTTCACCATTTGTGTGATCCTGAAAGGGGACCCCTAATTCCTGCTGGACACTCAAATGCCCTGCAAGTTGCCAAGAAACAGTGGGTTTTGGGGAGTCCAAGAAAGTAGGGGTAACAAGGCTTGAGGGACAAGGGGTACAGCCGAGGAAGATCCCAGGTGAAGTACCAGGAGCCCAGACAGAGGAGAGGAGCAGGTTCTGGGTGCTTCCAAAGAGCTATAATGATCAGGCTGGGAGGAGCTAGGGGGCAGGACAGGCCCTGAGCTCCTGCTTATCAGAGGCTGAGCAGTTGCAAATATAACCTCCTGGATATTCTAAAAATTTAGAGGCCTTGAGACCCGAGGGCAACACTTTTGGTGGCGGGAGCCTGCCACAAAGAGCCCTACATTAAAAAAAACACCTAAAACGGCACACATAAGAGAAATCAGCTTTGGCTCATTCCCTTATGGAGGAGCTGCCTGGTGGGTCCTTAAGGCTGCCAGACAGAGGAAAACTCAACTGCACTTTGGGGTTTATCAGATAGCCCCCATTGAAGGGCAGCATCCCGGTGGACCAACAGGGGAAGCAGTGCTCATAGTGCCCACACCCATTTTTAAATATCTCCCAGGAAGGTTCAGTATCCCAGGGGTCAATGCATCACTGAGCACCTTGGGATCCCCACACACCAACCCTTTGATATTCAGTGGGGCCAGGACCTCAGTCATATTGTGGAGCTCCGCCACTCTTCCTTTAATTAGGCTTTCAGGAGAGTCGGATCGCCATGAGCATAGCCTGTGTCTGGGGGAGCGGGGAGCACACAACACCACAATCCTCACCCACATGGATGTGGACGGGAGAGTGAGCACAGCCAGCACCTGTGCCAGCACACACAAGCTGTGTCAGTCAGCAGGGAGCCAGTAGAGACCCTAAGAGATGTGAGGGGTCCTCTGCGGTCCACAATGCAAGCATGGCTGGTGCACCACTTAGGTCTGGGGTACCTGAGGTAAAAAAACACTTCCTGGGGGTGCAGTAAAAAACAGAAAGAATGAAAGATATTCAGCATCCTGTGGCTGCATGAATGAAATTACCACCACCCTACTGCAAAACATATCCGATAAGACCCTACGGGGGCTGAATAAATGTGTGTGCTGGTGCACTATAGAAATGAGTAGAAAGGCTGTGAGGAGTGCAGCAGGCCCCCACAGTTGCTCCAGCCTTAATGTCAGGTAATAGTAAGTAATAATGATAGTTTATTAGTTGATAAAAACCATAAACATTACAGAACATACATTCAACATGCCTTTAAGTAATTATTCAAAAGTGGGAAAAATAAAAAAAGATAAACATCACATAAAAAAACCTCCCCTAAACGCGAAACCTGGGGAGCCTAGTGCACTACACATTACATTGCTGCGGGGTGCCAGTCTCAGTAGCCTCAAACAGAGGGTAAAATACATGTTGTTAGAATGGCCAGTCTCATTGGCCCCAGGGCACCAGCTGGAGGCATATATGCAAGGTGGCAAAGTGAATAGTGCAAACCCGCATGTGTCCAGGTCCCTGTCACTAGGAGGTTGTTTACCTAGAACCACGGGGTATTACGTCCCAACTTGGTCTATGGTGTCACTATAAAATGGGCTGACCTTGTTACTGTCTGATGAGGACCCCTGTGCATAAAGTGCTCGGCTACATGCTACCTAACCTGCATATAACCAGGACCTCAACCGGGCAAAATAGGGGATTAAAACATTGTTATTCTTTACTGGGCACTTAGCAACCCACCCTTAACCTAAACAAGGCGGGATAACCACTATGTGTAAAGCACTGAGGTGCATATATAAAGCCTGCATATAAACAGGCAGGATAGGGGGTTAGGGCACTGTTGAACGTACTACACATCTAGCAGCCCACCTTTGGCCTGAACAGAGCCGATTAGCCTTTATCCATAAGCGCTGAAGTGCATGCTATGAAGCCCTCAACTGGGCGGGTCGGGGGATTAGGCCTTATCGTTCTTACTACCGCCCTAGCAGCTCACCTTCAACCAAACAAGGCGGGATAGGGGGCTAACGCGTTATTATTCCTGCTTCACCCTTTTCAAATGATCAGTATATTCCCGACGCACCCCCCCCAAGGGCTCCAGCGTCAGGCAACCCAGTGCTCTATATGGAGTCTTTGGCCTTCACCAATTCCTTAGAAATGTCCATAAACTGCACCTGCCGGATTTGAGCATGATGTTTTGTGGGTTTAACAATTCCATTGCTGCTGATCTGCACGTCCTGATTCCTATGGTCTTAAACTCACTTCGCAATGTAGTCCTCCGCTGTGGCCCTAATGCAGCAGCATTTCAATTGACTGATGGCCTAAGCGGCAATTCATGATCCCCGCTGCCTTTCCTCATGCCATTTTGGCTGGTGGGAAGCACTCCCAGTCTCTTTGACAGTAGTTTCTTCTTAACTTTAAGAGAGTAAGCAGCCTCAAGGAAAGGCTAGTCCTTTTGGTCATCATAGGTGCTTAACGCCAGCCATCCGTGAGATCGCTTGGCCCCTGTTCCTTTATCCTCTACCCAGCTCTGCAGCGTGATGCTTTTGTTCACCATTTTCTTGAACACTTGCTTGCTTGTGTCTAGCTGCCACACCTCACCCAAGCTGAGTGTTTTGATGCTGTCCTCAAGGTACTTTTTATAGCTGCCCTTTCATCTTTGGAGGTTGATTTCAGACCAGACATGATAGGCTAATGACTCCTTGGAAGCACTTTTCAGCTTGTGATGGCATTTTATGAATGCCCCAGGCCTGGCGAGGATCTACCTTACCAGCGAAAATCCAAGCCTAACTTGTGCTGGCAATGCTGATCTCGGTAATTGGAGGGCTTGCTTGAAAGTCTTCGTTGTAATTTTATCCAGTAAGCTGGCATCTGAACCCAGCATTATTTCACCTCCATATGAGAGGGTTGGCATCAGCTTTCACTTGGTTACTGTAACCAGAGGTTTAAGATTATGGCCCGTAGAGTTTTCGCTAGAGTCGAAAAAGCAAAGTTTAGGGCCAGAGCTTTTCCTTTAATAGCTTCCTTTTGTGGTGCAAACGAGGCCCTTGAGTCTATCTTGACACCTAGATAAACATAACTGTCTGTCTCGTCTATCATAGATCCATTAAAGAGCCATTTGCTCTGCTTGGAAATACGCCGGTTCAGTGGGTTGACCTTGGTTTTCTTATGGTTGATCTCTAGCTGGTTGTCAACTGCATACACTGCTAAGTGGTTAATTAGCCTATGCAGCCATTTTCTGGTGTTACTGAGAAGAAGCAGACCATCTGCATAGAAGATGTTTGATAGGGGGAGACCACCAAGACTCGGGCATGAGAAGCCAACTCATCAAGTGCCGGAGAAAGGTCAGAGATGTTTAGATTGAATAAGAGGGGGGTGAGGACACACCCCTGTTTTAGGGTAATCGATGTCCTCACCTCCCTCAACAAATGGGTTCCATCTCTGAACTTGATGGTAACCCAGGTGTTTGCCTAGAGCAGCCTAATTCCTCTGAGGAGGTTGTGCGGGATCCCCCAAGGCTGAAGCATTTCCCACAGCTTGTTGCGAGGGAAGCGATCAAATGCTGCTTCGAAATCGACAAAGCACATATACAACGCTGTGCGGGTATTATTTGCTCTTTTCATGATTAGTCCTACAGTCATCAGGTTTGAAAGCGTCCCTTGGCTCTTTGTAAACCCTGTCTGATTTAGGGGCAGTCTGCCTGTTTCATGCGCCCATGCCTCTAGATCTTGAAGCAGCAATGATAAGAAGTATTGCAGTTTCAGGTGGTTACCTTAACTCTGCCAGGGTGGGAAAAAGTGAGCCCACAAGAGTTTATCAGGGATTTCAAGCAGGGCTGGAGCTAGAATGTTTGTTTTATGTCTCTGGGATGCAGGGACTTTTGTTTCTAGGCCCTGTCTCTGCTTTGCAGTTAGTGTAAAGGTGGAAGAAAGACACATACACTACATAGTATTGAACATTGATGTTTGTATTGATAATAACAGTGAATGATTTCACATACTGTTGAATGTCATTGAAAGGTAGCACCATTCTGAAGTGTTTTAATATTGATTGTACTATGTTTTGACCTTACCATTCTGCCTTCAGCTACTGTGGTGCCCCCCTGACTAAGCTAGAAGGCAGAACTTTTATTCACTGCACTCACTATGCTATGCAATGCTCATTTTGTTTTAGGGTTCAGAGCTTACTGATGTGCAGACTGTAGAGAGGCCTCCAGTACAGGTGGGACATGAAACATTAGGGGGTTACCTGATTCATTGGCCTTTCTTTGGTGTGCACCCCCTTTTTGTTCTGAGGCCCTTTTGAGGGTGTCACCATAGTTCCACCTGTCATTCTGTATATAATTGTAAATTTGTGAGTAGTATTTTGTAGTGTGTGTAATTATATAGTTTTCCTTTTTATAATCAAAAGCATGGACTAAACAGGAATTTATTAAGAATTGTTTGTTGTGTTGCTAAGTGCTGAGGGGCAGATTTACAAGGCCCTTGCGCCACTTTTGCGTCATTTTTAACACGGGAAAAGTGACACAAAGGTGGTGCAAGGGCCTTGTAAATAAGCCCCTGAGTCTTTAGCCCTCAGCACCTCCTCCTCAAAAGGTTTGGACTGGTCTGCCTCGCTACCTTGAGAGCCAAGTTCTAGAAACGGGTACTTGGTTCCCAGTTAAGGTTCCCCAGTACAGGAGTCCCAGGACGCCAGTGGTCAAAGACCCCAATTGTTACAACTGAAGCCCAGTGCCCCCTATCTGCCCTGGGACTCCCCAAACCGAATTCCTGATAGTAGGTATATACTTGTTGGAGGAAATGAGGTTAATTTCACAAGCCTTATTCCCAATGGGATCAAGAATTGTGCCCTCTTTTTCAAGAACTAGTGAAGCCAAGGATACAAATTTCTTGTGCTTGTTGAGAGCAAACACCACTACAGAGAGTAAAGGGAGCTGGTGAGTGGGAGATGGAACAGACCATTTCCTATGTTTCTTATGTTTTCTCCAGTACCAGTCTGTTAACCTTATAGAGTCTTCTTCCAGATCACTGAAGCTGTCTAGAGAATATCTACCTGCCATGGTATATCAAACCTTTCGGAGGCTTTGAATTACAAAACAAGGGCCAAGAACTGCATATTCATAGAGATGGGTATCTCTTCCTTATGCTTATCTGAAACCTTATATAATTTTCATTCTCAGAGGTATTCTTCTTCCTTCATTCTTTCTATGGTTCAATATCAGGATCACTTATTGGCCAAGACAGAAAGAATGTGTAGAGACGACAAGACTCACTTGTGTTAAACGCAACAGCGACGTTTATTAATGCCGTGTACAACTCATCCCACAGACCAGCCGGCGGTTGCATCTGCTTTCCACACAGTGCCAACCGTCCATTTACAACGTTCGTTCCCTGCGTGTCACGGCCCGAGCCATGACATCACAGAGTGTCCATGCGCTACTCACCCGCGTGGACAAGATACTACATATCTCTTCTCCTTACAAAATACAGCAACAGAAAACAGATCAATAGAACTAAAAGTAATGTAATACATAATAAAAGGAAAATATATAGTCAGAACAAAAACAAAAAACAATAACACCTAAAGTATCTAAAAATGAGCAAACGAACCACCAGTGAATCTCACTCCGGAAAAAGCTCAAAGGAAAAGAAAAGAGAAACTACCTGAATCTAACAGGCAGCCTTACATCCCTTCCACTTTTCCTGAGAGGAGCAAGAGGCCTGCTATTTTGACCGGAGTTGGTTTGATTGTCACTTGACACTTTCCAAACATCTGTTTTTTAACAATGTGGGTATTTATTCAACACTTCGGGATCAATTTTTACAATTTTGTTCATATTCCACCAGTTGCATCCATTGACACGTACAGAACTACCACAGATCTTGTCAATGCGCACTGCTTCAGTAAACTTAGATTCTCCTTTCTTAACAAAGATCGACTTTTTGATCTTTACAAAATCACCCACTGCAAAGTTCTTTGCTGAAACACTTTTTCTTTTGTCAAAATAGCACTTTTGTTTGGCTTGGGTGGTTTCAACCTTGTTTCTGACCACTTCATCTAACTCCTGAGCAGACACACTCTGTTTGAACCATTTTGACATCCATGCTGGCCTGAATTCAGTGCATGGTTTTCTGCCCTTCATCAGTTCAAATGGTGAAACACCTGTTGTGGAGTGTGGTGTCGTTCTATAGAACCACAACATGGTCCTGACTGCTACTGGTATAACCTTATTGTGGGTAATAGTCCACGCATGCAATCACCTATCACCCTGTTTAAGAGCTCCACCAAACCATTGGTATGTGGGTGATAGAGCAAACTCTTAGGGTGACTGATGGAACATTCCTTAAAAAATGAGGCAACTTCAGAAGACACAAATTGTACACCATTGTCAGAGACCATGGTTTGGGCAAAACCCTCCTGCATAAAAAGTTCTTAAAAAAATTCCACCACTGCTGTCGAGTCAGCCTTGGCAACAAATTTGACCTCAGGCCACCTGGAGTAATAATCGACCAATACTATGGCAAACCGTGACTGATGTGGTAACACGTGGAAAGGTCCCATAACATCAATACCCAGTTTTTCCCACGGGTTGTCAGGCAAGGGAATAGGATTCAAAGGTGGACTTGAAAGACGCAACGCCTTATCACTACTAGAACAAATGGCACACTCGTGTACCATGGCGTCAATGTCTCGGTCCATCTGAGGCCACCACAAATACTATGTCTCTCATCTCTGACATCATGTCCTCAGGCTTACTGTCACTGTTGTCTTTTACATATCCAACCTTTTCATTTGTCTTCCTTCTGTCCCAGACACACCTTCGCAAAATGACCCACTTTGCCGCACGACATACATACAACATTCTTTGCAGGACATGCTCTTCCATTCTTACTGTGAGTGGTGTTGCCACATCTACAACAAATATCTGTACGTTTGAAAAAACTCTTCTGACACCCATCTCTGTTCTTTCTTAGGGTACTAAGACGCACTGGTGTCACTACCACCACAGCTTTATTCTCCAACTCTTTTATGGATTGTTGTGCCGTCGCAATACTTTTGGCTACTCTAATAGATTTTTCCAAAGAAGGATTCCCCAAAGACAACAGTTTCTGACCAATGGTTCTGTCAGTGCAGTGAATGTGAAACTGATCATGCACCATTTGTTCACTAAAATTTTCAAACTCACAATCAGCCATTAACTTCCCCAGCGCACTTATGTAAGTGTCTACATCCTCCTCAACTTTCTGGACACGTTTGAAGAATTTATGACGTAACACCACCAGACTAGGCTGGACGTCATACCTACTTGCAAGTTTCTTTATCATTTCCTGATGCATCATGTTCCTCCCCTTTACCCCCAACAGGGTGTGGTAGATGTTTAAGTGTCGCTCTACCCTCAAACCCAAGCGAGTGCAATAAAAGGTACTCTGGCCTAAATCTGTGGGCACCGATTGCCCCAAGATACGTTTCAAATGTGTCTAACCAATGACGCCAATAAATTGGGGGTTCACCAGTTGAATCCAAGAATGGTGGAGGGGGTTTGACAGCCTGCATTATCAAGTAGTAAAATTCTATTACAAAAAACTACTGGGATGAACAGGCAGTACACACTCCTTGTGATAAAACAAAAGTACACTCTGTAGCTGTCTTTTTAAGGTGTGCGCATCACCGCGCTGTCACATGTAGCAGACACTGTCATAAAATGCATGTGAGACGTGAAGAACACTGCCCAGTGAGGAACAATATGACCACAAAAAAAAAAACAGCACTGGGGCCCCCAAATGGATGCTGCCGTTTAATCACAAAAGTCACCTGATAAAACGTTCCTGTGCCACACTGGAACTTGCCGTGCCTCCCAAACCTCTTTGACCACCGTGACGAGGCGTACAAATCGCCGGCCTTTGAACTCTTCTGACGAGTTCCCCAAACACAGCTTCCTGTACGTCGTTACTTCCTGACGAGGTACACGCTTGACGCTGAGAAAATGTTACAGGCAAAACTCCTACAACACAGCTGGCTCCTCCTTACGCTGACGTTCGTCAGTTACTTGCTCCCAGTCGCATGGCGCCGACTTTTCCTCTTCCCTTTTGCCAGAGGAAATGGACCACAGAGACCAACGCTGGCATGTAGCTTGTTTGCCAAAGAACAAATGGACGATGTCCACTACTTGGATACTATGAGTGATCCGATCTCTGCACACATCCAACGACTGTTACCTCAGTAGCGATCACGTTGTGAAGATTTCCACCATCCATCATCCGACTTTGGCACATAGGCGAGCAGTTAGGAAATACAAATGCGAAGTTCGTCATAGATGCATGGGTTCTGTGTGGGATGAAGCTCGTCGCTGCATTTGTATGTAGAGACGACAAGACTCACTTGTGTTAAACGCAACAGTGAAGTTTATTAATGCCGTGTACAACTCATCCCACAGACCAGCCGGCGGTTGCATCTGCTTTCCACACAGTGCCAACCGTCCGTTCACAAAGTTTGTTCCCTGCGTGTCACGGCGTGAGCCACGACATCACAGAGTGCCCACACGCTACTCACCTGCGTGGACAAGATACTACAGAATGCTCATCCCTAATTCACTCAGGGTTCCAGAGCTCCCTCATATCCAGGTTCCTGTGTTGATTGCTAGACTGGTAGTGATGACAGGATCATTGGTAACATAAGCAGTACAAGCAATGATGAACATTTGTTAGAGCAAGGCTATGGACAACCTGTGCATGACTTAAAGGCCAAGACTTTCATCAACGTATTTCCACAAAGCTTACAGCATGTGTACAGGTAGCTGAAAAGGAAGGCATGAAAACTTTTCACCCGTTGAGGTTTATGTGCCATGCCTGGGACTCTACGGACCTGGTATTTTGTGGAGGAGCTCATTGCTGGAGATGCTCACTCTGCAGTCTTCCGAATGGAGTTCACAACCAACAAGCCAAGACAAAACAAGCGTAAAGTGCATCTTTATGCTGTTTCTACTCTGGGGACCATCACTCTGAGATGAATATACCAAGCTGCTCATTGTAAGGCCCGTCAAAGATGATAGGAACAGCACAATGAACGTTCAACAGCCATTTCAAACTGGTGCCTGGTTGAGCCTATCTGTACCACCTTACACCAGTCACTAGGACCGAGTGACTGTCTGTTGCTTTTGATCCTAGGACAAGGTCTAATGTACAAACTATTGACCTTAGATATATGCCTATGCTTGCACCAATGAAGATGGTTTCCCAAATCAAGCTTCATGTGCACATTAGACTAATTCCATGTGCTTTCAGAAGCATTAAAGACCCTTCCCATGACAGTTGTTTACAGTGAGCTCACATTAAGGAGTGCTGCAAGGACCGAGGCCTAATGAAACATCTGCACCATTCCTGTGTAGAATTAGGCCAAAAGACATCTGAACCCTGTCGGGAGCACCAGTACGCTTAGGTACCCGAGCAGGGGCACTTGTGAGGTTATGCCAAGGAGGTGCTTCTGTGCAGACAAAGGTGGTTTAGTGAGGTACCAGCACATTGGAGCTGGTCCAGTGGGTAATGAATCTCATTGTAAGTAAGTAAATACTTTATTGATGATTAATTAAAATCATCACAATATATAAAAACCAACAGTAAGAAATGAGTTTTAAAGTAATTGTGCGATTCAAATAAATTTTTCGGATGTTAAAAAACCAACGACTGTATGATTATCTAAAGAACATAAAAAATAGTCCAAATGCCTTGTGTGTGTTGGTTTGTATATCCCAACTCTGGAATTGTCTAGGGCTTATATCCTGTGCCATTTGGGCTTTAAAACCTGCATGGTAAAATCCATAATGACGTTATAAATTTATCAATGTGCAAGAAGTGCTAATGCAAGTGCAAATGATGCTGGCTTTACCCGTCATGTCAAGTCTGTCTCTGTTGTATCATTATTAGATTTTGAATCAAGGTTAGTCTGGGACATCTGGCCTGTGAGATCGCGTTTTCTTATGGCCCTTGGTGCAACGGGTCACCGAGCAGTTTTTGCTCCAGGCACAGGTATTTAGTCCCCTGACACACCAGAGTGATTAAATCTCCGCTGACCCAACAAATGACGGCTTGCCTACAGGAGCGCACTTGCTGTTGTAGGAATGCTGTTTAAGTAGCTTTGTTCTAAGAGCGCTGGGCATGCACATAATATGTGAATTACTGACTCTTGTTTGTACCCGCATAGGCGACAGCTTAAAATTGTCAGCTGACTCTTCCAGGAGGGGATGAGATCTTTTGTTTCAAACTGACCAAAACGAAACAACATAAATTGGTGCTATAACGTGGGTGCAAATTGGGTTGTCAAGTAAGCTTGGGGCTTTAAGTGCTGATATGAGGAGATGGCAGTCCATGCGTGACATTTGGCTGCTAACGTGTTCTTATCTTGCAGCTGTGGCAGAGCTTTGGCCGAGAAGTTACTTAGCCGATTGAAGGATGCTCTTCTGTTGGAAGCCGGAGTCCCCGTCACGCGTCACTGTCACAAATGCGCGACCCGGGACTCCCCACTCAACGTTAGGCCAAGTAAGGACACCGTTTGAGATAGCCCTGCTCACCCCCTTAGTAGCTTGGCACGAGCAGCCAGACCTATCTCCAAGGCACGAGTGTACAGTGTGTGCAACCACGCCCACAGCAACCCCCTGGTGACACCACAAATGGACTCCACACGAGTTTGATAAAAACGAGTATAAACTTTATATAGAAAGATATACGATCAGACCACACGTTACAAAAGCCAACATATAATAAAGGGTAATATTTGTTCCGGCTGGCTGGTAGGTTCAAATCCCAACCACCGCTTTCCAAACGTTATGCTGGTCGTAATGCTAGAATCACACACGTTGCAATGGACAAACAATAGTACTCTGCTTAACGATACAATCCTGTGCTGGGCACAGGAGAAATAATACTATGCGTAACGATACACGCCGGTACCTGCAATGGGAGAAATTATACAATGCGTACCACTACAATCATGTACTGCGCAATGAAGGAATAAGGCAATGCGTCACACCCCCAATCACGTACTTTGCAATGAAGAAACAATGCAATGCGCGCCGCCACAATCATGTACTTTGCAATTAAGGAATAATGCAATGCGTAGCTACAATCATGTACGTTGCAATGGCGAAATAATGCAATGCGGGCCGCTACAATCCTGTACTTTGCAAGGGAGAAATAATGCAATGCGGGACGCTACAATCCTGTACTTTGCAAGGGAGAAGTAATGCAATGCGTAGCGCTACAATCGTGTACTTCGTTAGGCGGAAATAATGTCAGGCGTCCTAAGACAGTCCGGCAGTTCATTAGCAGCAATATTTGCAATGTGTATTACGACAGTCAGCCTCTTCGATAACAGTTGCCCCCCCCCCCACACGTATTCACGAGGAAATACAGTACAGCTTCCCACTCGGGCCCCAGTACCACCACTCCTTGGTCAGTACGGGCCCCACTCTGAGCCGAAGCAAAGGCTCACGTCGTCAGAAGGACTGAGAGGCCGAGAGAGTGTCCCTCCGAGCCCGCACCCCGCCCAGGCAGTGATCCACGTTACCTGGGGGGCGCAACCCCACTCTCCTCTCCTCCTTCAATGAACTAGGCCTTTCGTGCAGAACTTTCTCAATGGGCCTCAGCAGCTCAGCCTGGCAGCTCAGCTCCTCCGGGGCTGCCGGTCCGGGCCGCGACTGTTAGGAAGGTCTTAGGCGGCCGCAGGGCACACGTACCCTACGCCCCTGAGATTACGTTACTCTGGGTGCTCGTTCACCACCGCACCGTCCGGGTCTCTTCTGGCATGAAGCCACACACACAACGCTGATGGGACTTCACGTCGACTCCGAGTGCACGTTCAACCAGCACTCCCTTCTGCGGTCTCAGTTCGCACCAAGACACGCACACCACGTTGCAGAGACTCACTTTCGTCCGGTGCACACGATGACCAGCCGATCACCTCCACAGTCCCAGGTTGCACCAAAGCACACACACTGCTTCACTGAGACTTACTCCAATTCCGGTGCCCCGATATCCAGGCGCTCCTCACCAACGCCTCCGGCCGCACCTCGACACGCTCACCGTGTCCGAGCCTCGCTTCTCCACCGGTGCACTCGATCACCAGGCACTCTTCACCAACGCCTCGGTGCACCCCGACACGCACCCTGCGCGTCCGAGACTCACTCCACTTCTGATGCACGCGTTGACCAGGCGCTCCTCGCCAACGCCTCCAGTGCACCACGACACGCACCCAGCGCGTCCGAGACTCTCTTCACCTCCAATGCACCCGCTCACCAGGCCCTCTTCACCAGCGCCTGCGGTGCACCCCCGACAGGCACCCTGCGCGTCAGAGTCTCGCTTCACCTTCGATGCACACGTTCACCAGGCGCTCCTCACCAACGCCTCCTGTGTGCACCACGACACGCACCCAGCGCGTCCGAGTCTCGCTCCTCCTTCGTGTGTCCAAGATCACAGGGCACACCTTATGAGGGTCTCAAGCTGCCACAACACGCGCCCACCGCGTTGCTTGAAACGTCTCTGGAAACTTTTATGTTCCTGTGTTTCCAAACAGGGAGCCAGCTCACCTCGGGCCCTTGGGGTTACAAGACACAGCACAAAGTACAGTCTTCTTCAAGCAGGGGGACCCAGCGCCTCCAAGCACAGTCCCAACAGCCTCTCCCTTAGTTAGAACAGCAAACTGCAGACCAGCCCCAGATCACGAAGCAAGGATTGGTCTCCCCCAGCAGTCTCTTCAGTTGCTCCTTCTTTAGCAGAGGTTCCTCTTGACCACAGAATGGGTCCAAGCCTTTTCAGTCTCAATCCATCTCTGTTTCATTCCAACGTTCAGGGGTTTCAGCTCTCATAGATATACCCCTAAATGTCTTTGAAGTTCGTTGTGCTCAGGGGCCCTGACCCCTGCCTAAATCAGTTCTGAGTGTCTCCCTCCCAGTGTCACCTTTCTCCCTTTGATACTGGGGTCTGGATCCTTAATCACTCAGCAGGAGATGGGTCAATTGTTTTATAGCCGCAACCCAGGCCTCTTCACCTCCCGGGGCTTCTCCTCGCATACTCTCCAGCTGCAGGTCAGCCTGGTGCCATCTCACCCCTCCCCTCTCAGATCCAGACAGTCAATCCACATTCAACAGAGACACACAGAAAAGCTTAAAGCACAAAACTCAGCCACTTTCTAAAGAGCGGCTTTTGAACACACAGTGACAAAACCACTTTCATAGAAAGATGGGTTATGACGCTGTGAGTTCACACATACCAAACTTCACTTCTCCATTCTAAACTTATGGGAAACTAGGCTAACAAACACAATACCCAGCTTCCCCCATTCTGTCCTATGGGCAGAATGGCCTTTCACCAGTGAAAAACGAAATGGAGTGTTTTTCACTGTCAGGACATAACACACACCTCAGTATATGTCCTGCCTTTTACTTACACGGCACCCTGCCCAGGGGTTACCTGGGACCTACCACAGGGGTGCCCACGGTGCATGTAAAAGGGAAAGTAAGGCCTAACATGTAGCTGTACTTGTCAGGACACATGCTAACTTAGCAAACTGCGCGCAGGCCCTACACTGTAGGCCTGAGTTCCCTTCTCCGCACGCCCTTGCATTACTAGCCCTGGCACACACAGTGCACATCACTAGGGACTTTACTAGTAAGGCAAACATACTAATCATGGCCAACCAATTACCATTACACTTTACACAGGGAACTACTGTACTTTGACACTGATCAGCAGTGGAAAAGTACCCAAAGCATCTAAATTGGCACTCTATGTCAGGAAAACGGTCTAGGGGGAAAGCAAAACGTTTTAGGGAACTTTAGCCAAAAAGGCCAAGTCCTACATCTTCCCATAGGGAGGGCCCAGGCATCCCTTAATCCCAGGACTATGATTGACGTCAACAAATACGCTCCCCATTATTCGCTCATCTGAGCCTTTTTCAGAGCATGAAGGGTTCAGCATAACTTTACAAATGCTTTCATTCTTTGTAGTTCCTGGTTCATTAGACCAAATTCCAGCCATATTTGGGCTTGAGAGACTGACCTTGGCAGGCGGAAGATGTATTTGTAAACATTTGTTTGAAAAATGTTTAGTAAGGCCGCCTATTTTCCATGGGTGATTTCCAGGCCATATGAAACCGTCGGAGGAAATTGTGCTGTCATTACTATAAACAGATGTTGATATGATGGGCAGCTCAGCTTCTTATGCAGCTGCCTGAATGCAAAAGTTAGGTTGTTTTCTTTGGCATGCATCAAGGCAAAATGCTACTTAAAGGTCAGATGGCGTTCCATCACAACTCCAAGATATTCATAGGACGTTACGACACCAATACGGCTACCATGCACGAACCAGCTGGGAGATGTTCTCTTTCGGTCAACCAGACGAATCACCTTTGTTTTTCCTATGTTCAACTCAAGACCTTGCTGCTCGATGTACTCAGCCAATGCACTAATTGACCTCTGTAGGCAGGTGGGAATATGACTTAGTACGACTAAGTTGTCAGCATATTGCAGGTGACTTATTGTATGTGTTGTCAGCCTTGGAAAACTCTCCACTTGTTCCAGGAATTGACCACGGTTGGCCAAATAAAGGTTAAATAAGCAGGGGGCCAAGACGCACCTCTGCTTAAGGCCGTTCTTGATTTGGATCTTAGATGTAACCCTGCCGCTGTTACCTACTTTAACCTGTTCCCATGTGTTACTATAATGGTCAATGATTGAGTTTTACAGTGCATCATTTTGCCAGTTTTGCCCAGAGACCGGCACGGAGAAATCTATCAAAGACTGATTAGAGGTCAACAAAGCATGTAAATAGTCGATCGATTCATTGTATTGCCTTTTCTGCCAGGATGGTAAGTACTGACAGGTTTGCTATTGCCTCCATGCCTGACCTGAATCCTGTTTGAGTTTTTGGAATTAACTGATTCTCATTTGCCCATGCCTGAAATTCTTGGAGTATACAAAAGACATGCACTTGAGCTTCAACGTCTATTAAGGCTATTGGTCTGTAATTAAGTGGGCATGTTTGACTGCCACTCTTATTTATATAGTTAGGTATACTTCCTTTCCTTGGGAACAGGATATCATTAGAGCTAAGAATCCTATAGAATATGGTTGTAAAATATCTAGCGCAGAAATTAACATCTTGCTTGCACAAGGCATTCTGAAGTCATTAGACCAGGTGTGGTCTTATTCTTCAGTTTCTTTAATATCTGCATTTAATATCTGCACCAGCCACTTTACATCTGTTAGTGTTTCTTCAGATTTGACTAGAATATTAAAATGTGAAATTTGCAGGGTCGTTGCAGGATCGTTTGGATAATGGAGATATTTGAACTTTCAGTATATGGTGAGTGCAAGTGGATGTCTACTGCACTCAGTTGAGGATGCCCCCTGTTGATATCAGCCTTTGATAACCTCACATTACTTGTATTCAAGCTGTTCCCACTGGTAGTTTCACTATCTAAGAGTGAATACATGGCGGGAATGTGGGCCACCCAGGCGCCCTCGGATATCCCCACATTTCAATGACGGTTTTGTCCCATGACCAGCTTATTTATCTCATCCCAAAATTATTCACTCGTAGGTTGCTTACTACACTGTAAGAGCTTATTCCATATTCCTTCCTGATGATCTCTTTTTGCTAGCCATATTGCTTTTTGGTAGATATTGTTAACTGCCGCAATGGTGATTGGTCAAGCACCGTGCCCTTTTTAGCACTCTGGGTTAGCTTTCTTACTTCTCTATTAATGTCTCTTTTTTTCACACAACTGGATTGTGTACCAGATCTGACTTGGGGGGGCAAAAGAAACAGGATTATCTTGCTGTTTTGAGTTGACCATTGGGCGGGTGGGAAATGCAATGAGTATGTTCCTTATTAACTCCTCCCATGAATGATACCCTGCTTCTGTCATGTTATTTATGCCCTGATTAGTATGAGCTAGGGAATATACCAGGGCCATGATTAGCTCTGTGTCCATATCTCTCCATTTAAGTCTTTTTAAGTTTTGACTGTAAGGAAATGAGCTTAAGCCAGTCTTATCTTTCAGGCACTTATAGAGCGCATGGCTACCCGTAGGCCTCCCAGAGCTAAGTACGCATCTAGTTGACCAAGACATTAATGTTGGGAGCAGTCAAACAACCATGCTTTTGGGAGTTTGCAAAACGGAAGTTCCAAGTTGATTATCCATAGGGTGGCGGGTAAGGAGTCCCATGACATGGCAACATTATATCGAAAGGACCGACCTCCACTTCTGGCTTTTTTAATGGAGGGGACCACTGCAAGTCAAGAATTGGTAGACCGCAGATTTCTGTTAGGGGTACAGGGAGAAATCAGAGATTGGGAGAGGGATTTGAATTTAACCCTTTGGGCCACCGGGAGCCAATGAAGGGACAGAAGAGCTTGCCGGGCTGACATGTCTAGGAATATTATAGAGCAGCCGAGAAGCTGAATTCTGTACAACCTGCAAGTTTCTTACAACAGATTTTGGGGCTCCTAAATACAGGGCATTTCCGTTGTCCAGGCAAGAAAGAATCAATGCTTGGACTACTATTCTTTTAGAAGATGGAGGGGGAAGATGAAGAATTTTCCTGAGAGTCCTAAGGATGCCATAACATGTTGCAGATAGTTTTGTAGCCTGGATTTCCATGGGCAGTGATTTGTCTAACCAGAAGCCTACGCTTTCTATGGCCAACTTGGGAGAAGGAGGAGTGCCCAACCCAGGTCCAACTGAGACTCCGGGAGTTCCCAAGAACCATAAGTTCTGTCTTCTCCCCGTTTAATTTCAGGGCAGAGTTGTTCATCCAATTGGCCACAGACTCTAAACAGGGGCCTAAGTCCGGGGAGCAGGGATCCTGCATATGAGAGAGGGCAAAAAGCAGTTGCATATCGTCTGCATGTGAGATTATAGAAATCCCAAATGGCAGAACAATATCAGCCAAAGGATGCACATATAAATTGAACAGCTTAGGACTTAATGAAGGACCCTGGGAAACTTCACTATTCAATGAGAATATATCTGCGGTACAACATCCCTCAAAGACCTGAAAGGTCCTGTTACTTAGAAAGGATTGAAGCCAGGTGAGGGCACGGCTCGTAACTCTGATGTTACTAATTCTCTCAATAAGAATGTCATGACTGACAGTATCAATTGCTGCACTAAGATCGAGGAGGACGATGGCAACTGATCCTCCTTGATTCAGCAGCATTTTAACCTCTTCGACAACTGCCAGGAGTGCAGTCTCTTTGCCGTGTTTCTGCCTAAACCCAGTCTGGGTAAGGTGGAGAATGTTGTGAGTCTCTAGATATTCTGAGAGATGCTTATTAACATGGCTTTCCAGGACTTTTCTTAGTTGCAGTCGTTGCCATCAGTTGACAGGACACAAATACTATTTTAAGAGCTTGAGGGAAATGGTCACTTTTAGGTTGAGGGTCAATTTGAAATGACTTGACCAGGGGATATGATTCGATGTGAATTAGAGTGTAATTGGTAATTGAGCAAGACCGACTGCTGAGGAAAGTTGTTACTGCTGGCTTATCTTCTTTGAAGTTACTGTTCAGTATTTTTAAGCCTTGATTTTCGAGCTTTTGGCGAACTTTAAGGGGTTGACTCATCTTGTGATTTGTCATGATATTTGATGATTGGCCATTACTGTTTGTTTTTTTTACCTTGCTGTGAGCTGGAGAGGGTTGGATTAATGGAATTTTGGAAAAGTCTGATATTGAAATCACCTGAAACTATTAGGTGTGAGTTTTGATATAAATTTTGAAGAGTCTTGATTAAAGTCGACAAGGTCGAGATCCTCTCATCCTTGCTTATTTGCATAGATTAATGTATTAATTTAAGAGGGTGGGGACCTTGGGCTGTCTTTGCTGACCTTTGACCTCTAGCATAGTGGCTTGCAGCCACTCAACCCCCAGGTCAATATTTTCCTGTGATCATTTATATTTTATTGAAATAAAGGTGGAGAGGTCCCCTCTCGGGTGACCATAGCATAAGGCCCTCACTGCAGGAATATGATGTTCTGTATACCCAATTATTGGGGTAGGTTAAAGACTCCAGGTCTTCCGTAATAAAATAATATCAAATTTATGTAGCTAGTCCATTGTATCTTCATCCAGGGGCATTTTGCCAAATCCATGTAGGTTCCAGGAGCGGATGTTGATATGATAATTCTCAAGAGGAGCTTGCTGTACATCAGGACCATCTGCGGTAGCCAGGGCCATTCTTGCATTAGAATCTCATTGTTTCCTCATTTTAAGCAGTACCTGAATACTTGTTGCTCCCTTTTAATATTTCCTGATGTGTTGGGAAAACGTGTTTGCAAAGATTTCCTATTAGGGGCCTTTAATAAAGAAGAAAAACTCACCTCGGACCTCTGGAGCCTCATTCACATCTGCGCATGAACTCTTGTAGGTTCTGCAGTGTGGAAAACCCAAAGATATTGAGCTGCTTCTCAGGAATCCTAAATTCAACCTAGAGTCCAAGGTCATGGAGATACAAGCAGTGTGGGTCAGTTGCTAAGGATCCATCCAGGGAGGATCCCATTTCTTGGACTTGGTCATCAACAGCAGAGGTATAGAGAGGAGTAGGATGAAACTTCAGGGGCAACCCCGAGAAGGGAAACATAGCTATAAAATAACTGCAGACACAGATAGCAAATGCTGTGAGGTATGTCCATTCATCTAGAGCGAAAGGCATTTACTTGGACATCCCATTAATCTGAAGCTAGCAGATCTGACTGCACATTGTACTTATTTTTTGTCTATTTTTTTCTATTAATTTTATGACAGATTCGTTATCGTCAGATACAATGTGCCCTACATCCATTCTACCAAAACAGTGTACAAATACTTCATACCCGACTTTGTTGCTCATCATCTTTCTTCGTAAAATTACGATCTTGGAGAATTAATCGTTGGGTTTCTAACCACCTCTTCCCCTACCCGATTGCCCGAGGAGAAGGATCACAGTCCTCCTCTCTCCAATCTCACCACACATTGTTCTTTTTTCATTGTCTTATGTTCCTCATTTTTATCGAAGGAAATAAGACATATAAGCAGCTATCTAAATCACAGCCATTACAAAAGAGCGATATAAGTAGCTTATTATATTGAAATATGTTCGTTCAAATACCTTTTTGCCGTCAGGTTTGTCCACTAAGAAGACTTCACTCCATATCTGAATGCCTGTGGTCTCTCTTTCTGAGCCTCCCCTCCACGAGAAGCCAGTCAGTGGCTCATTATAGTCGCCCAGCCAATCGACTGGTTCCTAAAAATGTAAACACAGCTCAGCATTACTTTATCTCACAAATGTATTCAATAATCTGCCTCAATATGTAAGCTGCCAACTTTAATGACCATTTACTAACTAGACCTTCCAAAACAATGTAATTCTCCTCAAATTGCCATTTGTCACTGCAAATTTACCTCCGAATAGTGATGTGAGTTACCTTCTGTCCTTGAATGTAGCTTGAGTATCCAAGTGCTTTATACAAGTATAAAGTATTGCCTTTAGCAACGCAAAGGCCATGCAGTGGCTGTTGCTTCTAATGCTAGCGTTATGGCTCAGTGAACACCGCCCAGGATGCACCTCTGGGTAAAGTGAAGATGGATGAAAGATCTACAAAGAATAGGCGAGCAGCAGGTATGAGGGTGGGAATCATTTCAACTGGATCTAGGCTGACATCCTTTAAATCAACCTTGGCAAGCAAGATGTTTGGATACACAAAGCTAGTAAGTAAGAGTGCTGTGCAAGCAGAAATTGACAGGGGTTAGAATGAATATATTCCGTAACCATTTTTAAGCAGCAACAGGAAGAAAGAAAAAGAAAAAAGGTTTAGGGGTAATGTTATGTTGTATTTCAAATCACTCCACATATATCCTATTCTTTAAAAAAACTGAAATGAAATCAGCCTTTAGTGGGTGATGAAGAGTATAGTGTCAGCATTCATGCTATTTTGCAAACATGCTTTCTTTGAGAAAGAGTCCTCAATCCAACTTTGCAATCCAGATTTCAACATAAATTATATGAGCCACATTTTCTAAATCCATGTTAACAGCATTTTTCTTACAGTAACTTTGACACAATAAACCAAAGTGGCATTGCAACTTGAAATGTGTACCATTTGAATTTGAAGTGTCCAATTCTGTCTTTCAAAATATGTCAATGGGAGTATCTCTCATCCATTTAACAACGGCAATTAATTTAACCTGGTTATGGCAGAAAACCTGAACCAGGGGTGTCTTAAAATATGCATTCCTCCACCTTTCTGAGAAAGGAAAACATGCCCATACCCTACTTTTGAACTTATTTCAAATCCTACCTCTTTAAACAAAATATGGGAGTCACATGTTTTAAATGGGCAGCTCATGCATGCTGCTTTTGTACCCTTCCACAAATTTACACATGGCTTACAAAGTTTTTTTCCATGAGTAGGCATGACTTACTCCAAGAAATTCAGGAGTGATTCTGAATGACATGACACCTACTCATAATATCTTAATGAATAGAGCTCTTTGAGAGGAAAACAATCATCCCTCCGTTCTAAATAATCCTCTACAAGTGCTGGAGGCCTACCAGTACCAAACACTAACAGTCCCGCTATTGCACTGGGCTGCAGTCAAAGGCCCGAGTCAAGTATTTTGTCCCACTATGTCAAAGACGCCTGGTGAGGCAACTCAACTGAATTAACTCACGTATCCACAAAAAAGTAGAGTGCAGGCAGAGGCAGAGTCCCCTCGATAGGGACAAATCTGGCCCTCTTCTCTGAGACTGCCAACAATGGTACTTTCTGTACTGTTGGTAGAGCTAATTGTGCAGAAGTAAACACCATATGAACTGGTCACTGAGAAGGAGGTAATGGTTTGGACACACTCCTCAGTGCCTGAGTTGGCCGCTAAGAGGTTAAATGCCCCCTTACTAGATTCAATCATGGTAGGCTTCCTGCTTCCTTGATTGAGTGATTCACCTTACAAGGAGAAAGGTTAAAAGTTTGAATCAGTGTGTAGAGCACCCAGTAAAAGTAATCTGGTACCCAATATTTCTAAATTTAACAATAACAGCCAGCAGTACACAAAATTGAGATGGGTGTTCTAGGCAGTTTGATTTTATGACCCAACTGCGAATTGGGTGATCTATTTTACCAAAAACTGCATCCCAGGGTGGGTGCTCAAACGAAGTACACCAGTCGTACATGACCTGTAAATTCTGTCATTATTAAGCAATGAGGGACATGATTGGACCAAGCACAACCAATAATAGCACAAGTAGGGAGCAGTGCACTTGGAGACCTACCGTTTTGTACATATATCTCAGCATGAAGTCCATCAGGAATGATTTCCCTTTCCGAAATGCCCCGGCCACAGACACTGCCACCACTTCATTATCTCTAACAGGCTCTGACAGAAGAATCCGATTCAACGCCGACTCATCCAATTCAAATGAGTGGTCATCGTTAACAACCAGAACTTGGACTGGTCTAGCGTTTCTCTCAGTTTCCTCCTCTTCTGAGCTCCAGTCATAATTCCTGTCTGAAAATCCACCTAAAAAACAGCAAAGAACTAGAATTAAACCCCCTGGATGTGTGGTGATACCATTTTAATAATTGATGTTCTCCAGCCTAGAGGGCCTCCAGAAAGACAGCATTTCCTAAACCACGCTGCACATTAGTAAAACATATAAGTGGTACGTGCCATATCTATCCTATGTCTCCTTTGAAAGGTATCAAAATTCCACACTGAATGCTCTTTTGCAAGACTACATACAGTAAGTGCTTAGAGCAAGTGGTGGACATCTACTATTTATAATGAATTAACGACTAGCGGCTGAGCCAGCACAAAGCGACATAACAGATATTGTGTCAATAGCAATGCTGAATTTGTCCCAAGCGTTAACAAATGATGGTGATACGTGTTATACTGAGTTCTTCTGAGTGCTGCCATGCAATGATTGTATGTGAGGAGACAGTGAACAAGAAAGCATTGAAGTCAGCAAAAATTCCAGTACATCAAACATGGAATAAAATATGTTCTAACAAGAATTGGCTAGATGGAGGGATTGCGAAGAAATTGATCTTTTTGAAAATAGACAAATAATCAGTAGATAGAAACATTTCATTAATAACCAATGGTCATTTTTTAATGTATTTTAATATTTGGGTTGCCTTAGACTGAGCTTCTGATGTATATATATGGGTGAACAAAAGACTGCCCATATATGCACAAGAAATGCTTACAAGCCAGGAAGAGAGGTTTGGTGACCCTTGCTTTGTTTTACTATTCAGGTCTGTACTGAGTGTGGAACACATTTTTCATAGGACTCAATACAAACACAACATATAATAAAGTTTCTGTTTCATTCTCCTTTTTCTATCTGTCCACTTGCTATACAATATTCATGTTGTGAGAGCATTTGAAGCTACTTTATTTTTGACGGAAGTCGTTTTATGCTTTGCCCTTCAGAGAGGGTTTTGCAGTTAGATATCAAGTTTCCTCCATAAATCTATGAATCATAAAGCGGGCGATTTATTTGTAAATATATTATATTGCAATAAGATTATTTTAACAAACTGTACTTATCGCATAAAACTACATTTGAAAACTCCATCTCTCCAGACCTAAACTGACATTATAAATGAGGGCAGGAATGTTTGCCTACACTAATTTGTTAAAATATCTCTGGAATGGAAGGATGAGCTATCTGAAGGTGATAGGAAACAGCTTCCTAACACATCTAGAAAAATGCCTGATTAATCTTGTTTTGGATAAGTTCAACATCATGGTTTTAAACCTATTTACAGTAAATTGTCCAACATTTTTCAGTTATGTCATGGAGACATGGGGTGTTTTTTTAACTGGATTTGTTATCTCTAATCAGTTGCATACAGGCCTGCTACATACCCATGCCCAAGCAAGGTAGCTCATGACATAGGCAAGAGTGGGTATCCTCCTCTTAAGACATTTGGAGTAACCTTATATTTTAGAAGGCACTGCTCATTGGTTATTTCCCTTTGAGGATGATTGTTTATAAATGTTAGTCGAAGGAAGCCAAGTATTCCCTCATCTATCAGACACTCTTCAATGTACTTGTGCTATTGAGGTGTAAATAAATGGGGGAACTGTAGGAAAGAAGTCATACCGCGAACCTCCAAACCTGGTGATTTCCCTTCTGCATCCTGTAAGGCATCCTTTATGTCCTATTCAGTTTAGTGAACCCTCAAGCACAAGACTCTTGAGTGTAGTTTACAGAAACATGCCCTGGAAAATAAATAATCCAGATCTACTGAAGTGAAAGTGATATCCTGAATAAAATATATTTTTAAATAATATTTTTAAAAATCTGTTAATTCTAGACACCGCCATGCCCTTTTCTCTAAGTCTTCAAGCCATACACTTTCCTACTACTTTGCATGATTGACAAAATGACAGTTTCTGCTGAAATGTTGTATGCTCGCAATTAGCTAAGTACCCCTTCCTGGTATCTTTCTCACATCTCGCTACTTATTGCAATTTTTTCTTACACAGGTTATACCAAAATTGTACCTCGCAATTATAATTTTGAACTACAAGTTTCTCGCCATTGAATTCAAAGTACTGGCTTTTATAATCATACATTTTGATCTTTCAACCTAGATTTCATTTTCAAATGACAGGTTATTTTCTTCTGTTCCACACAGTATTCTCAAGTGAATAAAGAGTGGTACACTAGTAATAACTGCAGATCTGAGAAGATGTGTTTCTCTAGGTGGCATCCGAACATCTAAGGTAAAGAGATGGGTTTCTAGAAAGGGCATCTTCCAATGTCTAGGCAAGAGATGTCACTTTAAATCCTCCCTTATCCACCACAGAGACAGTGGGGCCTCTCAAAGATGAGGAAATAGTGGCTCCTTGCTCTCACTCCTACAGTATTGCATTATTGCCATAGTCCTTTCAAATGAAATATCTTGATGCCATCACCACCAAGCCTCAAGCCAAACCAATGTCTAGAAAGAAACAAGCTCTTGCTCTGTTGCAAATGGTGATTGTCCTTCCAGCAAAGGACGATAATCATTTGGGACCTACAAATGACGTACAAATGGCCCACAAATGTAGCTCCCAAGAATAAATGGATATGCTTACACTTAAAATAAGTGCATAAACAATAAAATAACTAAGTCTTAAGGATAATACATGTAACTTGAAACAGCTGCTTCATGTTGTCTTAGTTGAATCAGTGGAAGTAAATATTGACTGAGATTTTTGACCTGTTTAGATAGCAACCACAACTAACCCAGACAGACAACTAAACCTTATCAGTGTTGAAGCAACATTGGGTACTCCCAGCAGTAACTGGATTGATTAGATACCCAAATTAAGTATATTCGCACAATCTAACTTTGGCTAAAATAATTTGAATGTCCAATAAACTGGAAGTTTCTTTGGCACTCAAGCTAAATCAGTATAAACCTGAATTTCTTCTACTTTGCCCTGCCAGTTGATCGCTACCTGGACAATGATGGACAGAGCAACTCCCTCTTTTAAGCCTCTCACCCACTCCTGCAATTGCCAAATTACCGTACAGTCTCATCAGATGCTGCAAGTCCACATTGCCAACTTAAACAAGTAGGTCTCATATCAATGTCACCTTTTAGGGAAGTTTAAACCTCTCATTTCAGGGGAGCTCAGGTGGGCAGAACAGACAAAACTCTGTTGTTGCCCTCCCCAAAGCATTAAGAATTTGTACACTCTGCCCCTAACCTTGTCACAGGATACAAGATGTTTCATCACATCACTCATCTTCTAATGTCACTTCTTTGGCTTCTCCGTGATACTCAATTTAATCTCATAAAGGGGGATTTGTATAGCCCACAAATCCCTCAAAGAGGCATCCTAGCACTGAAACAAAAGCCTGGACCATAAAGGAGATGAAACTGAGAAGTTGCATCACTTGCCTTAACTGAGGAAGAAATTGTAGAGCTTAAATGTGGGGGTAGGAAGTTCTGTAAGTAGTAGCACGCACAGTAAAAGGACAAAATCCATGGGTGACGTTTTAAGCTGAGGGGTTGTCAATAAGCTCTTGACCTCCAAACTGTGGGGACAGGTGGGGATTTACAGGTGAAAGGTTTTCTTTAAATAGTTCGTATAAGCTCAATAAATGGCTTTGTGGATCACAGTGAGAACTTGCATGGAGATTCTGGCCAGGACCAGAAGTCAGTGAAGGCTCCTTAACACTGAAGGGAAGAATGCTCTCCGGGGACATTCCCTACTCCTCTTGCTGCTGCATTTTGATTGGCATGCAGTTTTTGAATATTTTTTGATGCAACTGATCAGGAAAGAAGTGCCACAATTGAAATGTACTCCAATGCTGATGTGAGCAACAAAAGTTGTGTGGCCTTCATCGCCAAATGGGAGAATGTACACAATTGTGTGAAGCAGTAGCATAATGAAGGCACAACTGAATTTATGTGGGCATCCAATGACATATTGGCGTAGAACATCGCCTCTAAAGACCTATGCGATAATTATCGCAAAGCGCACTTAGCGCTGTTTTTTTTAATCGCCGGCTTTCGCTGGATTACATCGCGGAGATACCGCGTTATTATCAACGCTTATCTCCAAGGCGATAGAAAATCCAGCGATAGCAGCGAAACCCAGCAATAGCGTGCGAAATCCAGCGATAAATTCCACACGCTAATGAAAAGCTTGCTAATAGGCAGGTGAGGACTTAACCTTACAATCCACCTCCCATTGACTAGAATGGTTAAGTCAAGTTTGAAAGAGGTGTTAGATTCCAGCGATAATCGCGGTTAGCGCGACTTATTTTATCGCTTCGCGGGCATTGCTACTAGGGGGTAGTTGTGTTTGCGACTGTTTTCAGTCGCTTTTAGTTGGGAACGCCTACTTTGCATGTCATTAGCGATAATTATCGCTGACATGCAAAGCGGCAAGAAAACGGCCGCTTTCGCCATAAAGCTGGCGCTAACAGCTGTTAGCAACAGCTTGCTAATAGGGCGATAAAAATATTGCCGCTTTAGCGGCAAAAAGTGCCGCTAAAATGGCGATACTGCCCTTGATAATATGCCCCTTAGCCTTAAATGTAACAGACATGAGAGTTTGGCCCACTTGCACCATCTCAAAAATGAGAAATATTTTACCAAAAGTCATAAAGTTTGACTTTCGGTATTCACAAAGGACATTTACGAGTAGTAAATACCTGTTGTGAATACCGAAAGTCGTAAAGTTAAACTTTCCTCTTAGTTTACCTTTGTGAATCGGGGCCTTAATCTTTGCTTCCTTCTACAGGTACTGCTGCCATACTGTTCCTTGATTCACCGCTCTCCGGCATATATAGGGGGCTCATACTTTCACTCAATAATAATAGGCTTGAGCAGAATTTTTATTATGCAGGAGAAATTGGAGTAATTTTGCGTTACTCTTTTGATGTGAAATTACCAAAAATTATGCAATTGCGCTTGTGCTCATAATTATGAGAAATTTAGCATAAAAATCCTTTCGCAAGAGCACATTAACAATTAATTTAGCAAGCACCAGCTGCTGCTGGCTGCCACTGTTCATGGTCTGTTGCATTTAGCTCTATTTTGTTAGAACAAAATGCATCCTCTGATCCATTTTGGATGCGGGGGTAATTTTGCGCTAAGAAAATACTACTAAATGTTGGGCTATGCTCCTCGCGTACTTCCACATACTCTTGCACAATTGTCCAGTAATTGTCCATAAATAAGCTACAGCAAATTACACGAGTTACTAAATAGTAACCTGCTACGTCTGACTTGACAGCGCAGCTTTCGCCAGCCATTATGTGATTTTTGTATGTAGCGTTTCATGCCCCCCACCAGCGGCATCACTAGGGTTGGTGTCACCCAGTGCGGTAACTCGGTAACTCATGGTGTCACCCCCTCACGACTTACCCCATGACACCATCACATGGGGTGACACCTTTCCCAAATGAGACTATTTAGTAAATAGTCTCATTTGGGAAAGGTGTCACCCCATGTGATGGTGTCACCCGGTGCGGTCCGCACCCCCCCGCACACCCCTAGTGACGCCACTGCCCCCCACTCCCGATGTCTCTAGGTGCTGTAAATAACAGTTGTCACTATCAGCTAATTTAATGGTACTCAGTTTACTGACATCAAATGGATGAAAAGGTGAGTCACCCCGCCATGACTCAAATTTGTGGCCTGCAGATGAGCGCACTTTCCAGCAAGTGAATAATTTAATGACCCTTCCTACCGACCTCACCCCTCACTCACTGGCTTACTCACATCTAGCTCATTGGACCCCTACTCCTGATTAGAGGCGCTACTGTCATAATGATTGATGGCACACTGCCCTCCACAGGCACAGAATAGTCACCCACTTACTCAATACTCCTTGCACTGCTGCATGCACTGCAGGCACAGTGTTCCTCTCACAAGTGTCAGCACACAAGCACACAGCTTTCAGTTCCTGCCCGGTTAATAATAAGCAGCAATTCTATGTTGTGAAGATACTGTGCATAAGGATGGCTTATGTAAAGAATCCCAGAACACCTACACAATGTCTCGGAACCAGCGCTCTCAGATGACCCCACAAATCCTACTCTCCTACACCACCCAATAGATCTTTGTGCTGTTGCTGCCCCTTTGTGCTGTCTCCGCCCTCTGCCTGAGACCCCTCCGAAATCCGCGTCTGCGATGCCCACGTTACTGGTGTGGGTGGGTGGGCCAATGGCGAAGGCACATGCTTCCTCGGGCCCCCTCGCACTTATAACCTGTGGTGTCAGGGGCGGCTCCTCCGTATTAGCAGAGGAGCGTCGCCCCACACCCGTGCCAGTAGACGATAAATAAAATGACAATAACACAATAATACAATAAGTATAGGGTGGAGACGGACACGGCAACGAGGAGGAGTAGTGTGCACTCATAAGTGCGCATGTGAGTTTGGCCGGCCATCCTAGGCCAGCCAAACACAAATGCGCACTTATGTTTCTCCAACCTGGCTGTGTTACACCTTCGGGTTGGAGAAAAGTCATAGGCTCCAATTCACCCTCTGAGCGGCAAACGAGGCCGCTCAGACCAATCCTGGTGCTGCTCTTATGTGAGAGCAGTGTCTGGATTGGGTCTGGAGCCTGTGCCCTGAGGGCCCATCCCCTTCCGGCCGACGAGAGGATCCGCGAGGCAGGCGTAGGCGTAAGTCTTCTTTATTTTTTTACTTATATTTTATTTCTTCCCCCTCACTAACCCGCAGCCCTCTCCACCTGCGGCCGCCCTACCACTTTAGGTAGGCGGCCGCCACCACTCAGTGGAGTTCCGGGGGGCCATAGCTGTTTAGTCACTTTGAACCATGCTGACTAATCGGAGCCCTGCATTCTCCCAGGCTTCGCTCTTTCCAGCTCCCAGGTTCCACCCCTCAGTAAGGGTTTGGCACGGGTCCCTCAGCAGTCGGGATGCGCCTCCCTGGCCTGCGTGCTATCTAGACCACCACAGGCTAGATAAGTGGCAAGGAATGACCTTCAGCAGTCATCACAAACCTGGCACCTCTGTCTTCCTAGAAATGATGGCACCTTGGGAATGAGGAGGGAGGGGATATCAGCTCATATCTGTAACCTCTCATACTTCCTCAACAGCTTGTGGGAGATGTAGCTGGTGAGCTCTGAATGCTGTCTCAGTAAATTCAAAGAAAGTGTCAGTCTTGTTCTAACAATGACAATCTGAGACTAAGAGGACCTGACTCCTCTCTCAGGCCTCTGTGCGCGCACACACACGCACATGCACACATTCTGTCACCCAAACATGACGGCCGTATACTGCCAACAAAAATGTCACATTTAAAAATAAATTTTATAAAAATTTTAATAGAAAAACCCAAGAGTTTCTTGGCAGGCAGCTGTACTTAGGAAAGGTATAGAAAACACTTTTTAACTTAATGTACATCACAGTATGATTTTTAGTGGCTCAAAGCAACGTTACTATGTCTAATCGTAAATCGAAGATGGAGTTTAAACGCACAAGGATGACTTTAAAAAAGGAAAAGAATGGGAAAGAAGAAAGCATTGGTGAATTAAAGCATTGGCCTACCTGCCCTGGCACTGAAGTGCACTTTTTCATAGACGGATGTGTACATGTAGTCAGGAGAAATGTGTAACTCAAACTCTAAGGCATCCAATGACAGAAGTGGACTCCCTCACTACTTTACCCTACATGCTGTGGTGGGCGGAACCAAAATGTGAATGAAAGTTGACTAGACCAAGGGATCGAAAGGGCTGACTCTATGTATGTACAGATGTAAATGATTTTTATTTATGACATCATGACTTTGTCAACACTTGTTGGCTTAGTATTCCCTGACCTCTCTAAGCTTCCCTTTCAATGTCTGTCCTGACTCCACCAATTCAGGGGCGTAGCTTGGTCAGTAAAATTGGGGGGCGGGGGGAGCTTCAGAGTTTTCAACAATAATGCATCATAAAATGTTAAAATACATTATACAACAAGCAGAACGTATTGGAGGGGCTTAAGGGGCAGTGGAAAGAGAGAGGAATGAGGATTGGTTGGGGTGCTAAGTGGGAAGAAACATTATTTTGTAAAATAACAAAGACTTTCAAAACAGTGAGGGGGAAATGCGTGTGTTTTTGTCTGTGTGTATGTAAATATTATTGGTGAAATCCGACAAACACCTCCCAATACCCGACTGATAGCACCTGTACCCAATTATTTACCTGAAAATACATTATTTGGGGGGGGGGGGGGGGTCACACCCCAAACACCACCGCCTCCCGTCTGCAGCGGTGGGCAGCGTCACGCACGCGAGCATCGAAACGGATTTTTCTGAACTGGAAAGCACTGCTGTTCATACATTAATAATATCTGAACACGGCAACAAAGGAGCGATTTTAATGTCACGCCCCATCAACCCCTTAATAGGAAGACGCCGTGTGCCTGCTGTGAGGCACGGCGATGAGAAAACCCGCTGTCACAGAAATATAATACTGTAGAGATGTCCATAACTGGAAACAACAGGGAGTATGGCTGACACTCCTCACACATCTCCCACACCCGATGCCGCCCACCCCTCCCTGGATGGACTGCGCCGCTGATCCTGACAGCGAGGCTGCCGTGGGGGGGATGGCAGACCTCATTGCACGGAAAGCAGGGGAGCCAGCTGTACACATTCCCCAGCAGAGATGGTGCTTAGCTCCCTCTGAAGATAGTCATTAAACTTTCATCCCGTTAAAAATAGAATTCCCTAACTGCTGCTCTGTTCTGCTGCACAATCAGCCCATCTTTCCTCGCCCGTTCTAGACACAGGCTTGAAGGGCAGGGGTAAGGTGTGCTGAGGCATGGTGGAATCACCCCCTGTGATATGTTTTTTTATTCAATGGATTGGATGCAGTGCATGGCCATGGGAAGAAAGGGATGTGGGCAGCTTCATTCACTGTATAATTCATAGCCCTTCTTTCCGGATGCACACCATTATTCCAAACACAAGGGAAGATGTATTGGTACAAAGGGTTCCCTCAAGCCCAGCCAGACCTTTCATCCTCTTCCCGCGAGGAGCTAGGTCGACTGCCGTGTGTTTAATTAATAGAGAGGGGCAGGAGCCAGCCTATTGTGGAGACTACATCACAGAATCATGATTCATAATGTATGTATGCGTCATTCTAACCTCTGGAGCTGTGAAAAGGGGCGTATTCCATTGGAGCAACCATCATTCATTGAAGTTGTAAGCGTCCCTACCTAATCTACCCGTGAAAAGTTCTCCTCGCCCAATGAATGCACTGTAGTGCCAGCTCCCAAGTCTCCTGCACCTCGGGTGTTCACTCTATGGTTCAGATCCCTACGCTGATGTGAAAACAATCTCTTATATCGAGCCCAAAAGACATCTACCAGAGAGGCCTTCTGCAGGGAAGAGTATTCACCCAATCCAGCAATGTACAAAACATCCCTATCGTAATGCTGACAAATTGTTAGGACCCTGTGGAAATGTATGCAACACAGTCAACACGCAATGATATCTTGGTTACCATCACACAACCACAAGGCCACTTAATCACTCTGAACCTTCAAGACATCACCAGCCTGAGCACGCCGGGTCCACTGCCCAGGACCACTCAACCGCAGGAGAGCATCTTTATTCCCTGCCCAGCAGTCCAGTTTTAAAGGAATATCTAACTTCTCCACCCAACCCCTTTTTATCGATGAGCTTCTATTGACCGCGCCACACATACCTCAACCCCAATGATACACAATCAGGTCTGTTGCTCCCTTCACAACCAAAACATTAAAAAGCATGCCAATAGGTCTCGCCTATGCAAAAGCTATTGGCTTTGCCAATGTGTGTTAGCCATGTTGTACACCAGCGTCGCTGCTGTTCAGCATGGCTAAAAGTTAGTGCGCAGAGGAGAGTCTTGTGTAGTGTCATATAGTGGAATGGCGATGAGTGTCGTGTACTGAAGTGGCATAGTGTGGAGTTGCGTAGAGTGGCATACAGTGGAGTGGCATACAGTGGAGTGGTGTAGAGTGGACTGGTGTAGAGTGCATTGGCGTAGAGTGTTGCAGAGCGCAGTTGGCATAGAGTGCAGTGGCACTGAATTCAGCGGCATTCAATGCAGCATTGTAGAATGCAGTTGTGTAGATTAGACTATATCACAATAGCAAGACGGTTATGGTATATTTTCGCCTGCACACCGTTCGTTCCTAATGTTTTCAGATATGCTCACTCTTTTGGGTCAACCGCAAAAACCCAAGTCTATACATATAACCAAACAAGGTGAGGAGCACAACCGGAAGTATCTACAATGGTCTAAGAAAATCTCTTACACATCATGATGTCTATAGCCAAATTGTAACACAATTCTTGACAGCAAACAATCATATAATACACATTAATCTTCCGGATTCCTTTTCATCAATTTTTATTCATAATTTTAAAGTAAAAACAGGATGACATATCCAAGATGAACAGCCTACTGTGTTAGAGATTTTCTTAGACCATTGTAGATACTTCCGGTTGTGCTCCTCACCTTGTTTGGTTATATGTGTAGATTAGACTGGTGCATACTAGAGTGGAGTGGTGCAGAGTGGAGTGACGTTGAGTGGAGTGGCTCAGAGTAGAGTGGCTCAGAGTAGAGTGGTGCAGAGAAAAGTGGCGCAGAGTAGAGTGGCGCAGAGTAGAGTGGCGTGGAGTAGAGTGAAGTGGTGTAGAGTTGAGTGATGCAGAGAGCAGTGATGCAGAGAGCAGTGGCACAGAGTAGAGTCAAGTGGCATAGAATGCAGTGGCGTAGAGTGTAAAGTAGAGTTAAGTGCCATAGAGTGCAGTGGCATGAAGTGGTGCAGAGTAGAGTATAGTGCCGTCGAATGCAGTGGCATAGAGTGCAGTGTCATTGAGTGGAGTAGCGTAGAGTGGAGTAGTGTAGAGTAGAGTGGCGTAGATTGTAGTGGCAGCGGGTGCAGTGTTGCAGAGTAGCGTGTTAGAGTTCAGTGATGTAGAGTGGCATAAAGAGCAGTGGCATAGAGTACAGTGATGCAGCCTAGAGTGCAGTGGCATAGAGTGCAGTGACATAGAGTGCATTTGTTTAGATTGCACTGGTGTAGAGTGCAGTGGTTAAGAGTAGATTGTTTCAGAGTAGAGTAAAGTGGCATAGAGTGGAGTGGTGCAGGGTAGAGTGCAGTTGTGTAGAATGGCTTAGAGTGTAATGGCGTAGAGTAAAGTGGTGTAGCGTGCAGTGGCATAGAGTGCAGTGGTGCAGAGTAGATTAGAGTGGCGCACAGTGAATTGGCATAGAGTGCAGGGGCGTAGAGTATATGCTACAGAGTAAAGTGCATTGGTGTAGAGTGTATTGGCATAGAGTGCAGTGGCGTAGAGTGCAGTGTTTCAGAGTTGCATAGAGTGGTGTTGTGCAGAGTAGATTGGTGTGGCCTAGCCTGGAGTAGTGGAGAGTGCAGTGACAAAGAGTGCGGTGGTGTAGAGTAGAGTGACGAACAGTACATTGGCATAGAGTAGCATGGTATAAGGTAGAGTAGAGGGGCATAGCTTGAAGTGGCATAGAGTGTAGTGGCATAGAGTGTAGTGGTGCAGAGTGCAGTGGCGTGGTGTAAAGTGGAGTGCTGCAGATTAGAGTGCAGTGGTGTGGAGTGGTGCAGAGTAGAGTGGAGTGGCGTAGAGCAGAGTATGCATGGTACTTTACCACACTGCCATTACAGACAACACATTTTTAATTGAAATGACCATTACATTTGCATAGACATACAGTTTTACAAATAAAACTATACAGTGCACAAACGAAAATGTGTGGAAATTGCATCACCTAGTCTAACGATTTGTTTGATAATATTAAAGAATTTGTTTCCAACACATTTCAGAAATAACAAAAAATGTGCTTCATTTGTGTTCCTAATTCTGATATATTCTAAAATACTTACACAGTTCATTTAAATGTTATGAGCTAGAAAAAACCTCTTTCCTACCCCCAGTATCCAGCAAGATTGTCACATAAATCCTCTCATTTTGAAGTCAGAGAAAGAAAAGTTAAAAAGCGCACTTGGAAGACAGTGCCTGACATTTGAACACGATATTTGAATGCATAGCAAATGTGACAAGATAAGAACACGCCCCCCCCATTTATTATTCGCGTTGCACCACTCCCGGCGCAGACGCGTGGGTGCGACATACCCGGCATACGCCGGGTTAGCAACTGCACCGTCAACTCATTACATCCCATCTCAACTCAGTCTTGTTTTTTTTTTTTTTCGCTGGCTGGCATCGGGCCCGCCACTTAACATGCAAAGTCTTTCAGGTGGGAGCTCGGGCCGGGTTCTTTCTTAGTTCGTATCTCGCAAGGATCCGGGTAGTGGAGCCTCTGGTGTCACAGGTGTTTTGGTTTGCTCCCCTTGGCTCAGGGGTGTCGCTCTGGTTTCCTGGTCGGTTTCGCTCGGCACCCCTGGGCGGATTCTCTGCGGAGTGCTCGGGCGGTCCCTCTCAGAACACCCTTCGTCCACTTCACTTGCTGCGGGGTCATGCTCCCCCTCTGTGGCGGGACAAGTCCCCGCTACCTCTTTGAACCATGAGATATTTCTGGTTACCTTTTCTCCTTCCTTCTCCACGGTGATCATAGTTCCTCTGACACTGGTTACAGTCCAGTACCCTGGCTCATAGGGGGTTCGGAACTTTCCTCCCGGTCTCCGGTCTCTCATTATTACTCGGTCCCCTGGTTGCAGGTGACAGGTTTTGGCTCTCCTCTTGTGGCTGGCGGCTAGATTCTGCCTCTCCCTCCGTTCGAGGGCGCCCTCCTTGTTGTAAGGTGGCGGAACCCATCCGGGGCAGACAGGGATGGTGTCTCGACGTGGGCCGTTGAACATTAAAGCCAACGGGGCTTGGTGGGTGGTGCTGTGCGGCGTGCTTCTGTACTCTCGGAGGAATAGTTGCAGGTGGCATTCCGGGTCAGCATTCTCGGCCACGGCGATGCGTAGAATCTTGTTGAGGGTTCTCATAAACCTCTCAATCTCTCCGTTGGCCTGTGGCCATTGAGGGGTAATGCGACGGTGTCGTACTCCGTGGTGCTGCACGAAGTCGCGGAATTCCCCCCCTTGGAACGGAGGCCCATTTTCGCTCTTGATCTCCTCCGGACATCCAAACATCACAAATGTCTTTTCGAGCACTGGGGCAACCCGGGAGAATGCAGTGGAGCTGACGACCTCCACTACTGGATATTTGGAGTAGCTATCCATCATGACCAATGTCATTCGGCCATCGGGGAAACTCCCGAAGTCGATGCTCACCTTCTCCCACGGGGCCTTCCCATGCTCTTCCGTCTGAATGGGTGCTGGTCGCTCTGGTGCACTGGTCAGCTGGCACGCCGCGCACCTCCTCACGATCTCCTCCACCCGGGTTTCCAATCCTGGGAACCAGACTTTTTCCTGCATCCTGGCCTTCATCTTTTCCACCCCTTGGTGTCCTCAGTGGGCCAGTAGTGTCGCGTGGTGTTGCAGGGCTGTTGAAACGACTATGCGGGACTCTCACAACAGGATTCCATCTTGGGTCACGCTCAGTTCATTGCGGACCCTCCACATTTTTGCGAGGCACTCTCTGTCATGCCCTGACCAGTCGTTGGCCGTCTGTAGGAACTGGTGCCAGTTGCCTCCTTGGACCGCGCTGCGCACCTTGGTGATGACTGGGTCCCCTTCAGTGGCCGCTGTGATGTCTGCTAGGGTTAGTGCTTTAGGGCAGGTGACTGTCAAAATCATGTTCAGATGCGCTTCTTCCTGGTGCTCCCTGGGAGCGGGGTGTCGAGATAGAAAATCGGCTGGGTTCTTTGCGCCTGGTCGGTACACGGCCTCCATCTCATATTGTTGGAGCCCAATGGCCCATCGCTCGATCCTTGGGGGTGGGTGGGGCGCCGACCCTTTGAACAGAGGCACCAATGGCTGGTGGTCCGTAACGACCTTGAATGGCTGGCCGCAGACGTACAAATGGAAATGCCTGCACGCCCACCGAATGGCAAGGGCTTCCCGCTTGATCTGCACGTAGCGCGTTTCGGTGGGTGAGAGAGACTTGCTGGCATAGGCCAGCGCGGCCCACCTCCCGGGCTCCTGTTCTTGGGCGAGCACCGCCCCGAGACCCACCGGGCTGGCATCGACAAGTATCTCCGTGCGCTTGGTAGGGTTGAAATACACCAACGGGGTGTGGTCGAGGAGGGCACTCTTGACTCCTTGGAATGCGGCTTCTTCTTGCGGTTCTCACCTCCATTTGGTGTCGGAGCAAGTGAGGTTCCGGAGGGGTTATGCGAGGGTGGCCAGGTCAGAGATGAATCGGCCACAGTACGTGGCCATCCCAAGGAAGCTTCGTACTTCTGACACTGTTGAGGGGGCCGGTGCGCTCTTGATAGCCTGCGACTAACGTGGGTCCACTTGGATTCCCTCCTGGTTGAAGAGATAGCCAAAGAATTCTATTTCTCTCTGGAAGAATAGGCACTTCTCTCTGTGTAGGGTGACGCCATGATCCTGGAGTCGTTTCAACGTGGCTTTTAGATGTCGATAGTGCTCATCTGCGGTGGTGGAGTGGATAAGGATGTCATCACTTACTTTCAACACCTCCGGCAGGCCTGTCAGGATCTCGCGCACTGTGTCTTGAAACACTTCCGCTGCGGAGGATATTCCGAAGTTGAGGCGCTTGTATCGTCGCAACTCTAGGTGGGTGCTGAACGTGGTGATGTATCTGCTTTCTCTGGCCAGGACTAACTGGTAAAATCCTGCATTCAGGTCCAGTTTAGAAAACCACCGGGACCCATTGACGTCGGCCACAATGTTGTCCATCGTTGATGTGATGTGGCGTTCCCGCCAGATGGCCTTGTTGGGGGAGGCGCATGTCAATGCACACCCTGATCTTCCCTGGCTATCGTGGTTTCTCTGCTATGACCATGGGTGACACCCACGGGGTAGGTGACACCCAAGGCGTAGGTCCGGAGACCTTCTCGATGACCCCTTGATCTTCTAACTTTTGTAGTTCCTTCTCCACCAGCAGCCAGAGATGAAAAGGGATTCGTCTGTGGCGTAGACCTCTTGGTCGATGACGTGGACATCGGTAATGATTTCATTGTCCTCTGACCTGATTGGCACGGTCATCTTTCCCCTTAGTGGCAGGGTTGAGTTGCTTCCATAAGCAAAGATCTTCGTCTTGGACTGTTTCAGCTCGAGTTTGGGCCGCATTCGGTTATATTGCTGGACCCCCATGACGTTTACGGAGGCGCCGGTGTCGATGACTGCCTTCACCTCCGATCTGGCTATCTTCATGGTGCACGTGGGCTGTGGCCTTCTTCGTTTCTTGAGTTCTTGTGTGAAAGAGACTAGGTACGTCTCTACCTCATCATCTTCGGTTGAAGTGTCGTCCACTCGGTAGGTGGTCTGTTTGTTCCCCTTTTCGCTGCGTGAGGGTGGTGCTCGACAGCTGGCGCACTATTCTTTGCATCGGTCTGCCCCCTTTGCTGTCCTTGTGTTGGTTTCTTTTCCGGCATACAGACGCAAAATGGTTTGGGATACCGCAGTGGGAGCATGTCTGACCTTGGGCGGGGCATGCCTGGACAGGGTGCTCTTCCCGTCCACAGTACCCGCACTGACCTTTCGGGGTTTGGGGTGGACGGCCTCATTGCCCGCTCCCTATATCTCGTGTCCTCACTGTGTCAGCCCTCTCTGTTTTGACGGTCACGCTCTTCTCTGCTGTCCGTGTCAAAGCCAGATCCATCTCGTCCGCTCTGGCTGCTGAGAGGTCGTGTGTCCTGGCCAGGACTAGTAGGTTGTTGAAAGGTATGTTCGGTTGTCTCAAGATCAATCCGCGTAGTGTCTTGCTGCGTACCCCTTGGATTAGCTGGGCACGGATTTCGTCTGTGGCGCGGTCATCTGTGGCGTAGGTACTCGCCAACTCCTTCAGTCTCGCGTAAAACGCGTCGATCGATTCCCCCTCTCTTTGTCGGCCCTGGCGCAGCTTGAACCTCTCGAAGTCTGGGTTCAATTGCGGGTCAAAGTGCGTGTTGAGCGCCGTTACTGCAGCCTCATAGTCGGTTGGTGCCCCTGTATTCAGGAGGTGCTTGAACAGTAGGTACACTTCTTCCCCTGCATAGTGGAGTAACAGTGATCATTTCACCGCTCCGTCCATCTCCCTTGTGACCCCAAAGTAGTTTTCTAACTGCCCCAACCACGTTTTCCATCGTGGGGACGCGGTGTAGGGTCCACTGCCTCACTGAACGGGGGCAATACCCCTGTTGGGGCGTGTTGCGTGATGACGCGGGTTGGTGGCTGCCTACCATCAGGGTTGTCTCCCATTTTGTCTTTATTGGTTGTCGCCTTCGCGTTGCAGGGGTGTGATGTATGTCCGTTTTCCCCCCTGTATGGGTATGCGCGTGCAGTGGCGCGGTGGGGGCGTGCTTCCCTTGTCTACCTCTGCCGGGGAGGGTCACCAGGCCTTTACGTGGTGCCGGGTCTTGTGGGCGGTCTGCCTCTGATCGTTATCCTGGTTGGTGTTTTCGCGGGTGTGCTTGGGCCCAGACCACGTGTGGGCTGCCTGGGGTGGAGTTGCGCACCTTGCGCAGGCCTATGTAGGCTCCTGTTTTTGTGCGAGGGGGGGTTTGGCTGCGCTCTTACCCGCTACAGTGTCCTCTCGGTCATGACGTTGCCCCTGCGGGTACTCTGCTTCAGGTCTTGGCAGCCGCGGAGGCCGGGGAGCACAGTGCCCTTTTCTGTTGTGCAGACAGGGCACTGGATGGCTGGGGCGTGCAGCTGGCTCCGCGGTGGGAGCTTGGGTTCGGCTCAGCGCGCAGCAATAATTACACGGACACACACAGTATGACGGTCGGGTCCGGACTGGCCTCGTGCGGCCACACACCCCCATTTTATTATTCGCGCTGTGCCACTCCCGGCGCAGATGCGTGGGTGCGACATATCCGGCATACGCCGGGTTGGCAACTGCAGCGGCAACTCATTACATGAACCACAAAGCAACGGTAATCAACGGGCGACTATTCCTAGGTCAACTTTCTGAAAGTCCCCAGGATATCTTTAGCAAATCAGACAGCGGCGATAAAAATATATATATGGGCACAGTTAGACTGCGACCTAAAAACAACCCCTACCAACCCCACTCAGTCCCAAGATTATACAATAGCCCAGTCCCACCCTCCTCCACCTCAAGTTCACACAGTCACACTTGTACCAGGCCTTTCCAACACAGGAAAATGCAATCAGCCGTTTGGCATGCACCTCAAAAAGTATACCCTACACTGAGACCCAGCCTGCAGCCTTTCATCTTTGGAGATGATGAAAAGTTACATTCATGCTGAGACTATTAGGGGTTTTCCACCAGAATATTCAAGGACAAAATATTGCGGGGACAAAATATCGTGGACAAAATATTGAGGACCAAAATATGGCTAATGTAAATATATATAGGTAAGTATAAGTTTACTATACTCAACTGCTTATTATTGTCAAAGTACATAGATATGGAGTCAAGCATAATAAATATATATAAAAAATAAATATATATATATATATATATATATATATATATATATATATATCAATCACCTCGTAGTTTTCTTTCTCCAAGAATAACGAGCGTGGAACCAATTTTGTGCTGAAGTGTAATTTTATTGTCAGCAAACACAGATGTCAGCCATGACGCGTTTCAGCCGTCCAAGCGGCCTTGATCACATGATATATATATATATTTTGACATACAATCTGAATAGGGGAAGCCGAATCGGAATTCTAAAGCTCAGCTCAGAGAACAAGTAGTAGGAATATATGCTTCATCAAGAAACCCATTTAGAATTTTTCCACCCCTTACTTCCTTCTCACAATATGAACACACTAGGAAGAGGCCCATTACTTCCTTTATGCATCTATATACTTTCCATGTACTTATGGTTCTATATATTTATTACTTTCTTCTAATTCAGCATATACAATGCACTACCCTATTTCTCACCCTATAGCTCTCTCAATATATCTTCTACCTCAACTCTCCGACTCATCTCAAACCTGTTTGTACTACTCTTTCCAATGCACTACCCTATTTCTCACCCTATACCTCTATCAATATATCCTCTACATCCACTCTCTCATTCATCCCAAACCCCATACCACTACTATGATCTCCAAAACAGCCCTTCTAGACTCTCCTCTACTCTACCCCTCCTTGCATCATCTGACACCTCTTTTACTATACCGATCCCCCAAAACAAGCCTTTCTAAACTCTTCGCTCTAACTCTTACCCTCCACATCCCCTTTTACTCATTCCAAGCCTCCTCCTAGTGCTATGACCACCCAAAAAAAATCCTTCACTCTTCTATCCCTCCACTATCCTTTTCAATCAAAATAACAGACTAACATGTCCACTTCTCAAGTTTCATATTTCACTATACTAATTCACCACTAATCCTTTATGCGTTACAGGGTAGCGTGCTACTCGCCGAAAAAAAGCGTTTCAACACCTCATCAGGGGTAGCAAGTACTATATAAATGCAAACCTTTTTCCCTCTCCTATCCCTCCGCTACCATTCTCTATCCAAACAACTGAATAACATATCCACCCCTCAAATTGCTTTCATATTTCACTACACTAATTCACCACTAATCCTTTTATGGGTTCTGGAGTAGCGTGCCACTCGCCAAAAAAGCACTTCAACACCCCATCAGGGGTAACAAGCGCAATATAAATGCAAACCTTATCCCTCTTCTATCCCTCCGCTATCCTTCTCAATCTAAATAACTGACTAATATCCACCCCTCAAATTGCTTTCATATTTCACTACACTAATTCAACACTAATCCTTTATGGGTTCTGGAGTAGCGTGCTACTCGCCAAAAAAGCGCTTCAACACCCCATCAGGGGTAGTAAGCGCTATATAAATGCAATTACAATACAATCTATGAGTTGAAGTCAAGCAAATATGCTTTATACATCCTACTGACTAGAAGAAGCAACATCCACAAAGACAAAAGAAGAACCCAAGAAGTAGTGCTTGCCAAATTTGTAGCTCATATGCCAGACACAATACTGAGATGTGTTTTGCTTATTGGTTTCATTTCGAATGAACAAACGCATGAATGAAGTAATGAATGAATCAATGAAATAATTCAATTATGCGTTTTGCATAACTCTTTGAAATTAATCACTTCAAGTTCTAATTACTTTCTAATCTGAGAAGCAGGTACATGTACTTCAGCAAAAACTTGATTTGAAAGCGTTTTCTGAAACTGCAGTGTTGTCACTGTGGATGGTGAAAGGCAACATGTTTCAAACGTAGGATCCTTGTTCAGTGAAGCCACTGCCTCTTTTTGAGATGTAGCATGCTCAGTTGCCCCGGAGCGGATTTGGTTGGGCAATTAGTAGAATTAAATCTCTGGAGCGGGACTTTCTGCTCATGTTTTTAACATGCAGCTGTTCCGATGTTGCCCCCTTGTGCCATCTTTAAGCATGAAGTGGATTAATCCATTTATAGTGGATGTGTCAAATGTCCTCTGCAGGCCCACTGTCGTTTTCCCATATGTTAGCCTGAGCACGTAGCAGGCTAATATCTGCTTTTCACATGTTACTATACAAACGTATCTTGCTTCGTGCCACTCTGTACTTTTCCACAGAAGCCAGCAGTTGTTCTTGCGTTCTGTTCTTTCCTGGGATTTAGTCTGAACACAGTAGACAAGGTCAAACAACAAGGCCTAGCTCTAGCACCTAGACACAACACACAAACTCAGCTGTTGTTTGGGAACACGTACTCTTCGTCATATAGGTATGCACAGACATGCCGATACAGACTTGGCGAGACATTCAGAGAGGAGATCAAGACTACACCTGAGATGTAGAACGTTCATCTGTACATGCTAAGGTATGGGGTCCACTGCAAACACCCAGAGATCTTCTGATATATAATGACTTTACTTCTGTAGTAGGGGAGGAGGGTTAGTTTATCCTGTCTAATATCATGATAGCTCCTTTTATGATTTATGGATTACTTACTATGCTGACCGTATTTGCGTTAGACCTGTTTTTTACTCATTGTGGCACGTGTACTGCATACTAGAGCATGATAGTTAAAATAAACATTTTAAACTTTACTCATGTCTCTGTCGGATCTTATTGTGGACAAGTACGAGTGTGTCCTGTCACCGCGATTCCTGAGAGAGTCGAGAGTGTTGTGTTCTGGGGTGTCTAATCACTTGTTCCTCTGTGAGTGAGTAGGAGGGCAAGTGAGAAACTATAGCTAGTCGGTTGTGGGTTCATGGTTACTAAGGTGGTAGGATAACTCAGTCCCTGCCTACTAAGGTTCTATGGTCCCAAGCATAGTTCTGTGCCTCCACAGAATCCCTGCAACAGAGGGAGCAGATCTGTCCATCTCATTCGTAACAGGCATATTATAGCTAGTGCAACAGCAGTTGCTTTTTCTTTATGATCTACAAGACAAGCATTTACAATTCACTGTATTGTATTTTGAGAGAAGGAAGGGCTGTTTGTTTCCCTTTTCTAATGCCACAATTGCATACTTAGGGGTCGATTACGATGTCGTTCGGAAACCATCCTGATCGAATCGGTCACTATTTGTCACTATTTGTTGCTCTTTCAATACCTGGCTGTATCCACCTTTAGTGCTATCACTCTGTGATGTTTAGCTTTAGGTTGCGTAGTAGCGCAGTACGTCGTGAGGCCTTCCCAGCAGGTTCTTGCCAATGATGTGTCCACTCCTCAGTGAAGCTTTCATTAACTTCAAATGCTTCACACAGGCCGAAGTTACGCTGTGACTCCATGTTAGAACTGGGGGTCTCTAGTTGGCAGAGGTAGGTACCTTTGTCCAAATAGGGACCCTTGCTTCTAGTCAGGGTAAGGGGATACACTACTAAAATAACCCCTGCTCACCCCCTTGGTAGCTTGGCACGAGCAGGCAGGCTTATCTCAGAGGCAGTGTGTAAAGCATTTGTGAACACATACAGTAACCCAGTGACAACACTACAGATGGACACCACACAGGCTGTAGTATAAAAATAAGTGTTTTTATATAGACTTAACACAAGACCCAAACGACAAAAATCCACAATACAATACGAAAAATATGACTGTCAAATGGTAGAAAATAGCTCAGTTCAATAAAGATGATAAATGCAACACTTTACTCTCAATGTACCTTTGGATGCCTAATGCAAAACAAACAAAAGGGTCGCAGGGAAGGTGATGCTTCGATTCCTTACATGCAGAAAGGAGGATGCGTCGGTTTCTTACTGCGGCCCGGTCCCGATGCATCGAGATGGCGCTTCGATGCAATCATGATCCGGTGCGATGCGAGAAAATGGCGTCTTGCTTACGGTGCGACAACGTAGACGGGATGCGTGCACGCCCGACGGGCGTGCGGCGACTCGGCGTTCTTCTGAGCCGCGACAGGCCCTGTGACAAGCTTCTCCGGTGATGCGCCGGCGTCTTCGGTGGCGGCGGCACGCTTCTCCGGTGATGCGAGGCGCTTCGGTGATGCGATGGCGACAGTGGCAGCGGCGGCACGCTTACTCTGCGATGCGACAACTGCTGCGGTGGCGACACGCTTCCTCTTCGTTGAGTCGCGCTTCCAGCTCCCAGCGACACGCAGTCTCTCAGAAGGCCCAACAGCAGTAGGCACTTCAATTCCCAGCAAGGGAATTCAGGAGGGAGCTGGGGGTGAAGTCTTGTATCCCTGAGACTTCAGGCAGGAGGCAAGCTCTATGTTCAAGCCCTTGGAGATCTTCTTCAAGATGATGAAAGCACACTGAGTCCTTTTCTCCTTTCTTTGGCAATAAAGTAACCACTGCAGGCCGACCCCAACAACACGCAGCATAGGGGTTGTCTCCTCCTTCAGCTTCCTGGTTCTTCTCCTCAGCAAAGGTTCGTCTTGATTCCCAGAAGTGATCTAAAGTGTTGGGGTTTGGGCCCCAATATTTATACTAGCAAATCCTTTGTCCTCTGAAGGCAGAGGGTCCTGTACCTAGTCCAAACCAGTTCTGGGTGCATTCTGCCAGTGCACAACTTCTTCCTTTGTCAGTGTGGGCCAGGGTCATCAGACACACCACAGGAGGTGGAGCCAGCATTGTGGAAGTCAGGCACAGCCCTATTCAGGCCCAGGTGCTACTCCTCCCACCACTCCTCATGCAGATAGGTCTATTCAGCCTAGTGCTGACTCACTCTGTCTCCTGGAGTCCCCCAGCCCCTGTCACTCACAAAACCAGACATACAATACACAAGCTAGCAGAGGCAGGCTGGATGGTTTAGGCAAGAAAATACCTACTTTCTAAAAGTGGTATTTTCAAACACAGAATGTTAAAACCAACTTCACTAAAAGATGTATTTTATCATTCTGAGTTCAGGCATACTAAATTCGTTTTTCTACCATGTTCCATGGGTCAGTTAGGATTATAAGATGTTATAATCAAACTGCCCATTCTGGCCTATGGGGACAGGTAGCCTTGCAATAGTGAAAAACGAAATTGGCTGTAATTCACTATCAGGACATGCCACACACACCAGGGCATGTCCTACCTCTTACATACAATGCATCCTGCTCGCAGGCCTACCTTAGGGGTGACTAACATGCAGAAAAGGGAAGGTTTGGGGACTGGTAAGTGGGTGTACTTACCAAGTCGACATGGCAGTACCAGACTACCCACAGGCTCTGCAATGGCAGGCCTGAGACACGCTTTCCAAGCTGCTCCGGTGGGTGGCACAACCAGTGCTGCAAGCCCACCAGCAGAATTTGATTTACAGGCCCTGGGCACACGCGGTGCACTGTACTATGGTCTGACAGTAAATCAAATAAGCCAATCATGGAGTCACTAATCCACACATCAATTTATCATAGGGAGCACTTGCACTTTGGCACTGATTAGCAGTGGCAAAGTGCCCAAAGCATCTAAACCAGCAAAAACATGTCAACAACAGAGGTGGCATAGCGAAAAAATGGAAGGGAGACCCACGCCAATGGTGCCAGGTCTAACACTCCACATACTCCAAGTGTCGATTCAGCACTTTGACTGAGGCATGCACAAGCAGTTTGCTGGACCACAGCAAACTCTCTGGGAGAGCACTGTCGATCTTCGGGTTACTTATCCCCTATCTCATCGCTATTTGTAGCATGCTGCCTAGCCTGGGTACCCGCTAATGACTATGCCACACACGAAGCTTAGTAAAATACATCTTTAATCATCTGCATGTAACCGAGAACTCAACATTCTAAACCGGCATTCACTTTACTACGCGCTAACGCGTATGTCACAGTTGTATGGAGTCCATCAGGAGCCAAAAGAGTTCCGTCATTGCTAACTCACATGACACTACAGGTGGGTAAAGCAACAGTGAACATGCAGGAGATGCAGGGAGTTTCTGCCTACATCATTTGAACTGCTTGACTGCAGTGTACACGAATGCAGACAGAGAGGTGCTCATTCCGTCTTTGATGTGCTCTATACTGGTGTGCAGGAGTGTGTATTCAGCTCATCAGGAGGTCCCATCTGCAAATTGAACAGATATATGTGGTTAGGCCAATTTGTAGTTTGGGTATGTATTTATGTGCTGATAGATCTTGGGATGCCACATGTTGGAAAAGATGTAATGAAAAGGCATCCATCACACGTCTTCTGGGAATGTCCGGCAGTAGACTTCTGGGGTGATACCCAGGCTAATATACGATTAACTACAGGATCGAATCTAGCAGTGTGACAGGCGGTGATCTTGCTGGGGCACTTCAACTCCACATACCCTCTGCACTCTGCTCTTGAGAAAACAATCTCCCACCTTCTACTGACTGAAAAACAAGTTTTATTAGCATTGTGGGGAATGGACGTGGCTCTGCGCATAGAGATGTATTTACAGGGAGTCTGGTTCTTTCGGGGGTCTGTGACCAGGCCTCTATTACGCAGAAAGACATTAGCAAAATGTGAATATCAGTGATAACCTACTTGGCACATGATTGCAGGGAAATGACTTGGTGCAAAAAACGAACATAGTAATTTAAACCGTAACTAGCAGCTTGTCAGGTCAGCAGAGGGTGTACTTAAAGATGAGGGCCTGTGTAGCCAAGGTCTCTAAACCTTCAAAGCAACTACTGCTGAGGCGGTTGCTCTGAAGGCTGAAGAGTTTACCAAGAGGGTGCCATCTTTGTTGTGCCTGCTTGACAAACTTTTTTTGTCTTTAAAGAATAAACTCCAAAAGCAGGAGTTTGTTCTTAAAAAACAAAAGATGACTGACACAGGGAGTTTACTCCCTTCTTGTGGGACTATTGATGGATTTACCTGCCTGGTGCCACCAAGTATCGCATGACAGTCATCGGCATGGGAATCTAATGGCTGTTGCCCCACTCTGGATAGGGAGGGGTGACCTTAAAGGTCTTTGGTGGATGGGCCTTCAGCTCACAAGTTACTGAGGCCCCACTGCTAGAACCCTTGCACCTCACAAACCTCTAAATGAGATGGATGAACCACGCGTTTGGCCGAATTTACGGTGGGACTCCCACTCCACCAAACTCTAAATGAGGCGCACAATATTGTGGATCAGGGCTCAATGGACTTAACCACCAATGGGCACCTACTGCATACAATTTCTGTTTTGAACTCTAATGTTTTGAGAGAGGTGAGGGTGACTGTAGTAGGAGTGGAAGGAAGGTGAAACCAGAGCACATTCCCCAAGGAATGAAAACTGAAGTATTCCAGGAAAAAGAAAGGGAGGGCTTCCATCTCTCTCTCCAGTAGTGTACTAAGCAGCTGACACTCAGACCAGTCTTGTAAACAGACCCTGCAACATCAAGTGTGAACAACCCTAGTATGCCAATTTCTGGTACACACTGCAGCCCATGCCCTTAAAAGTAGGGCAGGTGAGAAGAGGAGGAAACAGGAGGGATGACACCTGGGTTGAGGAGCTAGTTGCAAAACGCTGTTTGAATTACAATGGGGCTATACATACCTGCCAATTTGATACTGGCATGACAATGGATCTGTGTTTACCTGTTTAATGTTGATCCTGGCATAGTTGCTGATGGTGCTGGACAAATCAGGGCAATAAAAAAGCTTTCAGTACAATGGTCCTTTACAAACCAAGAATTGTGATTTCAGTTATGCTAGTGATGCAGTGCCTAGGTGAGTGAGCAATGTGCATTCTGGTACTACAGAGGTGGTAAACAGACTACCACAATGTGGTTTCTCTGAGTCCTGCATCCGTATAACAAAGAAATGTGCTGTGCCCTAGGACAATTAACAGCACACAGACACACCGATTGTCTTCTTTCACAATGTAGAGAAATGACACTACAAACATCAGTGCTCTCCACTCAGAGGATGGAATTTTGAAACATACTCTAATACTTGAGGGGGCGTGGGCAGACTGGCACATCATATTATTAGCAGCACAGATACTCTGATATGTGATGTACATAGATTCTTAAATGGCACATGAACAGTGATGGGCAATATGTTCTGGCACAGGACTGTAAATTGTTATTTCTTTGAGGGTAGGATTCTGCGCAGACATTTACCCAGTGGGGTGCATTCTATCTGATAGCCATTACATCTCCAGAGGCACAAATAGAGGGGGGGCGAGGGGAGGGGTGGGGAGGGAATGTGCCCTAACGGCCAGGGCGGTCGACCTCAAAGCTGGGGAACCGAGTTCTAGTCTCGGCAGGGACGCTCAACATTCCGTGATGCTGGGCAAATCACTTAATCTCCCCATGCCTAACAAAAATGAATGTGTCCCCCTGTAACATAAAGGGTGCTCATGTAAAGCGATCTGATAGTTCGCGCTATATAAAACTCCACAAAAAAAAAAACATGCCTGATGTGCATTCAACTTTTTGTTATATCTGCAACATTTTTTTAAGTAGGCACATGCATTGTGTTAGCTGTCGAGAAGTATTGCTCTTGGGTACTGAGGAAGATGCAGCAATAATACCAGTTTACATTGACAGGGGGGACTTTGGTTCCCAATCCGTCCCTGCCACTTCATAGAGAAAGCCTTGATTGCTCTGCCAACTGACCTTAAGGAGAAAGTGAGTGATGCAGATCAAAAGTACTCCAAGCCCTGTAAATTACAATACACAACAAGACTATTGCTAAGTGCAGACAAGGAATGAGAATACTGACTGCACCCGAGAATACTGACTACAATCAGCAGGTGTGTTAACCCAATTCTATTTTTTGAGCATAGACGTCATTGTCTGGTGTGATAATGCATGGCCTGGAAATAGATTTACTTTCGATTTGCAGCCCTCCAGGAACTGCTGGTGCCCATGCCCTAGGCATCACCTCGGCATGATCTTCTCTTAACTTAAAGGTTTACAATTTACCTCTTCCTGCCACCAATCTCACACCTTTACACCAACCATACACCTTTCTACCAACTTTTCACTTTATCACTCTAAACAGCCCCTCCTCTTTCTCTCATACTGACCTGCACCAACCTCAAGCCCACTCTTTTCCCCATCCATCGTAAGTATCTACTCCAACCTACCCCACATATCATTCCTACTAGCTTACTCACTCTCTCTTATGCTCTTCCTTCTTCTCACCCAACCACCTTCTCTTCTCACTATCACAGGCAGCCATTTTACATTTGTTTCAGCATTGTTACTGAGGAAAGTACCACAGGGCTCACCTGAGACTGTCTGGGTTCAGAGGGGGGAGAGGTTTTTCATGCACTCTCCATTATTGCATTGCCAGTTCCGTCCTCGGACCGCCTTGGTTGTTCCAGCACTTCTACACTTATGGTGACCTGGTGGTTTGCTCTGCGAACCACTTAGAGTGTCTAGGGTGGCAGCGGGACTCCATATTTCTGTGCAGAACACAGGATTTGGGCATTTTCTTCATAGCTGAGCTGCCACCATGAGCTCTTGGAAAGGGGCAGAGCCAAATTTTATAAATAGCCCTTTCCAAGAAAGTGGTCTGCCCTTTGGAGGCTTTCTGAGTTTAGCAATACAGGATGTTGCAGTCTCTTTCCGTGATGCGAGCTCGTGTTTGAAGCATATCTAAAGAGGGTTTTATGAGGGAAAGATTAATCACAGAGCATTTAATTCCCTAATTTTTCATTGTGGTCTTCACCCCTTGTTACTATTTTTGTCCTGTATTTTTGCTTCAAGCAGGTTGGATTGTTTCATTCTGGGATCTTCTCTTGGTATAGCTTGCCTCTTTCCTCCTTCCTTATGTCAGGAGACGTTTGGTGCCTTTCTGACTTCTCCATCGCTACTTTCATTTACCAGATTGCCAAGAAGGGTTTTCCACCATTTGTGGGGGTTCCTCATTACTGCGACTGTTTAAAGGAAACACTTGACACCTTTCACATATGTTATTCTGTGCAGGGTGGCACAGCGGCTAGTGGGAGGTGTCGTCCGTTCCTCAGGTAATCTAGAAGAGTACTTAGCAAACCCTCTCAGTTCCAGTCCTGGGCAGACTCCGACACCACTGACTTTTTAGGTTTTGTAATACTAAGGATTGTGCTTAGGAAATCGAACAAAAGTTACAATAATTGTGCCTCATGAATTCTGCAGTTAAACAGACTTTAGTGTCATGGTCCACATACATTCTAGTAGTCCCTTCAAGTGCACCCACGTTTTCTGGGGCTCCGACTAAGTTAAGAGAGTTTTTATATTCTCTTCGCACATTTTGCTTTTTGCCCTGTAGAGTTTAATCAAGATCAAATCAAAGTTGGTTAACTGATTTGTTGCCTCTCTGGATCAGCATTAGCTTGGGCAACTCTGTTAGTAACTAACTCGGATACTTGGTTATGATGGAGCAGGGAAAATAAAAAAATTTAACCCCTAACAAATTTTATAAATAATTAATAAAATGTTCGTTTAAATGTATTAATCAACACTGTATGTGTGGGAAAGGTAATACGCCAATGTATGTGCTAAATAATCTATTAATGGATGTCCGTGTGTCTAATTATAACGTAAAAATAAATGCGTACTAATTAAAAATAAATGCATGTTTTTGTGCTTCATAGAAATAAAACGTGTCGTTGCAAAAACAATAGTGATGGTAAGTAAGGAACAGCTTAAATGTTGCTTTCTGCTAGGTAATAACTAATTGGGGTACGTAGATGAAAGGGAGGGAAACGAAAAGGCTATTTTTCTCTATTTTAATTATGTTTTGTTTGCCTCAAATTAGTGCTTCTAAAATATAACCGAGTGGCGATATAAAATGGCCGCCAGTGGGAAGATGTGCGCAGGCGCAAGGGGACACATGACACGGGACGAAAGCGGAGAAAACTAAACCTCGTGGTGTTGCAGAGAGGCTAGGATGCAAGAAATGGTCAAGGCTGATGTGACCTAATTGAACTGATAGCGTGCCTTGGTGATCAGCAGGAGTCCCGTGGGAAACCAGTTTAAGAGAAAGGACAATGACTGCGGAGTTCTCGAATGTATCAAAAGAAGTTACAAATGAACTGATCGAAGCGGATGGAAACATGTCTTGAGCGTATGGGAAAGGAAATGATCCAAGGACCATTGAATCCAAGAGAACTTGATTAAAAGAATGAATATGATGACATGCATGGACCAATGAAAGAAAAGCGTGATATTAATGTTGCAACAATTAGTTAGCAAAGTTAGAATTAGGGTATAAGAGGGCCTACTCTTAGTGGGAGGGGGTCAATGTCCAGAGTCGCAGTTGCAGTATCCAGAGTCGCAGAGAGTCGTGTTGGTGTTGGTGGCTTCCAGTGCTGGGTGGTCCTGATCGATCCCTTACTGAGCGGGAGTTGCTGAAAGACTGTTAGATGAGACGGGTTGCAGGTAGCTGATGCTGACGAGCTGAAGTTGCTGTTGCTGTCTTAATTTTCCAGTTGAGTATGAGAATCAGGTTATTTCTAATTCTTAAACTTAGGTTAGAAATCATTAGGCTAAATTAGGAAGGTAGGCAGGTAATTAGGGTTTTGCTTCATGACAAAAGTTTTCCTTTCCGCAATAAATTGATTATGCTTAATAAAAATTTGAATTAATAATGAATGATTTGATTGAATAAAGCTTAAATTCTTTCTCATGCTTTAAAAATTATATAAAATTTAAGATTCTTTAAACCAAAATGACTCAGTGGTTATTTTCCTAAGTAATTGTGACATCAGTAATTGGTTATTGTGATTCAGCTGGTCTTAATCACTATGAACTAATTTCTTACATGAATGATTCATCGACAAAACAATGAGCAGGAATATCTTAAGAAATAACTAAAAGAAGGCGACAAGTTAAGGTAATAAGATATCCCAGCTCCTTCCAGCGGTACATAAATGGTGTTTTCCATTTAGTTCTCATGCTTCTCCTAGGAATACAGATTTTCTAAAAGGTGTAAAGGAAATCCAGGTGTGTGCGTGTGTGTTAGGCGATGTTTATGGGCCCCATCGTCATGTGGATGTGAGAAAATATAGTTTGCCCCTGGATGACCTATAGGTGACCTAGGAGGAGAATAGTTTTTATTGTACGCGCTGCATCAGATTTCTTGGTAGCAGAGTTATGGTTTTCTATAGATTAGTTTAGTGATTATTGTTTATTGATTATTGATTATTTTATGACTAACATTATATGTTGAGTCGCGTTATGTTATATGTGAGTTTTCACGCTTCTGGGATGTAGGAAGTGGAACACGTGTGGCAAGAGAAGTCACATGGAATTTGGTACATGGTCTGAATTCATTTTGGTAATAACGCAGGTTGTGTTATGTTAGGGATTTTCTGTACGAAAAGTGTGTAATTGAAATAGCAAATCACGTTTACTTGTGAAACTTTGGCCTTAATTCTCAGGAGCCTAGTCTCCACATGTGTCTTATCCCCAGAGAAACGAGTAAATTGTTTGTTTGAAAGAAGGGTAAGGTAGAGGAAAGTGCTACTTTATCGACGAGAGTAAATAATTCTGTGGTAGGGTAGAGGTAAGCGCTGCCTACTGGAAATACAGGATTCTTGTGTAAAAGGACAAAGCTGTCACTTTTGTTTAGCGAATCAGACTATGGAATTGTTTTAATTGTTGTAACTAACGAAGAAACAGCGAAAAGAAAAAATTGCCGATAAATTTTGTAAAGGAGGGGTAAAAGAGCAGAAGTGACGTAGAACAGTGCCGCGCTAGGATTGGATAGTGCGCCAGTCACGTGAACCCAGAGCAGGAGTGACGTAGAAAAGTGCCGCGCTAGGATTGGTTGGTTCGCGGACGAAGGGAATTGTTCTGATTGGTACGTTAGTGTGAGTCGCGCTGTAATTGGTTGAAGTTCGGTACACAGAACAGCGTTAGCGTAAAGAGAAAACAAATAGAAAACATGCCGTATTATGAGTATGAAAGGGAGAGAACGTCATGGACGACGAAATTGAAGAATTTCTTTAAGAAAGACAAAAAGGTTGTGACTAGAGAGGGACAAGTAATTCCTCCGCCGAAATCAGCAGCTTCACATATGATGCTGAAATATGGATATCATACGTGCATATGGTTGGAAAACTGGGCAAAGTATACGAAGAATGATGGTGCTTTAGCTTTCCCTGAGAATGGTTCATTTAGTGTAGCGGTTTTGCGAAATTTGCGAGAAAAGATGACAAATCTAGAACCTAGACCTAGACCGACACAGTTTGAGGCTTTGACGGAATGGGAAGATGAGATGTATGAACGAGAGAGATTCAGAGGAATGAGAGATCATGAGTTTATGCCTGGAAGATTGTGGGGAGTAAATCATGAGGACAGAATAAAACGATGGAGATGTGCTAACATGACAGGAGGTTTGTTTCCAGCTTTTACAGTTGAGGAAGGGACTAAGAAAAAGCGGACTGAGAAAAAGAAACATATGGAGAGGGAAAAATATATGCATGAGAGCGAAACGGATGACGAATTGCTGGAAGATATTTTAAATAGAAATCCACCTCCGTATCAGCAGAGTTCTACAGTGGTGACACCAAATGCGCCGCTAATAGAGACTATGCGAAATAAAAGCCCAGAAAAGAGAAATGAAGTAAATAGGTCACAAGAACCAGTGAGAACTTCTCAAAATGAAGGAATAGAAAGCGACAATGCAAGCGAATTAGCAAAGACCACAAAAGAACTAACTGAAAAGATTAGAGAATTAACGAAAAATATGGAAGCAGTTACTGTGCCTGTAACCATAGGTCCAGTAATACCCATTTTTGAGAATCAGAAAATTGATGAACGATCTTTGGTAATTCCCATGAGTTCACAATTTCAGAGAGAAAAGGAAAGGATGGAACGAAGTGCAAGTACAAGTAATTTGGCTAGTACTTACAGACCAAGTCCACCTACAAATTTGACGGTGAATGAGTGCAATGGTAGGAAAATGCATATGGTAACAGAATCTGCAACAGAAACCCCTGAAAAGAGTGGTAATTGGATAGAACTAAATAATACACCCATAGGTCCGACTCCTGATGAGTTAAATGAGTGGATGAAGGCATTTAAAATAAAAGAACCAGAAGAAAAACCATTAGATGTAATTAGGTTAAAAATCGATATGGAAGAATTAATTCTAGGAACAATTGGTACCGAAAAGATAAAAAATTACCAGGATGATGAAATAATGTTTCTGTGCAAAAGTATTACATGGAGGGCAAAGAATTTACATGACAAACTAGAAGAAGTAGCCAGTGAGATTGGAATAGACTTTGCGAAAGTGAAAACGTTGCAGAAACCATACAGAGTAGACTTTTGTGAAAAGGATATTGAAAATTTGAACACGGCAGGAAGGCTGACACAGATAAAGGAGTTAATTGTGTTGTTGAGAAAATGGGGTGATGTGGACAGATGGAAGGTTAGATGGACAAAGAAGAATGAGAAAACTACAGACAAAGGTTCATTGGCTTTTATGATAACTGAAAAAGAATCTGTTGCCAAAGAATACCCCATGAGAGAAACTCCAGGTGGTAGTTACGTGCATGTTCCCTGGACTAGGCAGGACATACTGTCATTTACCAATGACTTTCCAAAGTTAAGAGAGAAGCCAGTTGAGTGGTACCGACAAGTAGAGAGGTTTGTAAAAGTCTCAAAAGTGTTGTGGATAGATTTAGATGGATTGTTTGACATAGTGGTACCAACAGATTTGTGGTCAGAATGTAAGATTACAGTTGACTGGCCAACTACAGAATATCCAAGAGATCCTAAGACAGGAGCTCCAGGTCCTGATGTGATGAAGAAGTACGATAAGGTGATTACCTTTTTGAAGAATAAGATTCCTCCTAAAGAGACAGATTGGGTAAAAATCGATAGAACTACACAGGAAAGTAAGGAGTCTGTACATGCATATTATGAGCGGTTGTTATTAGTTTTCAAGCAGTATAGTGGTTATGAAGAGTTGAGTGAAAAGGACATGAGTCATTTTGTATACCGATTTGTGTTTGGCCTGAAACAAGAAATAAGTGATATGATTAAGCAACACATGATAAACTGGCAGAATGGAAGTGTAGATGAGGTGCTGAGGTATGCTAAGTATTGTAGTGATGAAATAGAGAGTAAACAGCGTAAATTGAAAGAGAAGGCAATGTGGGCACAGGTGAAGGTGGCAGAAAAACAAGAAGCTCAATTGGACAATAATAATGGAAATGAAACAGGACAGAATAAAATGCGACCTAACATAGGTAAAGGAAAGGGTCAAGTGAGTCTAGAAGAGGCAAAGAAGAAATGGCCATGTCATAATTGCGGAAAATTAGGGCATTGGAGAAATGAGTGTAAGTTCCCACCTAAACCTAATCCGGAACATCAATCATTAACTCCACAGGTGCAGAATGAGGTAGTTGTTCAACAAAGTTAGGTGCCGCAACCACCACTTCCCAACACTGTTAACCAACAAAGATACAGTACAGAAACAGGATTCTACGGAGGAGAGCAGGTAACACAGCTGCCGCGAGCAGCTAATATTTCTCAGTATTGGTTGCATCAGAGTGAGGATGACCCGGATGAAAGATTCTGACGGTGCCCAGGAGTGGGGAAAGAGTGCGTGCTTGGCGCAACTCTAGAGGTAGATCAGTCTGGTCCCTTTGTGGATGGAGAAGTGAATGGTGCAAATGTAACATTCCTTGTCGATACTGGAGCTACCCGTTCTACTGTCAGATCAGTGGAAATTCCAAACCTTCCTCTCTCAGGTGAATATATCCAAGTAGTAGGAGTAGCCAATCAGCAGATTAAAACCCCACTTACTGAATTGGTGGAAGTAAAAATTGGTTCTTTTAGCAAAATGCATAAATTTGTAGTGTGCGATTGTAGTCCTGTAAATCTTTTGGGTCGTGACCTTTTGTGCAAGATGAATTGCACAATTTATTGTACGCCAGATGGAATTGGATTTCAGACTTCAGATGAAGATGTTTTGTATAAAGTAACTTTGATGAATCAGGAACCTGAAACGAATGGTTTGTTTCCTGCATTTGATGCAGAAAAACTTCCAGAAGAACTAAAAAGTGCAGTAAAAGAAAGTGTGTGGGATTTTACAGGAGAAGACATTGGATTAATGAAAGAAGTTGATCCCGTAAAAGTGACAGTAAAAGAAGGGACAACTTACCCGAATACGCCACAGTACAAATTAACTCCAGAAATAATTGAAGGAATAACTCCTGTGATAAATAAAATGATTGAACAGGGAATTCTAAAAGAAATAATGAGCAGTCCATGTAATTCACCTATTATGGGACTGAAAAAGCCAAATGGAACATATAGAATAGTACAGGATTTGAGAAAGATCAACAAAATAGTTGTGCCCTGTTGTCCAATAGTGCCAAACCCTGCAGTAATTCTATATCAAATTCCACATGAAGCTGAGTGGTACACTGTGATAGATTTGTGTCACGCATTTTTCTCTATTCCTTTGCATCCAGATAGCCAGCCATTATTTGCGTTCCGGTTTGGAGAGCGTATTTTGGCATGGTGCCGAATTCCTCAGGGGTATACAGAAAGCCCCTCAATCTTTAATCAGATTCTAAAGAAATCTCTGGAAGATTTGAAAATGCCAGAAAAGTCAGTGATGGTGCAGTATATCGATGACCTATTGGTGGCATCGAAAACAAAAGAAGCATGTGTAAATGATACAATTGCTTTACTGAACCATCTCGAGAAAAGAGGACATAAAGTGTCCCCTTCAAAATTACAGTTTTGTCAGAAAGAAGTCCAGTATTTAGGGCATAAAATTGAGAAAGGAGTGCGAAAGATAGCAACAGAAAGAGTAAGAATGATTCAAGGAATGAGAGCACCAATGACTCAAAGAGAGGTAAGAATGTTTTTGGGAATGGTTGGATATTGCCGACAATGGATAAGTGGTTTCTCTTTGATTGCAAAACCATTACAAAAGTTGACCAAGAAAGATGTAAAAGACCCTTTTGAGTTAAACAAAGAAGAAATGAAATCTTTCAAAGAGTTGAAAAAGAAACTGTGTGAGGCACCTGCATTAGGCATGCCTGATTATGAGAAGGATTTTGAGTTGTACTGCAGTGAAAGAGATGGATGTGCGTTTTCAGTATTGGTACAAAAACATGGTACGACAAGAAGACCGATTGCTTATTTTTCAGCTGTTTTAGATCCTATAGCAAAAGCATTGCCTGGATGTCTGAAAGCAGTTGCTGCTACTTGTGTAAGTCTGGAACAAAGTGAAGGTATAGTGATGGGGTATCCACTGAGAGTATATGTTCCCCACTCAGTAGAAATTCTTTTGACAAGAACAAAAACACAGTACATGACACATAGTCGGCTGACTAAGTACGAAAAAGTCATCTTGAGTGCTGAAAATGTGACCATAGATAGATGCATGAATGTAAATCCTTCAACATCATTGCCAGATGAGGAAAATATAATTGAACAGGACGAAGTAGATCATGATTGTCTGAACGTGCTGGAATATTGCACGAAACCAAGAGCTGACATAAAAGATGAACCGTTAAAGGAATCTGATTATGTCATGTTTGTGGATGGCTCATGCTTGAGAACAAAAGAAGGAGTTTTAAGCGCAGCTTACGCAGTGTGCACAGTGGCAACTGTGATGGAAGCGTCTTGTCTGAAAGGAATAAGGTCTGCACAAGTTGCGGAACTGATTGCTTTGATTCAAGCATGTAAATTAGGAAGAAATGTACGAGTCACGATTGTGACCGATAGCCAATATGGTTTCGGCATCGTACATGACTTTGGTCAGATTTGGTCACAAAGAGGATTTTTGACATCTGCAGGAACACCTATCAGAAATGGAGATTTTGTTAAAAAGCTGCTTGAGGCGATACAGTTGCCTAAACAAATCGCTGTAGTGAAGTGCAAAGCGCATAAGAAAAACGAAGATTACATAGCCGTCGGCAATAATTATGCCGACGAGATTGCTAAATATTGTGCAGAGAACATGGTGTCCATGAACAAAAATAGAGAAAGGGAGCATGTCTCTTGTCCTTTGCTTTTTACTAATACTATCGAAACATGGGATGAAGTAAGGCAGTTACAAGAAACTGCAAAAGATGAGGAAAAAGATTACTGGATAAAAGCAGGATGTAGAAGACAAGAAAATAATGGTGTGTGGGTATACAGAGATGAAAGACCAGTTATGCCTGATAGCATGATTGCAGACATGGCACGGATGTACCATGGACAAGCTCATATTGGGAGAGATGCAATGATCAGACTTTTTAGACAAACCTGGTATAACCCAAAATTCAGAGCCATTGCTGAAAGTCTTTGTCAAAGATGTCTTATTTGTCAACAGTTTAACCCAGGAAGGAAAACAGTAGTGAGTCTAGGAACAATAGGACGAGAAGGAGGTCCATTCACTAGGATGCAGTTGGACTTTATCGAGATGCCCCCTAGTAACAGACTAAGATATGTCCTGGTGGTCGTCTGTTTGTTCTCTCGTTGGGTGGAGGCATACCCCACAAGAAGGAATGATGGAACAACAGTGGCAAAACTTATGCTGCGAGAGTTCATTCCAAGGTATGGTTTCCCAGTCACGGTTGAGACAGATAGAGGAACACATTTTCAAAATGAGTTGATCCAATTGATTTGTGAAGCATTAAGTATTAAACAAAAACTACATTGTGCTTACAGACCAGAGGCTTCTGGAGTAGTGGAGCAGATTAATGGAACAATTAAAAACAGGTTAGGAAAAATGTGTCAAGCTACAGGACTCAAATGGCCAGATGCACTGCCTCTTGTTCTGATGACCATCAGAAGCATCCCTGAAAAGAAAACTGGACTCAGTCCTCATGAGATGATCATGGGACGAGCAATGAGACAAGCACACGTACCTGTCAACAAATTATTAACTATAACTGATGATCTAGTACTGGATTATTGCAAGGGACTGGCTGATGTGGTGCGTTCTGTGTTTCATCAGGTTGGACCGGATGCGACCACTCTTGAAAGAAAACCAGCCCACGACTTGAATCCAGGAGACTGGGTCCGTATAAAAATCCACAGGAGAAGAAACTGTCTAGTTCCTCGCTGGGACGAACCACGGCAGGTAATCCTAGTGACAACGACTGCAGTCAAGTGTGCAGGAGTGAAGAACTGGGTCCATGCCAGCCACACAATCAGAGTTCAAGAACCTACTGATCGACATGTGAGTCGACGTCTAGAAGTGTGGGATAAAAGTTTAACAGCTGGGACAACAAGGATAAGAGAAAGGGTGCCAGAACTTGAAGATCGACCTGAAAGTCGACATCTGGAAACCCCAACGGCAAACACCTCTAGAGAAGAAGAGGAACAAGAAGAAGAAGAAGAAGAAAGAAATTCAAAAGTTCCAGAACCTGAAGATTGACCTGCAAGTCGACGTCTGGAAATATCTGACACAAGTTCAGGATCTGATGATTCAGTTGCAAACTGGGAAGAATTTCGAAAGAGAACTTGGGGTTATAAACCAATTAGAGAAGAAACTGAGCAAGAAATTGAGTTAGATGAACAACCAAGTACAAGTTATGGTGGAAATCCTTCAGAAATAATATTAATAGATGAAGTAGGGAAAGAAGTACACAAAAAGTTAGAGAATCGAGAAGAACCCCGAGGAGCAATAGGGACAGATAGAGAAACAGAAGAACAGGGAAATTTAGAAGCAGAAAGGGAGGAAAACACCAAATCGGAAGAACACCGAGGAGGGACAGTAATAAGGGAAAACAAGAAGGAGAAGACAGATCCACCAGTAGGAGATGACGAGATCATAAGTTTCAAAATAAGAGACAATAGTGAAATAGTTGAAACAGAAACTGAAGAGAGTGGAGAAGAGGAGAAGGCAAAAACTGAATCAAGAAAAAGAAATTGGAAATCAGAAAGAGAAGAAAAAGAAGGTGAAGCCAAAAAGCCAAGAATAGGAGATAATTGGCCCAACAGCTATATAAGAAAATTGAGATATAGAATAATAAGAGCAGGAGACGAAAGTGCTGAACAAGTGAATGAAGTAACAAGTCAAAAGGGACAAGAAAAACCCAGTGGAAAAAGATTACAAAAGTCCAAAAGGACAAAGAAAGTGAATGCAAAGTATAAGTCACCTGAGTGGCTGTATATTGCACTAACAGATTACAAAGAAGAAGAAAACACTCACGAGAACCAGAGACTAAGAAGTCGAATGGGAAAAGGTGAGATGCAACAAACCTGAAGTGAAGACTTATAGTGCTTCTGCCGGACATGACAATTTTACTGGACATGACAAATCACCGGATGTGACAACGAAAGAATTCTGGAGAGAATTAAAAGAAAGTACCAAGCAAAGACTTTTTGAAAGAAGAGTGGCATCTAAGTCATTTTTGAGGTGTAGTGACACAATTTTCTGAAACTTAACAAATAGAAAAAGAAAAATGGAAAATAATAGGGATAGAAGAGATAAATGTGAGTTTATAAAAAGATGGTGCAAAATGTGCTGTTTTTGTACAGGGTTATTAATGACCATATGGATAGTTTTAGCAATCACAATTCCTATTAGTTTAGCTGTGATAGAAGCAAAGAATGATACTAAACCAGAAAAAGAGACTAGTATTAAAGAACCAGTTATCCTAAGAAGTAGTGCAGAGTTACATAAGGATAAGTCAGTAACAGACTTTTCAAAAAATGTTTTTACAAAATTGTTGTATGAATATGTAGAGACAATGGATGTAAGAGATTGTTATGTTTGTATGCAGTTGCCTGCATCAGTGTCAGAAGGTGTGACTTATCATCACTTACCTCTAACTTATGGAATAACATGTAGTGTAATAGCAAGTTTATTTTATAAAACAGGTAGATTAGAATCTTATTATACTGACATAGATAAGATTTTTGCAAACATTCCAGTTGTACCAGAACTTAACAAAGTAAAACCAGCAAAAGTTTTAGGAGAATTCTTTCTAGAACATAGAAAATTAACCTTAGAAGAAATAGTTAGTAACAACCTTACCTGTGAGTTAAAGAAAGAAGAAAAAGTATTTTTAGAAATGGTTGAAGAAAGAAGAATGAAATTTCAAAAAGAAGCAATAAAAGAGGAAGGAAAACATCTATGGACGTTTGAGGAAGGAAATCATGAAGGGAAAAAGATAAATGCAGCAATGACGTTAGATTGGCCGCAAACAGGAAAGTTGTGTATTAGGAGAAATAAGACAGTCTATGACAATTACTTTGTAGGTTCCAGTATCTGCCATGACAATTATCAAATTCTGGGAGGTTGGGGATTCAAAGGTGGAAAAGATCCAATATTTCCAGGTATCTATTATATTTGTGGGAATAGAGCTTATTACAGGTTACCGGACCATTGGTATGGAACTTGCTATGTAGGCCTGGTCTTTCCAAAAATCTTTCATATGGACAGAGAAGAAAAAGGAACATACAAGATGATTAATAGCTTTACACGTAGGAAGAGGGAAAGTTTTTCAGAAATTGTAGGTGATATTTTTGGAGCATTAATACCAGCAGTGGGAATATCTTTGAATGCATTTAAAATTCGGAAGTTATCCACAGTAGTAGATCGTTTGTCTACAGATACTGCGGGAGGGTTCTTAATGGTAAATACCGAAATGGTTGCCATGAGAGCTATGGTGATGCAAAATCGGCTTGCCCTTGATATTCTTTTGGCAAAAGAGGGTGGAGTCTGTGGAATGTTGAAAGTCCAGCATTGTTGTACTTACATTCCTGATAAAAGTGAAAATATACAGAAGTATATTACAAATATTACAAATTTGCACAAAGAACTAGTTCCACTGGAGGTTGAAAGTGTTTTGGGAAAACTTGGTAGAGGGTTTTCTTCAGTAGCAAATTGGCTTACCAGAATGAGTAGACTAATGATAGGGAAAGTTATAATAATAGCAACTGTAGTAATATTGTTAGCCATGGTATTGAAAATAGTAATAACATGTATAAAAAGAAAAGTAAGACAAAATAAGATGAGAAGAAATAACAGAATAATGAAAGAAAGAGAGAGAGAAATGGGTGAAATTGAGTTGGAGAAGATGAAAGAAAACATGTATAAGGAGACAAAAAGGCAAAATGAAGAAGAAACAGATGTGTAAATAACAGAAAGCAAAGGACAAAAGACAGGCTGCCTGAAAAGAAGTATAACTTGGGTTTTATGTGGTGATTTAAAAATCACCAAAGGGGGATTGATGGAGCAGGGAAAATAAAAAATTTAACCCCTAACAAATTTTATAAATAATTAATAAAATGTTCGTTTAAATGTATTAATCAACACTGTATGTGTGGGAAAGGTAATACGCCAATGTATGTGCTAAATAATCTATTAATGGATGTCCGTGTGTCTAATTATAACGTAAAAATAAATGCGTACTAATTAAAAATAAATGCATGTTTTTGTGCTTCATAGAAATAAAACGTGTCGTTGCAAAAACAATAGTGATGGTAAGTAAGGAACAGCTTAAATGTTGCTTTCTGCTAGGTAATAACTAATTGGGGTACGTAGATGATGGGAGGGAAACGAAAAGGCTATTTTTCTCTATTTTAATTATGTTTTGTTTGCCTCAAATTAGTGCTTCTAAAGTATAACCGAGTGGCGATATAAAATGGCCGCCAGTGGGAAGATGTGCGCAGGCGCAAGGGGACACATGACACGGGACGAAAGCGGAGAAAACTAAACCTCGTGGTGTTGCAGAGAGGCTAGGATGCAAGAAATGGTCAAGGCTGATGTGACCTAATTGAACTGATAGCGTGCCTTGGTGATCAGCAGGAGTCCCGTGGGAAACCAGTTTAAGAGAAAGGACAATGACTGCGGAGTTCTCGAATGTATCAAAAGAAGTTACAAATGAACTGATCGAAGCGGATGGAAACATGTCTTGAGCGTATGGGAAAGGAAATGATCCAAGGACCATTGAATCCAAGAGAACTTGATTAAAAGAATGAATATGATGACATGCATGGACCAATGAAAGAAAAGCGTGATATTAATGTTGCAACAATTAGTTAGCAAAGTTAGAATTAGGGTATAAGAGGGCCTACTCTTAGTGGGAGGGGGTCAATGTCCAGAGTCGCAGTTGCAGTATCCAGAGTCGCAGAGAGTCGTGTTGGTGTTGGTGGTTTCCAGTGCTGGGTGGTCCTGATCGATCCCTTACTGAGCGGGAGATGCTGAAAGACTGTTAGATGAGACGGGTTGCAGGTAGCTGATGCTGACGAGCTGAAGTTGCTGTTGCTGTCTTAATTTTCCAGTTGAGTATGAGAATCAGGTTATTTCTAATTCTTAAACTTAGGTTAGAAATCATTAGGCTAAATTAGGAAGGTATGCAGGTAATTAGGGTTTTGCTTCATGACAAAAGTTTTCCTTTCCGCAATAAATTGATTATGCTTAATAAAAATTTGAATTAATAATGAATGATTTGATTGAATAAAGCTTAAATTCTTTCTCATGCTTTAAAAATTATATAAAATTTAAGATTCTTTAAACCAAAATGACTCAGTGGTTATTTTCCTAAGTAATTGTGACATCAGTAATTGGTTATTGTGATTCAGCTGGTCTTAATCACTATGAACTAATTTCTTACATGAATGATTCATCGACAAAACAATGAGCAGGAATATCTTAAGAAATAACTAAAAGAAGGCGACAAGTTAAGGTAATAAGATATCCCAGCTCCTTCCAGCGGTACATAAATGGTGTTTTCCATTTAGTTCTCATGCTTCTCCTAGGAATACAGATTTTCGAAAAGGTGTAAAGGAAATCCAGGTGTGTGCGTGTGTGTTAGGCGATGTTTATGGGCCCCATCGTCATGTGGATGTGAGAAAATATAGTTTGCCCCTGGATGACCTATAAGTGACCTAGGAGGAGAATAGTTTTTATTGTACGCGCTGCATCAGTTACAATCTTATGATATCTGCCCATCAGCTTTTTTTTCAAAAGATGTTTGAATGTCCTCTAATGAAGTACTAAGCTAAAGAGACCTTGTGTATTAACTTTTGTGACTCGTTTTTGGCAACTAGCAACTGAAGCTACATGGGTAGGAAGACATATTGTATAAGAAAATGTTTCAAACTGGTTTAAATGATAAAATGAAGGATTAATTGATTTGATCACAGCAACCTACTTCTTTTGATTGAACATAGATTACAAGAGAGGTGGAAGAAAAGAAGGAAAGCCACAGGAGATCATTCATATTTTCCTAAAGTTCCTTAGTATGCTTGAGCTGAGATTTCCGTGGACCCACTGTCTCAAGAAGAACCTTTATATGTTACTTTGGAGATGCTAAATAGATAATTCAGGTCTGTCCAAAACAGCCTTGGAGGAATGCTGGAAGTATTCAATCTTCTCCTGAGAATAAGACAGGAGTGTGCTGGCTCCCTTATATTGGATCTTCTATGATTTACACTGAGCATCTTAGTAGTAGTAGAAATACTTTATTCGGTTATGAATAACCATCAAAGTGTACACAAACAAAATGCACTAGTAAGAACACATAAACACATAATACATATCGATCACATTTAGAGGGAATATGTTTAAAAAAAGATAACGATAAACATCTCAGGTTCCTACAATAAAACAATTCCAGTTCATCATCATTCTCTTAAGATAAGATAAAAGTGTCTTAACCACCTCGTGTAATTTCATAAGCAACGTTCCTCCAAGGGCAGTATAAGACAATGCAATAAGTCCATAAAGTGACCATGCAATGTGCAACCAGTACTAATATGCAAAAAGCTAGATGGTTTAAAATGCATATTTCATTAGAAACAATGGGAACATAGCTAAAAGCAGTTGGCTTTAACATTTTGTTCTCTTGACCTAAGCAGTATTATAAAAATTTGCCATCTACAGACTGCCACATGCAATTTCATAGAACAACATCCTCTCAAAGACACTAAAAACAGTACAGTAAGACCATAAAGTGACCGTGCATAGTGCAACATACACTAATGGTGCAAAGAGCAATCTAATTAAAAAGACATATTTAGTTAGCAATATAGGCACATCTTCAAGCAATTGGCTTTAAAAATGTTGTTCTCTTAAACCAAACAGCTTGTAGGAATTTGCTGACTGCAAATACTAGTTTTGTCGATGTATCACTTTTTAAAATCCTAAAAGCTGCCAAATGACTGTTTGTTCCCATATCACGGCAGATGGGCACTATCCATTTGCGACGTGGATTACAATACTCAGAGCAAAAGAACATTATATGTATCTCGTCTTTGTCGTTCAAACCACATGCGGGACAAATTGGGAGATCTTGATTTGGGTACCATTCGCTTGTAAAGGATCATAAAGGGAGAGATCCATGGCAAAAGCGTATATACAAGCTCCTAGTTAAGGGCGGGGATATTAGGTCTAAAAACTTCTCAAACACAGAGGAGTGCTTAAAATCTAAAAACAGAGTAGTGAGGGACCCACTTGAGCTATTAGTTATATATCTCTCATTTATATAGGTCCAGTATCGAGCTTTTATCACCTTGAGGTCATTTTTGCAAGTGGCAGTTGGATCGTCCCAGTGGCTCTGCATCCTAAATTTACCCAGCCAGCCCGAAACAAATTTAACCCATGGGATGTGCCTGGCTTCTTGGTATTTTAGTAGATCTATCCGTGAGTCTTTTTAAACTTCAAGTACACTGTTCCTTTTACTATTTGTAATGAGAAAAAAAGAAGAAAAGGTTGTTAATGCACCTGCCCTGTTGGATAATGGTGCCTGTGTTATGTTTATTGATCTGCATTGGGCCACAAAAAATAATATTTCTAAGAGACTTAAGAAGACTCCTGAAGTGATTAAAACTATTGATGGCTCACCATTAATTTTGTTGCCTATATATGAGATTTCTACTCCATTAGAAGTCTCTTTTGGTAATCATACAGAGATGTTATTCATTGACCCTACTGTCCCCAAAGTATGCTGTAATTTTTGAAATCCCGTGGTTAAAAAGGCAAATCCCATATTTTAATTGGTCAACTCAAACAGTACCCGTCATCATAGTTTCATCATGATAATTGGTAGGCCTTTGGAAGTTATTGGCCACTGATTGATGAGATGGGAGATGCCATATCTAAATTAATAGCAGCTAACCTATCTTCATGTCATTACAGTACCATGCTTTTCTCCAGTGTTTCCAAAGCCTGACGTATGTTCACTGCCTTTGCAGAGAGAATATGATGGTGCCATAGCAATTAAACCTGATGCAATTGCTCCTTTTACATGTATTTATTTCCTAACTGAGGAAGGCCTTATTTACAGGAGAATTTATTGAACAGATTAATTTTGCCTTCTTCATCATCTTCTAGGGCACCTTTGTTTTTATTACCTAAGATGGACAATGATCTTGCATTGCTTGTGGACCCTTAAGCAATATGGTTATCAAGGATAGTTATCCTTTCCAAATTATAAAAGGGAAATTTGATTAAGTCCATGGAGCATGAATCTTTACAAAACTAGTGTTAAGAAATGCTTATCTTCTGAAGCATATCAAAGATGGAGATGAGTGAAAGACAGCTTTTCACACCCCTTTTGGGCATTTTGATAATTGTGCAATGCCTTTTGGGTTATGCAACCATGTTTCAGCGCTTCAAAGATTCAATATTCCTTGATGTCTTGAATCAGGTTATCTTGATCTATTGGAATGATATTTTGGTGTTTTCAAAGACTTTTGTGGAACATCATTAACTTGTGGATCTGGTGCTGTCAAGACTCCAGCAACACCATTTGTGATATAAACCTGGGAAGTGTAAGACTGACTAAGATGAAATTGAATATGGTGGATTTAGACTGAATAATTTTGACTTTCAATGTATTAGAAGAATGTATCAGCTATTCTGAATTGGTCTTCAACAAGGTTAAAGAGACTCGAAGCTTTCTTAGATATCTGAACCTTTATTTTCAATTTATTAAGATTTTTGCAAAGGTAATGAGCATCCGGATCCTAAAAAGGAGACTATGAAGAGTGTTTTTTCCTGGGATGATCAAGCTGGCCTTTCAGTACACTAAAGCAGATGTGTGTTCAAATAACAATCTTGTATCAGACTGCTATTTCAAAAACATTTATTGTATAAATGTATGCCTCTGAATGAGCATTTGGAGCACTTCAGTTAGTTCAGTTACAGAAGCAGGAAGATAATGGACAAGACCATTGTGTACCTTTTATCTGTCTCATGTTCCGTCAGAGTCAGAGAGTCTAAACAGGATTACTCAGTGCTTGAAAGCGAGCTCGTCATGAAAATGTATTCAATGGAAACATTTTTGATGGTCTCTAGAGAACCATTTGAAATTTGAACAGTGCGGGGGTGCGAAACACATAGCTGGCATCTCAACAAATGTTCCATAGTGCATTCTGGTAAATGCAGTTCATGGTAACTCGAGTTGCTCACGAGTAAGGAAGTGTTCGCCATCAGTTAGTGTGGCCAGTGCTGGTATTTGTATGCATCATGGACATGTGTTTCTTGGTGATTGCACTTCTTCAGCATGATTGCTGTTTCTTTCAACTGCACCCTGATAGACCCGGAACTGCAGGATGGGAGAATAATGCTGCAGTCATGCCAGGATGGGTGCAGGGGACAGTACCACAAGCTCATCTGAAGCCGCCTGGGTTCAAAAGGGAAAAAGTTGTTCATATGTTCTCTATCAGCGCATTGCCAAATGCAGTCCTTAGACTACTGTTGGGTGTCTTCACCACTTTGGTAATTCTGACACTTCTACACTTACAGTGGCCTGTAGGGGCTTTATGCAACCCACAAGGAACACGGGTGCGGATTGTAGCATCAGGACTTCACATTTCTGGGTGGCACTCAGGATGTCAAGCCCACTGGGTTGCAAATTGAACTACCTCATGAATATTAATGAGGTAGTTCACCATTTGCGGCCCATTAGGAATGATGGCCATCACAGGGAGGGTGGCATGCTGGAGTCAGCAGACCACCATGTCTATGATTGCTTTTAATAAAGCAATCTTTTTTTTTTTTAAATGCAGCCCATTTTCCTTATAGGGAAAAGGGATGTGTTTAAAAAATAGAAAATGGTGTCCTCAAACTCCTGACGCCTGACGCTGACACCAGAGCCCCGCCGGCTGCGGGACTCCAGTTCCCGAGGCCACTCACCTTCCGGGAGCATCTCATTTAAAGTACTGGCCATTGAATCTGCAGACTCGGATCTCTCCTGTAGCCCAGCGATCCCCAGTTGAAAATCCCATGAAGACCCACGAATACACCTGACACATCAAGAAACAAGAACTCGAATAATGGCACACTAACGCACTAATCAGACTCTGATTTCTCTCGTAGTCCAGCTATCCCCAGTTGAATCTCTACAGGGAGCCACGAATGAAACCCAGCGCTTTAGAATGCACCCATCTAACTGATGACGTAGTTGAGACCAGTCAGATATTTCTGCCGATGTACACTCTGATCCTCCAACGTGAGGGGTCCACCACGTTTCCCTGACTCTAAACGTTATAGTTTAGTTCATCTCAATAGTTATAGGGCGACAGATACTTCTGTTCTTGAAGTATGGGGTGGGGGGTGGAGGGGGAGGGTTGGGGCCGTTGTCCCGAGTTATTAGTTGTTTAGCAACCCAAAGTTCACAGCATTTCAGCTCCACACCAGCACGATACAACCTCACAAAGGCACGCCCACAGATACAACACAAGGCTAATACATCTCAGCTTCTAAGACACTCACCAAGCAGCAGACCCCCGCAGCACTGCAGGCCCCTCTTGTTGACCACGACACAATGACTTATCGAGGTAATTCTCTCCGTATCATGTCCTGGAACGTCAACGGCTTGCTGGATAGGATCAAACGGACCGCAGTCCTGCGGCACGCCCAGAGACATGCCCCAGATATTCTCTTGCTCCAGGAAACCCATCTCCTGGGCAATCTCTGTCCCTTCCTCGCAAGATATGGATTTGATAGGTCCTGGCACTCAGGCTTCATGCGGGGCTCTCGTGGGGTCGCCATCCTATTAAAGCGCAACCTGCCTTTTGTACCTACTCAAATTACCAGAGATCCTAACGGGCGTTTTGTTGCCCTTTCCGGACCTCTGGGGAAAGAAACCCTTAATGCCCTTTCCATCTACATCCCTGGCGCCACTCACACACAGACCCTAAACCATAAAGGTGAAATACTCTCTTCCCTGCCTCCCGGGATAACGGTTTTGAGGGGGGACTTTAACGCTGTCATGCAACACAGGCTCGATACAACAGGGACTCCCTCCATCACACGCACCTCCCGCGCCAAACAGCTTACAGACTGGGCTGAAACCATGGGTATTTGTGATGTATGGCGTACGTGGAATCCACGGGAAACCCAATATACTCGCACCTCAGCAGCACACCAGAGTCACTTCTGCATCGATATGATGTTTATGCCTGCCCCTGAGTGTAGTACAGTCAGAGAAATAAATATCCTCCCTTGGGGCATCTCAGACCACTCACCGTTACTTTTGACCCTGGGTGACCCACCCACTGCCCTCCGCCCACTGTGGAGGATGAACGCTTGGTTCCTCCAAGACCCGGAATTTAAAGACACAATTAAAGTTGAAATTGAGCAATACTTCCTCACGAATCAGGGTTCCGTTTCGTCCCTGGCACCCTGTGGGAGGAAGGTAAAGCCGCGATCCGCGGGCTCTCCAAGAGCCACCTCAAAGCCCAACGAACAACCAGAGACAGTAGGCTCACACTCCTCGAATCCCAAGCAGTTCAGTTGGAGAAGGACGCAACGGGCACATCTGACGAAACTCAGTTGCGTCATCTGGTGTTGGTGCGGGATGAAATACATCAGATTTAGCTAGATTCTGCAAAACTCCTATGGAGGTCCTCGGTTGCTCGAGTATACGGGTGGAGAGATAAGAATGGAAAGATACTGCATAGACTAGTGTCCTACCCCCTGGCGAATCAGATAATTCCAGAGGTCCGTGACTCAGTGGGGCGCGCCCACCGCTCTCCCAGAGCGATAGCCCAAGCCTTCGCAGACTACTACTCAGATCTATACTCTGCCCGGAAGCCAGAGCTTTTATTAATGGAGCTTCTCGCCCTGGTAGGACCTCTATCTTCCTACACTCATTACAATTGAGTCTGACGGAATGGAAGGTCCGATCACACATGAAGAAATACAGGGGGCGCTCTTGCTGGTTGCGGCCGGTAAAACTCCTGGCCCCGACGGCTACCCGCAGAAATATTATTCCGCCTACCGCAACATCCTCTCTCCTCATCTGGCAGCCCTATACAAGGAAGCCCTAGAAAAAGGCTCCTTCCCTCCAGAGACTGATACGGCCACCATCGCTGTTATTCAAAAAACACAACCCCCTTTGTCAGCATGTGCGGACTACCGTCCCATCTCCTTAATTAATACGGAGGTCAAAATATATGCCACGGTTCTGGCCCAACGTCTTAAACCTTACCTCGGCAAATTGGTTCACCCTGACCAATGTGGATTCATGCCGGCGCGGAGTACTAGACACTGCCTACGGCGTCTCCACTTGGCCTTGGCCAACCGTCAATCATTGACCCCTTACCTGGCGCTCCTCCTAGTCGACTTTGAGAAAGCATTTGATTCGGTCGACTGGAGATATCTGAGAGACGTCCTTCGAGTACTGGGCCTGGGCCCCATGTTCTGCCGTATGGTACAAGTCCTATACTCCAAGCCAACTGCACGGGTCCGGGTTAACGGAGTGCTCTCCGACATCTTCCCAATTGGAATAGGGACAAGACAGGGGTGCCCCCTCTCACCCCTCCTCTTCGCCTTGGCCTAGCCAACCTCATCCGCTCCGATAGCCAGGTTCAGGGCTGGCATTGGGAGGGGTCGCATGAGGACAAGATCGCATTATATGCGGACGACGTCCTGCTGTTTCTCGCAGACCCAGCCCGATCCGGCACCCGATGTCTACACATACTGCAATCCTTTGAGCGGGCCTCTGGGCTACGTCTGAACTCAGCCAAGTCGACTTTGGTTCCCCTGCACCTCTCCAGGGAGTGTTTCGACTGGCAGTCCACTATCCCCATCAGACGACAATCCTTCAAGTACCTAGGTATATGGGTTGCCCTACTACCTGATTTAGCCTGGGCACTCAACGTGACCCCCTTAGTCGCTAGGACTAGGCAAGACCTCCAAAAGTGGCAAAAACTACCGCTTAACCCGTTAGGGAGGATAGCCCTGTTCAAGATGATGATCCTCCCCCGGTTCCTCTCCATCATTCAGAACATTCTGCACCATATCCCCCGAGCCTGGTTCAAGGGAATAGACAGTCTAATCATAAAATTCCTCTGGAACGGCCAACGACCGCGCATGGCACTCCGGCACTGCCAGATCCCACCCTTTGATGGAGGCATGGGCCTAACGAACCTCTACCTGTACTACCTTGCAACCCGCCTCCTGATAATGCACGACTGGTTTAACGGGGTGGGCAGACCCGGCTTACAAGACCGAACTCAAGGACTTGGGCCTTTCCCAAATTCAAGCTATGCTGTACGGATCTCCCATTCCCCGAGTTCTTCCCACAGTAATCCGAGCAGTCCTCCTGGCCTGGCGCGCCTCCCTACAACACACTCGATGGCAAGGCAAACTGACCCAGAAAACACCCCTCTGGCAGGGTACATGGTTACAGGAGGTGGGGAGATTAGACGGTTTCAAGAGTTGGGACCTCATTGGCATCTCGCAGCTTGGGGATGTGTGGACCATGTTTGCTCCTTGGCCGACCTGCAGACTAGATATTCACTTCACTCATCCCAGTTCTACAGATACTTACAAGTCCGCCACGCCTTAGACTCACATAAAACTCGGCACTTCACCACCGGAACACAGTCCCCTTGAAGCCCAGGTCATGATGAGTGACCTTGGGAAAGGTGGAGTCTCACGCATATACCGCTCCTTAACAAACAATGGTCCTACTTCCCTTGACCAATTGAGACATAGATGGGAGGCATGGCTGGGCCCGGTAGAGGAGGAGGATTGGAGGGATGCTCTGATGGCTCCTGTTAGACTTGGCATCTTTTGGCGTGTTTCCCCTGACTTTTTGCTTTCTGACCTCCCGGTTTTGACTCTGTTTTTGCTGGTGTGATGATTCTGCGCACTTTCCTCACTGCGGTCCAGTAGGAAAGTGCAAGTGCTCCTGTATAAAATGTGTTATGGATTGGTGTTTCCATGATTGGCCTATTTGGTTTATCTGTCAGTCCCTTGTAAAGTGCACTGCGAGTGCCAGGGCCTATAGACCAAATGCTGTTGGTGGGCTGCAGCACGGGATTGTCCCACCCACGCAAACAGCCCGTAAAATGTAACTCGGGCCTGCCATCGCAGAGCCTGTGCGCAGCCTGGGGCTGCCATGTCGACTTGGCAAGTGCACACACTTGCAAGTCCCTAAACCTTCCCTTTGCTACATGTTAGTCACCCCTAAGGTAGGCCCAAGGTACCCCTGTGGGCAGGGTGCGGTGTATGCGAAAGGTAGGACATGCCCGGGTGTGTGCGGCATGTCCTGATAGTGAATTACAGCCTAGTACGTTTTTCACTATTGCAAGGCTACCTGTTCCCCCTAGGCCAGAACGGGCAGTTTTGATTATTACAGTTTATAATCCTAACTGACCCCGGGAACATGGTAGAAATTCGAGTTTAGTATGCCTGGACTCAGAATGATAAAATGCATCTTTTAGTGAAGTTGGTTTTAACATTCTGCGTTTGAAAATACCACTTTTAGAAAGTGGGTATTTTCTTGCCTAACCATCCAAGCCTGCCTCTGCGAGGTTGTGTATTCCTTGTCTGGAATGTGAGTGACAGGGGCTGGGGGATGCCAGGAGACAGGGTGAGTCAGCGCAGGGCTGAATAGCCAGATCGACCTGTAGATGGGTGGGAGGGGTCGCACCTGGGCCCTGAATAGGACAGTGCCTTCCCTCCACAATGCTGGCTCCACCTCCTGTGGTGCGTCTGATGTCCCTGGCCTACTCACTGAAAGAAGGGACGGAGACTTGTCAACAAAGTGCTCCAGAACTGGTTTGGACTAGGCGAAGGCCTCTCTGCCTTCAGAGAACAAAGGAATTTGGGATATAAATATTGGGGCCCTGACCCCATGAATTTAGATCTCGCTGGAATCAAGGAACCTGCCAAGACGAAGAGCTGGAAGAGCTGCCAGGAGGAGTACTGCCCCTTTGCTGTGTTGTTGCTTTGTTGGGTTGGCCTGCAGTGGCTGCTTCTGTCTTGAGCAGTGAAAGGACTGGACTGAACTTTCTACAAACTTGTGCTGAGTATCTCCAAGGGCCAGGAACCGAGCTGGCCTCCTGTTAAGAAGTCTCAGGGACTACAAAGACTTCACAAGCCTCTGGGTACCGCTTCTGGAACGCTGTTTCAGTCGCCACAGAGGAAGGGAACTGCAACCGACTCCGTCAACCGAATCCATCCCTGGCCGGTGACCTGTTTGCACCGCAGACCGCATCGCCGCATCGCAACCCTGGTCTCACCGTGGGCGACGTCCAACGCCGCCAACATCGAGCCGCTGCTTGCACCGTGACCTGTGGGCACCGCAGTTCGCATCGCATCGCTTCACTGGGCCAGCCGGACCAGACCGACACTGTCGCTGCAACTGGCTCAAGAGTCGAGACCGCACCGCATTTGGGGCACCGCTCGCACGTCTGCGACGCACCGCTCCGACTCGCACCGCTGTCCGACGCCAGCTCCCGCACTCCGGCTAGGTCGCCTGCATCGCAACCTGTCAGCACCGCATCGAGCATCGTCTCGCCCTGCATCGCACGCTTTGGACTCACCGACTCCGTCTGCCCGACGCTCATCGAGCCGCTGCCTGCACCGCATCGAGGGACACCGCACCTTGCATCGCTCCGTCTTGCACCGCAACCGCGACGAACGCCGACCGGCTCGTACACTCCGTACCAGCCACAACGAGAAAGGTACTGTGACCGAGTCTGTTCACGACTCTGCTGGCCCGTATCGACGCGGTCGGCTGGAACTGTTAGACTCTGTGGTTTTCAGCATCACGGTAGGCTCGGACGGAGCTACCGACTCGTACGAACTTTGCTTTTGTGCTATTCCTGCAAAGAAGAAGTTAACGTACCAAGTATTCATTCGTAAAGTATAGTATTGTGGATTTTTGTCGTAATTGGTCTTGTCTTGAGTATATAAAATAATGGTTATTTTCCTAAACTGGTGTGGTGTCCGTTTGTAGTGCTTACACTGTATTACTGCTGGTTATGTGCAAATGCTTTACACACTGCCTCTGAATTAAGCCTGACTGCTCGTGCCAAGCTACCACGAGGGTGAGCAGGGGTTACTTCACGAGTGTAACAACCCTTACCCTGACTAGGAAGAAGGGTCCCTACTTGGACAAAGGTGCAAGCCCTTGCCAACTAGAGATCCCATTTCTAACATTGGTTGTCAGCGGTGAGGATAGGACTTGCGTTTGCACTTGACTTACAGTGATTGGTGTGCACTACTATCATATCGCAGACCATTACGTACCACATACTGGTTCTTTTTCTTTTGGCCTATTTTTGATCTTGCCAGTTTTCAACTCACGACTTTTGTCATGCCTGAATCAATTGCATCATCCGTTGCATCTCTGGAAATTATCTTTGAGGAGGACAGGTTGGAGTCCTACGCCGTAAAGGAGTTACGAACGATTTGTAAAAACCTGAAAGTCCAAATTAAAGGCCTTACAAGGAAGGAGGAGCTACAGAAGGCGCTGAGGGCCTGGGTAGCAGCCAGACATGCCAATGGGCAGCCTGGTGATCTCAGTGAGGAGGTGGAGGAGCCTATTTCCAGGGTAGATGTGCTTTTGGGTAGGGGGAACCCGCCAGGTCAGGCAGCAGCAGTCTGTCCCCAGAGGAGCTGGAGGACAGGCGGGAGGCAAGGCAGTTCGAGCTGCAGAAGCTCAGGCTGGAGAGTGAGAGGGAGGAGAAGAGATTGGCCATAGAGGAGAGGAAGATGCTCTTAGAGCATGAGAGAGAACTAAAGGAGCTAGAACTTAGGAGTAAGTCAGGCTCAGATGGTGGCAGCAATTCGTCCAGAAAGGCAGACAGGATTGTGCACATTCCCAAGAACGTAGGCAAGGAGTTCAAGAAGGGGGATGACATACAAAGGTGGTTTCAGGGTTATGAGGCAGCCATACACATGAATGGGGTCCCTGAGGAGAATTGGGGAGCAGGATTGTGGCCACTTTTCCCGGAAGAAGCAAGGGATGCTCTGATAGCTTTGGGTAAGGGGTATCACCTCACCTATGCTGACATGAAGGATGCCCTTCTCACGAAGTATGGTCTTACTCCTGAAAAGTACAGGGATCAGTTCAGGTCCAGTAAGAAGTCTGATGCCAACACTTGGTTGGAATGTGTGGATGTGTTCTGCAGGTCTCTGGATGGTTGGGTGAAGGGCAGTAGTGTAACAGATTTTCAGGGGCTCTACAACTTGATTGCATGGGAGCACTTGTCTAGTCTATGTTTTGCAGATCTGCGCCAGCACCTAGTAGATAGTAAGCTAACTGACCCCAGGAAGCTTGCTATGGAAGCGGACCGCTGGGTGAGTACCAGGGTCCACAAGAAAGCGTTTGGGGGAGACTCAGCCAAAGGTGGGCAGGGTCCCCAGCAGAAAGGTGGGGGGACAAGGGTAAAGCACAGGAGTTCTCTAAAGGGCCCCAAACTAGTACCCAGGGTAAAGGTTCCCAGCCCCCCGGTGATAAGAAGAAAGGGGTCTCTACAGGGAAGCCTGTTGAGACCGGCCCCCGCAAGTGTTATGCATGTGACCAGGTAGGTCACTTTAAGGGTGACCCCAAGTGCCCAAAGGGGACACAGCCACCCACCGGTGGACAGTCCAAAGTGTTGGCTAGTGTAGCGCTTGGGGAGGAGGGGTGCCCACAGGAGGGTGGGGATCCCGCAGAAATGACCCTTGTCTCACTCGGGGACAGTGAGATGGTCCCAGGAAACCAGGTGCCCCCTAACACAAAGAAATATAGCACCTGGGTGACCATTAATGGGAACAGGGTAGAGGCTCTCAGAGATACTGGAGCCAGCGTGACCTCAGTCCGGTGTCACCTGGTGTCTGAGAAGCAAGTAGTCCCAGGAGCATTCCACCAAGTAGTTGCGGTCGACAACTCAGAGCGCCAGTGTATGGTGGCGCGGGTTCCCTTTGAATGGGGGGGGGTCTCAGGTCCCTTGAGGGTGGTTGTGAGCCCTACCATGCCTGTAGATTGTCTGCTAGGAAACGACCTGGAGCAGTCCTCGTGGAAGGAGGTTGAGCTCAGGTCGCACTTGGAGATGCTTGGGTTGCCAGAGTGGGCATGCGTGTCTACTCGGTCAATGGCAGCCAGAAAGGGTGATCAAAAGGACTTGGAGCCTGAAACAGTGGCCCAAGTCCCTGCCAAGAGAAAGGGCAGGGGGCGCGGGAAACCGGCCCCGAAGTTCCCACGGACCGGGAGGAGGCGGACCTCGAGGGGGACGCCCCGGTGCCTACAGGGGAGCAATCTCTGAGCTGACCCATTGGCAGCAAGAAGGGGGTCCCACCAGGGAGGAGTTCTGCAGGGAGCAGAACGAGTGCCCTACTCTGGAGGGTCTGCGGCGGCAGGCTGCAGACCAGGCAGCTGGTAATCAGTCCGGGTCACATCTGATCTACTGGGAGAGCGGTCTCCTATACAGTGAGCCTAAGGTTGCTGAGCCTGGGTCAGCCCGTGTGCTGGTGGTACCCCAGCGCTTCAGGACCTTCCTACTGGGTCTGCCTCATGACGTGCCTTTGGCAGGACATTTGGGGCAGGACAAGACCTTTGACAGGCTTGTCACCCACTTCTTTTGGCCCCAAATGCGAAGGCAGTCAGATGCACACTGTAGGTCTTGCCAAACTTGCCAGGCAAGTGGTAAGAGTGGGAGGAAGGTCAAAGCTCCTCTCCAACCTTTTCCGGTTGTTGGAACCCCCTTTGAAAGGGTAGGGATGGATATTGTGGGGCCACTGGATCCCAAGACAGCCATGGGCAACAGGTACATCCTGGTCTTGGTGGACCATGCCACCCGGTACCCGGAGGCAATCCCTCTCAGGACAACGACGGCGCCAGTGGTGGGCCGGGCGTTAATGGGGATCTTTTCCCGTGTGGGATTCCCCAGAGAGGTGGTTTCTGATAGGGGGACCAATTTCATATCGAAGTATATGACATCCCTGTGGAAGGAGTGTGGGGTAACCTACAAGTTCACCACTCCTTACCACCCACAAGGAAACGGTCTGGTGGAGAGATTCAACCAGACCTTGAAAGGCATGATCAAGGGTCTAACAGAACCCATGAGGCGTAAGTGGGACGTCCTCTTGCCATGCCTACTCTTTGCATACAGGGAGGTGCCTCAGAAGTCTCTTGGGTACAGCCCCTTTGAGCTCCTGTATGGCCACCCTGTCAGAGGACCTCTGAGTTTGGTAAAGGAAGGCTGGGAGGCAGCTCCCAGGAAAACTCCCCAGGATGTATTTAGCTACATGCTGGCCTTTAGAAACCAAACTGCCCGCTTCAGGAAACTCGCTCAGGCGAACCTAGAAGCCAGCCAGGAAGAAATGAAGAGATGGTATGACCAGAACGCCACTCTGGTCGAATTTCAACCTGGGCAGAAAGTGTGGGTAATGGCCCCAGTGGCACCTTGTGCCTTGCAGGACAAGTGGACTGGGCCATATGAGGTAAAGGAGCGCAAAAGTGACGTCACCTACCTGGTGGATTTGCAGGCTCCAAGGAACCCGTTGAGGGTCCTTCACGTGAACCGCCTCAAGCCCCACTTCGAGAGGTCCGAAGTGAGTATGCTCTTGGCGACAGATGATGGGGTGGAAGAGGAGAGCGAGCCTCTCCCTGACCTCCTGTCTACCAAGGAGCACGATGGGTCAGTAGAGGGTGTGATCCTCTCCCCTACTCTGACTCAGGAGCAGCAGGGGGACTGTCGCCAGTTGTTGGGACAGTTCGCCCCACTGTTCTCTCTGACTCCCGGTGTTACTCACTGGTGTACCCATGGCGTGGACACCGGTGACAGCCATCCTGTGAAGCACAAGATTTACAGGTTGACTGACCGGGTCAGAGCCAGCATCAAGGAGGAGGTCTCTAAGATGTTGGCGTTAGGGGTGATTGAGCCCTCCCACAGTCCTTGGGCCAGCCCAGTGGTCTTGGTCCCAAAGGCTGCGGCGCCCGGTGCCACTCCAGAACTCCGGTTTTGTGTGGACTACCGTGGGCTCAATGCCGTCACCAGGACTGACGCGCACCCCATCCCCAGAGCTGATGAGCTCATTGATCGGTTGGGAGCTGCCCGGTTCCTCAGCACGTTTGATTTAACGTCTGGGTACTGGCAGATTGCCTTAACCGATGGGGCCAAGGAGAGATCAGCATTCTCAACCCCAGAAGGTCATTACCAATTCCGGGTGATGCCCTTTGGGTTGAAGAATGCCCCTGCCACCTTTCAGAGGTTGGTCAATCAGGTGTTGGCTGGGCTGGAGGATTTCAGTGCCGCCTACCTGGATGACATTGCTGTGTTCAGTTCCAGCTGGGAAGAACATTTACAGCACCTTGAGAAAGTGTTGAGGGCTCTGCAAGGTGCAGGCCTCACGATCAAGGCCAGTAAGTGCCAGATCGGGCAGGGTTCGGTGGTGTACTTGGGACACCAGGTAGGAAGCGGCCAGGTGGCGCCCCTACAACCCAAGATTGACACCATTCTGGCTTGGGAGCCCCCAAGACCCAGACAGAGGTGAGAGCCTTCTTAGGTCTCACCGGCTATTATAGGAGATTTGTTAAGGGCTATGGCACCATCGTTGCCCCCTTGACAGAGCTGACCTCTAAGAGGCAGCCCAGGAAAGTGATCTGGACTGAGTCCTGCCAGAAAGCTTTTGATGCCCTGAAGGCAGCCATGTGCACGGCGCCCGTGCTCAAGGCACCTGACTTCTCCAAGGAATTCGTCGTGCAGACTGACGCTTCAGAGCATGGTGTGGGAGCGGTGCTCTCACAACTGAACGAAGAGGGCCTGGATCAGCCTGTAGTCTTCCTTAGCAGGAGACTACTTCCCAGGGAACAGAGGTGGAGTGCCATAGAAAGGGAAGCTTTTGCTGTGGTCTGGGCACTGAAGAAGTTGAGACCATACCTGTTTGGGACTCACTTCCGGGTTCAGACAGACCACAGGCCCCTCAGATGGTTGATGCAAATGAGGGGTGAGAATCCAAAACTGCTGAGGTGGTCCATCTCCCTACAGGGAATGGACTTTACGGTGGAACACCGTCCTGGTACAGAACACGCCAACGCAGATGGTCTGTCCAGGTTCTTCCGCCTTAGTGAAGAGAACTCCAATGGGGTTGGGTAGTTCTCCCTACTTTCAGCTGGAGGGGACATGTGTTAGACTTGGCATCTTTTGGCGTGTTTCCCCTGACTTTTTGCTTTCTGACCTCCCGGTTTTGACTCTGTTTTTGCTGGTGTGATGATTCTGCGCACTTTCCTCACTGCGGTCCAGTAGGAAAGTGCAAGTGCTCCTGTATAAAATGTGTTATGGATTGGTGTTTCCATGATTGGCCTATTTGGTTTATCTGTCAGTCCCTTGTAAAGTGCACTGCGAGTGCCAGGGCCTATAGACCAAATGCTGTTGGTGGGCTGCAGCACGGGATTGTGCCACCCACGCAAACAGCCCGTAAAATGTAACTCGGGCCTGCCATCGCAGAGCCTGTGCGCAGCCTGGGGCTGCCATGTCGACTTGGCAAGTGCACACACTTGCAAGTCCCTAAACCTTCCCTTTGCTACATGTTAGTCACCCCTAAGGTAGGCCCAAGGTACCCCTGTGGGCAGGGTGCGGTGTATGCGAAAGGTAGGACATGCCCGGGTGTGTGCGGCATGTCCTGATAGTGAATTACAGCCTAGTACGTTTTTCACTATTGCAAGGCTACCTGTTCCCCCTAGGCCAGAACGGGCAGTTTTGATTATTACAGTTTATAATCCTAACTGACCCCGGGAACATGGTAGAAATTCGAGTTTGGTATGCCTGGACTCAGAATGATAAAATGCATCTTTTAGTGAAGTTGGTTTTAACATTCTGCGTTTGAAAATACCACTTTTAGAAAGTGGGTATTTTCTTGCCTAACCATCCAAGCCTGCCTCTGCGAGGTTGTGTATTCCTTGTCTGGAATGTGAGTGACAGGGGCTGGGGGATGCCAGGAGACAGGGTGAGACAGCGCAGAGCTGAATAGCCAGATCGACCTGTAGATGGGTGGGAGGGGTCGCACCTGGGCCCTGAATAGGACAGTGCCTTCCCTCCACAATGCTGGCTCCACCTCCTGTGGTGCGTCTGATGTCCCTGGCCTACTCACTGAAAGAAGGGACGGAGACTTGTCAACAAAGTGCTCCAGAACTGGTTTGGACTAGGCGAAGGCCTCTCTGCCTTCAGAGAACAAAGGAATTTGGGATATAAATATTGGGGCCCTGACCCCATGAATTTAGATCTCGCTGGAATCAAGGAACCTGCCAAGACGAAGAGCTGGAAGAGCTGCCAGGAGGAGTACTGCCCCTTTGCTGTGTTGTTGCTTTGTTGGGTTGGCCTGCAGTGGCTGCTTCTGTCTTGAGCAGTGAAAGGAGTGGACTGAACTTTCTACAAACTTGTGCTGAGTATCTCCAAGGGCCAGGAACCGAGCTGGCCTCCTGTTAAGAAGTCTCAGGGACTACAAAGACTTCACAAGCCTCTGGGTACCGCTTCTGGAACGCTGTTTCAGTCGCCACAGAGGAAGGGAACTGCAACCGACTCCGTCAACCGAATCCATCCCTGGCCGGTGACCTGTTTGCACCGCAGACCGCATCGCCCCGCTTCGCATCGCAACCCTGGTCTCACCGTGGGCGACGTCCAACGCCGCCAACATCGAGCCGCTGCTTGCACCGTGACCTGTGGGCACCGCAGTTTGCATCGCATCGCTTCACTGGGCCAGCCGGACCAGACCGACACTGTCGCTGCAACTGGCTCAAGAGTCGAGATCGCACCGCATTTGGGGCACCGCTCGCACGTCTGCGACGCACCGCTCCGACTCGCACCGCTGTCCGACGCCAGCTCCCGCACTCCGGCTAGGTCGCCTGCATCGCAACCTGTCAGCACCGCATCGAGCATCGTCTCACCCTGCATCGCACGCCTTGGACTCACCGACTCCGTCTGCCCGACGCTCATCGAGCCGCTGCCTGCACCGCATCGAGGGACACCGCACCTTGCATCGCTCCGTCTTGCACCGCAACCGCGACGAACGCCGACCGGCTCGTACACTCCGTACCAGCCACAACGAGAAAAGGTACTGTGACCGAGTCTGTTCACGACTCTGCTGGCCCGTATCGACGCGGTCGGCTGGAACTGTTAGACTCTGTGGTTTTCAGCATCACGGTAGGCTCGGACGGAGCTACCGACTCGTACGAACTTTGCTTTTGTGCTATTCCTCCAAAGAAGAAGTTAACGTACCAAGTATTCATTCGTAAAGTATAGTATTGTGGATTTTTGTCGTAATTGGTCTTGTCTTGAGTATATAAAATATTGGTTATTTTCCTAAACTGGTGTGGTGTCCGTTTGTAGTGCTTACACTGTATTACTGCTGGTTATGTGCAAATGCTTTACACACTGCCTCTGAATTAAGCCTGACTGCTCGTGCCAAGCTACCACGAGGGTGAGCAGGGGTTACTTCACGAGTATATCGTTCCTTACACTAACTAATGGTCCTACTGTCCCTTGACCCATTGAGAGCTAAGTGGGAGACATGATTGGGCCCTCTGGCAAGAAGAGGATTGGAGGGACGCTCTGATGGCCGCCAAGACCATCACTGTCTCAGCTAGACTTCGCCTAGTCCAGCTTTACTACTTACACGCCTCTTATCTTACCTCTACCCGCCTATATAGAGCAGGCCTAATCTCGCACCCAGCGTGCGCAAGATGTTATGCTGAACCCGCAGATTTTTTCCACACGGTATGGTCCTGCCCACATATAACTTCTTACTGGGCTGCACTGGAGGCAGAACTCCCAGAGGTGCTGGGATGGGAGGTCCCACATAACCCCCTGAACATATTACTAGGTGTCACTGACGGACTAGATGGGTCAAGAGCAGATAAAGTATTTCTAGGTACCGCCCTTGTGGTGGTCAAATGCGACATCGCGATGGCATGGAAGAATCCCACCCCGCCCACTATAACCAGATGGCGCAGAGGAGTGGACTGGTGCACTGCACAAGAGCTACCACTATGCGAGGCCAGGGGTTGTCCGGCCAAACAGCAGAAGGTCTGGGGTAAATGGTTGGGAATGCTGGATTGATTAACTTCCTTGTCTTCCTAGATCTAATTCTATATGCCCCTCCGAAGATGGAGAAACAACAATGTATATTGTCACAAGACTGTTCTACTCGCCTAATGTCACACATTGTGGTGCTGCTGATCACGCTGTACTGTTTGTACTTATATTTTTATCACTATCTCTTTGTAAAATCAATAAAATTGATTATCAAAAAAAAAAATGTGTAAAGAGAATACAATACCCAAGGATGTCAAGACGCTAGCATTCTGAGGGCCCAGATATTGCAGGAACAAAGACAACTTTAAAAAACGAAGATTGAGGTCAAACTGCCAGATTTTAGGATGCTTACGAAAGACAAGGAAATTGGCCGTACCTGAATTGTGAAAGGGTAAAGTATTCCACAGTTTGTAAACCGAGTAGGAAAAGGAACGGCCGCTCCATCTGGCTTTGGAAATTTTAGGAACAATCCGCCACCTCTTAGAGGCGGAGTGCAGAAGCCTCCCAGGCATATACCATCTCAGAGAAGATTTGAAAAAAAGCATAGGACAATATGTGGAAACCTGGAGATCTAATCAAGGTTGCCAAAGGAGAGACATACGAATTAAAAAGAGTAGGGTTTAGCAAAGAGACCTGCAGCACTCCACATGGAAGGCTGAAAGCTGTTACTGTAAATCAACCGCAGCTTACCAGTTGAGATCTATCCACCAGGAATGACTGAAGCAGTCTGAGCACCTTACCTGTCACACCCAGTCGGGATAGTCAATGTATGAGGAGCCCGGGCCAATGAGCAAGAGCTCCTCTAAAGCTCCTGGGCTTGGGATCGTAACTCTTGCGGAAATCCCAGAAAGGCCCCATCTACGAGCATATAGTAATCAGGAACTAAGTAAGCACTCTACAAAGACGTAGAACAAAGAAGCTACAAGAAAAAAAACAGCCTCTGGTCAGCTCACCAAGGGTGTAGCCAAATTGGGGAAGGGACTCTCACGAGACGGAGAACACAGGAAGCAAGACACCACTTATTCCAGGGTTGCCCCTTCTTCATGCACCTCTATGCCCCAAATGAAAGAGTGACTTACGAGCGATCTCCCCACTGATGCTGACGTACAGCAGGAGCTGTCAGATGATCTGAGGAATCCCATTGCGGTCATGGTGGGTGGACCTGACGGTAGTGTGCTGTACATGAGACAGGTTGCACCGCACTATCGCATGGAAATGATGAGGGTGATTATTCAGCGCTGATCCACTCAGGGAGACCGTAGGAGAGAGCGGATTGCACAGGAGATGCCCATTTGCTGCGAGACCAGAGCAAAAAAGGGAGATTAAAACTAAATTGAGGCGGAGGCTCCCTGCTCCAATATGAGGAAGCATAGTTGACCCTCACCCTGCTAAGAACATTAAAGGTGAGAGACTCTCACTGGAAGGAAAGCCTCAAAATGTCCCCCGACATTTTGAGGCTTTCCTTCCAACCTGCACTCAAGCATGACACCCTGACTCCCATAATGACCGAAGCATTAATAATGGGGATAGAAAGAGGACAGTCCACTAGAAGAACACTCACTAATGGGGACGGCCATCTTTAAGTGGTGATCTTAAGCCTGCACTTTGCAACGAAAATTGAGAGAGGACTGAACTCTCTCACCCTACCAAGACAGTGTTTCTACAAGAGGCGGCCATATTGCAAAAGGCAATCTAACTAGCCAGCTGGTTTAAAAACTCTTGAAATACCAGTGTGAGGAGAAGGTGAAGCCATACCCAAACCAAACCTACTCCCCAATTTCTCGCTATCCATCTAGATCACAGCCCAGTGTGGCCTCGCTGAGAGGGAAAAATAAATAATGTATGTGTGTGTGTGTATATATATATATATATGTGTGTGTGTGGGTTTATATATATATATGTGTGTGTGTGTATGTGTATATACATATATATTTTTTTTTAAGATCACTAGCACCACTGATCTCGTTGGTGTTTGCCGCTTAGTTATGGATACGTTTGGTTTCTCTCTCCTATCAGAGCAGAACAAACCTCAGCCGCACTAATTGAAGAAAGATGTCTGGCCACAATAATGCAAATGCTACCACTTTGTCCCCTTCTGGAATTAACTCGCTCAGAATAAACTACCCTCCTGTCTTATCCAAGAATGAAGCAAATAAATCCAAACACAATATCCTAAGCAGCAATCCTGAAACTCTCATATCTGACTCCTATTTTTGCTTCTCAAAATGAACCACTAAGACTGAACTGATCTTCCACACGAGACGCACAGCTCAATGGCGGAAAGCGTTTTACTGTTTAAATACAGTCAGTGCTACACAGAACATCCCCCATGGAATCAAACTCATAATATCACCCTCACTCAAAGCGAAAGCTACCATCTCAATTTATAAAAACAGTAACATTCTTATTCAAGATGTTGACAATAACCTACAAGCATTCAACTCCCTTTTTAGTGACCTGAAAAGGCAAGTAGCAGACTCAACAAAACCTCCTAGCTACCCCCGTCTTGTGCTCCGTCCCCTAACCACCTTCCTAAACCCACAAACACCGCCCAAAGAACTTCACCTATTGGCAATCATAGACCTGCAGTCTACATAGCTTCACAGAGTCCCCAACTAGTCCCTCACACAAACAGCCCTCGCAGCCCCAGGATTGCACAGAGTCTCCAAATAGCCTCTTCTACAAACAGCCTGTACAGTCAGAGGAACAATTCTTAACAAGAGGAAGTGGGTCAGTGCCCAAGAAACGTCACACAGGCATAGAACAGGTGACTGTAACTAAAAATCTTACAAATCACGAAAATTTGCAAACCTTCTAACAGAACGATAATGCAATCTTTCAGTGCCCTACACACAAACTGCCCATAAACCAAATTGATGGTGACCTGTGCCTACTCAGGTAGAACATAGATTGGGTCAAGAAGAAAGTCCCAACACTCCTTCTCACCCTAGAGAACTTGTACATGCCCAATACCGAGTGCACGGACTCCCGTTCTAGCAGAAAAAGTTTTTAAAACCGCACACGCACAACTCCCCATGACAACAAGCTTCACAGACCGAGAAGAACGAATAATCACATCTCAGACGAAGAGATAGACATTCTGCTAATTCCTTATCTGGATACACAGAAACCCCCCACCGACATAGCATCCAGCATTCCGATAGTCAAAATAGCCAACTTCAAAAACCGAAGAGACAACCCTCTACTAGTCAGTCATAGCAACCTGATCCCGATAGCAATGACCACAATGTCCACCACAGTAACACACAAAACAATAACAACCCTGAAACAATGCTGCACAACTGAAGATCAGCTGCAAACCACGCAACTGACATAGCAGAGGTGATCTTAGCGCATGAGCTAGACATTCTCTTACTAACTGAAACCTGGCTCAACCCAAGGTCGGTTCCAATAATGGACCTTCTCATTCCCCCGGATTTTGCTATCTTACGCCTAAACCGCGCATTGAAGCAGAGGGGAGAGGTCGCTATCATTCACAGAAACTCCCTAACCCTAAACTTACTCACCCTAGAAGATGAATCATTGTTTGAAATCTTGGGAGCAGAAATCAAGCTGGAAAAGAAACTGTTAGCAAAAACACTCCTTTTATACCATCCTCCGGGTGACAACACAATCTTCCTAGAACAACTTATGGAAACAATCACAATCAATGCAACTTCAATGTGCAATACAAAGTAATTAGGAGATTTCAACCTGCACTGGAACAACGTCAAAGACCCCACTGTTACTGCACTCACTGACTTGCTCCAGGACCTCAACATGATTCAAGCATGCAAAGGACCAACTCACAACAAAGGGGCCACACTTGACCTCATCATAGCTAAACCGGGATCAATAAACATTCTAGACATCACCCCAAGAGATTAGTCAGACCACCATCAAATTCTTTTCCACATATTCACACAAGAAACTAAAATCAAGGGTCAAAAGAGAAGGGAAAAACTTGGGTGCAGGATTTTAGCAGCGTAAACAGACAAGAACTGGCTGATCTGTGCCAAACTGCCCTGGCACCTCGATCTGACCAAACATCGATTCAAGATCTAACGCATGAATGAATATTAGTCTTCTAAAGCGCAAACTTAGCCCAAAGGCGTCAAGGCGCTGCTACAACAGCAGTATGACCGACATAGTTCAAAAGGCTGCTCCACTGCGACTAAAACAGCAAAAAGAAAAAACGTCAGTACCTTGGTACAAACAAAATATTAACAATGAAAGAAGACAATTAAGACAACTGGAATGACTATGGAGGAAGGACCCAAACATTACCCATCTTGAACAGTTGAGAAAACACAGAATCTCATACAAAAAGGCGATCCTGAAAGCCAAAACAATAGCATCAGATCTCAACCTAGACAGAGCGAAGAACCGGCCCAGAAAACTCTTTGATGTAATAAAGCAACATTCAGGTAAACTTAAAGAACCCACAACTGAAAACATCTTGACGGACATCTGCAATGCCTTTACTACTTTCTTTAAAGAAAAAATTGCAACCATCAACAACTCCTTCCCCAGCTAAGCGAGTGCCCTACCTAGGGATTCCACCATCCCCTCCATTACTACACACAGCAAGAACACCGATCAACGCACCCAAACTGTTCCAAGGAAAAACAAAGCCTCCTGGAATAGTTTCAGACCGCTATCTGAGGGGGTAATCCAGAAAAACATTCAGTCAATGAAACCTACCATACATTTTGACAATCCCATTCCCTCACACCTACTGAAAGAGATCCACTTATCCTTTACTCCCCTATGGACAAAAATTGTGAACGCATCTCTCCAACGAGGACTCCTACCAGAATGCCTGAAGATGGGCTAAGTATTCCCCCTACTAAAAAAAACAGGCACTGGCTACAAAGACTTAAACAACTTCCGGCCGGTATCCAGTCTACCTTTCCTGGCTAAATTGATAGAAAAATGTGCACACCATCAGCTATGTGAACAAATCAAGAAATTGTACCTATTAGATGAACACCAATTAGGTTTCAGGCCCGAAAACAATACCGAGGTCACCATGCTGATCATCCTAGATGATATTCAAACATCACTAGACCAAAACGAATCCTGTCTCCTGATACTTCTGGCGTTGGACAGTCAGCTACAAACTCCTCAGAGAAACTCTTGAAATCAGAATGGGCCTAACTGGAGCCGTCCTTAACTGGTTCACCTCCTTCCTGCAGAACCGACAACAAATTCAAAATTGGCAACACCCTATCGGACGGAGTGGACATCGACAGTGGCATTCTACAAGGATCTACTATTTCACCAATCCTCTTCAATCTATACATGGAACCACTCACTGAAATCCTGAAACAATCTAATATCTCGTACCATATGTATGAGGATGATATTCAACTCTACATAAAACTCTCCTTCCAAGAGGATATCCAGAGACTAGATGATACCCTGAGGAAACACAAGACTGGCTGGCACACAGCTACCTAAAATTAAATCAGCAGAAAACCGAATGCATTCTTTTCTCCCCACCCCTCATAACTAAACCCCGACTATGGCCCCTGAACCTCAAGTCGCTAAACTGCACCACAACCATCTGTGACTCCGTAAAAACACTAGACATCACACTAGACTCTAACCTAAACGTGCAATCCAAATAACTAACATATCCACCACTCAAATTACTTTCATATTTTCACTATTAATCCTTTATGGGTTCCGGAGTAGTTTGCTACTCGCTGAAAAAGCAATTCAACACCTTATCATGGGTAGCAGGCGCTGTATAAGTGCAAACCTTTTTCCCTCTTCTATCCCTCACTATCCTTCTCAATCCAAATAACTAACTAACATATACAACACTCAAATTACTTTCATATTTTTTCACTATACTAATTCACTACTAATCCATTATGGATTCCGGAGTAGCATGCTACTCGCAGAAAAAGCACTTTGACGCCTCGTCAGGGGTAGTAAGTGCTATATAAATGCAAACATTTTTCCCTCTATCCCTCCACTATCCTTCTCAATCCAAATAACTGTATAACATATCCATCACTCAAGTTACTTTCATACTTTCACTATACTAATTCACTACTAATCATTTATGGGGTCCGGAGTACCGTGCTACTCGCTGAAAAAGCACTTCAACACCTTATCAGGGGTAGTAAGTGCTTTATAAATGCAAACCTTTTTCCCTCTTCTATCCCTCCACTATCCTTCTCAATCCCATGAACTAACTAACATATCCACCACTCAAATTACATTCAAATTTTCACTATACTAAATCACTATAATCCTTTATGGGTTCTGGAGTAGCGTGCTACTCACCGAAAAAGCGCTTTGATGCCTCATTAGGGGTAGTAAGCACTATATAAATTCAAACATTTTTCCCTCTATCCCTCCACTGTCCTTCTCAATCCCATTAACAACTAACACATCCACCACTCAAATTACTTTCATATTTTCACTATACTAATTCACTACTAATCCTTTATGGGTTCCGGAGTAGTATGCTACTCGCTGAAAAAGCACTTCAACACCTTATCAGGGGTAGCAAGCACTGTATAAGCGCAAACCTTTTCCCCTCTTCTATCCCTCCACTATCCTTCTCAATCCAAATAACTAACTAACATATCCACCACTCAAATTACTTTCATACTTTCACTATACTAATTCTACTAATCCATTATGGGTTCTGGAGTAGCGTGCTACTCACTGAAAAAGCGCTTTGTCGCCACGTCAGGGGTAGTAATCTATATAAATGCAAACATTTTTCCCTCTATCCCTCCACTATCCTTTTCAATCCAAATAACTAACATATCCACCACTCAAATCACTTTCATTTTTTCACTATACTAATTCACTACTAATCCTTTATTGGTTCTGGATTAGCGTGCTACGCCCCAAAAAAGCGATTCGACGCCTCGTCAGGGGTAGAGGGGTAGTAAGCGCTATATAAATGCAAACATTTTGCTCTCTATCCCTCCACTATCCTTCTCATTCCAAATAACTAACTAACATATCGACCACTCAAATTAGTTTAATATTTTCACTATACTAATTCACTACTAATCCTTTATGGGTTCCGGAGTAGTGTGCTACTCGCTGAAAAAGCACTTCAACACCTTATCATGGGTAGTAAGCGCTGTATAAGTGCAAACCTTTTTCCCTCTTCTATCCCTCCACTATCCTTCTCAATCCAAATAACTAACTAACATATCCACCACTCAAATTACTTTGATACTTTCACTATACTAATTCACTACTAAGCCTTTATGGGTTCTGGATTAGCGTGCTACTCCCGAAAAAGTGCTTCAACACCTCGTCAGGGGTAGTAAGCGATATATAAATGCAAACATTTTTCCCTCTATCCCTCCACTATCCTTCTCATTCCAAATAACTAACTAACATATCGACCACTCAAATTAGTTTAATATTTTCACTATACTAATTCACTACTAATCCTTTATGGGTTCCGGAGTAGTGTGCTACTCGCTGAAAAAGCACTTCAACACCTTATCATGGGTAGTAAGCGCTGTATAAGTGCAAACCTTTTTCCCTCTTCTATCCCTCCACTATCCTTCTCAATCCAAATAACTAACTAACATATCCACCACTCAAGTTATTTTCATATTTTCACTATACTAATTCACTATTAATCCTTTATGGGTTCCGGAGTAGCGTGCTACTCACCGAAAAAGCGCTTCGACGCCTCGCCAGGGGTTGTAAGCGCTTCATAAATGCAAACCTTTATCTCTCTATCCCTCCACTATCCTTCTCATTCCAAATAACTAACTAACTTATCCACCACTCAAATTACTTTTATATTTTCACTATATTAATTCACTACTAATCCATTATGGGTTCTGGATTAGCGTGCTACTCACCGAAAAAGCGCTTCAACGCCTCGTCAGGGGTAGTAAGCGCTATATAAAAGCAAACCTTTTTACCTCTATCCCTCCACTATGCTTCTCAATCCATATAACTAAAATATCCACCACTCAAATTACTTTCATATTTCACTATGCTAGTTCACAACTAATCCTTTATTGGTTCTGGAGTAGCGTGCTACTTGCTGAAAAAGCGCTTTGAAGCCTCATCACGGGTAGTAAGCGCTATATAAATGCAAACCTTTTTCTCTCTATTCCTCCACTATCCTTCTCATTCCAAATAACTAACTAACGTAGCCACCCCTCAAATTAATTTAATATTTTCACTATACTAATTCACTACTAATCCTTTATGGGTTCCGGAGTAGCGTGCTATCACCGAAAAAAGCGCTTAGATGCCTCGTCAGGGGTAGCAAGCGCTATATAAACACAAAAAATGTTCCCTCTATCCCTCCACTATCCTTCTCAATCCAAATAACTGACTAACATCTCCACCACTAGAATTACTTTCATATTTTCAATATACTAATTCACTACTAATCCTTTATGGGTTCCGGAGTAGTGTGCTACTCGCTGAAAAAGCACTTCAACACCTTATCATGGGTAGCAAGCTCTGTATAAGTGCAAACCTTTTTCCCTCTTCTATTCCTCCACTATCCTTCTCAATCCAAATAGCTAACTAACATATCCACCACTCAAATTACTTTGATACTTTCACTATACTAATCCATTATGGGTTCCGGAGTAGCGTGCCACTCGCAAAAATAGTGCTTCGACGCCTCGTCAGGGGTAGTAAGCTCTATATAAAGGCAAGCCTTTTTACCTCTTCTATCCCTCACTATCCTTCTCAATCCAAATAACTAACTAACATATACAAGCGCTTCAACGCCTCGTCAGGGGTAGTAAGCGCTATATAAAAGCAAACCTTTTTACCTCTATCCCTCCACTATGCTTCTCAATCCATATAACTAAAATATCCACCACTCAAATTACTTTCATATTTCACTATGCTAGTTCACAACTAGTCCTTTATTGGTTCTGGAGTAGCGTGCTACTTGCTGAAAAAGCGCTTTGAAGCCTCATCACGGGTAGTAAGCGCTATATAAATGCAATCCTTTTTCTCTCTATTCCTCCACTATCCTTCTCATTCCAAATAACTAACTAACGTATCCACCCCTCAAATTAATTTAATATTTTCACTATACTAATGAACTACTAATCCTTTATGGGTTCCGGAGTAGCGTGCTACTCACCGAAAAAAGCGCTTCGATGCCTCGTCAGGGGTAGCAAGCGCTATATAAATGCAAAAAATGTTCCCTCTACTATCCTTCTCAATCCAAATAACTGACTAACATCTCCACCACTAGAATTACTTTCATATTTTCAATATACTAATTCACTACTAATCCTTTATGGGTTCCGGAGTAGTGTGCTACTCGCTGAAAAAGCACTTCAACACCTTATCATGGGTAGCAAACTCTGTATAAGTGCAAACCTTTTTCCCTCTTCTATTCCTCCACTATCCTTCTCAATCCAAATAGCTAACTAACATATCCACCACTCAAATTACTTTGATACTTTCACTATACTAATTCACTACTAATCCATTATGGGTTCCGGAGTAGCGTGCCACTCGCAGAATTAGTGCTTCGACGCCTCGTCAGGGGTAGTAAGCTCTATATAAAGGCAAGCCTTTTTACCTCTTCTATCCCTCACTATCCTTCTCAATCCAAATAACTAACTAACATATACATCAATCAAATTACTTTCATATTTTTTCACTATACTAATTCAATGCTAATCCTTTATGGTTCCTGAGTAGCGTGCTACTCGCAGAAAAAGTGCTTCGACGCCTTGTCAAGGGTAGTAGGCGCTATATAAATGAAAACATTTTTCCCTCTATCCCTCCACTATCCTTTTCATCCAAATAACTAACATATCCACCACTCAAATTACTTTAGTTTTTTCACTATACTAATTCACTACTAATCCTTTCTGGGTTCTGGAGTAGCGTACTACTCCCTGAAAAAGCGTTTTGCCGAATCATCAGGGGTAGTAAGTGGTATATTAATGCAAACATTTTTCCCTCTATCCTTCTCAATCCAAATAACTGACTAACATATCCACCACTCAAGTTACTTTCATACTTTCACTATTCTAATTCACTACTTTCCTTTATGGGTTCTGGAGTAGCGTGCTACTCACGGAAAAAGCACTTCAACACCTTATCAGGGGTAGCAAGTGCTTTATAAATGCAATACTTTTTCCCTTTTCTATCCCTTCACTATCCTTCTCAATCCAAATAACTGACTAACATGCCCACCACTCATATTAATTTCATATTTCCATTATACTAATTCACTACTAATCAATTATGGGTTCCGGAGTAGCATGCTACTCACAAAAAAAGCGTTTTCACGCCTCATCAGGAGTAGTAAGCGCTATATAAATGCAAACCTTTTTCCCTCTATGTCTCCACTATCCTTCTCAATCCAAATAACTAACTAACATATCCACCCCTCAAATTAATTTCATATTTTCACTATACTAATTCACTACTAATCCTTTGAGTTCTGGAGTAGCGTGCTACTCGCAGAAAAAGCGCTTCAACGCCTCGTCAGGGGTAGTAAGAACAATATAAATGCAAATATTTTTCCCTCTATCCCTCCACTATCTTTTTCAATCAAAATAACTGACTAACATATCCACCACTCAAGTTACTTTCATACTTTCCCTATAATAATTCACTACTAATCCTTTATGGTTTCCGGAGTAGCGTGCTACTTGCCGAAAAGCACTTCAACACCTTATCAGGGGTAGCAAGTGCTTTATAAATGCAAACCTTTTTCCCTCTTCTATCCCTCCACTATCCTTCTCAATCCAAATAACTGACTAACATATCCACCACTCAAATTACTTTCATATTTTTACTATACCAATTAAGTACTAATCCATTATGGGTTCCGTAGTAGCATGCTACTCACAGAACAAGCACTTCAACACCTCATCAGGGGTAGCAAGCGCTATATAAATGCAAACCTTTTTCCCTCTTCTATCCCTTCACTATCCTCAATCCAAATAACTAACTAAAATATCTACCACTCAAATTACTTTCATATTTTCACTATACTAATTCACTACTAATCCTTTATGGGTTCCGTTGTAGCGTGCTACTCACAGAACAAGCACTTCAACACCTCATCAGGGGTAGCAAGCGCTATATAAATGCAAACCTTTTTCCCTCTTCTATCCCTTCACTATCCTCAATCCAAATAACTAACTAAAATATCTACCACTAAAATTACTTTCATATTTTCTCTATACTAATTCACTACTTTTCCATTATGGATTCCGGAGTAGCATGCTACTCACAGAAAAAGCGCTTTGATGCCTCCTCAGGGGTAGTAAGCGTTATATAGCTGTCCTTCTCAATCCAAATAACTGACTAACATATCCACCACTCAAATTACTTTCATGTTTCACTATACTAATTCACCACTAATCCTTTATGGGTTCCAGAGTAGTGTGCTAATCGCCGAAAGAGCGCTTCAACACCCCATCAGGGGTATCATGCGCTATATAAATGCAAACCGTTTCCCGTCTTCTATCCCTCCACTATCCTCAATCCAAATAACTGACTAACATATCCACTACTCAAATGACTTTCGTTTCTCACTATACTAATTCACCACTAATCCTTTATGGGTTCCGGATTAGCATGCTACTCGCCGAAAAAGCGCTTTGACGCCTCGTCAGGGGTAGTAAGCGCTATATAAATGCAAATACAATACAATACATACAAGCTGCATTCAGAAGCGCCAACCTACATTTCCACATTCTAAGAAAACGAAAACCCTTCTTAAGGCTAGGTGATCTCAAAATGGCAGTTCAATCACTAGTGCTGTCAAGACTGAACTATGGGAATGCCACAGTCATAGGATTACGTAGCCAGCCTAGCCCCAATGAAAGCAAACAATAAATGCAGCAGCTAGAATCTCGTCATTATGATTGCATCTCTCTATCACTCAAAGCCCTCAGCTGGCTCCCTGCGGAAGCCAGGAGCCAACTGAATGTTGCATGCATAACACAAAAAGCCATACACAATTCGGGACCAAAATACATGGCAGATCAGGAGGTGGAAGGGAATCTAGAAGTGCTAAATCCCTCATACTAGAACTAGCCAGATTCAAAAAAACGAAAATACACAGCCGCACTCTTAACGGATCTGCTCCAAAAATATGGAATTCATTACCACTCTCAGCGAGAGCAACTACCTCATTCTGGCTCTTCAAGAAGGAAGTGAAAGCTTTACTACTAGATAAACATGTGCCATAAAAGAACTTGTTGTTGAAACTGTCTTTTACACTATGCAATATTATAAACTATTGTTTTATTTCTTGCTCCTTGAACACTATAAGAACTTTCTGAAAATATCTTGCATTTCTATTGGATATTGTATACGATTGTTTATACCTTGCTCCTAGAAATCTATGTACAAATCTATGTTAAGAGACAGGTGTCTTTACTGTACAGAAACCATCATTTTCTCTTTGTACAGCGCTCTGATACTGTAATGGTTATGTTGGCGCTTTATAAAACACTATAAAAATAAACGAAACGCCACAGACGGGTCAAGCATGACCAATACTGTGGGTCCTCCATGGTTAACCTGGCTCCTGATATTATCGACCTCAGCCACTGATAGCGCAGAGGTGGAGCAAAATATAAATAATATGATTCTACCTTTCCTTAACATCAATTATCAGGGTTAAGCCCCAATCCCGCGCTGACTTCAAAGTACCACTAGCCTCAGGTGACAGATCTTTGCCACCGTGTTTTGAAACAGAAACTATTTCATCATCATAAGTTAAATCAGAATAACAGTTCTAAGTTTAGTCAATGATGAAAGTTTAAATTTGTTTAACAGTTTCTCATTAAGAGTTTAGTAAGATTCTTTGTATTCTTTTAATTCACATTAGTCAATAAAATTCAGTAAGTTTACAGAAATCTCATAAAAATATGGTTAGAACAAATCATCACAACAGTTCATTAGTGTCCCTATCTCAATTGTGTAGGTGATGGTACTGCACACTCTGCACCACAAAAAGCTGCAAACAATAAATGCCATTCGACGATGGCTACTTAAATGTTTTCTACACTTGTTTCAATATTCCGGTATCTTAGGCTATGTCTAGCCTGAAACTTTTCAACTTCTTTACTTATAAAGGACTAAACATCTCTGTTCATCCAACCATTCACTCTCATCTCAATTATACTCCAGTAAACACAATTACAATAGACGACGAATCACTCTATTAATACTCACATCTCCAAGTCTGCCACCACCTTCAAACATCGCACCTTGTCATCTCTTCAAGCTTCGGGCATCGGATTTCAGGATTCAGGTATTTTATTCTAACTTGGGCAAATATTTTATAGCTCCTTGTTCAAGGTGTGAACCATATCCTCTGCTATCAGCAAACTGATAGCACTGAGGTGGGGCAAAACTTAAGTAATATAGGTCTACCTTTCTTTGCCATCAGTTATCAGGGTTAAGCCCCTTTGCCTTGCTGGCTTCAAAGTACCAGTCGCCTCAGGTGACGGATCTTTGCCACCTTGTTTTGAACCAGGAGCTATTTCATCATCATAAGTTAAATCACAATAACAGTTTAAGTTTAGTCAATGATGAGAGTTTAAATTAGTTTACAAGTGTATTTCTCATTAGGAGTTTAGTAAGACTCTTTTTATTCACATTAGTCAATAAAATTCAGTAGATTTACAGAAATCTCTTAAAAATATGGTTAGAACAAATCATCAAATAATGCATCAAGCGCATTTCATAAAGGAAAAATATCCTATTCTTAAGAACAGGACCAGAATTTAGAGTTAATAGAACTCATTAAGAGTTCAAATTCAAAGGAAAAGAGTGAGATAAAGAGAGCATAAATCTCACAATCCGATTTAAGCAGTCGAACTTCTCATTAAGAGTAGTTCATGAAACTCAGCCGGGTCTTAATAATTTGAGCAGAAGTATAAAGTTGCAGTAGCAATCTGTCAAAATTGAGCATCAACAATAAGCCAAAGGAAGAACAGCAGCAGCAGTAGCCACAACTTTCAAAAATGGATAAGGGAATGGGTCTCTGGGAATAGCTGTTTGGACAAAGCATGATAAAGTCTTGAATTCCTCTCTTCTAACTAGGAACAAGCACTAATATAAAAGGCAAAATTAATGTTGCAAAATGTGTAGCAGGTCTCTCCTCCTCGGATCCAATCAGGCAACAGCATTCGCCTGTGTCAGGGTTCCCCCATCTGACACTCACCTCGCTCGATGTGCGGCCGTAATTTTCCACAGTCGTTGTGGGGGACGTAGGCTAGGTTGCAGGAAGACCAGGGTTGGGTTCGCCTGCTGCAGATCTCTTGGAATACTCTGCGGGCGTTCTAGGAAGGGTTCGGAGGTTGCCGGTCTGGTCTCTCGCAGGCCATTGAAGGCGCGAGGACAGACTCGGCTGCGAAGTGCGTTGGCAGCGTTCTGAGCCGCGCACTTCAACAACGATTTTGCCGAGTGTGCTTGTCCCGCTCTTGCGCTTAGTCAGTCAGGGGTTAGTGTAGAAGAATATTTCTCGGAGCTTGCGCAGAAGTTAGTCTAGGGTAATTTTTCGTTTCGGAAGCGTCGGGTTAGTTAGTTAGAATTTTTCTTGGGAATTTCGTTTTGGAGTTCTACTAAAAATAGAGAAAAGAAAGATGCGTCCAAGGATATAAGAAGTCGCTCACCTGTTCCTCATGTAGAAAACCAGTGTCTAGGAAGTTCCCTCATTTATCTCCAGAACCGCAAGTATAATCCTGTAAAGAAAGATATGTTAATAAGATTAATGTTAAATAAGAATACGCACTACCAGGAAAAGATCATTGGAAAAAACAAGCATAACAAATAAACAAAACAAATAAAACAAAAAGAAAAGAAGAGAAGCAAAGGTCTTAGCTTAAAGGGTAAGAGAGAAGGAGAGAGAATATCAAAATGTTTTAGAAGAGAAGAGAAAGAGAAAAGATCTTAGAAGTTAGTAATGATGTGTTGTTTTTTAATTTACAGTTCACACAAGAATTACTAACACAGAGGCAGTATCAGGAAGACACCGAGAACTGGCGTAGAAATGAACCACAAAAATGGAGGCAGTCTCTTCTCTGTCCCCATCCACTTTCCCCCGTCAGGGTTCACGTGAGCACTTGTTGTATGAAGGCTCGGGTGGAGACCTGTTGGAGGAATTGGGAAAATTCTGCATTCTGCTCCTGTGAGTACCCAGAAAGGTTGTGAGTACACTAGGGGTGCCTGACAGCCTGAGAGTAAGTTCAGCTCTTCCTTTCCCACAAAACACCATGCAGTTTGCAAAGCTTTATAACAAAGTTTGTTACAGATATCTTACATATCTTGCTTCTTGATTCATAGACCTCCATTCCCATAGGCATTGAACACAGTTTAACCTTCTAATATTAATGTTTCTTTGCTTAAACAGTAAACAATGCTAAAGAAGAGAAACATTGACTTGCAAAAATACTGTTTAGTAATGCTTTTCATTAACACGAACAAGAAATACTGGTTTTAAATGTGCAACTATTCTATTAATGCATTATGTGAAGTATGGGTTAAATAGGAAATTTAGTTATCGCAATTGGATGTATCTTAAAAACGTAATACATTTGTTAAACCTAAATATTATGCAATTATGACAAATATTTCCAAGCATGTCACATTAAGGTCAGGTCTCTAAATTCCATTGTGCCCATTCCAACATTGTTGAGCTAACTTCTAGTTAAAAGAAAACTTTCAATGAAGCATTTCTGCGGCCTATACGAATAACTATGTCTGCCTAATGGAGTTTGCATGTTTAAAATGAGTGTGAATACAGCTGGTTTTCTAAATAATTTGCATTTTAATTTATTAGCTTCTTCAATCCCCCAATCCCCCATCTGATGGTTATCTTAACCATCACATTATCTTGATTTTCACATATGAGTTCTGCTCAAAGTGCACTTTCATCGTCAGTTGAATCTTGTCTTTCCCATTTTAATCTTTGGAATTTTAATGATTTTCGGTAGTCATCATTCATGAGATTATTTGGTTCTAATTCTCGTTCAAATCTTTAATTTCTTTCTCTGCCCTTTCTCTTGTGTGAGTAATATCTACAGCCTTTAAATAAAGCAAATAAAAATAATAAACAAACCCTATGATTAGTATTGGCTTAGGTATAGCTTTCAAAATCCCCCTTCCTGTTGATCTAGTCCAATTTCTAATTGTATGAATCCCTTTCCCAAAATTTTCTGAAATGCTAGTTGTTTCCAACTCTTCTAAATCAGGTTAGAAGTCTGAAATGTTCTTTGCAAATTCCTCTATTTTCCTACTCTCTTCAAGCATGTATGAACAACAGCAGGTTAGTTTGAGCATATTGCAGATTCATCCTTTTTCTGCAAGTAAAATGTCTAATGCTAAACGATCCTGCAAAACCATGGATCTGATTGCTACAATCTCAGTGTTTACTACCAGTAAAGCTCCAGAAGTACTGGTTTCCAGCTTGTCAACAACAGTTGGCAGTTTCCTAATCTTTTCATCATTTTCTGATGACTCCTACAGGTGGAATGATTGCATCAAATATGTCTCCCACTAATTCACCTTCACTTTCTGCACTACATGTGTGTCTGTGTGCTGGAGTCCTTGTTAATGAATCTATACTATACACATGGTACATTTTAGGAAACAATAAAGTTAAATAGCAAATACCCTCCTAGTCAGCAGGTAACTGTAAAAAAACTTCCAGTCTACAAACAAAACAAAAAACTCCTGGAATTTCAGATTCTTCTCCCTGTAAAATTTGCAGTGATCCTCCCATTAATTCAAATGTGTGTTCACAACTACTAAACCCTACATGTCTGATTTGTTTGGATGTTTTTCTTTTATAAACACAACCCTTTAGGTTTACTGCCTAATCTTAGTTTTGGGTAAACCATTTTCTTTCTAAATCTATCTTCTTTCTTCCAAATATTTTTCCAAACATCACAATGTTTATCTTTACTACGTGTTAAGTTAGTGTTTCTTTCCTCTAAAGCCATAATGAAAACTTTCTCTAGTGATCTCATTAAGTAGATTAAATAGTTTTCATAAGCTTTAGCACTACCTGTAGGTCTATGTGACATAAAGCAGTATCAAGCTGTGTCCATTTCTTTTGCTCTCAGGTGTAAATTCATGCTTTCTGTTAAAGGCACTCTAGAAAGTAATAAATCATAGTTTGAATAATGTTCTTGTCTATATACAAGTGAAAGCAGTATACTACAGTATATTGCATATGATAATGTTATGTGATAATATGTGACATCTTCAGTTGCTGATGATGGCAGATGAGCACAGACATAATAGTTCATTGCTTCAGTGACATGTGTATTTTCCTGTACTAATCTAGAGTAAATGTTAGTTGTGTAATCTTTCTCTTTGTAGCTTGTAAATAAGGCTTTCAATTGCTCCTCATCATTCATATAAGTATGCGTGTTAGTTATGTTTGTAGACCTAATGTATTTCCCAGTTGTTTAGTAAAATCCTACTAACACTATGACAATCTTTATTACTGATATTGCAAAAATTGAACACATAATATATTTTTACTTATTTCTAAGGCAACACATGTTTGTCTGGAATCAGATTATATATGGTAAAGTTCAAAAGTCCAGCGCAGATTTCTGTAAGTAGCTTCTTATTGTGGTTAGTCTTTATGAACAGTTTTTCAGCAAAGTGTTCGTCGTATAGACAATCCTTAACCCTACTTCGTGTTTTCCTAAAATTGTTATCCCTACTCTTCTACTGCAGACTCGGGTCAAGTTAACTCTTCTTTTTAAAAAATGTGAATTAGTTAGTGTTTTTATACCTTTCAAACAATCCTGTTACAGCTTTTCAAATGTCTCTTTATAATTGGAAAGTTTGTTTTTGTCAAATATCTTTATCCAACATTGCCTACTGTGCTGATTTCATGGAGGTTCAAACAGTTCAAATTTCACATCACACAACTTTTTTACTGTGACATTCAGTACTTTGTCCACATAGTAAGACCACCGAGGCTCTGAATACCTTCAACAAGGCACTCTTGCTCTTTTTGATCTTCTCAGTTTCTGTTGATCTCCTTCTGTATCACTTTCATCACTTGACACGGTCTCCTCATGGATAGTTTTTTTTGGTGAAAATATTTTTATTGCCATTTTGTCATCATGCATAACATCGTACAGTAAATATTCAATTACATTTATTTCAAAATAAAGATGACTTTCCATATCCTGCGCATTCGGTCATTTGTTATGTATTACAAATTGTTCTTGCATCTTATGTCCTACACAAACGGCCAGTATCATGAACATTCCCGATAGACTCTAAGATTCAATTGTTCACTTTTGGCAATCACCTAAAGATTCTGATCTGTTGTAATGCACCTATTTCTGGCGCCAACAGTGTAACTGCACATGTCTTTTTACTCCTGTTGTTCCCTCGGGCCTACTGTTGGCAGATGGTACTATTTTGTCCCCATCAACTCCCTACAGCAAGCATGCCAAAGATACCACTAATTAACACAAATATTATTCTGTTTTTCTTTTTGTTTATAGAAAGAAATAAAAAAACAACAAAGACATCCTCTAACATTGCATGCAAGTGTGTATAAATCTAGTAGGGGTGTCAGCAGGGGGGATATATCCTGGCCCCTTCCGTCGCGGTAGGATAATCAATGTCATGAGCACCTATTTGCCGGGCCTCTGAATCTATATGCGACTACACCTATTGTTAGGATTGTGATTGGATAATAGGGGAATCCAGGGAGGGGGGGTTGGGAGCCCCAGTTTCAGCCCCTGGAGCATCCCTGTTGTGACTTTTGCCATGCCTCGCCTTCCCATCTATTTCAATGTCCGCCCCACCTAGTCTATTGAGGACTCACTTTCCTCGCCTTCACTATTAGGGCGGCTCGGGTGGTCCCAGTTGAACAATATTTCCTTCCATGCTTCTGCAATTGGGCGCTGGCGCACTCCCTTCAGTTCTTCCCTACTCAGCGCTCTGCCCTCCGCCGCAGCCCACTTAGACACATCTTGTATCCATGTACTAATCTGTGGTCCCATGGCTGATTTCCAAGTTATCGCTATCCTCCTTCTAGCCAGTGACAGGTCGAAGGATTTACTCCCCACTTTACGCTTTGGTGGTCTAGGATATAGCCCGAGTAGATAAATCTCATTTGAATGCTCAAGTGCACGGTTTAGTGTATCGTTGATCTTAGCTAGCACTATCCCCCAGAATCCCTGCAGCAGCGCACAGCTCCAGGTCATATGGAGAAAGTCTGCATCTAATTGGCCATATCTCTGGCAGCTTCTTGGCTCTCCTCCAAAGGCAGCCTGGAGGCGATGGGGAGTCATATATGACATATGTACATAGTTGAACTGAAGATATTTGAGGCGCGCCCTGCGGGAAATCTTTTTGGGGGACTCCAGTACTCTATGCCACTCTGGGTCGGTAATCGTCCTGTTCAGGTATCTTTCCCACTTGCCCCTCAGTTCCTGCATCAGGGACAGAGATGCCTCAAGGAGGGATGCATGAAACCATTTTATATGGTGCCCTGCTGTGCCCAGTGTTATTAGTGAGTGGAGGACCAAGTGTGTCTCAGGTTCATCTCTTCCTGTTCCCCATAATCTCCCAAATGCTCTCACCAGTGCCTCATATAAAAGGAACTGGCCTGGGGGAAGTCCACAGCCCTCCACTAGCTCGGCAAAAGGAATCAGGCATTTGTCTAGGTAACAATCACCTGTTGTTTCTATCCCAGCCTCCGTCCAGGGTGCCAACTGTTCCGCGCCCAGGATCATCTGTGGGTCGCCGTAGGGCAAGCCCACCAGTGGCAATGTCGGGGAATATCTCGGGGTAGCCAGCAATCTTACCATGCTTTGTATCCAGCATTGTAGTGCCGTGGACTGCAATGTGGAGGTATATGGGACCTTCGTGGCCTGGTTTAATAATTTCACCAGTGATTGGCGCGGGCGCTGTCCTGGCTCCGCTAGGTAGGTCCCCTCTTGGTTCACCCCCTCCAGCCATTGGGCCACCCACTGCAGTTGTGCAGCTAGTTGATAAAATTTGAAATCCGGCACACCCAGTCCCCCCTCCCCTTTGGGGCGCTGCAGGGTCCGTAGTGAAACTCTGCGTCTTCCATCCGCCCATATAAATTCCCGTACCAGCGCATTCAGCGGCCTGAACCATCCAGCTGGCATCATCACCAGTAGATTGGCGAAGAAGTATAATAAGCGAGGCAGCATGACCATTTTGGTCAGTGACACTCTGGCCATCAATGGAAGTCGCAGTGACCTCCAAAAGGCCACACTGGAGCGGAGCGAACGGAGGGCTCTTCCCAGATTACCTTCCCTCATGTCTTCTAGTGAATGAAAAATCTGGATACCCAGGTATTTAAACGTGTTAGGAGTCCAATTATAGTCTGCCGGTAGCTCTCCTGGTCTGGGGAGGCTCCAGCCCCCGGAAACAGATGTGTTTTATGGTTGTTAACCCGGAGGCCTGACAGAGACCCAAAAGTTTCCAGCAGTCTGAAGGCAGTTTCTGCCCCCCTCGCAGCATTCCCCAGATATATCAGCAGATCATCTGCGTATAAGGAAATCATATATGTTCTACCGCTCAACGTCAATCCCAACCTCACCCCCCCTCAGCGAAAGAGCTCGGCAAGTGGTTCCACCGCCAGCGCAAACAGAAGTGGGGATAGGAGGCATCCCTGATGTGTACCGCGCAATATCTTGTATTGTGGAGAGATAGTCCTGCCTGTCTTGACTCGCGCTATGGGGAGGGTGTACAACAGTTGGACCCATCTCAGCCAGCCCTCCCCCAACCCCATCCTCCGCATGACCTTGAGCAGATAGTCCCAGTTTGCTGTATCAAATGCCTTCTCCAGGTCAACGGAGAGGAAGGCAGCCTGCGTCAGCTTTCGGGCATCAGAGTGGAAGAGCACCGAGTATAATCTGCGTAAGTTATACGATGTATTACGGGATGGGATAAACTCGTTCTGGTCGGAGTGGACCAGATGTCTCATGTGTGGGAGCAACCGGATAACTAGTATCTTGCTTAGTAGCTTAAAATCTATATTAAGCATGGACAGGGGCCTAAAGTCCCTTACTCCTGCATCCTGATCTTTAGTCTTATGGAGCGGGATCACCAGCGCAGATCGCGTAGAGGATGGCAGGCAACCCAATCTGAGAGCCTCGTTGTACATAGTCACTAGGCGGGGTGCCAAACAATCACTGTATTTTGCATAGAACTCGGCAGGTAAGCCATCTGGACCCGGTGTTTTCCCATTTGCCATCAATGTTATAGCCCCCTTAATCTCCTGCAGAGTCACTGGGCCATCCAGTTCATCTGCAGTCTCGTCGTCGGCCACACGAAGGTCTAGCGGGGCTATGAAAGCGTCAAGTTCCGCCCGGGGAGCACCCTGCGGGGCAGTGTACAGCTTCTCCTAATATTTCTGAAATATTGCATTAATCTTATCAGGATCGTATTCTATTATGCCCTTATCCGACTTAATTCGGGTTATTGGGGAGCCTCGGGATTCAGGTCTAACAAGCCATGCCAGTAAACGGCCGGCCTTCCCTTCTTCGTTCTGCACTCTGTCCATGTATGCCCTATAGCCATGAGATCGGAGCCGGCCTAAGGCTTCGTCGTATTTTTTCCGGGTGGTCCTTAACTGAGTATGTGCCCGTGTCCCAGGCCCCTGTATGTTATACAGTGTATGCATCTCTCCTTCCAGGTCTAGGAGCTCTCTGTGCAGCTCCCTCTGTACACCAATTGATTGTCCCATGCAGTGCCCTCTCACCACCACCTTGAATGCTTCCCACTCCGTCAGCGCCGAAGTGGCCGTGCTGGAGTTCTCGACAAAGTATGTGTCTATTGTGGTGTGCAATGTTTCTACAAACGGTGTATCTTCTAGCATCACTGCATTGAGCCTCCATGTAGGTATTGGAGGCCTTAGCCCTCGTGGTTGATATGACATCAACAAGGGGCTGTGGTCTGAGAAAGTCCGACCAAGGTATTCTGTATGACTAGTAGAGGTACCTATTACCGGGGAACAGCAGAATGCTTCCAATCTTGTGTGGAGGTGGTACATGGGGGAGTAGAATGAATATTCTCTATCTCTACCATGCTGGAGTCGCCATATGTCTTGTAATTCCCAATGTGCCATCCACTCCTTTAGTCCCGCCGCTGTCTTGTGTGCCCGTGAACCCGGGGGGGGGGGGTGAGACCGATCCAATTGTACATCTGCAACACAGTTAAAACCGCCTCTAGTACTACTTGCCCCAACTTGATGTCAGCTAGGTGAGCAGAGAAGGAAGACAAATAGGGAATCTGATCCTGGTTGGGGGCATAGCAGCAGCCCAGAGTAATCTCCTGGCCTAGCAGGCGCCCCGCTAGCAGTACATATCTTCCCTCCTTGTCAATTAACGTACGTGTTGCCTCAAAGGGAACCCCTGGTCAGACCCATATCAGCAACCCCGGGCATACGCTGAAAACGTGGTGGCAAAAATCTGTCCTCTCCATCTCCTTCTAAGATTCCCCAACTCCCCCTGTGTTTGATGTGTTTCCTGTAACAACGCTATTTGCACTCCCCGACGTTTCAGATAGCTGTGTATGTTGTGGCATTTGGACATGGATCCCATCCCCCTGATATTCCATGTAAGTAGTTTTAGGTCTTGGTCAAATAGGACCGGACTCCCTTCCCACTGGGATCTCCCACCCCGACCACCCCCCCGGATAGTTGAAGCAAAGCATTCTCACATGCATGAGGAAAAAATCAAAACCAACACAGCAAATCCCAACTGGCAACTCCCCGGCCCCAGGGCATCCTGCCCAAACTCAAAGTATACTGTAATGCAAAACATCGAAGGCCCGGACCAGTCTCGGTGTGAGCCTTCAGGGGCGTCACGTACTCACAAACTTGTGTGCTGTTTGAGTTCAGCAAAGCTGTAAACTATGTTGCAACGCGCAGCATCATCACCCACACCGGCCCAAGTTTGCGTCCAGCCTGGGTGGATTATCTCCCATTATATAATGTCATCTGCCGTGTGTGGTGTCACGTCCGGAAGTTCCAAACTGTTCCTGCCAGATGCATCCGAGTCCGAGCCTTCGGTCCCTTTCATGGATCCGGACCCCGCCTCCGATGGGGAGCCACTCTTTTGGGCAATTTCTGCAACTGCCAGTAGCGCTGCCGCTCTCTCACGTTCTGTCTGTGAGAAATTTGGTTTCTTTGCCTTGATTCGCTCAGACAGTCTTTGGGAGCGCTTCCTGGGGCCCCAGCTCCTCACCGCTCGCCTGGGTTTTGGTCTCAACCCGGTTGTCTCCATTCTGTAAGCTTCTATTCGGTCCCAGGCCATTTTGGGATCTTTGCAGAAGTGGGTTTTGTCATCCACAACAATGCGGACTTTGGCCGGGAACATAAGAGAGTACTGGATGCCCTCCTCTCTAAGTGCCTTCTTAACTTCTAGATATGAGGCGCATTTCCGTTGGACCTCCAGGGTGTAGTCAGGGAACAGCGAGACCCTGGAGTTATTTACTACAAAAGGGCCATCTGAGCGGGCCTTCTGTAAAATGATGTCTCTGTCCCTGTAGTGTAGCAGTCTGGCAACCACTGGACGCGGAGGGCGGCCCAGCGCCAGCTGGCGAGCCGGCACTTGGTGAACTCTTTCCAGTGTGAAAAACTGAGTCAGTGCACCACTTCTTTAAACCAAGGTTCTAAATACGTCACCATATTTCCATCTTCAATTCTCTCCGGTAGGCCAAGGATTCGTACGTTATTTCGGCGGCTGCTCCCTTCTCCGTCTTCCGCTCGGCGGTCCAGGGTTTGGACCCTATTAGTTAGTTCCTCCACCTTCTGCGAGAGGGCTTTGTGTGCAGGTGAAAGATCTTCAAGGCCTAGTTCCACCACTTTAACCCCCTCATTGAGTTTTTGGTGTTCCGCACGTAGGAGCCCAAGGCCCACCGACACCGTGCTAATGTCTTGGTGGAGTGTGGCTTTCTTATCAGAGATGGCCTCCAGGATCTTAGACAATTGTTGTTGGATAGGGTCAGAGGCTATGTGAGGCTCGGGGCTGCCTCGCGCATGCTCTCTCTGATGATCCTCCTGTTCCTGGGTTGCCCCAGCGTGTTTACCCATCTCCGCAGTCACTGATGCATGCTGTTCGTCCGCGGCCTCCAGCCAGTTCCGTTCACAGCCGCACCCACCAGATCCAGAGTACTTGCAATTTAGTCCACTAGTCCCACGTTAACAAGCCTAGAGAACCCCCGCTCTAGGGGCGAGGGGGGGAGGAGAGGCCCGTCGGCCCCCCAGGAGCCATACGTCTTTATACCAAGTCTAATCGTGACAGGCTCTTATGGTTTCTGAAGAGGTCTGTGTTCCATTCAGTAGATCAGCACGCCGGTGGTGGCCCCCACGAGCTGCGCCGCTCCCATGGACTATTGGGATATCTATTCCTGGGACCCAGGGGGCGGTAGTTCAGTCAGTATGCCACACTCCAGGAGGGGCCCCCCCCCAACTCATGCTAGCACATTCACAGTATCCAGTCCAATGCACAGTCACTCTACCCACCGGGCCTTTTCGGTGCTCTGTGCCACGTTACGACCGCAGCTCCAGGCCGCAGGCAGGGCCCGCAGACGATCCGCTCAGAGCCCTCCGCACCCTAGGCCTCACTTTTACATTTCTTCCTCCTTAGGGCCTCAGGTAGCTCCAGTATGCAGAATTCATTGCCAGCACGTAGCTGCTGGCCTATATTGCGCCTCCGCTGTGTTGCCTCCACTCTGTGAGGCCGCTTCAGGCCCTATCAATCACGTCCGACGCTCGAGATTGGTGTCCAGGCTCAGCCCTTCTTTCGGGCCCCTCGCCTCACGGCAGGCCCTTCTCCAGTCCTTGGCTCTGCTCTATCCCTTCTGTGCTCTCCCTCCGTATTGCTGACTATTTCTCAAGCTATGGGAGAGTCACTTGTGTTTCAGTTGCTCTGTTAGGGGTTATTTTCGTCGCGTGTGCAGCCTCTCCTTGGTGCTTCTTTATGCCATCCAAAGGGGCCCTGCCCTGTTTCCTTTCACCCCAGGGCTCAAGGAGAAGCGGTCCAGCTCGCTCCCCCCTCCTCCGGCGGGGGGAACCACAGTCTTTGCGGCTGCACTCACCGCTTCTTATCGACCAAAGGGCGTCTCTATCTTCTGGCCCTGTGGAACTCACTTCTTTCACTTCGGGACTTCCTGGTCCCCAGACTCCTCCCGTGCCGGCAGTTCTTCTCACAGCACTTGGGCAACTCAGGCAGCCCGCCCTCCGGCCTCGATCACGGTCGAGCTCCCAGCGGCCCTGCAGCTTTCGTAATGGGCCGCCCTGGGAGTCTCCAGCTACGCCCAGCACTTGAGGCCGAGGCCCGTGACCCGGCCCACCTCCAAGATCTCTCGTTGAGCTCCAGACACCTCCGGAGGTCTCCGTTCCGCCTCCGGCACGGCACACCAGCACCCAGTGGCCAATCCCGCCACTATGGGTAGCCCAGGCTGGTCTGTGCCCTGCTGAGATAAGGATAAATGACGGGCCGGCACGGAGCTCGCTCAAGCGTACGCCATCTGTGGCTGGTACGCCACGCCGTCTCCTCATCGATAGTTAATGGAATCTGTTCAACTAATATGCTCTTTCTCAGTCTTTCTTGATAACAGTTCTGTGGCCATTCAACTCTGTGGGTGACTCTTCTTGTTTCAGTGCTTGTTCCTTCACCTGGATCTTTTGACTGTACTGATGTTGTCTCAGTAACACTTCCAAGTTGAGGGTCAGTCTCTGCTTATCCTTCATTAGATACTTAATTCCCACTTTGTGAAATAACAGTCACTTGGACTGGTGTTGCAGTCTGCAAATCTTCACCCCTTGTCTTCTTGTTGCTGCTATTGTGATCGAGATATCACTGCTGTTTGTGGTCTCACAACTGGTGGTTGTGCAGTCACCAGTGCTCTTTGTTCAGGTTCAAAGAGCACAATTTCTTCTTCTGTATTTCTCACTTTCATGGTATGCGAGGCGTGCATCCAATTTGGAACTCCAGCAAACTTAGAAGCAGTGTTGGTCAACATAATTACTTGGAAGGGTCCTTTTCATCTTGGTTGCAAACAACTCTTCCAAACGTGCTTTTTGATCACAACCCAAACACCAAGATTGAGGTTGTGGCACTGTTCTTAATATGGATCTTCAGTGACAGCTGCAACCTGGTAAGGAACAGAATGAACCACATCAGCCAAGTGCATTTGGCGGTACAGCAGGTAGCCTCATTGCACAGCCCATCAGTATCTCATGCGGCGATAGGCTAGCTTTCCTATCCGGGATACTTTGAATACTCATCAGTACCAAAGGTAAAGCATCTGGTCATTTCAGTAATGTTGAAGCACAAACTTTAGCTAGTCGAGACTTGATAGTCCCATTCAGTTGCTCGACTATACCTGAAGCCTCCGGTTGTTTGCTGCAGTACAGTCTTTTCTCAATCTGTAATGCTGTGCAAATCATCTTCAGGACCTCATTATTGAAGTAGGTCCTCCTATCTGATTCTAGAGAAACTGGCATTCTGTACCTTGGTCTCAATTTTCGCAATATCAGTTTTGCTACATTGAGACTGTCATTTCTTCTTGTTAGGTAGGCTTCCACCCATCTCGAGAAGACACATACTATGACCAGCACATATTTAAGCCTGTTGCAGGCAGGCATCTCGATAAAGTCCATCTGTATTCTGTTGAAAGGACAATCTGATCTCCCTATGTGACTCAGTGTAACATGTTCTTTTTCCTGCATTCATTTGTTGACATGTCACACAACTTCTTCGGCCAACGTCCTAAACTTTGGGTTGTACCAGTTCTATCTAAACAGCTGTATCCTAGAGTACCTCCCTAGGATCATGTATCCGTGAAAGTATCGTGCAATTGGAAACAATAAACTATCGGGTAACACTGGTCTCCCATCAGCTGACATTCAGATGTCATTTACATTTTTCTGACAACCTGCGCTGATCCAATCCTGGTTCTGCTTCTGCAACATTTTTCTGGACTCTCTTCAATTCATCCCACGTATCTGTTACTGTCATCAACATAGAAAATTAAGTGTCCTCCTCAGAGTCATATGCGAAAATTCTATGAAATGTGCAGGCCAGCAGGGCACAATACTGTGCAACTGAATCAGCGTACCTATGTCCCATGGCAATGTAGCCGTTGTCATTTTGATGGGCTGCACATTTAACAACTGCAATTTCTGAAGGCAACTGGAGAGCTTTCAACAAATTCCTCACATGTATTGCATTTCTAAATGGAGTTTCTGAAGAGGTCAGGATACTTCTTTGTGTCCGCAATTGCCCAAAATCATGGACAATGCCAAAGCGGTAGTAATTATCTGTAAATATAATCACTTTAATTTGAGCAGTTAAACTGCATTCTCTCGTAAAGGCAATTAATTCTGCAACGTGTGCGGAGGTAACCCATTGAAACCATGGAGCTTTAATGACATAGCTTATGGTACACACAGAGTAAGCTGCTCTCAGGGTACCTTCATTGTTTCTCAGACATGAGCCATCCACTTAATGACATAGGCTCATTCATGTGTTCCTCATTAATATTAGATTTAGGCTTTGTGCACAAATCCGTGACATCTAGGCAATCATGTTCAACTTTGTAAGAAACAGTGTCATTTACAAGCAGTAATGTAGATGGATTCAAACCTTGACGTCTTTTTAGCATAATATTCTCTGATGACAAAATCTTCTGCTCATGTTTTGTGATTCTGTTATGAGTCATGTATTAGGTCTTGGTTCGTGTCAATAGTAATTTGACAGAGTGAGGGAGCATTACAGTTAAAGGATATCCCATTGTTATGCTCTCACTTTTCCAAACTAGTTCTCACTGCGGCAACAGCTTTAAGACAGCCGGGCAGTCCTGCAGCAACAGGGTCAAGGGTGGTAAAAAAATATGTCACATGTTTTCGAGCCTCACTATGCATCTGAGTAAGCACTGAGAGTGTGCAGCTCTCCCTCCCTCTCACTGCAAAACAATGTAAACTCTTTACTGAAATCTGGCATTCCTAGTGCTGGGGCACGACAAAGTTTTTCTTTCAGCTCTAGGAAGGCTTTCAAACTTTCGTTGTCCCAAGGAAAAGATCAGACACATCCCTGTGTGTCAGCCTACAGTAGCTAACCATTCCCAAAAACATTCTGACTTTTTTTTGAGTTCGAGGTGGATTCATCTGAAGAATTGCTTCCACTCTCTCTGGTGACACCTTTCTAGCTCCCTTCTCAATTATGTTTCCCAGATGTTGAACTTTTTTTGACAGTATTGCAATTTCCCTGTGATTCTGTTTGTCCATTCTCAGCTAGGTGATTCAGTAATGCAACAGTATTTTGCTTACAAGCTTTTTGTGTCTCTGGTGCCGCAAGTAGGTCATCAGTAAATTGCACGAGTACTGATCTGTTGGGCATCTGTAATGACTCTCATTTTTTTTTCAAGATCTGATTAAAGATAGACGGACTCTCCGTATAACCTTGTGGGACTCGGCACCATGCCAAAGCTCTCTGCTGGAGTAAAAAAGAAAAGAGAAACTGGCTATCTTCGGGCAGTGGCACTGAGAAGAAAGCCTGACAAAGATCAATGACAGTAAACCATTCTGTAGTACATGGAATTCAGAAAAGTATTGGGCCCTTTCATCGGATGAATCGTCTGAAGACTAAAGCCACAGCTGCCAAATTTCCACATTGGACACAAGATGGAGGAGGAGGAGCGTTCAGGCCAGCGTGTCGCTGCTTTGGGGCCAAAGCAGAGCTGTTAGAGTGAGTCTCATGCAGGAGGGGAGCCGGAAGTGCAGCCTCCGGTAACTATCCATGCTCATCCTGCTAGCTCCCCACTCGCCCCCACCTCGCTCCTGTGTGCAGCTTCACACGCTCTAATCGCCAATCTGAGCCTCACATTGGGTCGATATCGATACTGGGTCGATACCAGATGCTCCACGGCCCCCGAGGCTTTTCTGTGCAAAGCCCTGACACACGCCGCATGCTGCCGGGGGGGGTTACTAGTTAAGAAGACATGTCGGCAATCTGTAATTGGCAGTCTGTGCAAAAACAGACATATGTGAGGCATAGGGAGCACAGTGCCCCCAAGTTTGGCAGAGTTTGATAGGATGTGTGGGCAGAGGCAAGCAGGTAGCATGGAGTAGCAGGTTTAGGTCCAGATACAGGTGGTTCGAGCCCCCTGGTCCGCAGAAGCAGCCCAACTAGGAATCGGGTGCGGCTTGCGGGTAGTGCATGCTTGCCCCGTGTCTTAACAGTCCCACCAGTTGGTGACTATCAGATGGTAACTCCTCACCTGTTTCCCAGTTCCCCGGGCCTCCCTCAGTTCCAATCACCGCCTCCCAACAGTCCAGCAGTGTCCCAGCAGTGCCCCGTGAAGAGACACATTGTCAATTTAACTACAGCACCAAGGGCACTCAACTGTAACGTTCGCTGTGGATCTTGCAAGGAACCAGCACAAGGGAAGCCCTGTCTCCTCCAATGTGTGCAACCACTTGTTTCAAGGCGAGAAAGTGAGTAGCTGAAGGATATATGATTAAACAACTACTGCCTAAACCACGAATTCCTTAACCACGAAGGCTAAACAACGAGCAATGCCAAACCACTACATTTTTTACAATGAGTTCCTAAACCACGAAAAATATTTAAATCGCTCATTACCCATTTACATCACTTTGTTCTTTTTAATCTGCATGTTTTTGACATTATAAAAAAAAAAAAATGTAATAATAGATGAATTTTTATTGGCTGCCGTCTCAACTGAAAATGAAAGCAAGAACTCCCAATCCGCTGCAGGCTGCTGCTTGCATGGCGAAGCATACAAGAATGCGCGCTGGTCCCGCCGCGTGTGCAGGTGCCTGGCACATCCTGCACAGGGATACGTGTGGAATGATTGTGTGGGGCTGGCCACAGTCTGCTTCTCTCTCAGGAGTAGCTGCTAGAACCAGAATCTGGCTGGTGCCAGCAGAGAATCGGATGCTGGATCTCCCAACTGCAATTTTTGGCTTTTGTAGTCTATGGGTTCACACAGAGATACACATCTTTGAGTTTTCGCAAAAATGCTAATTTTCACAGTAGTTTTTCAAAGTTCTTTCATTGATTGAATTGACATTTCCCTCCGTACATAAGTGTCAGTACAGTATTCACCAAATTTAAATCTGCTAATATGTCTTCCTGAAACATTTCTTCTAACCCGTTTTATAAATAATCTTGGGTACGTCATTGGTTGTGTTGTTCTCTGAAGTGTTTCCACTGTATGCTTTGAATACGGGTGCTTTGCATTAAAGACAGCACATAAATATACAGACATTCACATCACATTGAGAAATGCTACACGTTTCTGGAGTTCACATGCAGCCTCTTCACACAGTATTAGCACCACCCGGTACAATCTGCCCTCTGTAACATGATGGGCACTGCAGTCATGGGTCAGTGCCTCTGCATGAACATATCCCTCTTCGGCTAGTACACAGGAGATGATGACGCACAAAGCATATTAGGCAATTTCGTCCGGGGTAAATGAAGCACAAACAAGTGTGGGATCACACAAACGGAAATGTTTAAAAAACAAATGCAGGCTGGAAAAAAATCAAAAGAGAATATTTTGTAATTGAGCAAACATGAAAAGAAAAAAATGAGAGCTGTGTAGCACCTGTTTATGTCACAATCACTACCACAAACACATCCTCGGGTGACAACACTGATCGTAATTGTCTTTAAAGACGACGAATATGTAGATAATTACTGCGCTATAGTTTAGCGGCATTATGAAAGGCAGTTCGGGCCACCTGAGGGGCTGCTTCCCCGTGCTCAGCTTTGCCGAGTGAGTCATGCCAGGGGGCGAAGATCGTGTCAGGTCAAGAGGGGAGAGACTCGTGGTTTAGGAAAGTCGTGGTTAAGAAAAGTCGTGGTTTATAATTGTCGTTGTTAAGGATTGGTCGTTGTTCAGGATTCGTTGTTCAGGTAAGTCGTTATAAAAACTTCGTTGTTAAGGATGTTTCCCGTAGCTGAATGACTTGAAAGTGTGTCATCTTTCCAACTAAAGTTTTAAAACTCTTTTAAAGCAATGCTAAAATGCAGCAAGCCCCCCGCAAACTCATGCAGTATGTAATACTCACACCGCAGACGTGCACATTATGTCCTATCAGTTGTAGCCCAGAGTCGGAAGTTCACTGGCCGGTGCCGAGTCTATCTGTGATCACCCATGTCGCTAATACCTTGGGATGTGTAGGGCCGCCCACAAGTACACATCGCAGTCAATAAGCTCAACCCCGGAGGCTTAGATCATCTCTGGAAACATCCGGCAAAATGATCCAAGTAGCCATGCTCCCTCAGTAAGAAGGAAGGGAAAAGACTTTGAAAAAATCGAAAAAAGACAAGCAGCATCTCCACTGCCACTCGCAACCTGTTTCCATTATCTGCAAAGTCAAGAAAAGGACCCGCCCTGCTCAACGAAGTGGAAAATGGCTCTCACTGGTCACCATTCGATCCATCTCTGTCCTTCACTGAGGATCAAGTATCCGCTGAATCTCATGTAGTTTCAGTAAGCCTTCGTGGTAATGGGCCAGGTCAGTCTCACAGTCATCAGCATCAAAACCACTTTATTCGATTAATAAAAACCATAAAAGTACCATACTTAAGTCGCAATACGATACATAAATCACATGTAATACACAGTAAAATATCATAACCGAATCATCAAAAATAAGGGCGACATGAGAAAATAAGGGTGGATATAAATCAGAGTTCATGAAGTTACATAAAAATCTTGGCTGGGGTTAAAACCATTAAAGCAATGCATCATTGACGTAAAAAGCGATTTAATAGTAATAAAAAGGCAAGTATTAAAAAAGTAGATAAATTGGACTTTGCGAATACTCTTAAGATAACATAGGGTGCCGTATTTTCCTGAGTCTCACAGCTGCGACAAAAAAGCTTGCGATGTTAAAAATCTCGCATGGGTCATTAAGCAGCTGTAAGTACAGTAAAGCTGGTTTGACCTGTAAAAAACCTTTCCCCTTTAAAATTGGAACTAGGAACCTCCTGCAGATAGCACTATAATGGTGGCAGAACATAGTAAAATGCATTGTGTCCTGAGTCGAAAAATTGTCACAGGTACAAGGACCTAAATCACTCGTCCTACTCCAGCCTTGCGAATTACCCAGCAAAAAATGAATTAAGTTAAAACGAAATCTGGTTAAGAGCAGGCGGTGGAACGGCTTCGTGACGATCCTCAGATAAGGTTCAATCTCGGGGGAGGTTTTTAACAAGAAATGGGCTTTAACTGACGGTTCTATTAACTCGATCACCTCCATGGGTAAAAATACACTTTTTGAATCTGAAGTCGGTAGAGCGGCTACCGACTTCAGATTCAAAAAGTGTATTTTTACCCATGTCAAGTCCTATTTTCTTATTTTATCAGGGAAATCAAATAAGTTTGGACGTCCAAGCTTAGTTAAAGTGTTCTTAACGTAATTTAGCCATGGAATATTATTAACTCGGTCCAGGGTGACGCAATCCCTAATAATCTTATGATTCAGAGTTAATTGGGGGTGGAGCCAAATTTTGAGCCAGCAAAGCACCGGGGCCAGCCTCTACCTGTCTGCCACATAACCAACACCTAACTCCTGGTGAATTACAAAAGTAGGAGTGGATTGGGGGACAGACAAGAGGGTACGTAGGAATTTATTTTCAACTGTCTGTATCCCCTCCATTGGCTTGTAACCCCAAATGGCCGAGCCATATAGTGCAATGGCTATACATTTGGACCTGTAAATATTAAGCATGGCATCTATTGGTTTAGCCCCCAGTCGCTGTGCAAATCCATTCACAGTGGCCGTTGACCTTGCCATCGCATTTACTTTCTGTTGTGGTACCCAGGAGCCCCTCTCATCAAACAATACTTCTAGATAAGTAAAGGAGGTCACCCTAATCAGTTCTGTACCTTCGCAAAAGAATGTTTTTGGTTTTTTATGTTTCCAGCCCATGGTCATTATGTGTGATTTGGCTATGTTAACCACTAGATCCAGAGATTTCATGTAGGCCCCAAAGGAGTCTAAAAGCCTCTGGAGCCTACAGCTGTGCGGGCTAAAAGGACGGCATTCTGCGTATAGGAGCACAGGAATGGGCCTGTCCCCTACCCGCGGTATGTCCAGACTAACCGATTCTAAAAACTTGCCTAAATTATTAATATATAAGGTAAAAAGTAGTGGTGCTAAAATACAGCCTTGGCGAACACCTCTACCAGATGTAAAATGCCTTGTGCATTTTCCGTCTTGGTTGACCCTCACCCTTGCGGTGAGATCCCTGTGTAGGTCAGCCAGGAAGTAGACTAAACTTGGATCGATGCCCATGTCTAGCAGGATATGCCAGAGCTTGGATCGGTTTACCAGGTCAAAAGCCGACGAAAGATCCATAAATGCCAGTTGTAGCGTCCCCGCTTTAACTATAGTGTATTTACCTGCTAATAAATATAAATTTAGACACTGCTCCAGAGTACCTCTACCACTTCTAAAACCGTATTGAAAATTAGTTAAAACCTCATTTTCTTCCAGCCAATCCATTAGCTTAGTTAAAATCACTCTCCCTAAAACTTTAACTGCGGAGTCTATTAGTGAAATCGGCCTATAGCAGCGTGGGTCCCTCTCTGACCCTTTTTAAAAACCGGAATAATGGTAGAAGATGCCCACAATGATGGGAAACCCTGACAACTTGACACATTAAAAACATTTGTCAGGATTTTAGCCCAGATGGATGGATTTTGTTTATATAAATCCGCCTGAACACCATCAGGGCTGGGGGCCTTATTACTAGTCATTTGTGTAATTGCCAATTCCACTTCACCTTCATTAAAAACTAATGTAGGGGAGGCCCTCCTAGGTTCACAACTAGTTAGTGCTTCCAGGCTATCAGTGGCCTCATATATGGCTTCAAAATGAGAAAGCCATTGGGCTTCTGTTGATATTGCATTCGACGGGGGCATTCAATATCCCGGTAAAAAAAGGTTTGTTAACAATGGCCCAGAAGCTAGAGCTATCGTTTATGACCTCTACTGATAGTAGAGCACTCCACGCTTCTTCTTTAATTTCCTTTTTTCGTATAGATAGGGCAAGCTTGTACTCCTTTCTTAACCTAGCTATATAGTCTCGATCTCGTGGGGCCCTTTTCAGTTCTGCTATCAATTTTCGGTGTGCTTCAGAGCAGTTACTGTCGAACCATTTCTCTCCTATAGTATGCCTAAATCTTGTTGGTAAGGTGAGGTCTGACGCTTCCTGCGCACAGATGCCTTCAAAGGCTAAAAGAACCCCCGGCCCCTGTTTGGAGTTATCGAGACAGGTTACAAACATGTCCCCAGCGTTCTCACAGAGGTCCTGGAAAAAGAGGTCTGGGAGTACTTTGACCCATTTTAGTCTCCGTCCTTGATCAGTTGATTTCCCCTTTAAGCCACAGCCTCTGTCCAACACAAGGATTACCGGATTATGGTCGCTCAAATGAGACCACTTGGCATTATAGGAGATTACTTGAGGTAGAAGAGTTGGGGAAATAAAAATAAAATCTATAATAGTGTCCCTCCCCCGTGCTTTAAAAGTAGGAATCCTCTCCTCAGTGTCAATAGAGCTCGGTTCAAAAAGATCTACAGCAGCCAGGAGCTCTTTCAAACATTCCCCATATTGTGTATGCTCAAAATGTGGCATTGGCAAATTAGCCGGCCCCAAGAATTCTTTTCCCTGACAGTTCAAATCACATATGTGAATATTAAAATCGCCCATAATTATGATTGAATAATAGGAAGTTTGCTTCGATCGATACATTTCTAAAAACCATTTCAGTTTAAGTAAATGTTCGTTTAAAAAGCTACTTTCACCTGAATTATAAAAATTGACAAACAAAAACATTGATCGAATTGTAAGCAGTGAATTCGATTGCCATACAGTTATAAGAATCCACATCTACCATCCTGTGGGCCCCTGACAATTTAAGTGAAAAAAGCATTAAAAGGCCCCCTCTTGCTCTGCCTGACGGGGATGGTTGCGCAGGGACACTATAGGATTTGTACCCATCCACCCAAAAATTGTCCAAATCCCAGGTCTCCTGTAACCCAACTATATCGTGCTCTTTTAACAAATTTTAGCCACCTGGGATCCTCTTTTTTGCTTCTCAGACCCGCAATATTCCAACTAATAATATTGCAGTTAGGAATGTTAATCTCCTCTAGACCCTGCCCTTTAATGTATTCACAGATGTTACTCTGAGGACAGCCAGACTGTACCAGTCAATCGTTTTCATCTAAAAAGGACAAGGGGAGGAATCTATTTTGGCAAAGTAGACTATTTTCTTCTGCGGTCCTCTCTGGGAACCCATTTGGCATCTTCGAGTCACTTGCTAAACTCCGGTGAGACGTAGCAGGACAAGTCTCCTCCCTAGTGTTTGAGCGGAGGGTGGGACGATTTCGGTTATCCAAATGGGGCCAAAGCCCTTGGGAGATACCACCCAGTGACTGTACCCCCTTGGAGGGTGGGTAGAAGAAAACCAGTGGCAACACCCTAATGCCCCCCTGACCCTCCTTGGGACCAGCCCTAAATAACTGCCCTGCGATATCTGTACTGTCAAAATTAACGACAATACAGTCGCCATCAATCTGTTTACATTTGGGGCCGACCCACCCCACTCGTCTGGCCATTATAAAGTGTGAGGAAACATTGAACCCACTATTCGAGTGTTGATCGCACCAATGTTTAGTTTTACGTAGCAACTCCATAGTGGATTCCAGTCTATGCTCTCTCAATGGGGGAACCCCTGTAAGTATAGCAACTAGGGGAGTGGCTTCTGGGGGCAGATGGAGTCTACTGCTGTTAATCCCACTTATAGCCCCATCAGTCCCTTGGCGACTGCCCTGAGCCAAAGCCATAGCATTTGGCAAAAGACCTCTAGGTAGCTCAGTATTGCAACTAGTATTTTCCCCTGCCTGACTCCCTACGGGTGCACCTAAATTGATTACAGAGTTACGTTCAGAGCTATTCTTTGGTAGATTTTGATTTTGATTTCCCTCCACCCTGCTATCACCTGTGGGTTGTGTTTGTGCCCGAAAGATGGGGTTGCAATTGGAGATATCACATGCCATTTTTGAGCCCCCTAATTGGGTATCAAGGCATTCCAGTTTAGCCTTAATCCCCTCTACGATGGTAAACAGCGTAGCAATGTCTTTAGCAATGTTCGAGAGAATGGGCTCTAACCGTGAGTTGAAAATGTCTGCCATCACTTTCTGCACTGCTGCCTCAACACGTAAGTCCAAATTTCCAACCTGATTATGGGTCGCATCTGCAGATAAATGTCCAGGTTTGGTTGGCCTTTTTTCCCCCTTCTTCTTCCCTGGATTGGATGATGGGGCCTTCTGCCTAGATCCATCAGCTCTATGGGCCTTTTCATTCGCCACACCGGCCCCCCTTGCCGGTCTATCACAGGGTAAAGTGCGTTCCCCCCTGTTTCCTGCTCAATTATCCGTACTCTTGGCTCAATGGGAACAGGATTTTTCGGTGGGCTGTGTGATACGTTTGCATTTGTACTCCCAGGCATGTCAGGGCTTAAACCCAACTCAACTTCTGCATTATGGATTTCCTTGTTCAGGGCCCCCACCGCGGAGGTCAGGTAAGATATAATGGAGGCCGAGTTCCTAGGCACCTTCACTCTTGCGCTCCCCTGATCCTGACTACATGGATGTTTGCGCTTACCCATTATACCCGTTGGTGGCAACGATGTTGAGGGGGTGGCCCAGCTCAGTCTCCTTCGGGCTCTGACGGGCACAGATGGGCCCGCCCTTGGCCCGGGCACGCCCGCGAGCGTCCCGCGCTGTGGGAGCACTGGTGAGAACTTGTAGGCTCCTCCTGGTGCAAAAGTGACGTTGGCGGCTACGCTGCCACGGGGGACACCGGGGAGTGTAGTCCTGCACTCCCGGTCCCGATCTCCACACCTCCTCCAACTCCTTTCACTTGTGCCCCCAACAGAATGCAAACGGCAGTCAGTGGGCGATGGAAACAGCAAACAGGGCTTCCCGCGCTGTGGGAGCCCTGGTGAGAACTTGTAGGCGCCTCCTGGCGCGAAAGTGACGTTGGCGGCTACGCTGCCGCAGGGGACACCGGACACACTCCCGGTCCCAATCTCCACACCTCCGCCAACTCCTTTCACTTGTGCCCCCAACGGAATGCAAACGGCAGTCAGTGGGCGATGGAAACAGCAAACAGGGCTTCCCGCGCTGCGGGAGCCCTAGTGAGAACTTGTAGGAGCCTCCTGGCGTGAAAGTGACGTTGGCGGCTACGCTGCCGCGGGGGACACACTGGGAGTGTAGTCCTGCACTCCCGGTCGCGATCTCCACACCTCCGCCAACTCCTTTCACTTGTGCCCCCAACGGAATGCAAACGGCAGTCAGTGGGCGATGGAAACAGCAAACAGGGCTTCCCGCGCTGCGGGAGCCCTGGTGAGAACTTGTAGGCGCCTCCTGGCGCGAAAGTGACGTTGGCGGCTACGCTGCTGTGGGGGACACCGGGGAGTGTAGTCCTGCACTCTTGGTCCCGATCTCCACACCTCCGCCAACTCCTTTCACTTGTGCCCCCAACGGAATGCAAACAGCAGTCAGTGGGCAATAAAAACAGCAAACAGGGCTTCCCGCGCTGCGGGAGCCCTGGTGAGAACTTGTAGGCGCCTCCTGGCGCGAAAGTGACGTTGGCGGCTACGCTGCCGCGGGGGACACCGGGGAGTGTAGTCCTGCACTCCCGGTCCCGATCTCCACACCTCCGCCAACTCCTTTCACTTGTGCCCCCAACGGAATGCAAACGGCAGTCAGTGGGCGATGGAAACAGCAAACAGGGCTTCCCGCGCTGTGGGAGCCCTAGTGAGAACTTGTAGGCGCCTCCAGGCGTGAAAGTGATGTTGCCGGCTATGCTGCCCCGGGGGACACCGGTGAGTGTAGTCCTGCACTCCCGGTACCGATCTCCACACCTCCGCCAACTCCTTTCACTTGTGCCCCCAACGTAATGCAAACGGCAGTCAGTGGGCGATGGAAACAACAAACAGGGCTTCCCGCGCTGCGGGAGCCCTGGTGAGAACTTGTAGGTGTCTCCTGGCGTGAAAGTGACGTTGGCGGCTATGCTGCAGCGGGGGACACCGGGGAGTGTAGTCCCGCACTCCCGGTCCCGATCTCCACACCTCCGCCAACTCCTTTCACTTGTGCCCCCAACAGAATGCAAACGGCAGTCAGTGGGTGATGGAAACAGCAAACAGGGCTTGGAGTAGCAGGTTTAGGTCCAGCTACAGGTGGTTCGAGCCCCTGGTCCGCAGAAGCAGCCCAACTAGGAATCGGGTGCGGCTTGCGGGTAGTGCATGCTTGCCCCGCGCCTTAACAGTCCCACCAGTTGGTGACTATCAGATGGGAACTCCTCACCTGTTTCCCAGTTCCCCGGGCCTCCCTCAGTTCCAATCACCGCCTCCCAACAGTCCAGCAGTGTCCCAGCAGTGCCCCGTGAAGAGACACATTGTCAATTTAACTACAGCACCAAGGGCACTCAACTGTAACGTTCACTGTGGATCTTGCGAGGAACCAGCGCAAGGGAAGCCCTGTCTCCTCCAATGTGTGCAACCACTTGTTTCAAGGCGAGAAAGTGAGTAGCTGAATGACTTGAAAGTGTGTCATCTTTCCAACTAAAGTTTTAAAACTCTTTTAAAGCAATGCTAGAATACAGCAAGACCCCCACAAACTCACGCAGTCTGTAATACTCACACCGCAGACGCGCACATAATGTCCTATCAGTTGTAGCCCAGAGTCGGAAGTTCACTGGCCGGTGCCGAGTCTATCTGTGATCACCAATGTCGCTAATACCTTGGGATGTGTAGGGCCGCCCACAAGTACACATCGCAGTCAATAAGCTCAACCCCGGAGGCTTAGATCATCTCTGGAAACATCCCGCAAAATGATCCCAGTAGCCACGCCCCCTCAGTAAGAGGGAAGGGAAAAGACTTTGAAAAAAACGAAACAAGACAAGCAGCATCTCCACCGCCACTCGCAACCTGTTTCCATTATCTGCAAAGTCAAGAAAAGGACCGGCCCTGCTCAACGAAGTGGAAAATGGCTCTCACTGGTCACCATTCGATCCATCTCTGTCCCTCACTGAGGATCAAGTATCCGCTGACCCTCATGTAGTTTCAGTAAGCCTTCGTGGTAATGGGCCAGGTCAGTCTCATAGTCAACTTGGTGCAAGCTCAGAAGCAGCAATGACAGCATCTCCCCATATGGGTCTGAATCAAAACAGTCCGTTGAGAAATCCAGGCCCTCTGCCCCGGTCAATCGTGACCGTGCTCAGGTCAGGAAGGACACCCTCGGCGTGGTGATAACAAGGCCTTTGCAAATCCAAAGTTCTCACTCAGATCAAGCCCACACTAGAGAGTTCTCTCCCACTGGCCCACTGAGCAGTCCTTTTGTGTTTTACCCAGGCAATCAGTGATCCCCCCAGGAAATTATGCTTTCAACAACAAGTAACCTCAGAACCTTCAAGCACCAAATTGCTGTTTATTCCCGAATATCATTTGCAAGGCCCCCACGATATTCTAAATAGGAGGATCATTCCAAGGTTATTGAAAGCTGTTCCGGAGTTACGTAGCCTGAACTCACACGACAACGCATCAATTGAGTTTGTCCTCCCTAGGGGTCCCCAAACACTAGAAACCACACTAGCGACCTTTGTTTCACCAGTCCGTTTAAAGCAATTGGCTATCCAACAGTACTGGCAAAACCTCAGCCCTCTGAGCCCCTTAGGAAAGAGCTGTACCCTATTCTATAAATTGCCCTAGGCCGCACAACTACAACCAGTAGAGAATCCAGAGCAGCAGTAACCGATCTCTTAGGGGACAGCTCGAGCTGGTTGCCCTCAATCCTCTCAGATGGAAGCTTCAGCTGAACCGATCGGCAGACATCCATGTTCTCCAAGCCACTTGTGCTATCTCTCTGTTCATGGAATATTAACGCCCTCCTTCTGAGATTACAGGCTGCCGACCTATTAGATTTCTTAAAAGGTCATGGTATAATAGTCCTGCATGAAACATGAGCTGAACAGAATAACTCAATTATGGGATTTATTGAGCATTGGAAGCCGGCCCTGAGAGAGCTCAACTTCGGCAGTTCAAAGGGCGGCCTTTCCATATACGTCTCAGTTAAATTGCATGGGGACATCGAGCTGATAACAATTCAAGAGTCTGGCTGCAAGGAATTAAAATAAGCAATTGGAGGTCACAGCGTACTCTCCTGTTAATCAACGTTTATGTCAGCCCCAGTGTAAAGGAGAAGAGGTCAAAACTAAACTGGCTGATCCCTATCTTGTGTGCCTTAATTAGGGAGTATCCACAAGCTGACTGTATGATGACAGAGGACTTTAACACCAACCTCTTTCCAGACAGTTAGGAGTATATAGGCGAGATCCCCTTGGGGACCTCCACAAACATTACAGACCAAATCAGACCATAGGGTTGCCAACGTTGTCCACTGGGAGTTTCTCATCCTGCAACGTAACAGTGTGGGCATCTAAGTGCTGAACGGTAGGCTGCCTCAAGACATACCACCAAAATGGACAAGAACCAATGGAAAAACCTGCTCTTACCTGGACTAAACAATATGCAACACAGAAATGTTTTCATCAGTAAAAAGTTTCAGAATTGTTTCGTACACCGAAAGTGACCACTGCCTTCAAAATCATTACAATAGACTCAGATCTGTTTCTTCACGCCTCGGCCACCATAACCTGCAAAGGAACATACACCGAGAACCTAAAGCGCCTTAAATGGAGTGAAGCCATCAGTGGCGACATCAAGGTTGAATGCACCAGACTAGCTGCGGAAACAGATCCAAGTATAGAATCACTGCATGGACAAGTCTCGCTGCCCTGCTCCTTGCAAAATTTCAATGTTCAGCCCGTCGGCACTGCTGTACCAAACCAGCCTTTGTAACGATTCGGTGTGTAAAGGAAGTCTGCAACATGACAATAAGGAGACTCTGGCAAAACAAAACAGCTCTAAAGAGCTAATCGGAGCACTCAAGTTAGCTCAGAAATATTTCCGTCAGGCTACATATGCAGAGAAACTTACACGTCTAAATCACTTCTGGACAATCCTCTTATATGAGAGTAAGAAATCTAACTCCAGGAACCTTTGGGCCTTGGTCAATAAGCAGCTGAATGGATCCAGCAGGTTCAGCTGTGTGAATGTCACCGAACCAGAATGGGGCATTTCTCTCTAGGTACTTTTTGGCAAGTGGGGATGTAGACCTAGTTTTACATGATGGACTGCAAAACCCAGAAACATCTCCACCCCTGGCTCCCCTCAAGATCAAGACCGTCCATCTGGCCAAGTCGTGGACACAGCCCTTCTGACAAAGCCACTAGGCCACGTGTTATCGAAGGCCTGGACAGATGGGCACCCAGGCCTAATGGTCTTCCTCAAGCTCTTTTTAAACAAGACATTCCATTATTTTGATTACTGCCTGATGAGTTTGACAATCCCCGACTCGTGGCGTGGGGCCATAATTCACCCCATCCATAAATGGGGCTCCAGATCTGACCTGGGTAATTATAGATTAATAGTGCTTCTCAAAAATGAAGCTAAATTCCATGCCAGCTAGCTCCTGGAGGACCTACAGCTGTGGGTGGAGTCGAAGAACCTCTTTTCAAAAAATCAAACTGGGTTCACCGCAAAATCTGGCACGCTGTCCAACCTGCTGGCAATTTCAATCTTGCTGGGCAAAGCAACCTCTTCAAATTCTCTGCTGTATTGGTGTTTCATTGACTTCAAAGCAGCATTTGATCATGTACCAAGGGGGGCACTCTGGTCCAAATTAAAGACCTGCTGAATTCAACTAAAGCTCTTGGAATCAATCATCCAGCTGCACTCCGAAACCTGGATTCACATTAAATTAGGCGACGGAGCTTGTGTATCAAGGAAAATGCCCACAACGCAAGAAATAAAGCAGGGGTGCGTGTTGGCCCCCCTGCTTTTCAACATGTTCATCGCCGACCTGTTGCAATACCTCAATGCTGCCAACAGTCACCCCCCTAAGTTAGGTGGGGAAAGGATCAACAACTTACGATGTCATGTCCTTTAGGATAGCCCTGTCATGTATACTCCATTTTACATACAACATCCCATCCACACGACTATAACGATTCTAAACAGGTGACCTTTTACCTAATAGCTTGCTCCTGTCTCTTCGACACCAGGCTCTAAGTCTTGTATCAGAATCCCTGTACCTGACGTACATAAACATGTCCCCAGGCACGGCAGATTTATTATGTATAAGGGTCACCACTTTTTTTCATCCTTGGCCAACAGCCAGCTGTGCATGATTGCACTTGTTTAGAAAAGCATCAGTGATTATTTTCAAAACATTTATGAATGTTTTCAAAACATCCATGGTTGTTTTAAAACAGATAGATTGTAGAGAAAACCCCGAGTGACCACTTTAGTATAAAAGACCCTCACTCCCCCCTATAAATTAGAGGAGAATTCCTTCCAAGCTGAGACGGGGGTCCTGCATGCCGAATCTTCGACACACAGTGGTCTGACATCCCTTGCGGGTTGTTATCCTTGATGGAGAGATGGGGTCCTTCGTTCTAAACCATCAGGTGAGGGGCTGGTTCTTCCCTGGGGGTTTCTTGGCTACAGATACACATAGCTATACGCATATACACCTACACATCTAGGTTAGGCTAGGTACATTTTAGCAAATTACTTAGGATGCACATTTTAGGAATATGCAAGTGCTACTGTTTTATCTGAACTGTTTCTGTTCATCTTATTAGCACTATGGTAGAAATGTATCTACTATTCACTATATTGGTACTAGCAATCTCTTTTGTATGCTTCTGTCTCCTGATTGTCGCAGCACATATGTTTTATACCAGATTGTCGCTGGACCAATAAATAATTATTGAAACGTCCTGATCGCCAACCTGTGTATTTTCTGAGAGAAAGCACGCATGAGTGTCTGAGCGAAACGTACTGTACTGTTTTCCACGATCTCTGAGGAATTAGGGTTGTCATGTTCAGTGGTTGCCAGAAACTACCTACATCACTGTAGAATACAGGGGGGGGGGTGGTAGTGGCACTGTAGAGCTAGCTGGTCTAACGGCTGACATATCCTGTGGGGGTGTCCGAAATAGGTTGGGACACCAAGCCCTCAGTTTATTTCATCCAAAACTCGCAGGTCCTGGGGGACTCCTAGGAACTACCCGACAACGATACCCTGATGACCTTGCCTTGTTCAGCTGCACCCACATTGAGTTACAACGTCTATTGAATCAATTAAATACTTACACAATTGCCAATACCCTGAAAGTAAACTAGAAGATGACCAAGGTAGTAACACTAGGAAGGAACAAAATACAGTAGAGGAGGGTGGTCTTATAATGACAACAGGGTCACAGTGGACCAATCATATAAGTAAACACAAAATGGGCTGCCCCTAGCGTGGGTTTCTACAGTTTCCTACAGAGTTATACTGAGATGCAGCATCAGTGGGGGCATCTCATAAAAAGTTTCGGACTGGCCTCACATCATAGGCTGTCCTCGCCCTCTAAAAACTTCGTTTGATAGAGGGCGGGCATACACCTGGAGACAGGGATGCACTTCTAAAGCTAAGTGGTGGCCGTGTGAAATTGAAAGGTGATCTAAAAACCATTACATCTGTCACTAAACTGTGTTTATTCAAGGAGCAAATGTATGGTATTAAAAAAGGTGAACAGTGATCTGGGACGTTATTCTCCCTTCACCGCGTTAAGTGTGGTACGTCGTACCCGTAGGGTACGTCGCATTCATCAGGACCAAAGGGTTTCTAACTGTGGGCGCTGCCTTTTCGCATCTAATGCTAGAAGGAGCTGCCAATCTGGGGACGGGGGCTAAAAGGGTCAAGCTACCCGTTTGGGGGACGGGGGCTAAAAGGGTCAAGCTACCCGTTTGGTGTAGTACCAATGTAAGTGATTCCTAAAATACTATCCTCTATACTCCATGGGAGGGCGAGGGTGGGAGGGCCTACTTGTGACTTTTGTCTGAATTCAGCGCTCCCAGCGGTTATCTCTACAGGCGTCCTCTCGGTCTCCCCGTCGGTGGACCAATCATATAAGTACCTGGGGCTACTAATAGATGGTAGAGGCTCATTCGTACTGCACCAGAATGGAGTCGAAGCAAAGGCTCTGACACTACAGATGGCCCTATCAAAAATCTCAGAAACCTTTTTAATCCAAACCTTTCTCCATTACTAGAAGTCATGTGAGCTAAAATCGAACCTACATTGTCATATGGCAGTGAAATAATACTGGGAAAACACAGCAGTGTACTCAACAAACTCATTACAAGAATATGCAAAAGTGTTCTTCACCTGCCAAGGTCCTCGTCTGCCACCTATATCAGGTTGGAACTGGGCCTACTCGATCAGCAGTGCTGGTGCCTACCTCAGTTTGTGCCATAAGCTGCGTGCAGCCAGGTGCGACCACCTAGAAGTACTGCTATGGGCCGATATAAACACCAACACCAGAGGCCCAAGTCGTGTGCATCATCAATTTCTTGAGGACTCCCAGCAGCTCCTAGATGTGAAAGTCTTCTGGTACAGTAACCCGAGCCAACAAGCCTTCAAGCTGAGCATCAAAAAATGTCTGTCCATACCTGGTCATACCATTCTGACAGGGCTACCCTTGCTAAATGTAAGCACTTTTGGGAGGTAATCAACTCCTATCAACCAGCATCTCTCGCTCCTTATCTTTTTTTTATGTTTAAAGAGCTTTATTGAAGTAATTAGAAACATAGGTACAATATACAACAATACTCATAAAAAGGTAGCAAGGAATTAGCAAACTGAATAAATAATTTGAAGGAATAAATAACCCAAGAAATCTGTCATTGATATAGAGATATTCCAAAGGGGAAAAGCAATAAGAAAGAGTTGTACCTAGAAACAAAATAGCATTTTACATTTTTTTGTTTTTTCCAGAAAGAGGGAATACCTAGAAGAAAAATAAAAGAAGAAAAGAGAAAAAGCGGAAAGAAAGAGAAAACAAAGGAGGGGGAAAAGAAAGAGAAAAGAAAAAGGAAGAGAGAAAAGAAAATGTAGATATAGTAGTATCTTCATCTAATACCATATCAAAACTTCAATATTATAGTAATCATAATGGTTCCTAAAAGCAGGATAATAACTGTACATTTGACATATAAAAACGTAAAATTGAAGAAAAGAAGGAGATACTCATGGAGGTTGATAAACAAAGGAGCTATCTTGATTACGTAATGCAGATGTGGATAAAAAATTGGTAAGTGGAGACCAGAAGGCTTCTTTACGAATAAGTTGTTGAGAAGTTTTGGAAGAAGCTCTATCCAGTCTGTGATGATAGCAAAGAAGGTTCCACCAGGTGGAGAAAGAAACCTTAGAGGCGTCCTTCCAATTAGTGGTGATTACCTGAAAGGCAATAGCAATTAACAAGTCCACAAATATGCCGACCCTGCGAGATCCAAACCAATTTGCAGAATTACTTCCCAAAAATATGGAGTAAATGTCAAAGGGAAATTCAATAGAACAAATAGAGGAGATTGACTCACATACCTTAAACCAAAATCGGGCTATGTTAGGGCAAAGAAAAAAGGAATGCATTAAAGAGCCACGGGTATTGGAACAGACCCAGCAGTTCGGGGATAAGTGTAAACTAAACTTGGAGAGAGATAGTGGAGTTAAAAATAACCTTTGGTAAAAATAATAAAGAGTCTGAGTAGTGCTAGAGTTACAGGAGGTGTGGTGTATACGTGTCCAAATGGAATTCCATGTATGAACAGAGAGGGTACGCTGTAAATCAGATTCCCATAAAAACTCAACATTACTTTTAGTGCGACTAGGAAAAAAAAATGGAGGTATTTGTAAACTTGAGAGGCTTTAATAAAGGGGGAAATGGATAAAGGTTCGAACAGAGGATCTTGAGAAGGGAGGGGAGATCTAGAAAGTAGAGAAAGCTGATCCGTCAAGAGCAAACGTAAAGAATCATATCTAAGTAATGAGGAAACAGGTAGGTCAAATGTGGACTGAACCTCTTGTGGGGAAAGACAACGAGAATCCTGTATTAGCTGATTAACCAGGAAAATCCCTTTGGCAGCCCATGTTTTCCAAAAAATAGTGCGATTGGACAATTTAATACATTTGTTGTGCCAAAGAGGTGAATCTAGAAATATCTGTGAAGGGCTATGAGATTTACACCTAAAAGGATAAAAGGTTGAAATGAATTTTGAAATCGTTGGGTAGTTAAAAGAACGAGGAGGATGAGTAAAACTGGCTAAGAGAGAGAAAGGGAAAGAAAAAATCAGAGATTCCTCCAACTTATGCCATACAGAAGTAAAAGTTCCATCTGAGGTAGATAAATATGGTAACATTTGGCGAATTAGAAAAGAGGAATGATACTGTCGAAAATTAGGAAAGTGAACACCACCCTTTTCTTTAGGAGCGGAGAGTAGGGCCAAAGAAATACGGGCCTTCCGACCATTCCAAAGAAATTTACTCAAAATTCCATTAAGGGTTTTAAAAAACTTCAATGGAAGTTTAACTGGTAACATGGACAAATAAAAGTTAATAACAGGGAGCAACATCATTTTAATGGTGTCCAGTCTACCCCACCATGACAAAAAGAGGGGAGACCATCTGTCTGTCATATTATTTACTTTTAATAGAATTTCATCCAAATTATACTGAATTGTTTTTGTAAGAGAAGAAGAATATTTTATCCCCAGGCAAGTAATATTATTAGTATTCCATTTAAAGTCAATTCCTTCAAACATACTCTTTAAACAATATTTATTTAAAGGAAGTACTTCAGATTTTGAAAAATTCAACTTATAACCAGACAGGGCCGCATAGGAAGAGAGAAGTTTGGTAAAAGCAGGCAAAGATGTAGAAGGATCCGAAACATATAACATAATATCATCCGCGTAGGCCGTAAATTTAATTTCAACAGTTTTGTGCGTAAAGCCTCAGAAGGTGGGGGAGTGTCGTAGAGAATGGAGAAAGGGCTCAAGAGAGAGGATAAAAAGTAACGGGGAAAGAGGACAGCCCTGACGAGTACCCCTTTGAAAGGGAAATAGGAGGATTGAGAACCATTAACAAAAACTGAAGTGGTTGGGGAGGAATATAACAAATTAATAAGAGACAGAATAGAAGGACCAAAAGCATGCCATTTAAGGGCACGCATCATGAAAAGCCAATGAACGCGATCAAAAGCTTTTTCCGCGTCAAGGGTTATGGCAGCGATAGGGGATGAGCTCTTAGCTGCAAGATGTATGATGTTGAGGAAAGTTATGGAATTATCAGCAATAGTCCTTCCCTTAACAAACCCCGTTTGTTCGGAGCCAATTAAATCAGGAAGGACCTGATTGATACGAAGGGCTAACACCTTGGCAAATAGTTTGCAATCAAGATTAATCAAAGATATAGGACGATAGTTGGCACATCGGGACGGATCTTTATCTTTTTTGGGAATGAGACAAATCATAGCTTCGAGAAAAGAACCTCGAGCCTCACCATTAAAAACAAAATATTGAAAAAGAGATAAAAGATGGGCAGAAGGACAGGAGAAAAGCAGGAATAGAACTCAGCGGTGAGACCATCAGGACCAGGGGCCTTATCTTTAGGTAACATGGACAAAGCAGATTTAATCTCTGAAAGAGATATATCTTTTTCCAAAATAGAAGTGTCGGGAAGAGGGAATCAGCGGGGAGGTAATGAGTTAAAAAAGAGTCCAGAGCTGCATCTGAAGGAGAAGATTCAGGAGTATAAAGGGTCTTATAGAAATCTGTAAAACAAGTTAATATTTCTTCATCCTTAAGGCGGGGAATATCACGATCATCGATAATCTTGACTATTCTAGATCTTTGAGATTTAACCTTCAGGTAGTTCACCAACAGCTTACCAGCTCGATTACGACCACCATAAAATTTAGAGTTAATTTTTAACTACGTCCCCGAAGCCTCTTCCGTAGATTTCCTATTAAAGTCAAGTTTTGCTTGGACCAGAGTCTTGAGGGTGTCGACATTTTTAGAAGAAAAATATGCATGTTCCAATTCTTTAATGGAAGAGAGCAAAGAAGCGGATTCCTTGCGATATTTTTTCCTTTTTCTAGCTACATAATCTATAATGAAGCCTCTGGCTGTTGCTTTGAAGGAATCCCAGACAGTATGAAAGGGCATATCAGGACTAGCATTAAGGAGAAAGAATTCAGACACAAAATCTTTAAAGAGGCCTAGATAGGAGGGATCTTTAAGAAGGTAATTATTAAAACGCCAACGACGAGATTTAGAGGGTAAGGTAGGAAGGTCTAAACTAATCAAAACAGGAGCGTGATCAGAAATAAGAATGGAGCCAATCTCTGCATGTAGGAGGCTGGAAAGGAGGTGCGGGCTTAAGAAAATGTAATCAATTCTAGAGGTAGAGTTATGAGTGGGGGAATAAAATGTATATTCTAAACTATCAGGGTTGAATATTCTCCAGGCATCAACTAGGCCCCTCGCACGGATGGTCCTAGCAAAGGTTTTTTGCATTTTATTAGGACTGTATCTAGAAGAGGATTTCCTATCTGTGAAAGGGTCCATGACCTGATTACAGTCACCACCCACTATGAGATTAGAGTCAGAACATGTATGAAGGGTATGGGACATGGATTGCCAGAATTGTGAGTCAACGCCTGTGGGGCCATAAATGTTAAGTAAAGAAACATGGGATCCGTTAAGAAGAGTATGGAGAAGGAGCCAACGTCCATCTTCATCCTTCTCTTCTTTTTCTATCGTAAGGGATAAGGATTTGTGAAAGAGTATTACGACACCATTCTTTCTGTCTTTGGATGGGGACCTATAAACATGACCCACCCATTGCTTTTTAAGAGAATTAACATCATTCTCATTAAGGTGTGCTTCTTGTAGCATAGCAATTTTACATTGGAGCTTAGAGAGATGGGTAAGTAGCCGTTGTTTTTAGGTCTCGCCTACGCAGCGCGCATGCGCTGCATAGGAAAATATCTTTTGAAATCGATTCAGCTTTGCAGGCAAAAACGTGCACGCATTGCATTGCTTTGAATGGCAACGCGCGCACGTTTGGCGATTCCCTTGCGGGAGCGAGCTTTCAAACCATCTGTTTGTAATTAACAGATGGTTCCTACTCGCTCCCGCAAGGGAAACAGGCACAGGCCCCCTCCTCTCTCTCCTCCCCCTGCTGCCTCTCGTCAAACTTTTTTTTTTTTTTTTTTAACTTTGAGCGCGAGGCGCGCGCGCTTGTTATTCCTCCTGCGGTCGTAGCTTTAGAGTGTAGCTACGCACGTCACAGCACTCAGTGCAAGTGTCAGTGGGACATGGACGAAGCTAACGTAACGTCACTTCCATGACACAACACAACCGGTGCATCAGTTCTTTCCATGTTCTTTCCTTTCTCGCGTTATAGACTGAGGTAAACGCGCCAGCAGACAGTATAACAGTGATAAAGCAACTTAAACACCAGGGCAGTGTAAAAACAACTGAAGACGCGCGGTGTAACAAGCTACTAACGTGCGCTCTTCAAAACGGACTGAATAACTCCTCCACAGAAGGAATTTACATCTCAAGGGGTAACCTAGCTCGAGGGTCGGGGCCCATTTCAATGCTAAATACAATTATCTCTCCTAACAGAGGGATAACATCTTGTCCCTGTGGAAAGAGGGGAGGGTGTTCTTCTGAAAGTCCCACGTCTTTTAAAATGTTAAACTCATCAACAGGACCTAAGTGGGCACCCCCGGGTGCCGGGCGGGCTCCTCTGCCCACAGCGGCTGCTAATAGCTGGGCGTTTCTGAGTGGATGGCTTTCAATCAGACGGATGGCACCCGCATCGAGATGCCATTGTTCGCCCACCACGAGGTAACGGCCCCACCCAAGGACGCCCATTGTCGCCTTGTTCTTCCCACGGAACCCTCCCCGCCCTGTGCGGCGGCCCGCGAACCTGCCTGCAGGCCCTGTGTGACCGGTGGAACCGGAATGAGCCGACCCTTGACCCGGACACTGAATGCACACCTCATTCCTGAACGCTGGGAATGCAATAAGCGCTAGGACTCGCTGACCAGGGGGTCGCCAAGTGCATTTTACACACAGACAGAAAGGCAATAGATAGTGTTGTCTTAATAAGGGATGGTAGAAGCGGTCCTCATAATGTTAAAAACAATAGAGTAGTGACCATTCGCACAATCGCAAGTGCACACCTGGACCACGTAGGCTCTGGAAAAAACTCCTAAATTAAGAATAGTAGATCTTTTTTTATATACCTGTTGGCTACTCTCTGGAAACACTCAGGCGCTAGCATTATCATTTTAAATAATACTGAACGCACCCAGCTCTCAAGGAGAGATGCCAGACAGCCCTTTCTAGAGTATACACGAGGCTGAGTCCGCCTTTCCAACCTTGTGTCCTGTATGTGACAAATGTGGATGTGGGCAAGTAGCGCAGGGCACGCTGCACTCGCTTAAAGGCCTCTTGGCGCTTTAATGACAGATTCCGTTACTAATTTCTGGCACCTATTTTGCCAGCCTCGAACAGATGAGTCCGCCGAGCTTTCATTTGAATTTGTAAACCTGCAGAGTAGACGCCAATCTGTGCCTCAGATCCTTAAACCCACTGAACTCTCGTACAAACGACTGGGTTTTATGTTTTGGGTGTCGATAATTAAAAAACCTCTAGAGGCAGATAGATATACTACATGTTCACGCAACGCGGTGCGCTGCATAGAAGGGAGAGAACAGAACAGGTCCATATCTCTAGAGAGATGGCTCTGTGGCCCTCTCTCCCTGCCCTGGCGCACTTCAGGTGTGCATGCGCCAAAACACGGGGGGACCCTTGCGGTGCAAAGACTATGCTTCAATACTTTTCCCACTTTGTATGTGTGCTGTACACCGCAGCACACATGCAAAGTTGGATAAATGTGGAGAATTTAAAAAGTTTCTCCAAATTTACGCCAGCCTCAAGGAGGCATAAGCTTTTGGCATATATGCCTGTCTACTAATGTTACTAGATAGTAATTTGCGCCAAAGTCCATGGGTGGTTGCCTGGGAACTCTCATGTACCACCCATGGTACCCCCCCTTGAGGCAAAGTAGTGCATATCGCTACTTTGGCTAATTTTCCAGCGTACATCTTGATTTGCATTAGAAAGTCAGTAACACCACAACACGTTGTGCCAGGTTTGCAAATAAAAGTATTGTAAACCTGGCGCAAAAGGTGAGTAATTCTGGGCCCTAGTGCTTGCATGGTGGGTGGAGGAGAGGACAGGGTTGAAACTCTGCCCCAGTGAGACTGGTAAGGCATCCTCAAGTCTTCCTATATGGCAGTCAAAGGATGACATGAGCAGGCATGGACTCACCCTCATTTGGAAGGTGCGAGCACGCCAACCGCCTGCAGAGATTTCAAATGTCACACCCTAACAGAACAACTGAACCCCACCCCAAAGTAGTAAGTCCCCATTGCAGTCAAATCGATGAGGGTGCCCCCTTTCCAGAAGTAGTTTGCCTCCATTTGCTTCAACAGGAAAATCTCACCTAGCCCTTCGTGGAGAGTCAACAATTTGAGATTTATGCTGACGAGCATGCCAGTATAAATAATCAGTGTTTTCACTATTTTACAACCCACATGAATCGCCCAGTAAACAAGATAATTCGTTACACTTTTTACAGATTCCGTGCTCTAGTGCACGCACTAATAGATGCAGGCATGTGAGGTCAAGTGAAAGTAGCAAACATGGCTCGAGTGCGTCGGGTACACCTAGCTACCACCATGTTCACTGATATCAGGTGAAGTTCATTAAATTTCACTAGTTTCTACTCAGTTCCTATGCCATGGGGTCACCTCTATCAGCCCAGGCTTATTTTAGCCAGCAGCATTCAGGTTTCTGGCACTCGATCTACAAGTCGCAGAATGCATTATGCAGGTGGCTAAAAAAAAAAAAAAAAAGCTAAATGTAGCTCTCCTGAGTTAAGGACTGTGAAGGTGATGGCCTTGTACTCAACTGGCTGAACTCTTTAACATTATAGAGTTTTCATCACATGCTCACTAGCTGTAGTCACAAAAGGGAAGGGTTTACATAGACAAACGCCCCCGCCCCCATTCTAGTTGATTATAATAATGTTCAGTGTGCACAACTCTCACACCTTACATGAAAGAATCGCAAGCATTTGTAAAAGGGGAGATTTCGAAGTCCATTTTTGGGGGTGCAAGGCGTTTAAAGACACAGACCCAGGAAGCCAGTCAGAGAGGTCAGTCATTGCACCACAACAAGTCAAGTTTTTTGCAGCCTCTCTGCCTGGTATATACACATCCTTGCAATACGTTTTTTATGTGTTGGATTTGTTATTTATTTAGGCCCCCAAGCAATGAATGCGAGGTGTGCTGTGGACTTTTGAAAGTGAAGTGCAGTCAACTATGTTACACACCCACACACGTCATGTTACACCAGTGAAAATAATTAAGGGACCAATGAAATATTAAGTGTACTCAATCAGTCAGTCAAAAGAAGCTTTATTTCGACCATACAGGCCATAAAAGCACATACAAAAAAAGAAAAAGAACAATGTATACATGAGAGAAAGATAGAAAACAAGACTACTATTTATCATTATAAAAACTGCTATATCCTTGCTATATACTCTTTCTAAAGTTGAGGTAGACCAAATTGTAAATTCATTAATTTACTCTCTATTTAAGGTTTTAAGGTCACTTAAAGTGCAATGTACATGATATTTCTAATTTCTCTAATTGTTTACAAGGTAAAATGACACATATTACAACTTTAAAAGCTAATACATTAAATAAAATGCCTGTTGGTTGCAAAAAACATTTAAACTTCATCTGGAAAATATTTGTAACAAATGTTAAAAAGAGAATAAAAACAGATAAAATTCAATGATTAAAAAGCCATCCAAATAGGTTAGTTAGAGGGGGTGGGAGCCATAGTGTGAATATGTGCAAAACCGCATTATTTTTCCCTGTTGTATAGCTTTTCAGGACATGTAACTATGGAGATTACCAGTAACTACAGATTTCCTAAGGGAGTTTGCTTAAGAATAGCTCTACGAGTGCACCACATAGAGTAAATAAATCGTGAGATGGCAAACACAATAGGTAAGTCAATTCCGTACTTAAGGAGCCTGTATGCTTCTACGCAGTGTCTAATCCCCATGTTTCTACAAAGTTGTAAAATCCACCGTGACCTGGGTTTACCATAGGCAGGGCATAAGAAGAGGACATGCATTTCAGTTTTCTCGGCTTGATCACACCCAGGGCAATCTAAAGTGTGGGCTCCCTGCCATTTATTCGTAAATGCACGGAGCGGAAGTGCCCCGTGTCGGAATTGGATATAAAGTTTTTTTGCAAGAAGCCGCTGAGTTGCTGTCAAGAGCCGCTTCCATCCTGTATTGCAACTTAATGTCCAAAAACCTGGAAGTTAGACAGCCCGGCTTAGTCCCCCGCCATAGTAGGTCCAGTTTAAACTCTCTATAGGAGTCAAGTAATGACCTTCTGGAGATAGTTGGACATATCTCATCAGGAGTTGTCCACATGTTTGACCTCCCCAAGGCCTGGCATGTGTTTCTAATATAGGCTAGCCAAGGGAGTTTCCCTGCACCTTGGATGTACATGACATCTTTTAATTCCTCTCTATATTCCACCAATTCAGGAGTACTCCACAGGCGTCACCAGTATAGGAGTGGTCTAGAAGAGATCACATCTGCTATAGGACTAATTCCTAGGTCCATCCTGAGCGGTGTTAAAGGGGAGCTCATGGGGAGGCCCAACAACTGTCTCAAAAATGTGTTTTCTGTCATTACGAGAGAAGTGGATTGACAGTGGCCCCACAATTCTGCCCCATACAGTGAAGCTCCCCTAGCCTGAGTTTTATATATTTCTGCTACAGGGCCTATTACTTTTTGCGTGCAGCTCTTATAGACTTTTAAAATGCCTCCAGAGGTTTGTGTCAATTTGAGACTGGCTTTCTTTATTTGTGTCCCCCATTCCATTTTTTCGGTTAGTGTAATCCCGAGATAATCAAAAATGGACACTCTCTCTAAGGGCCGTCCGTCTAATCGTGGAAATGGACAGTTCAAGGTGTTAGCGTTAAAAACCATATACTTGGTTTTTTGTAAGTTTATTTCCAGACCCCGATTTTTACAGAAGGTACTGAACGCATCAAGGACCCTCTGCATGCCCATGGGGGATTTGGAAAGTAAAAGCGTATCATCCGCAAACATAAGAGCTGGTATTTTGCGGTTAGCCAACCTCGGCGCATCAATGTCTTTCCCGTCCAGCAGGGTTTCAATTAGGCCATTTAAAAAAAGGGAAAAGAGTGTCGGGGCCAGGACACATCCCTGTCGTACCCCTTTCTCGACAGGGAAAGGGGCAGACAATTCACAATTTTTTCCATATCTTATTCTCGCGTAATTGTCTTGCTGGAGACGTCTCAGCTGGTGGCAAAGGTATTCCGGAACTCCCATATCGAGCAATATGCCCCACAGTAGATCCCGCTGCACCAAGTCAAAAGCGGATTTGAGATCCACAAATGTGAGGTAGAGGCTGCCACCCTCTAAAACCACGGTTTTCCAGTGGATACGCTGTAATCTAAAGATCTGGTCAATGGTGGAGGTCCTAGCCCTAAACCCTGCTTGTAAGGGTGTTAGTACGTTATTCTCTTCAATCCAGATTTGTAAGCGCTCCAAGAGTACACAAGCAAAAAAATTTGGGGTGACATCCAGGAGGCTTATGGGGCGATAATTAACTGGATTGAGGGGTGAACCCTTTTTATAGATAGGGATAATTTCTGCCCCAGCCCACGTAGAGGGCAACGCCATACCTTGAAGGATGGCATTAAATAGTAACCAAAGGTAGGGAGCCCAAACTGTGGGTTCCGAGCGAAATAGATCACCAGGAATCTTATCCAACCCCGGTGCTTTGGCTGGGAGGAGCTTACCCAGTGCCTCTGTAATTTCCTTCATGGTGCAGGGTGGGGCATCTAGTTTTGAGGGTTCCTCGTCTGGGGTGAATGTTTCTATCCTGCCCTCATCTTCTGGTGTCCTAGAGTATAATGATTTGAAGTGGGCTCTCCAGACTTCTTCTCCCAGGTTTGTTGGCCTTCAGATTTCCCTGTCTTAACTAGACTCCAGAAGGCCCTCATATCATGATTGTCCAGTGCTATCTTTATTGCTTCCCATTTGTCACTTTCCCAGTTCTTTTTGGCTTTGGCTAGAGTGTTTCTATACTTAACTCTGGCCTCTTTGGTCCGTGATCTATCATTTGTTTTGATGGAAATAAGAAGGTCATGCTTTGCTGTCTTACACTGTGGATTAAACCAGGGATGTCTTGGTTTGGATTTCGGCATTGTCCTATTACTTGAGTGAAAAAATTGGGCCAGGGTGGAAAGGAGATCCTGATGATTTTTGGCAATTATTAATTGGGGGGATGGAGTGCTAGTAAGAACTGATGGTTGGAAGACGGCTTCTAGTAAGGGAAGAATTTGTTTGTATAGCAAGACGATTTTGTCCGGTGCTTGAATAAGTTCTCCCCAACGCACCCGCCTTCCCCCTGCAGCCACTACTAAAGGTGAATTCAAAGTTAAGGGTGTGGTAGTTTGGCCTTCAGCAAATGGTAGTGATATTTCTAAAACCAGAGGATCGTGATCACTCTCGTGGTGAGAAATGATCTTATAGTCGAGGACCCTGTGCCATAAGGTAACATCTACCAGGATATAATCTAGTGTTGAAGCCTGCCCCAGTCTATTAAAGGTAGAATTAAGTGTACTAATAAAGACGGATGTCCATCATATCGAAAATATGTCCGAGTTTTGTTGTGACTCAGTAACTCTTCATTATCAATGATACTGACCCGTGCCCTCTCCGGTATCAGTTTACACAGACAACAGCATTTAGCTGCTGTCACGGGCCGCGCACGCTTTCAGCGTGGGAACCGTGACGTAAACCATTCATGGTATTTCTACAGTGGGCTGACAGCTTCATTCAAGACAGCAGCTGACCACTGTTACATCGAGCGAAACTATCCAGGTAAGCGGGTTCCCTGGCACTTACGTTCTACCATCATAGAGTGTTTCATTCCCTATGCGCACTTGCGATGCCGGCATTCTTTTTAAAAATAAAATTGTAATCGAACTTCACGGCGCCTCTCTCTCTACCTCTCTCTACCTCTCTACCACTCTACCGCCCTACCTCTCTACCTCTCTCTACCTCTCTCTCTCTACCTCTCTCTACCTCTCTACCTCTCTCTACCTCTCTCTACTTCTATCTACTTCTCTCTACCTCTCTCTACCTCTCTCTACCTCTATACCTCTACCTCTCTCTCTCTACCTCTACCTCTCTACCTCTCTACCTCTCTACCTCTCTCTCTACCTCTCTCTCTACCTCTCTCTCTACTCTCATCTCTACCTCTCTCTCTCTACCTCTCTACACCTCTCTACCTCTCTACCTCTCTCTACCTCTCTCTATCTCTCTACCTCTCTCTACCTCTCTACCTCGCTCTACCTCTACCTCTCTACCTCTCTACCTCTCTCTACCTCTACCTGTCTCTCTACCTCTACCTCTACCTCTCTCTCTCTACCTCTCTACCTCTCTCTCTACCTCTCTCTCTCTACCTCTCTACCTCTCTCTCTACCTCTCTCTCTACCTCTCTCTCTACCCCTTTACCTCTCTCTACCTCTCTCTCTACCTCTCTCTCTCTACCTCTCTCTACCTCTCTACCTCTCTCTACCTCTCTACCTCTCTACCGCTCTACCTCTCTACCTCTCTCTACCTCTACCTCTCTACCTCTCTCTCTCTACCTCTCTCTACCTCTCTCTCTACCTCTCTCTACCTCTCTCTACCTCTCTACCTCTCTACCTCTCTCTACCTCTCTACCTCTACCTCTCTACCTCTCTACCTCTCTACCTCTACCTCTCTACCTCTCTCTCTACCTCTCTCTACCTCTCTCTCTCTACCTCTCTCTCTCTACCTCTCTCTCTCTACCTCTCTCAAAGATGGCTGCAGCGTCTACGTGGGATGCGGTGGACTAAGTGGCAGCCGGAGCCTGATAGCACTGCTTGTCCTTTAAAAAAAAACAAGCATTGGCATAGCCATTAGGTCTCCCCTTTGGGACCTCATAAGTGTTTAGTTATCCAGTACAATATCCTTGGTACAACAACATCAAGTGTTGCATGGCTAAACACTTATAAGGTCCCAAAGGCGAGACCTATTGGCTATGCCAATGCTTGTTTAACTGGATTACGCAATCCCTTTACATTCCATGAGATAATCCGAACATTATCAGTCATTACAAGGCACAAAAGGCATTAATACTAACAATAATATTATAAAATTCAACGAAGTTATACAGTCAATATAAAGGCAACCAAAAACAAAACAATGAATGCATTGGGAAGTGTGCAAGTGAACATAAAAATGAATATGTAAAAGGTAAAAAATAATGATTACAAAGAAGAAGAGCAGAGTAAGAAAGAATGAAGGCACAATCAAAAAGGAAGATACGAAGTCAAAAAGTGAGAAAGAGATAGAGAGAAAAAAGGAAAACTGAACAAAGATGAGAGAGTAAAAAAAGAAAAAGTGAAAGAAGTGAGTGATAGAAAACAAGCAGTTGACAGAAAGCCAGGAGACTTCAGTCAAGAGAGACGGAATAAATATCCAGAGGAAGGAAAATAGCATAAGGAGGCGGGAAGCAGCAGAAAGAGAAAAACGGCAGAACCGACACAACACAAACAACCGAGACCGGTGAGAGCAAGTCAAAGAAGATTAATAGATAGAAATAGATATAAGGAAGGGAGTAAAATGTATAAGAACAAAACAAGGGAAACTATCTATAGACTAAAAATAAAACGGAAGACAACAACAAACAAAATGACCAATTAAATGGGTAACACTTACCAAACAACTGGGGTAACCGCAAACCCTGGGATCAGAACAAAAGGGCAGGGGGTAGGAGAACATCCGGGGAATGGATCGATACAATAATATAAACGGCTAAAAAAGAGAAAAAAGAAAGCATGGAAGATTACAAAATGAAGTAACCACAAAAAGGGTTAACAAGTCATAGTAACTAAACAAAAACAACATCTACAGACCGTGGACAACAACATCATAGGAGGTGAAAGTTATCAGAACATTAGAATAAAGGTAGAAATATCAAAGAACAAAGCACAAACAAAGTAGATAATGCAACTCAGGACACTCCAAAGTCCATCTCGTCTCCTTTGTGGCGAGAAATAAATTGTCTTAAGTCCTCAGGACGATCGAAGGAATAGGACCTCTCTTTGTAGGTAACTTTAAAGAAGCAAGGATGCACTAGACCATATCTGGCATTCATGGATCGAAGAGCTGGACGAAGAAAGAGAAACTCCTTACGTCGAGCTGCAGTTGCATGGGCCACATCTTGAGAGAAGAAGACTTTTTGGCCAGACCACAACATTTGCTTCCTTGACTTTGCCGATGAGAGGACCATTACAAGTTCAGTGTATTCCAAAAACAAAACAATTATCCCTCTGGGACGTTGAGCTGACGATGATGAAGATGAACCAGAAGATTTAGGGCCGATGCGATGAGCACGCTGTAAATTAAGAGATGTACCATCTTTGAGACCAACAATCTTGGGAATGTGCACTTTTAGAAAAGCAAGCATATCAGACCCCTCCTCTCCTTCAGGAATACCATAAATACGAAGATTATTGCGTCTGTTGCGGTTTTCTAAGTCTTCTGTTTGAGTCTTGAGGAGAGCAATCTCTTTAGACATGGCCGCAACTTGAGGTGTCAAATCCTGGGTATCACTTATCTTTTGTTCCACAACAGACATTCTTGATTCCAGGTTAGACCATTTCTCATCTAGCTTCTGAAGGGTTGCATTAGTATCAATAACAAAGGGCTTAAGCAACTTTATCTCTTCCATGAGGTCTTCCATAGTTATGGGTAGTGGCGACTTGGTAGGAAATTAGGCTCCTTCTTGTGGCGCTTAGGAGGAGCGACTGGAGTAGGTTCCTTACGAGAGGAAGACATACTTGCTGAGATGGATCGTTGACCAAGAGAGGGGGAAGGCTCCATAAAAACGATAATACTGAGGACTTAAAAAAAAAAGGGGAAAAATTGGGTCTTACAGAGCTATGTGTTTTGTACACTTTGCCTCAATACAGCTGAAGTAAGTCAGTTGGCTTTGTCAAGACTATGACGGGGAAACGGACCTTCGGCCACCAACCAGATCTAAAACAGCCTGTTAATAGTTAAGGCATTCAGAATCAGAAGAGCTCAGCCCAGCCCTCCTATGCTGGAGAGGGCAAAAAGTGGAAAGTAGAGCAGAGCTGAGCAAAAACTTTGAAGCACTGCAAATGATACACACCAGCTGGTTCAGTTGGACAAACGCTACTAGCTGTAAGTGTTAATCCAAAGTACGTCACCTGTTAAGGGCATTGCATGTGTAGAAAAGTGTGCATTTAAAGGTCAAAGTTAGGAGCAAGTAGCCTCAAAAAGGGAGTTTATCCATCCCATATTCAATTAGACATGACTTAATAGCAGTCTTCATCAATTGGAGACTAGTAGAGGATGTGACCTTTTAATTCCAAATAATAAACACCACACATACCATGAGAAGCAATATTTTTCCAATGAAGCAAACAGTGGGAAAACAAAAGGTGGAAAAGCCCATTTCATTCAAAAATTCAGAGCCAATTGCACAACAATAGCTTCACTTTGTTATTGAAAAAATGGAGTCAAAGAGTCCCATTGTGCAAAACAGCTGCGAAGGAAGAACCGTTGTTCAGGTTCAAAACATTATGAGGGATGCAAAATGGCGGTTGCGGTAAAAAATAGAGCGCGCCGCAAAATACAACCGGAACTCCAAAGATTAGTGTTGAGGCAACATTTAACAAGAGCTTGTCTTCCTCAGAGGCATATTTAGAGGCTTATCCGAGGGACAGTGCGTACCTGAATGTCCCGAGTTGAAGCGCCGTTACAGAGCCGCGCTGCATACAAAATGGCGGCCGTGATCCACACAAGGAGCGGGCCGCCAAACTAAATACAATTGCAGCGAAATAACGGCTCACCACGGTGTGAAAACAGGTGTATTAGAGGCAGCAACCATTCCGACGGCAGAATCTGCGAATAAAGTTCCCCGCAGAGCCGTACTATAGGTCGCCCTTCCTTCTTCACAGGAACTCGGTCGGGAGCGAGATCAGCCCGCCGCCATCCCGATCGGCGCTCAAGCCACGCCCCCCTCGCTCCTTATCTTGCCTGTACATACTCCAATCAACTGAAGGCTCTTAGGCTGGGAGAGTGCTCGTTTTTGAAACACCTCGCTAGCTGGCGTCGACACCTGGAAGGTAGAAATTGTAAGGGCTGCGGGCAGTGCGAGGAAACGCTTGACCATGTTGTGTGCCTTTGTCCCACACTGCTGGCCGAATGAAAAATCAGGTTAAAGCATGAAAGGAACACTCTGGGAGTCCGCACACGCAGGCAAGCTATTATTGCCTCGCGCAACCCGCAATTATACCAGTTTAAACATCCAGCTGACAAAGTTTGTCTCTTCAGCTCGTAACAGTCTATGTCACTTAGGGTTCTCATCGGCATCCTCCAGTAAAATGAACACATGATCGCTGATTCTACTTTAAGGCAGTCAAAAGGGGGCACCATTGACAAGACTGCCATGCTATTACCAGCAATTGCACCACCACTTTTTGCCATAAACACTTTTGTCACACTAAAATCTTAGTATAACTTATTGTAACATCTCCATCAGCGAATGCTTTTTGCATTCGCACAGACTTTGAAAAATAGTGAGACACACAGTGAGTCCTCAGACCTTGTGATCATTTGTTTAAGAAGGTGTCAGTGACCTTAGTGTCAGGCAAACACAGGTGGACAGCTCCCAAAAGTGTACCTTACGTAATTATAACACACTGTAAAGGTTCATTAGTTCAGATAAACTGGGCTCTTGCACTGACACTGTTGTATCTCAATTTCAGCCCTGTTTTCCGTGATTTACTCATTTGTGTCCTTTGAGCTGACTGGGCTTTTAATTATTTTTAAATCTTTGAACGCAACGTGTGCTTTTAATGTGTGGTAGCCTCTTTTAACCCCTTCGCTGCTAGGCCTTTTCCCGCCCTGTGCCAAGCCTTTTTTTGGCTAATTGGGCTTAAGCCCCTGTAACATTTTGTCCACATAAGGTATCCATGCCAAATTTGCGTCCTTTTCTTACAACCTCTTGCATCTTGGATTTCCTTTGAGGGGACCGAGAAATTGGCCAAAATACAGCTAATTTCTGTTTTTTTTCTCCGATAAATGGGAAAACAGTGCGGCAGAAGAAAGCGTCTTGCTTTTTTCCTGCAAGAGGTATCAAAAAAGGGTTTGTGGTGCTAAAATCACCATCTTCCCAACTTTCAGGAACAGGCAGACTTTTGTCAGAAAACTAACATTTTCTACACACTTTTGGCATTTTACCGGGACATAGCCTATTTTTCCTATTTTTTGTGCTTTCAGCCTCCTTCCAGTTAGTGGTAGAAATGGGTGTGAAAGCAATGATGGATCCTGAAACACTGTATATTTCTGAAAAATAGGCAAAATTATGAATTCAGCAAGGGGTCATTTGTGTGGGTCCTTCAAGGTTTTTTTTTATAGAAACTAACAGTTGAAAATAAAAAATATTGAAATTGAGTTGAAAAAAACCAGCCATTTGTGCCACCATTTTCACCTGTAACTTCTTCTAAGTATGCCAGATTTTTTAAAGCAATATACTATTACGTCTGCTGGATCCTTCTGGTTGCTGGGATATATAGGACTTGTAGGTTCACCAAGAACCCGAGCAACTGAGAGTCAATAACTGAGGCTGTGTCTTGCAATGGTTTTTCATTGTGTACCGGGTATATAGCAATTCATTGGGAAAAATATAAAGAGTGAAAAATAGGTACCAAGGAAACCTATATATTTCCAAAATGAGAACAAAATATAGAGTTTAGAAGCAGTGGTTATTTGCACACCTCCAAAATTGTGGGTACCCATACAGGCATGTGAATTAGAGGATATTTTTCAAAATGACTTCTTCTTTACACATTGTCTTACATTTGGAAAGCAGAAATGCAAAGAAAGTCAGTTGGCAATTACACTTGTTCTACTATTCTGTGTTCCCCTAAGTCTCCCGATAAAAATGGTACCTCACTTGTGTGGGTAGGCCTAGTGTCTGTGACAGGAAACAGCCCAAAATGCAGCGTGGACACATCAAATATTTCTAGTGAAAACTGTTCCTTTTTTTGCAATGTGTCTAGCTGTGGATTTTGGACACTAGCTCAGCCGGCACCTAGGGAAACATAGCAAACCTATATATTTTTGAAAACTAGACACCCAGGGGAATCCAGGATGGGGTGTCTTGTGTGGCTTTCACTATGTTCTGTAACCCAGAATCCCTTGCAAACCTCAAACTTTGCCAAAAAAACACATTTTCCACACATTTCTATGATGGAAGGTTCTGGAATCTGCAGGGAGCCACAAACTTCCACATATGCAGCATTTCCCCAAGTCTCCTGATAAAAATGGTACCTCACCTGTGTGGGTAGGCCTAGTACCCACGACAGGAAACGGCCCAAAACCAAACATGGACACATCACATTTTTCCAGTGAAAACTGACCCTTTTTTCGCACAGTGCCTAGCGGTGGATTTCGGACCCTAGCTCTGCCAGCACCTAAGGAAACCTTGCAAACCTTTACATTTTTGAAAACTAGACATCCAGCGGAATTCAGGATGGGGCGACTTGTGTGGCTCTCACCAGGTTCTATTACCCAGAATTCCTCGCAACCCTCAAGCTTTGTAAAAAACACATTTTCCTCACATTTCTGTGATGGAAAGTTCTGGAATCTGCAGGGAGCCACAAACGTCCACCCACCCAGCATTCCGCAAAGTCTCCAAACAAAAATGGTACCTCACTTGTGTGAGTAGGCCTAGTACCCGCCTCAGGAAACGGCCCAAAACGCAATGTGGACACATCACATTTTTCCAGTGAAAACTGACCCTATTTTTGCAATGTACTTAGCTGTAGATTTTGGGACCTAGCTCAGCCGGCACCTAGGGAAACCTAGCAAACCTGTGCAATTTTGAATACTGAACACCCAGGGGAATCTAGGATGGGGTGACTTGTGTTGCTCTCACCAGGTTCTGTTACCCAGAATCCCTTGCAAACCTCAAACTGTGTAAAATAAAACACATTTACCTCACATTTCTCTGAAGGAAAGTTCTGGAATCTGCAGGGAGCCACAAAATTCCACCTACCCAGCATTTCCCCAAGTCTACCGATAAAATTGGTACCTCACTTGTGTAGGTAGGCCAAGTACCTGCAGCAGGAAAGGGCCCAAAACGTATTGTGGAGACATCAAAATTACCTATCACAAAACAACCTGGTATTGCAAGGGAGTCACCTGCGTTTTTGGTCCCGGGCTGGCGGCCATCTAGGGAAACCTACCTAACCCAGACATTTCTGAAAACTAGACAGCCGGGGGAGTCCAAGGATGTATGGCTTGCATGGATCCCCCAACGTTTTCCTACCCAGAATACCCTGCAAACCTCAAATTTAGCCAAAAAACACATTTTCCTCACATTTCTGTCTGGTATCACTGTGTGGCACAAAGGTACTACCACCCAGCGTTCCCCTCGGCCTCCCGAGTAAAATGATACCTCACTTGTGTGGGTGGGCCAAGGGCCTGCAACTGGGAAGGGCTAAAAACATATGGATTGAGGAGATAGCACAGCGAGCTCTAAGCGCTGTTTTTTTTAATGCATGCATTTTTAGGCTAACTCTGCATTGAACACCTACACAAATGAGGTATCATTTTTATCGGGAGCCAAGGGCATGCTGGGTGGTAGGACATTTGTGCCGGCACAGTGATCCCACACAGAGATGTAAGGAAAATGTGTTTCTTTTAGCAAAATTTGAGGTTTGCTGGGGATTCTGGGTAGGAAAACATTGGGGGATCCACGCAAGCTCTATATCCCTGGACTCCCCTGGCTGGTTAGTTTTCAGAAATGTCTGGGTTAGGAAGGATAACCTTGATGGCTGCTGAGCCCGGGACCAAAAACGTAGGTGACCCCTTGCAAAACCAGGTAATTTTGTGATAGGTAATTTTGATATCTTCACAATACGTTTTGGGCCCTTTCCTGCCGCGGGTACTTGGCCCACCCACACATGAGAGGTACCATTTTTATCAGGAGACCTGTGGGAACACTGGGTGATAGGAAATTTTTGTCAGCCCAGTGATCCCACAACTTTACCACACAGAAATGTGTGAAAATTGAGATTTTTCAGCTAAATGTGAGGTTTGCAGGGGATTCTGGGTAGGAAAATGTTGGGGGATCCATGCAAACCATACCTCCCTGAACTCCACTGGCTGTCTAGTTTTTAGAAATGTCTGGGTTAGGTAGGTTTCCCTAGATGGCCGCTGAGCCCGGGACCAAAAACGCAGGTGACTCCCTTCGCAAAACCAGGTTGTTTTGTGATAGATAATTTTGATATTTCCACAATACGTTTTGGACCCTTCCCTGCCATGGGTACTTGGCCCACCCACACAAGTGAGGTACCATTTTTATCGGGAGACTTGGGGAAATGTTGGGTGGTAGGAATTTTGTGGTTTCTTCCTGAATCTGTAAAATTATGGCACAGTAAATCAAGGAAAATGTGACTTTAGTCACATTTTTAGGTTTGCAGGACATTGTGGGTAAGATAACTTGTTGGGAATCCACTAGAGAGACATCACCGTGTACTCCCCTGGGTGTTTAGTTTACGAAAATATCTAGAGTTGGTAGATTTTTCCTAGAGGGAATATACACTTTGGCAGAGAAAGACAGAAAAGACAATTATTAATGCACAACCATCTATTCCTCAAGCGCACACATTTACTGGTTGGATTTAGCATGAGGGTGAGTGATGGTTCAGTATATAAAATATTATTAACAAGAGATTTCACAAAAATGAAATGCACTGTTAATAATTAAAAGGTCATAAAACTGAACCAGTGACTAACAGCTTGTGAGCTGTAAAGCCACGACAAGGCACCAACCTCTTTACAAGCCATTCATACACCTTTCATACGTATGACACAACACAAAACCATACACACCACCAGCCACGGGCCCAGCACATAACAACACTCACATCAACAGACAGCGCCATTCAAGGGCCCATCGCTTTCACACTCCCGCATGCCTGACACAGCAACCACACCGGCTGACGGATTGTGTGGACTGGCGTTTGGATGCCAGTGTGTGTAGTGATCAGCAACAAGTCACTACTCACACCCCGCCAGCCAAGCGCCAGTCCACCCTCACCGCCAGCCAAGCACCAATCCATGCACACCGCCAGCTGAGCGGCAGTCCACACACACCGCTAGCCAAGCGCCAGTCCACACACACCGCCAGCCAAGCGCCAGTCCACGCACACCGCCAGCAAACCAGCAGTCCACGCTTACTGCCAGACAAGCGCCAGTCCACACACACCACCAGCCAAGCGCCAGTCGACACACACCGCTAGCCAAGCCCCACTCCACGCTCACCGCCTTCCCCATCTGTCTTTTTTAGCTGAAACTAAATGCATTGCACTAATGTCAACCTTGGAACTAAACAAAAATATAAAACAATAAAGACCAGCCAGTTCACTTTAACACTCATGGATGCTCCCAAAAATTATTTTGCGTGTGGTATATTCTAAAATGAGCAGGCACACACAGCGCAGGGTAAAAGGACACTCGAGGCAGTACATACGAGTCTCCTTCTATGTACCTCTTTGCCAACAGACCCTACACCTCCTACTGGGAAAGCCTTTTAAGGGCGTGGTAGAAATGTGTTCAGGAAAGAGGCGATCTTTCATTCTAGTCACATCCTCCACCACTCCAACTCTAGGAACACTTGCTTGTTCCACTGCAACAAGGCTGCCTATCACAAACTCCTGAAACTTAACAAAAGTCATCTTTGACTTAGAACAATCCTTATAGACAATAAAAGCATTAAAAATTGCTAGATGGAAAAGATGGATAGCCAACTTCTTATACCAAATGTAAGCCTTACGAAGACCAGTGTAAGGTTCCAACCTCTGATCTACTCTATCAACACCATCCTTGTGCCTATTATAGTCTAAAATGCACACAGGTTTGCACACTTCAGCAACCTGACCCCAAACAGTCACAGGTGAAGTACTTTCATCATGGATAGAAGTCAGCATGTAGACATCTCTCCTGTCTGCAAACTTCACATCTAGAAGTTCCTCACTACACAACGCACTGTCCCCACTCAAGCTTTTAACAAACAAGTTTTTTTGGGAAACCTTTACGGTAAGAGCGGATTGTGTCGCAAGCAACAATGTCCACTTTGGCCAATTCCCCGAACAACTGTACACCAGTGTAGAAGTTATCTACATATAAATGGTGACCTTTGTTAAAAGGTCTTCTACCAAGTTCCCACACAATTTTCTCACTCACTCTGAAAGTGGACGGACACCCAGGGGGGGTCAATCCTGGAATTCCTACTAGTGTACACCCTCAATCAATCAATCAATCAATCAATCAATCAATCAGTGATTTGTGAAGCGCACTACTCACCCGTGAGGGTCTCAAGGCGCAGGGGGGGTTCGAGCAGCTCTGTCTCATCTGAAGAGTCAGGTCTTGAGGCCCTTCCTGATGTTTGCAGTGTGGGGGATCGTCTGATGCTGAGGGGGAGTTTGTTCCGGGTCTTGGCCACGATATAGGAGAAGGTTCTTCCTCCAGTTCTGGCTCTGCGGATGCGAGGGATTTCGGCCAGGGCGAGGTCGGTCGAGTGGAGGTTTCTCTTGGGTGCGTCGAAGGAGATTCTTTCATTGAGGTATTGGGGTCCGGTGTTGTGGAGGGATTTGTAGGCGTGAGTGAGCAGCTTGAAAGTCACTCTCTTTTCGACGGGGAACCAGAGGAGGTCTCGTAGGTGCTGGGTGATGTGGTCTTGTCGTGGGATGCCGAGGACGAGTCTGGCTGCGCGTTCTGGATGGTCTTGAGTTTGAGGAGTAGAGATTTGTTGATTCCGGCATAGAGGGCGTTCCCGTAGTCCAGTCTGCTGGTTATGAAAGCATGGGTGACGGTCTTTCTGGATTCGGGGGGGATCCATTTGAAGGTCTTGCAGAGAATGCAGAGGGTATTAAAGCACGTGGAAGATACAGCGTTGATGTGTCGGTTCATGATGAGGGAGGAGTCGAGTATGATGCCAAGGTTGCGGGCGTGGTCCGTGGGTGTGGGGGGCTGCCGAGGGCGGTGGGCCACCAGGTGTTGTCCCAAGCGGAGGGGGTGGATCTGAGGACGAGGACTTCCGTTTTCTCCGAGTTGAGCTTCAGGCAGCTGCTGTTCATCCAGGATGTGATGTCCTTCATTCCTTCCTGGAAACTGTGTCTGGTGATGTTGGGTTCCCTGGTGAGAGAGGATACTATGCTGAGTCCGTGTTTTCTGACAATGGTAGCGAGGGGGGCCATGTAGATGTTGAAGAGCGTGGGGCTGAGTGAGGATCCTGTGGGTATTCCGCAGCTGATCTCTGTGGGTTTGGAGAGGAAGGGCGGGAGTCTGATTCTTTGAGTTCGGATGGTGAGGAAGGAGCTGATCCGGTCTAGGGCAGTTCCCTGTATGCCGGCGTCATGGAGTCTGGCGGCTAGTGTGCGGTGGGAGATGGTGTCGACGGCTGCTGAGAGGTCTAGTAGGATGAGGGCTGCCCTGTGGACTTTGTCGAGGAGAGTGCGGTTGTCATCCGTGGTGGCTAGGAAGGCGGTCTCGGTGCTGTGGTTGCTGCGGAAGCCGGATTGGGAAGTGTCGAGGATTGAGTTGGAGTCTATGAAGTTCGTGAGCTAGTTTTTGATGATCTTCTTGGTGACTTTGGCTGCAAAGGGGAGGAGAGAGATGGATCTGTAGTTGTTGAGGTCCATCAGGTCTGTGGAGGGCTTCTTGAGGAGGGGTTTGACTTCTGCACGTTTCCAGTCGTCAGGGAACGTACCTGTTTCGAGGGTGCAGTTGATTGTACGTCGTAGTTTGGGTGCTATGACGGAGGCAGCTCTGTGGAAGATGTCCGGTGGGCAGGGGTCAGTGGGGGCTCCTGAGGGTATGCTCCTTATGGTCTTTGCAGTGTCTTCTGTGGTGACAGGTGTCCAGGCGGTGATGGTAAGCTGGGTGGCGTTGCCAGTGGTAGGTGTAGTGTCGATGCCTTGGTTCTGTTCATCGAAATTGTTGTAGAGAGTCCTGATCTTGTGATGGAAGAAGGAGCCGAGACTGTTGCAGAGGTCCTGGGAGGTAGGGACTTCGGAGGTTTTGCTGGTGGTTTGGTGAATTCTTGTATGATGCTGAAGAGTTCCTTAGAGTTACGGGAGTTGGAGAGGATTCTGTCCTGGATGAAGTTCCTCTTCATGGACCTTGATGAGTTGGTGGTGTTCTGTCATGGCAGTCATGTAGGTGGTGCGAGCTTCCGAGGTTTTGCTGTTCCTCCATGCTTTCTCGAGTCGTCAGCATGTGCGCTAGGATTCCCGGAGGTCCGTGGTGAACCAGGTGGCTTTCGTGGTGCGTTGTCTGGCAGTGTTCTGGAGGGGGCGAGCGTGTTTGCGCAGTCGGTGGTCCATCTGTGGAGTTCGTTGGCTGCAGAGTTGGCGTCGGTCGTGGTGGGTGGAGGAATGCGGTTGAGGGCGGAGTTGAGGTGCTCTTCCACGATCTTGCTCCAGTTCCTGCACAGGGGGGCGTGGTGTAGGTATGTGTGCGGTAGGTTTCGAAAAGGAGAAGTGGATGCAGTGGTGGTCTGTCTAGAGGGTTTGCGTGGTGTGGCTGAAGCGAATGTTGTTTCCTTCTTCGAAGATGGGGCAGAGGGTGTGTCCTGCCTTGTGGGTGGGGGTGGTGATGAGCTGTTTCACCCTGAAATTAGAGACATATCTAGTCCTACTGTCACACATCATATACATCTTAATTCCATAGCGTGCCCTCTTGCTAGGAATGTATTGCCTAAAAAACAAGCGGCCCTTGAACAAGACCAAAGCCTCATCCACAGATATTTCTTTCCCTGGAGCATAGATCACAGAAAATCGATCTACAGAGTGATCAATGGCAGGCCAAATCTTAAAAAGACGGTCACAATCAGGGTGATCTCGTGGCAAGGCTAAACCATTATCGACAAAATGCAGCACCCGAAGCAGAAGCAAATAGCGATCACGACTCATAATTGCCCGAAATATAGCTGTTGCCATCAAGGGACTAGTAGACCAATATGAAGACATTGATGTCTTCCTTAACAAGCCCATCAAAAAAGTTAATCCCAAGAACCTCTTCACCTCTTCCAGATTTGTGGGAGTCCACTGGTTGGCTCCAGAGTGGGGCCCAAGACTGGCACTGTTGTCCCTGAAATACTGTTCAGCATACAAATTAGTATGTTCAACAATCTCCACCAAAAATCGTCCATAAACAACTGAAAAAATGTATAGGCAAAAAGTTTTCATTATCCACTCTATGCCCTGGGACACCAGTAAAGTCAGGCAACGCCGGCTGCACCATGCCTGGGGCAACCCAGAGGTCAGCTCCTCCAATGGGAAGCCTTGCAGCCTCAGGCACATCAATGTCCTCCTCTAAAACAGGTACCTCATCTGCACTAAGAGTGGCTTCATCATCTGATGATTCCTCTCAGACAGAAAATTCACTGCCAGAATCTTCCACTCCCTCCTCTGCCTCAGATGCAGAGTCAGTCTCATAATCATGTTCAGAGGAAGACTCGAAAAGCATGCCAACAGCCTGCTGAGCATTCATCCTGTGGCTAGCCATAATTCTTACTAAGAAAGGAGACTTCACAAACAAGTCAACAACAACCAACACTGTGAAAAATAAGTATGTCAGGAGACGGATGACGGACATCGGACTGTAGTGCTTTATTTCCCTACCGACACCTTCACTGACGTGCTGTCACTTCGTACACAGGCTGTGGAGGAGCCCTTTAAGGGAATTATCAGCAGCCACCAGGAGGAGCCCCAAGGGGCGTGGCCAGTGACGCTTCCCTCAACCATCCTATCAGGTGAAGAGCGGGACGGAACAAGAACCCTGGGAGCCGTGACGAAGGCGGAAGACGAGGCAAGGACAGAGGGAGAGGAGACGAAGACGCCGAAGTCGACGAGTATTGCCGAGACAGAGGAGCCGAGGAGAGACGTGGCTAGAGACGCCGTCCTCAAGGAGAACGAGACGCTAGGAGGCCAACGGGATCACGCATCGCCCCGCCACTCACCAGGAGGAGGGTGGCTGTACAAGGTACGGGCGAAGATCCGGGGATTTTCTGGGCACGGGCAGGGGAGGGAATCATCATAGAGGGAGGACACGTAAAGTTACACATGGTGCCGGTATCTGGGTGATACTTCCCTCACAACCCTTTCCCTGTAGGAGGAAGCTATATCTTCCTCCTTACTGACCCTGGTTTTCTCGTTTTGTTTCTATGGGGTCCGGACCGTTGGGCGAACGACGGAAGCCTAGACCATCCCCTTGGTGAAGACGGGAGCAACCCCAGCCAAGCAGAGGAACACTGGACATTCTTTGTTGTACATAAATAAAATCTAACTGAAACGAGATTTCCTTCCGGTCTCTATCGACTTACTTTCGCAGATAAACCCTCATCCCAACCGATCCCCTGACAAAGTGGTGGAGAATGCGGGAATAGACACATACCGAAACAGGATGGAGAATTTGGTGTATCAGCTAAAAGAAGGCCAGAACAAATTAGAATGGGCCATAGAGAAGAACGCGAACCAAGCCGAGTTGGATCGGGCCGTTTTTACTTCGGCCATCCAGACTCAAGCCGACCATATGGTCAAGATAGCAGAAGGGCAGACGTAGCTCCTCATGGGACTGGGACAAGGGAGAGGCCCTGCACCTCCTGGGACTGTAGTCCCCCTTCAGAAATACGTATCAGGAGAAGATCCTGTATCCTTCTTTTTGAACTTTGAGAGAGCCGCAAGAGCTAGCGGCTGGCCTACGGATCGATGGCCCTTTTATTTGGCCCCCTTGCTTACAGGCGAAGTACAGGCCGCCTACCAGGTCATCAATAAGGACGGGACGACGGTCTATGGCCTGGTGAAACAGTACATCCTAGACCGCCTAGGTGTGGACGATGAGACACATCGCATTAAATTCCGACAGGAGAGGGGAGCACCAGGGGACACCCCAAAGACCCTCTTTTATAAAATGAAGGACGCTGCAGATCGGTGGCTTAAACCGTTGGAGTCTAGTAGGGAGGACATAATGAACAAGATTTATCTCGAACAGTAGCTTGAGGCCCTACCTTATGGAACTCAGAGGTGGCTCTGCCAACACGCAGGCCTAACCCTAGAGCATGCTGTGGAAATGGCCACCTCCTTCGCACGGGCCCAGTACCGCAACACGGCGAGGGAACCAGAAAAGCCACAAAAGGGGCTCCCACCGCCAAGAAGTGAAAGAAAACTGCCAAAACCAGCCATGGAGCCTTTCAGACCCCGAGCAGGAAGAGCCGAAGGCTTCTCTACATCCGGTCCCCAGTGCTCTGAATGTGGTGAGTGGGGCCACATCGCCAGGTTCTGCCGGAAAAAGAGAGATAAACCAGAAGACGAACCAATGGACGTCAGCTATGCTCCCCGAACCATCCTCTATGCACAAGAAATGGGGCCTGTTTATTATGTAAGTCTCACCGTAAACCAACAACCGGTAACAGCCCTCCTTGACTCGGGATATAAACACTCAGTAGTCAGAGGAGATAGTCCCAGTGTCCTGTATAATACCCAAGCGGACTGTTAGCATACGTTGCGTTCATGGTGACGTTATGGAGTATCCGGTAGCCCGGTTGACTCTTTGTACTGAGACCGGGGTAAGAACCACAGCAGACGTAGGGGTTCTTCCGTTACTCCCTGAACAGCTTATACTAGGGGTGGATAATCCTTGTTTTCCCACTCTCTTAGCCAATAAACTGAAAGTCTATTCATTAGGACAAAACACACACAACAACCTGCTGACTTCTGAACCATGGGCTATGGACAATCATTTTAGGGTAGCTCAGCTAAATGAGAGCTCCCTTAGCAATGCCTGGCAAAGCGCAAGGAAGACAAAAAACGATCCTAGAAGAACCTATCCTTGTTTTTCGGAGCATAAGGGCCTCCTCTATCAAATCGCTAAAGAAGGGGCGGAGCCCCAGTTGTTGGTCCCAGATGCTTTCAGGGACCAAATTCTATTCTTCGCCCACTCCCACTTCCTGGCAGGTCACTGTGGAGCCGAAAAAACTAGTCAGGCGATTCTGAACTGTTTTTACTGGCCAGGTATATACCTCCAGATAAAAAAATATTGTCAGGAGTGCACCATATGCCAAAAACGTAATCCCTATGTCCCTCCAAAGATACCCCTACAGCCTCTGCCCATCATCGGTCGTCCATTCGAAAGAATAGGAATGGACCTCATCGGCCCTCTCCCTAAATCCACCAAGGGTTACCAGTACGTCCTCATGATCGTAGACCACGCCACCAGATACCCCGAGGCCCTTCCCTTAGGAGCAGCTACTACCACGACCATAGCACAGAGGCTGATTGAAGTCTTTTCCAGAATGGGGTTCCCCCGCGAGCTTGTCACCGATCAGGGGACGCCGTTCGTGTCCCGGCTAATGGAGGGGGTCTGTAAACAGTTGAATATCAAGCCCATCAAAACGTCCGTGTACCATCCCCAAACTGATGGCCTTGTGGAGAGGTACAACGGCAACTTAAAGTTCACACTAAAAAAACTGTTAACCGGGGACGGAAGGAATTGGGACCAGCTCCTTCCTCTTGCCCTGTTTGTAATTCGCAGTACGGTCCAGAGCAGCTTGGGCGTCTCTCCGTTCGAGCTACTGTTTGGAAGGAGACCACGTACCCTACTGGAAATCACAAAAGAAAGTTGGGAGGAGCAGGGAGCAACAGCAGCTCAGGCCCTAAACGATTATGCCAACCAGGTTAAAGTGCATCTGCACAAGTTAAGAACTCTCGCCCATGACAATCTAGAAAGGGCACAGATCCATCAAAAGTATCATTATGACAAAGGCAAGCGATGGAGAGAGTTCCTAATCCGTGAATTGGTTCTGATCCTCCTTCCTTCCTCCACCCACAAACTGAAGAAAGAGTGGCAGGGACCGTAAGAAATAGTCAGGAAGATAGGGAAGACCACCTACGTGTTACGTCTGTCACCAGCCAAAACCCAGATGTATCACGTTAATTTACTGAAGAAATGGTTGGGTCCAGCTCCTAGCAAGGCCTGTACAGTTGCTGTGGCGACCGCTTCCTCGACCACGGTTGGTGCCACTCTTCTTAGTCCTGACCTTAACACCAAGGAAAAACAGGAGTTAGTGACCATCCTACACTCTTTCTCTGATATTTTTTCAGACCAACCCGGTAGAACCCACTTGGCAACTCATTCCATACCAACCACAGAGGGGGTCACTATCAAACAGAAACCATATCGGGTTCCCGAAGCACGTAGGGCCGCTCTAAAAAAGGAAGTGACAGATATGCTAAACCTAGGTGTCATAATACCCTCCACGAGCAACTGGTGCTCCCTTATAGTCCTAGTACCAAAACCGGACGGGAGTACCCGTTTTTGCATTGATTTCAGAGCGGTAAACCGCATATCTAAACAAGACGGGTACCCCCTTCCGAGAGTGGATGAGTTGATCGAGCGCCTGGGTGAGGCTCGATATATCACCACCATCGACCTCACCAAGGGCTATTGGCAGATCCCACTACACCCTAGCGACCAGGAGAAAACAGCTTTTTCCACTCCGGACGGGTTGTTTCAGTTCACTGTACTGCCGTTCCGCCTACATGGGGCCCCCGCCAGTTTTCAAAGACTCATGGATACCCTATTGAAACAACATCAAGGGTACTCATCAGCATATTTCGATGACATAATAGTGTATTGTGGAGAGGTGTGGTGCAGCGGCCAGGGCAGCTGACTTCGGAGCACAGGGTTCACGGTTCGATCCCCGGCTCCGGCGGCAGCTCAGCTCAGCACCATGTGACTCTGGGCAATAGCTCACTTAATTTCCACTACGGCCCCCAGCGCCTTGAGACCCGTAAGAGTGAGTAGCTGCACTATATAAAAACGGACTTACATTTATAGCAAAACGTGGGCGGAACATCAGACTCATCTTGCTGCCATTCTATCAGAACTAAGAAGGGCTAACCTGCATATCAACGCAAAAAAATGGAAGTTTGCATTTCATAAAGTGAACTACCTGGGGTATTTGTTGGGAAAAGGACTGATCGAACCACAAGCCGAAAAGGTCAGGGCCATTCAGGACACCCCTTTCCCCCCACTAAAAAGGAACTACGGGCCTTCCTGGGATTGGTCAGGTATTACCGACGATTCATACCCCTCTTCTCTGACATTGCTGCACCTCTCACCGACCTATTGAAGAAGACTACTCTGCCTTCTCGCCTTAGAATCCCATCTGACCAAGAGAGCATGGCCTTCCAGAAATTGAAAACAATACTTACCACATCCCCAGTATTGCTCACTCCTAATTTCCTCAAACCCTTCATCCTGCAAACTGACGCTTCTGGGGTTGGCATAGGGGCCGTGCTTTCTCAACTGGACACTGACGGGCTAGAGAGGCCGATTCTTTAGATAAGTCGGAAACTCTTCCCTAGGGAGCAGGCTTATCCCACGATAGAAAAGGAGTGCCTGGCCCTGAAGTGGGGTATAGAGAAATTGAGGTACTATTTAGAGGGACGGTCTTTTATTCTGTATACTGACTAAGCCTGGGCGTAGTTCGCGAAGTAGCGCTACGCGAAGCTACGCAAAGTGCAGTTCGCACTACGCGAGCTACGGGTAGCACTACGCGAACTGCGTAGTGCACTGTTCGCAATGATTGCACAGTGCCGGATGCTTGTCCGCACTGTGCAATCATTGAAAACGGCATCTTGCACAGTGCGAGCTGTCTTTTACTGCCGCTCGAGTAGATTTTTACTCGAGCGGCAGCTTTCTCAACGCGGACTGGTAGTTTCTCATCGCGAGTGGTCGCGAGCATACGCGACCACTCGCAATGAGAAACCTGACCTCGCCGCGTTGAGAATCTCGCCGGGAGGTTTATTTTCCACGCTCGCGATCGGCAACTTGATGTTGCTGATCGCGAACGAGGAAAAAGTCTCGCCGGGATGTCATTTTCCTTGCTTGCGGTCGCCAACTTGACGTTGAGGACCGCGAGCAAGCAAAAAATGACCGCTACGCTACGCGTGTTTGCACTGTGCTACGTGCAATTCGCGTTGTGCGAAGTAGCGCAAACTTCGCAAACTACGCGAGCGTAGCGTAGTGCTTTGCCCAGGGTTAATACTGACCACGCATCCCTTACCTGGCTCCAACGAAATAGTGGCTGCAACGAACGGGTCCTTCACTGGTTCTTGGCCCTTCAATCGTTCCACTTCGAGGTCCGCCACCGGAAGAGCAGGGCTCAGGGTAACGCAGACTTTCTATCCCGTTTTCCTCTTTCCCCCGATCGGGGAAATCCTAGTGGGGGCATGTGTCAGGAGACGGATGACTGACATCGGACTGTAGTGTCTTATTCCCCTACCGACACCTTCACTGACGTGCTCTCACTCCGTACACAGGCTGTGGAGGAGCCCTTTAAGGGAATTATCAGCAGCCACCAGGAGGAGCCACCAGGAGGAGCCCCAAGGGGCGGGGCCAGTGACGCTTCCCTCAACGATCCTATCAGGTGAAGAGCGGGACGGAACAAGAACCCCAGGAGCTGTGACGAAGGCGGAAGACGAGGCAAGGACAGAGGGAGAGGAGACGAAGACGCCGAAGCCGACGAGTATTGCCGAGACAGAGGAGCCGAGGAGAGACGTGGCTAGAGACGCCGTCCTCAAGGAGAATGAGATGCCAGGAGGCCAATGGGATCACGCATCGCCCCGCCACTCTCCAGGAGGAGGGTGGCTGTACAAGGTACGGGCGAAAATCCGGGGATTTTCAGGGCACGGGCAGGGGAGGGAATCATCGTAGAGGGAGGACACATAAAGTTACACATGGTGCTGGTATCTGGGTGATACTTCCCTCACGCCCCTTCCCTGTAGGAGGAAGCTATATCTTCCTCCTTACTGACCCTGGTTTTCTCGTTTTGTTTCTATGGGGTCCGGACCGGTGTGCGAACGACGGAAGCCTAGACCATCCCCTTGGTGAAGACGGGAGCAACCCCAACCAAGCAGAGGAACACTGGACATATTCTGTTGTACATAAATAAAATCTAATGGAAACGAGATTTCCTTCCGGTCTCTATCGACTTACTTTCGCAGATAAACCCTCATCCCAACCGATCCCCTGACAAAGTAATAAACAAAGTGTGGCATTATCACAAAGATCTCTATACTCAAAAACTATACGACTCACAGCTGCACTCACCAGCACCTACTCTGCAGAGACACAGCAAAAACCAATGATAACCCACTAGAAAGAAAAAACAAAACACAAGACAACAAAATACACATCGAGCACAAATGCAAAAAGATTTTCACATTCAAAAAAAGGAAGCTAAACATACTGCTATTATACACCATTTACAAAAACACAATCATGTAGGGCAATTAAACTCCTTTAGAGTAAATAGTACAAAAAACGTTTTCTTACCAAACACATTCAACTACACAAACTGCAGAACCACCAGTGACGAAACTGCAACCTGGAACATCATTCAAAAGAGCAACAGCCTTGAACTAGAATAAAAAGGAGACATAAAACATTACAATCGCCATTGACAAGAAATAAAACAATTAACATTATAACAGGCTATGTCACTACCCAAATGGCCAATCTGCCACCAAGGGGGACAGAAAAACAACCAAAAGTAAATAATAACCGATGCCCCATCCCATTGGGGCAACCCTTACCCAAGGGACCACCTCCAAACATAAATGTATGCATATCCCTGGTGCTAGTTGGTTGTCTGCCCCTTTGGGGGCAGAAAATGGGCAAAAGTAATTTAAAAAAAGCACCAATAGGGTTGACCATTACCAAAGTATCCGCCCCAAAACATAAATATATACATATCCCTTGTGCTAGTGGGTTTTCTACCCCTCTCCCGGGGGCAGATGGGCCTTCAAATATGGCCGATCCGCCCCCGGGGGGAGAAAACGGCCACAAGTATAAAAAGAAAATTAAGAGGTGATCCTTGCCCAAGGGATCACCCCCATGCACAAACTTGCACAAACATTATAAATCCTTGGTACTAGTGGTGTTTCTGCCCCCCCCCGCCGGGGGCAAATGGGACTCAAAAACGTCCCAATCTGTCCCAGGGGGGTCAGAAAACGGCTGATACAAAATGCCCCCATTTGGAAACGACCCTTGCCCAAGGGGTCGCTTTGATTTACAGAAAAAAATCCCTGGTTCTTGTGGGTTTTCTACCCCCTCCTCCCCCCTGGAGGCAGATGGGCCTTCAAAAGGGGGCGATCCGCCCACAGGGGGGCAGAGCATGGGCACAAGTATAAAAAAAACTTGGGGGGCGATCCTTGCCCAAAGGATCGCCCCATGCACTTTTAATCAATATCCCTAGGTCTAGTAGGGTTTTCTGCCCAGGCCAAAAAAACGGGCCGATCTGTACCCGGGGGAAGGGGGGCAGACAATGGCCAAAGGAAAATCATCCCCTATGGCAGTGACCCTTGCCCAAGGGTTCGCTTCCATTTACAATTTTTTTTTAAATCCCTGGTTCTAGTGGGTTTTCTAATGGGGCAGATGGGCCTTCAAAAGGGGCTGATCTGCCCGGGGGGGGGAGGGGGAAGCAGAAAATAGCCACAATTATAAAAAAAGAAATTGGGGGGCGATCCTTGGCCAAGGGATTGCCCTCATGCACTTTTTATCAAAATCCCTGGGTCTAGTGGGGTTTCCTGCTCCCCGGGGGACAGAAAGTCCATAAAAACGGGCCAATCTGTCCCCAGGGGGGGGGGGCAGAAAACAGTGGATAGAAAATGGCCCCCTTTGGAAGTGACCCTTGCCCAAGGGGTCACTTTCATTTTTTTTAAAAATCCCTGGTGCTTAGTGGGGGCATTCCTGCTGCACGATTGCAACCCCATGCACAATAGTGCAGCAGGAATGCCCTGCAAAGAGACATCAGGGGAGAGGAAAAACTCTTTCCGCTCCCCCGATGCCTCTATGCACAAGAAATCAACACCCCAGCAGGAAAAACCTACCTTCCTAACGGGACGCCTGGAAGTAAATGGCTTCCAGCGCGTCCTGGGGCTTCTGATGACGTCGGTGTGTGCTGATGTCATCAGATTGCTAAGGTGGGGTCGGGTGGCAACGGAAACTCTTCGGCTGCCATCCTTGTTTTTGGGGGTAGACAGGCTGCCCATGGGGGGATTGCCAGCGCTTCGCCCATGGGTGGGTGCTATGACGAAACGGTTCCGTCATGAGCACACGCCCACTGTGGCTCATGATGGAACCATTCGGTCATGAGCATGGAAAGGGTTAAACACAATCCTATGTTGCTACTATCCCTTTTCACATGCACTTTAGTGTCATTAACTTAAATGTTGCATCTGTAATTTGTTACAACAATAGGTCTGTCCTTTTTACAATGGTGACGTGCATCTTGGAGAAGGCATTATGTTTCGATTTGAGATTTTACATTGTGTGTGTCTTTTAAATAACTGTAATGGTTTTAATTAACAGTATACAAATAAAGATTATTATTAGCCACTGTCTGGGTTTGGTACCACGGGACAAAATGGAACAACAATTTAATAAATTTTTCTAAGGTCTTGAACTATCCCATAATTTTCATTGGGTTTCTGTAAACCCATGATCTGAGAGTTACATGGACTCCCAATCAGTTCTCTCAAAACCCCTTTCTGAATCATTTCTTCTACTACAGGTGTTATTTCTGCAATTGTTTCTGGGGTCAAATGGTATGGTAGTGTTCTTGGATGTACTACATCTGCCTTTAACGTAACTCAGACTGGTTTTACACCTTTAATCAGTCCGATATCTTTCCCTGGGAGATCCCACACATCTGGGTTCACAGTTTCTCTCAAATCAGAGGGTAATTCTTCAATTGTCATTAATGGGAGCAATTCTACAGCTGTCTTTTGTTGAGTCATTTTAAATTCCATATCCTCATCATGAGTCTGGAATTTGACACCGTCCGGTGTACAGTAAATTGTACAATTTAACTTGCACAATAAATCTCTCCCCAACCTGGTGATTTTCCTCAAAGGAACCTATTTTTGCAGGAAGTTTTTCTGAAACTGGATTTGTAATTCTTTTTCTAATTCCTACAACTTGGTTCTTCTTTCCCGAGAAGGGTAGGTTTGGGGCTTCCACAGTTCTAACAGTGAATCTGGTAGCATCAGTATCTATAAGGAAAGATACGGGGTGAATCACCTCACCTTCTATAAATTGACAACTCTGGTCTCCCTCTAAGACTGTGCCAAACACACAATCTTCCTCCCCCTCTGGCACAGTCATTGGGAAATGTCAGAACCTGAACTGTCATTATTGAAAACAGGAAATTGCTGAAATATATTTTTATTTTGATTCTGAAAAGGGTCTAAATTGGCTTTTGGCATCTGATTCAAATTAAATCTTTGGTTTCCCATATTTTGCGGAATCATTTGGGCTTGTGGGACCTGTATCTGTGGAATTGTTTTTATATGGGCATTTGCATCTGTTGAACTGGCATGTTCTGAATCTGCACTCCTCTCTGCATCTGTACATTCTGTTTGCGTTATCAGGTTCAAAACTACACTCTCTCTTCCAATACCCGACCCTGATACAAATGTGACAAGGGGTCATTTTCTTCAGCTTTGCAACATCCATTCCTGAACCTGGGTCAATTGGAACACCTCTGCCTCTACCTTGTGAAGCACCAAAACCTCCTTTTGGATAACCCTGAAAACCCTCTTGCATACCTCCTTGATTTCTTGCAAAAGGACAAGTCTGAAAACCTTCCTGAGCAAGCTTTGTCTGAACCAACATGAATTTCTCTTTAATCTTTTTCTGCTTCATCTCTTGTTCATCAGTGCAATATTTTGCATACCTCAGGATCTCACCAAGTGATTTATTCTGCCAGCAGATTACACTTTGAGGCCCATTACGATGTTGGTCGGTCGACATCGTAGCGGAAACGGGACTGCCTGACAAGGAGTCGGCGGTCCCACGTCCATTATTACGATGCGAGGTCGGAAAGTGTATTCTTTCTATTGCGGTTTGTGATACTTTTAAAACATCCATGCACCGTGTGGCAGGCACCATGGACATACACTCCTCCCGCTATTTCTCTTAGTGGATAAGCTGAAGCTCCTTCCTCATCCTGTTCATTATTTTCCCCTACTAACTCAGGTTGTTTCTTTTTCTTGTCATTCTTTCTTGCCCATTTATTCCCTAATTTTTTACCAAACAGTTCCATTTACAAATGCATGTGATTAATTCTGAAATGCGTTACCACATTCCTGAAGAACGCATTGTTTCAATAACTTCATCATCTAATTGAACCCTGCAACTTCTCTGCAAATTATAACTTTTAGAAAGATCAACCTCATATTTCCAGACCAACTCAGTCAATTTATCATGTGTAATTGCTGCTCGTCTTGTAATTTCTTTACACAGGTAAATCAATTCTCTTGATATAGATTCAAATGCTCCAAATCTAGGCATTCCCTAATGATCTCTCCTAGTTCAATAATTAATTTGGGAATATTTAGTGGCCTCTCTTTCTCGGGTTCTGTGCTAGCCATCTGCACAGTGTTCTCTGTTTTTTAAAACACTACAGCTACCTCAAACTATGGTGGAAAAAATCCTATCTTCAAATAAATGTGTTTCCCCTGGGGCTATTGACGTTGTAAAAACAATCTTTACCCTATCTCTTAATGGTTGGACCGTCTGAGGTGGTCTCCATGCAACAATCTGTGAATTCTGAGAAGTCTGAATAAATCCTGACGTAGGTAAACCCCCTACAGCTCCTTTAGCCTCTGGAGTCAGGTGAGCGTTTACTGGGACATTTGTAATTGGTCTGGGCATTGTCTACACAGTTGCTAGTTATGGTACTGTCACCAGACCAGTCATAACAGATGTAGTCGTCAGAGGTGGAATAACAGTCTGTGGCTGAGCAAGAGTTGGTGGGACAGTATGGAGTATTTAAAGGGGTCTCTCAACTTGTTCTATGCTAGTTTCTACAGGGGCAGTAGCTATTGTACTGCTTGTAATGGCATAATTTCCAGCACTAACAGTTGGTGGTGCATAAGGCGGAGGGGTTGTGCAGCTAACATTTTCTCTAGAATATCGTCCCCTGAAACACTATATGTCTCTTTTTTCTTTTCCTTTTTCGTTTCCCTGTGTTTTTGTCTTCTTCCCCTTCTCCGGTATTTCAGTGGAAATAACTGCCTACAATCTAGCTCCCTCTTCTATGGCCTTCCTCCATCTCTGCTGTTCTTCATCCCACCGAGCATCTGCATAATTACGCATTGCTCTTTTTGTCCTTTTCTAATATCTTTCTCTCATGTAACTTTCGCCTAAATATTTAAAGCTTCATATTGAGTAGCTTTTGGGGGCGGTTTCATTTTGTATACTTTTTCTTTCAATCCGTCAATAATTCTAGTCTCAAAGCTACTGTATTTTAAATTTTTAATGGACCTTCCTTCTCAGTAATCTTGCACCATTGATGAAGACATAAACATGTATGTAATCCCAATTCAGTTGTCATGTAATGTGCAGGCGTACCCTCAGGAGGTGTCTCTTCACCTTCCCATATCGGATTTGTAACATCACCCTTCAAAAAACTCTTCAATTCTTTAAAGCATTTCATGATTCTCACAAAAACATAAGGCAAAACAATCTCAATTCAATATTTTGATTCTGTTCCGTAAACGTCAGATTTCTTTTACTCCACCCTGTCACAGTTGTTATTTATTGAAATCCTGTTAACAAATCTCAACGCGATATTCACATGACCACTGATCTATCACAGTGCAAAATCCTGACGTCACAACCAATCACAGTGTGAACGTACACCAATCAACCAATCCCAGCTCGAAACACAATGACGTATGATCTTACTTCTTGCAGCAGCTCACCCTCCTTTCTAATATCTCTCGTACTTGCACATTTCAACAAAAAATCTTTAAATTACAATAACAAGTCTGTTACCTGGCACGCCGCATTCCCCGAGCTGCTTTATTTTAACCAGGCACGCCGCACTTTATCCCTGGGACCTGCGCCTGCATCTATCTGCACACAGCACCTTACTTCCCGATCGGGGAAGCAACGGACGAGCACACCTGAGGACTACAAGCCCCAGAGCGCGTTGCGGCAGGACCCGCACGCGTCACCAATCTCGCGCCAGGAGGCGCATATAGTGAGCTTGCCCCCCCCGCTGCGCGGGATCGGCACGGGCAAAGACCGGGCCAAGACGGGCCCGTCTTAGCCCGTCATAGACCGATAGAGGCTGGGCTGGGCCACGTTAATAACATCTGGTCTTAATATCCTTCCAGAAGGTACTGTGACATCTTATTGTGGTATTGACTTTGACTCTGTTTATATTGCTCATATTGACATATTGATATCGTAGGGATAAGGCCACACAGGATGAATAGACCCAAATCTGGAAATGGGCAAGGGGTAGTGGGGACACTGGACGCCTTTCTGTTGAGGGCCGAGTCGGCTCTCATCCACGAAATCGAGCTTACAGAACGTAGATTGTCCTTGGACCCACAACATTTTCATCAACGAATTGCCCCTGTTACTCCTGCTGCCCTTGTTATCCCTGCGTCACAATCTAACTTGGAATTGGGTCCTTCACAAATCGTTACCATACAGTCACCGTGCTCTGAAAATATTGACGATTCGGTTGAAATTGAAAAAACTGACACTCCATTGAGGCCAAGCGTTGTTACACGAGGTCAAAAAGCAAAAATTAACCATGGAACCAGTAATGCACCTCCTCCAAAAAAAGAAAGGGGCATGCTTCGAACAAATCAAAAAACAAAGTAAACAGAGTTTTTCCTTCTCTAAGCCTCCGGGTCTTAGGAGTAAATATGTTGAGTCAGACTGCAACCAAGGGGCTTTTCAAGTACTGGATAATGTAGCACCTTTGGAAGCTCCACCCATTCAAGAGATGGAAGACTCTTTTATGAAAAAATTGGAACTTTTAATCTCAGCCCATATAGATCCTATATTAAAAAAGTTAATTGATATCGAGGGTAGGATAAACAGTTTGGTAAAATCTGTGTTTAGTACCTCTGTATCTTCTGTAGCCGGTGGGCAAAATGTGGCCGGGGGTATTGTTCAGAATGGCGATACACAGCACCCTGAACCGGCCCTTAGACCAGCGAGTCAGGCTGACCCCTCTCACTCAAGGGTCGCACACCACCTCATAAATGGTACTGATATACCGCGTCGGATAGAAGGGTTGAGCCATAAGCAAGACCAGACTTTAAATACACCAAGAAATATCTCAAAAGATAAGCCTGGCATTAACCTCGCAGACGGACCCCGAAATGTAGGAGCAATAGAGGGACAGTTTTCTGGTCAAAGATCCTCTAGCCCCCCGCACCCTAATTTACATTTACCTCCAGAGGCAACACCATCTACTGTGGTGCTGGCCAATGTTCCAATACTATCGTCTGGAGACATTGAGCATTGGTCAACACTGAGGAATAAATCGCTTCACTTCTTGAGTACTAGGACGGGTATTAACAATAGGCATTTATTTGCTGAATTCAAAATGGCCCGCCGCATAGGATGGGTGGGGAAATCTAACAAATCATTTCGGGGATATTGTATAGTTTTGACTTTTAGATCTCCAGGATTAGTTAGGACCATACTAGATAGGATGGAGAACTGTTTTGAGGGTATGAGGGGGATGTCTGTCTTGCCCTTGTTTTTTTTTTACCAGCCACCAGAAGCTAGATGGCATATTGTAGAAGAAGGTAGATCTGTAGGGGCAACACGCATCTCCCTCCTCCCTCCTGGCTCCATTCCAACCGTTATGAGGTATTGAGTGATCTCGCAGAAATAGACTGACTAACCCCAGCCCGGAACAATATAGGGGAAATCGCTATACCGGTCAGTACCTTAGAGACTGTTACTAGGGAATCAGGCTGTACAGTGGTTATGCCATCTATAAATTGCCATGATAACAGCCCACAGTACCCCCAGTATTCGAATACTGAGTATGTAGGAACTACGGGGATGGAGTCAAAAATTGATATGGATGATCCAATTGTTAATGATAATATTGAAGAGGCACTTAGGGCCCTGAATTTTAATGATATTAATAGCGTTTATGAAGTACCCAGGGTTCAGAATTCTAATACACAGCCTCTTAGGCTTACATCATGGAACATTGCGGGTATTTCTTCAAAACTAACAGACGAGGCTTGGTTGCAATATGTGAAGACATTTGACATTATTTGTCTTCAGGAAACTTGGAGTTGGGTTGATGTCACTATCGATGGATATTGCTAATTAAATACACATGCAAACCCATCAGTTGCAGGGAGAGCTAAGGGAGGTTTAGTGACTTTTATTTCGCTTACGTACGACTCAGTAAAGATAGAGAACACAATAAATTCCCATTGGTACCAGTTTATTCTAATTTTTAATTTAACTGATACTACAATTTTATTAATTAATTGGTACTACAATATTTTCGATCCAATTAATACCCAGGTCATTGATACACTTAAAGAGGAGATTGATAATGTTGCTGCGAAATTCCAACCCCTGTGTATAATCTGGGCGGGGGATTTCAACTGTACCGTTTGCCAATATAGCTCACACTATGGGGTCGATTCCGATTCTGGCCGGAAAAAGCACCGACCGACTCGGAGCCGGAAATTATACCGACCGACACGTTCCTGTGGCGCCCGACACGCCAAGTACGATGCAAGGCGTGCAAAATCCGACCGACACGTACCGAACCCAAGCCGAACGACCGAGCCGCACGGAAAACAGCAATCCGGCCGGAAAAACACGCGAATCGAACCGACCGACACGCACCCGGAACAAATCCGACCGAAACGTACACGCGAACTCCAAACCTCAAAGTACGATGCAAGGCGCGAAAACCACGACCGAGTCGGACGGAGGACAAGCCGTACGACCGACACGCATACAAAACCGAGCCGAAGCAACACAAAACACCGCGACCGACGCGTACGCAGCATAGAAAACTGCACAAACACAGCGTGAACGAAACGGAGAACACCGTACGAGACAAATGCAGGGTCCGACTCGGTCACAAGGACGTTTCCAACATGCACAGACAGTCCAAAGGAAAAATCACACAAAAAAAGGCCAAACAAGCAATTACAAAGCCAATAAATACTGGGGGGTGGGGACAGAGAACAAAGCCACACCCACAACTCCACCCATATAAAGGACACAAATCACAACCATGATCCTTTGCAAATGCCATTCCACTGCCAGCACCCAAGAGACAGCAACCACACACCCACAGCTCATCCCTCACACAAGCCACACACCATCAGCACACCAACAAATACCTACCTCACATACACCCAGCAAAACACACACTCACACACCCTCACCTGCACACCAACACACACATCACTCACCATCACCACCCATCACCATGCCCCCCAAGAAGAATCACAAGTTCCTAGATTGTGAATTGGAAGTCATGGTAGACGAGATCCTCAGGGTAGAGCCACAGCTGTTTGGCACACTGGTCCAACAGACCCCCATCTCCCAGAAAACCAAGATGTGGGAGAGGATCATCAACAGGGTGAACGCACAATCACCATGTCTGCGCACAAAGAGCGACATCCAGAACAGGTGGTATGACGTGCGCAGGAGGGTACGGGACCTGCTCAAGAAAGACTACATCATCAGCCAATACACCGGCAGTGGCCCTCCTGCCAAGCCAATGTACCTCAGGCCCTGGGAGGAGAAGGTGCGGGCCATCCTTCCGCCAGTGAGCGTATATGGACTAGAGAACATCCCAGAGCCTGGTGAGTACACAACAAATGTACACAATATTCTGCCACAAAACACACACACATCACTGTCAAGGGGAGAGTCAAACCATGCACTCATAGCAATTACACAGCAACCAGAACAGAATCATCCCAAAATGTGTATGTCAGTCAGATAAACACAACACATGCCATCAAAAAAGTTACATCCAACTGTGCCATCACATGTACAAACACAACTACAGCTAGGCAGTGGCACAAATAGAACTAACAAACACATCCAGACATGTAGCCACCACAACAACACCAACACACAGTGAAGACCACTCAAAGGAAGGAATTCTGTGTATGCTGGCCAAGTCAGTGTAGCCAATAGCATCATGGGAGTCGCAGTCACACATATTGCCCCCCACAACTGTCCCATCAACACCACCATGAACCATGCGCACATCACAGGGAGTGGAGAAGGACTCACAAGATGGCTGACACTGGCAACTGCTGTGGGGAGCACAAGGCCCTGCTGGGAACTGTGCACCAACAAACAGCAGGACACCACTGACTGACATCCTGAGAGACAACTTCCACTCCCTGCAATGCAAGCACGTTCCATGGTGGGATATCTGGCTGGCTGGGTGGGAAGGAGGACTTGCAGCACTGACCATAGTCACAAGCACCTCCCCTCACACCCCCCTCAACACAAACTCCACAGAACCCACCTGGTAGAATGCAATGCCTCACATCCTAACTCAATATCCCACAAAGAACCACCACCCTGGGTTATGTTGTGTGAAGCACAGGGACACTCTTGGGACTTTTAGCCAAACAACTGCCAGGACAACACTCCCAGCCATCCTGTCAGCACAGCCAGCCCACCCCACAGGGAAGCAGAGTCAAAAGGAAGGAAGCATGGGCATGCTGGGAAGGGGGGTGGAGGCAATAGCATGATGGGAGTCGTAGTCACAGCTCTACATCCCCCACCACATGGCCCAGCAAGCTCACACTCACGCATACACATCCCACAGAGAGTGGAAAGGCCCATCAAAGATGTCTGACACTGTTGCTGTGTCGTGGGGAGCACAAGGGCATGCTGGGAACTGCACACCAACCAACAGCAGGACACCACTGTCAGCCATCTTGCCATTGCTCACACACCCACACATACTGAACTCCCCACAAAAGCAAGTAAGTATGGGAATGCTGGCAAGTGGGGTGGAGGCAATAGCATGATGGGAGTGGCAGTCACAGATATTGGTCACCCTCACAACTGGCTCATCAACACCACCCTGAACCATGCTCACATCACAGGGAGTGGAGAAGGACTCACAAGATGGCTGACACTGGCTACTGCTGTGGGGAGCACAAGGCCCTGCTGGCAACTGTGCACCAACAAACAGCAGGACACCACTGACTGACATCCTGAGAGACAACTTCCACTCCCTGCAATGCAAGCACGTTCCATGGTGGGATATCTGGCTGGCTGGGTGGGAAGGAGGACTTGCAGCACTGACCATAGTCACAAGCACCTCCCCTCACACCCCCCTCAACACAAACTCCACAGAACCCACCTGGTAGAATGCAATGCCTCCCATCCTAACTCAAGATCCCACAAAGAACCACCACCCTGGGTTATGTTGTGTGAAGCACAGGGACACTCTTGGGACTTTTAGCCAAACAACTGCCAGGACAACACTCCCAGCCATCCTGTCAGCACAGCCAGCCCACCCCACAGGGAAGCAGAGTCAAAAGGAAGGAAGCATGGGCATGCTGGGAAGGGGGTGGAGGCAATAGCATGATGGGAGTCGTAGTCACAGCTCTACATCCCCCACCACATGGCCCAGCAAGCTCACACTCACGCATGCACATCCCACAGAGAGTGGAAAGGCCCATCAAAGATGTCTGACACTGTTGCTGTGTCGTGGGGAGCACAAGGGCATGCTGGGAACTGCACACCAACCAACAGCAGGACACCACTGTCAGCCATCTTGCCATTGCTCACACACCCACACATACTGAACTCCCCACAAAAGCAAGTAAGTTTGGGAATGCTGGCAAGTGGGGTGGAGGCAATAGCATGATGGGAGTGGCAGTCACAGATATTGGTCACCCTCACAACTGGCCCATCAACACCACCCTGAACCATGCTCACATCACAGGGAGTGGAGAAGGACTCACAAGATGGCTGACACTGGCTACTGCTGTGGGGAGCACAAGGCCCTGCTGGCAACTGTGCACCAACAAACAGCAGGACACCACTGACTGACATCCTGAGAGACAACTTCCACTCCCTGCAATGCAAGCACGTTCCATGGTGGGATATCTGGCTGGCTGGGTGGGAAGGAGGACTTGCAGCACTGACCATAGTCACAAGCACCTCCCCTCACACCCCCTCAACACAAACTCCACAGAACCCACCTGGTAGAATGCAATGCCTCCCATCCTAACTCAAGATCCCACAAAGAACCACCACCCTGGGTTATGTTGTGTGAAGCACAGGGACACTCTTGGGACTTTTAGCCAAACAACTGCCAGGACAACACTCCCAGCCATCCTGTCAGCACAGCCAGCCCACCCCACAGGGAAGCAGAGTCAAAAGGAAGGAAGCATGGGCATGCTGGGAAGGGGGTGGAGGCAATAGCATGATGGGAGTCGTAGTCACAGCTCTACATCCCCCACCACATGGCCCAGCAAGCTCACACTCACGCATGCACATCCCACAGAGAGTGGAAAGGCCCATCAAAGATGTCTGACACTGTTGCTGTGTCGTGGGGAGCACAAGGGCATGCTGGGAACTGCACACCAACCAACAGCAGGACACCACTGTCAGCCATCTTGCCATTGCTCACACACCCACACATACTGAACTCCCCACAAAAGCAAGTAAGTATGGGAATGCTGGCAAGTGGGGTGGAGGCAATAGCATGATGGGAGTGGCAGTCACTGATATTGGTCACCCCCACAACTGTCCCATCAACACCACCCTGAACCATGCTCACATCACAGGGAGTGGAGAAGGACTCACAAGATGGCTGACACTGGCTACTGCTGTGGGGAGCACAAGGCCCTGCTGGCAACTGCGCAACAACCAACAGCAGGACACCACTGTCAGCCATCTTGCCATTGCCCTCACACCCACACACACTGAACTCCCCACAAAAGCAAGTAAGTATGGGAATGCTGGGAAGTGGGGTGGAGGCAATAGCATGATGGGAGTGGCAGTCACTGATATTGGTCATCCCCACAACTGTCCCATCAACACCATCCTGAACCATGCTCACATCACAGGGAGTGGAGAAGGACTCACAAGATGGCTGACACTGGCTACTGCTGTGGGGAGCACAAGGCCCTGCTGGCAACTGCGCAACAACCAACAGCAGGACACCACTGTCAGCCATCTTGCCATTGCCCTCACACCCACACACACTGAACTCCCCACAAAAGCAAGTAAGTATGGGAATGCTGGCAAGTGGGGTGGAGGCAATAGCATGATGGGAGTGGCAGTCACTGATATTGGTCACCCCCACAACTGTCCCATCAACACCACCCTGAACCATGCTCACATCACAGGGAGTGGAGAAGGACTCACAAGATGGCTGACACTGGCTACTGCTGTGTGGAGCACAAGGCCCTGCTGGCAACTGCACACCAACCAACAGCAGGACACCACTGTCAGCCATCTTGCCATTGCCCTCACACCCACACACACTGAACTCCCCACAAAAGCAAGTAAGTATGGGAATGCTGGCAAGTGGGGTGGAGGCAATAGCATGATGGGAGTGGCAGTCACTGATATTGGTCACCCCCACAACTGTCCCATCAACACCACCCTGAACCATGCTCACATCACAGGGAGTGGAGAAGGACTCACAAGATGGCTGACACTGGCTACTGCTGTGGGGAGCACAAGGCCCTGCTGGCAACTGCGCAGCAACCAACAGCAGGACACCACTGTCAGCCATCTTGCCATTGCCCTCACACCCACACACACTGAACTCCCCACAAAAGCAAGTAAGTATGGGAATGCTGGGAAGTGGGTGGAGGCAATAGCATGATGGGAGTGGCAGTCACTGATATTGGTCACCCCCACAACTGTCCCATCAACACCACCCTGAACCATGCTCACATCACAGGGAGTGGAGAAGGACTCACAAGATGGCTGACACTGGCTACTGCTGTGGGGAGCACAAGGCCCTGCTGGCAACTGCGCAACAACCAACAGCAGGACACCACTGTCAACCATCTTGCCATTGCCCTCACACCCACACACACTGAACTCCCCACAAAAGCAAGTAAGTATGGGAATGCTGGCAAGTGGGGTGGAGGCAATAGCATGATGGGAGTGGCAGTCACTGATATTGGTCACCCCCACAACTGTCCCATCAACACCACCCTGAACCATGCTCACATCACAGGGAGTGGAGAAGGACTCACAAGATGGCTGACACTGGCTACTGCTGTGGGGAGCACAAGGCCCTGCTGGCAACTGCACACCAACCAACAGCAGGACACCACTGTCAGCCATCTTGCCATTGCCCTCACACCCACACACACTGAACTCCCCACAAAAGCAAGTAAGTATGGGAATGCTGGCAAGTGGGGTGGAGGCAATAACATGATGGGAGTGGCAGTCACTGATATTGGTCACCCCCACAACTGTCCCATCAACACCACCCTGAACCATGCTCCACATCACAGGGAGTGGAGAAGGACTCACAAGATGGCTGACACTGGCTACTGCTGTGGGGAGCACAAGGCCCTGCTGGCAACTGCACACCAACCAACAGCAGGACACCACTGTCAGCCATCTTGCCATTGCCCTCACACCCACACACACTGAACTCCCCACAAAAGCAAGTAAGTATGGGAATGCTGGCAAGTGGGGGTGGAGGCAATAGCATGATGGGAGTGACAGTCACTGATATTGGTCACCCCCACAACTGTCCCATCAACACCACCCTGAACCATGCTCACTTCACAGGGAGTGGAGAAGGACTCACAAGAGGGCTGACACTGGCTACTGCTGTGGGGAGCACAAGGCCCTGCTGGCAACTGTGCACCAACAAACAGCAGGACACCACTGACTGACATCCTGAGAGACAACTTCCACTCCCTGCACTCCAAGCACAGTCCATGGTGGGATAACTGACTGGCTGGGTGGGTGGGAAGGAGGGCCGGCTGTCAACCAAACACAACCAATGCAGACCATGTTCACACCCCAACAAATACATAGAAATGCCCAAATAATGCAGGACAATGTGCCACACCAATATCAACCCCTGACTGTGACGACTTAGGACAATGCAATGTACAGGCCCGCACCCAGAGGCACAGTCACAACTGTCAGGTGTGTCAACCATTGATGCCTGCAGAAACATAACATACATTGTGTGTGTCTCCCAAAAACAGGTCATGATGGGGACACAGCAGCAGACGCTGAGGAGTCCCAGTCCCAGGCTCAAGAGGATGCGGAGCTCACTGGTGTCGTACAGCCTCTGCCCTCCTCGGACGAAGAAGACCAACCTGGCACATCCGGTGCAAGTCTACATGCAGCACCAGCAGGACCACCAGCTGCAGCACCAGCAGGACCACCAGCTGCACCCCCTGCACCCACCCCTCCAACGACTGTCAACACAAATACCATCCCTGCCGACATGGACAGAACAAGGAGCAACACCAGCACAGGGACCCTGGACCAACCTGGGGCCATGGACACCACCACCACCACCAACCTCCAAGGTGGACCAGGGTCATCTGTGCGTGCCACTGCACGCACTGCACATGTCAGCAGGGGTGGTGGGAGGGGTGGGAGACAGAGGTCGCTGCTTGCAGAGGTTGCTGGTGTGCATGATGACCCACAACTGGTACGCATAGCTGATGCGTACCAGTCCAGCACCGGAGACCTCAGCCAGGTAGTGGGGCTCCTCAGAGACATGAAACAGCAGCAGGCTGCCCATCATGCCCGCTTGGACTCTCACATGTCCCACGTGGAGTCACACATGTCCCGCGTGGACTCACACATGTCCCGCGTGGAGTCCAAGTGGGATGCACTGCATGAGATGACGGCGGTGCACAGGGACATTTTACAATTCCTCCGCCAGATGAACAGCAACGAGTCCACACCTCCCTGTGTGCCAACAACATCTGGTGCTGCCCAAACTGCAACTGCCACAGGGAGGGAGGATGACTCTGGCGGAGAGTCCCCTGCACCGCAGCAGCCTGTACTTGAGGGGCCCCCCCAAGAAGAGGGTCGTCCGAAGAGGGGCAAGTGAGAGGCCAATGGCCAAGCGCAACTCCCAGGAAGCCTGAACCTGTTCTGGATGTTCACCTTTGTGCACAGACTGTTCACCCTGTTGACGGCAACACTACTCCCACACATTGCATGGGGAGTACAAGTTGGACCAATGTCTCAGACAACTGTGGCCCCAATACTGGGAATTCTGTCTACCAGGACTTTCAATTCACCTAGGAACTTCTGATTGCAAGATTTATGTACAGCACTACCCATCCTATGCACTATTCACACAAATGTATCACAATAAACACACTAATACACCATACTTGCCTCTGTTGTGATTCCAACGTGGGTGCTGTTATGGGGATGATGAACTGCAAAATTACACTGTGTATGCGAACTGCAACAGCAAGTCAACACAGGCATGTGAGTAAAGGCAACGTGACACATATGAGGGAGACACACCACCAGGGCTACACAACACATACACACCTAGGCCATCTGACTCATTGCCTACACTGATGTTGCCAGGGAAGACGGTGCAATGCACAGACACCACACCCATTCCCAGTTGTAGTCAAGTAGCCCACAGGTGCAGTAAGCAAATGGCAGTCAAATGTGTGACCACAGACAACGCACATCACAAAGTGAAGCACAGGTTTATTACACAGTTGCAACATGTCGTAACCACTACAGATGCAAGGTAATCCCACCTGGCAGCGGGCACACAGTCAACAACTGTAGACGGAAGGAAGTCCATGGGTGTGGCGCACATCACCTGTAGGGACACAACAGCTACCACCCTGGAAGTGCAATCACGTCGTCGGTGGACACAGTTGACCAAACGAATCTGAAAGTACCCTGTGAAGGACAGAAATGACACACAGTCAAAAGCAATGGAGTACAGGACAGAACAGCAAAACTCATGCACAATACATGTTACAAGATACCCACCCAGAACCAAGTTAGCATGTCAACACTGGTGGGGAGTACAGCCCACCTGTAAGCACACATCGCAACACACATCCAGTCAAGTAGCCCATGGACACACTCCAACAGCACCAGAGCACCACCTACACATATCATGCCAACTCACATCATTGACATGACACCTCAGGATACTCACATTCAGCTAAAGAAGTTGGTGATGAGCTGTGTGTGGACATCACCCTCATCATCATCATCATCATCGTCACTGGCATCGTGGTCCAGGCCAGGATCCTCCACAGGTGGCGGATGTTGGTCATTGTCATCCTGGATGAGAGGCAACTCCTTCCGCACTGCCAGGTTGTGGAGCATGCAGCAGACGATGATAATCTTGCACACTTTCGCAGGGGCATATGGGAGGGACCCTCCGGTCTTGTCCAGGCAGCGGAAGCGGCTCTTCAGGAGACCAAATGTCCGCTCAATCACTCTCCTGGTCCGACCATGTGCCTCATTGTAGCGCATCTGGGCTGGTGTCACAGGGTTCCTGAGGGGTGTCAGCAACCACGGCATGTTGGGGTATCCCGAGTCACCTACGGACAGACAAGTGCACATTAGCTGACTTGGAAAAGTGGGCGGAATACTACAGACCAGATCACACACAATGGCACAAAGTCAGTACACACCGACAAGCCAGGCACGCTGGTTCTGCATCTGTGCCATCATCCTGGGGATGCGACTACTCCTCATCACAAAGGCATCGTGTGCTGAACCAGGGAAACGGGCACACACGTGTGTGATGGTCATGTCTGCAAGACACACCACCAGTGCATTGACCGAGTGGTAGTGCTTGCGGTTCCTGTAGGCCTGCTCCTGGGCCTGTGGTGGTACCAAAGCCACATGTGTCCCATCAATGGAGCCAATGACATGCGGCATCCTCCCCAGGGCATAAAAGTCACTCTTCACGTCAGTGAGTCGTCGCAGTCTAGGAAAATAGATGTACCGGTTCAGGAATAGCAACATTGCCGCCAAAACATCGCGGAGCACACGGCTCAACATGGTCTGTGACATCCCACCAGCAGTCGCCACAGTATGTTGGAAGGTACCGGTGGCAAAGAAGTGTAGGGCTGCCATCACCTTCACCTTGGGGGTCAGCGCTGTAGGATACGGCCGGCCAGGCTGCAAATGTAGGGACAACTGCACTGCCAAATCCTCAATCAGCTGCCTGGTGAAGCGGTACCGTCGGATGCTGTCCCGTTCCACCATCGTTGCCAGGTCTGGGAATGGTCGATGGACAGCAGGAGCCCTGCAGTGCAGAGGAGAAGTAAGCAAGATTGTCAGTCACCCCACATATGTGGCATTGAACACACTCAATATCCCAACATACATCATTATGAGGCACAACTACATGAAGTGTGCAGTTCCGTAAGGACATGTATGGTACATACATGGCCAACATCTGTCAACACGGTCCAACAAGTGGCATCAATTAGTCCCAGGTTGGCCCATTGGATATCATGAGGCCGTGTCACAGTTCCCATCTCCTGCTGCCGTGTCACAATCACCCCCACAGTGACATGTGAGGACAGATGTGCCCCAGGCACCACAGCTCAACAACAGGTACATTCCCAGGGACCCTGTATTGCCACATGGACACTGGCATTACATGGAGTATCATGTATACACCACAGCAAAACAACCATGACCCCCACAGGTAGTGGTCCCACTTGCCACGGCAGGACAGACATGGACGTCTGTGACACACACACGCACAACATCAAAGTCCATGCACACACAACGTGGATGTGGAGACTGTCTCCCATTGTGCACATGAAATCAGAGACATTGTAAACATTACATGCACACAGACTGTGGAGGACCATCACTATTGTGCCACTGGGACACCCTGGCTCAAACATACCGTCCCACATGGGACTCACGGGGTATGTGACATGACATACACATACACCACCGTGAAATGTGACCATGGCACATGCACAGATATGAACAGTTGCACATCACAGTGGTCATGTACACGTAACACCCAGGATCCTGTCCCCATGAACACGTGCACAGCCTGGGGGTGGCTGCCCACAGGTGACACCCACAGGACAACATGTACACCAACATACACACAATAGGAAATGCAGCCTTACATGCCTTATGATAAAGTTTGGACAGGCTGTCGTGATGTAGGTGTGCCCCTCACTCCCTGGGAGCTATCTGTGGCTGGCATATGTCCATCTGAGACAGGCATGGTGACATATGCCAGTCACTTGTACAGTGATGCGTTGAACAGCAATGGACCGATCGGTGCCCCCGGCTGGCCCATTGCATTCAATGTGTGCGGGTACACGTTGTACCCCTGTACGCGTTGTACTGCAATGGACCGATCGGTGCCCCCGGCCGGCCCATTGCATTCAATGTGTGCGGGTACGCGTTGTACCCCTGTACGCGTTGAAATGCAATGGACCGATCGGTGCCCCGGCCGGCCCATTGCATTCAATGTGTGCGGGTACGCGTTGTACCCCTGTACGCGTTGATCAGCAATGGACCGATCGGTGCCCCCGGCCGGCCCATTGCATTCAATGTGTGTGGGTACGCGTTGTACCCGTGTACGCGTTGTACTGCAATGGACCGATCGGTGCCCTCGGCCGGCCCATTGCATTCAATGTGTGCGGGTACGCGTTGTACCCCTGTACGCGTTGTACTGCAATGGACCGATCGGTGCCCCCGGCCGGCCCATTGCATTCAATGTGTGCGGGTACGCGTTGTACCCCTATGCAGCGTTGTACTGCAATGGACCGATCGGTGCCCCGGCCGGCCCATTGCATTCGATGTGTGCGGGTACGCGTTGTACCTATGCACGCGTTGATCAGCAATGGACCGATCGGTGCCCCGGCCGCCCATTGCATTCAATGTGTGCGAGTGCAGCGTTGTACCCCTGTACGCGTTGTACTGCAATGGACCGATCGGTGCCCCGGCCGGCCCATTGCATTCAATGTCGCGGGTACGCGTTGTACCCCTGTACGCGTTAGTACTGCAATGGACCGATCGGTGCCCCGGCCGGCCCATTGCATTCAATGTGTGCGGGTACGCGTTGTACCCTGTACGCGTTGTACTGCAATGGACCGATCGGTGCCCCTGGCCGGCCCATTGCATTCAATGTGCGGGTACGCGTTGTACCCCTGTACGCGTTGATCAGCAATGGACCGATCGGTGCCCCGGCCGGCCCATTGCATTCAATGTGTGCGGGTACGCGTTGTACCCCTGTACGCGTTGATCAGCAATGGACCGATCGGTGCCCCGGCTGGCCCATTGCATTCAAAGTGTGCGGGTACGCGTTGTACCCCTGTACGCGTTGTACCGCAATGGACCGATCGGTGCGCACCCATTGACAATGGCCTTGCCTGGCAACGGACGCGTTTTCGAATTTCGAACGAGTCAGTTGCTGGAAATTCAGTTGGTCACCCACAACAATGTTGCAAAATCATGTATGTCATGAAGTTGAAGATTTGAAGGATGCTGTGGGCGTGTATTGGTGCTGCTACTCCATGGATTGGCCAGATTCAGAAGATGCAAACGACTTGGACCTATCACTTTGGACACAAGGGACAGTATCTGCCTCTCCAGCACATATATATTGCTGGCTGTTCCCCTGAGAGCTCACTTGCCTGCACTACATGCTACAGGACGACATCTGCCACTGCACTGCTGCTGTCTCTGCCCCTCTGGACCCTGCAATGGCACGTACTGTGGAGAGAGCCCCAGCCTTCAGCCTTGAGGAGAACCAGGCCCTGCTGGACAGCCTACTTCCACAGTACAGCAAGCTGTATGGGACACCAGGGGAGCAGGTGAGTGTTCTGTGCACTGCCTTTCTGAATGTGCATATTGTCTGACTAGCAAGGCTGAAAGTCTGCACGCCACTGGCTAGCAGGCTCACTGAGTAGTTGTCACCCCCATAGTGTGTAGTGACATGCACTGGACAGGTATGGTGCAGTGACAGTGCATTTGAACAAGGTTTTACTTCCCATGCAATGATACCATGTAGTGACGTCTGGCAAACTGTCCATGGGCAGCTTTGCACTGCCTGTGTACATCATGTGCCCCTGTGATTGAGACATGTATATACAACTGTTTCATGCACGGATATGTTGCATGTGTAGTAATGGCCTTTTCACTTTGTCATCCTGACAGGTTAATGCCCATCGGAAGCAGGAGATCTGGAAGGACATCGTCCGGTCTGTCCGGTCCGTGGGGGTCTACAAGCGCCGGATCCGCAACTGCCAGAAGAGGTGGCAGGACCTTCGGGGCTGGACCCGGAGGATTGCACGGGTCCAGCTGAAGCTGTCGCCTCCTCGCAGGAGGGGCAGAACACGGACCCTGACCCCCCACATGCTCCAGAACCTGGTGGTGGTGTTTCCAGACCTGGATGGGCCGCTGAAGGCCAGACAGCAGCAAGGAGGGGGTGAGTCAAAGACTGCACTGTGAACTCTGTATTACATGCTTTGTGCCCTCCTCTGGCCTGGTTCAACTGCCAAAGTGCAGCAGTCATGTTGTCCAGGAGCCATGTCCCTCTATTGTGCACTGCCCACTCCTCATCTGATACCCAGGTGTGGCCCTTACATTCAGGGAATTGTGTCACTTGGGACTGTGTCCTTGCAGTTTGCTTCACTAAAGGTGGGGGACAGCATCTGTTTCCCTAACTCTGTTGTGGGCATCATGGGTGGGTCCATTGTTCACACAACGCCTGTGTTCGGACATGTAATCTGCGTGTTGCTTTGATATGCGGTCCACTTGCTGAGCTGAGCCACCACATGTGCCTGGGGTATGTGGCACACGCCCATGCAGCGGGTGGGAACAATGTTTGGGCCCGAGGATTGTGCAGATTACGTGTGTCACACATACATAGCCAGCTATCCACTGTCCAGGGCTCATCCCTCATTCATGTGGGGCAGGACAGTCATGCCTACTCCAGGCCATGCAATGCACTCTGTACTCCCACTCCCGTGTATCAGCTGACACATTGTGCGCAGTGATTTGACCCCTCAGGTGTCTGCCTCTGTGTCAGTGTGCTGTGGATTAGTTGCCAGAACTGCTGGGGTGTTTCTTGGTAGGGGCTCAGCATGCCACTGGAGATGTGACCATAGGAGACGATACTTGTGTGTCACATAGGTGTTTGATCAGCTGCCCGTGCAGACTGGGGTATGCGAATGTGAAGTTCAGGCAGCTGTTCCCCATTCACAGCAGATTGTGAGGGGCTCAGGTTCAGAGGGTAGTGTCACAGGTCTCCCATATGTCCAATAGATATGACCTGGACAGATGAGGGTTAAGATGATGTGTTGTGGGGGATGTACATGTGCACTTGTGCAGCTCCAGGACTTGCATTCCCCATGACCTACTATTGTGACAGTGCAGAGTGTTGTTGTCTGGCTGCCAAGTCATACATCACTGAGACAGTGATGTATGACTTAGCAGTCATGCCTCCGCCATGGCATGTGTCTACTTATTGGTGATCCTGCAGGGGAGTGACATGTGCTACATGCACACCATTGTGGCGATGGCTATCAGGACATGGGTGCATCATGGTGTCTGTCGCTGGTATGCATCACATGCATTTCCTATTTGACTCTGGGCATCCCTTTCATCCGGAAACCTGTACTGACTCAGTGGCAAGAGCTGTGATGTGTGCATGTCCACATGCCACACCGTGTCCTCTGCACTGTCCAACTACTGTGTAGTTGGTGCATGTGTCCACACTGGGGTGTTGCAATCCAACAGACACCAGACAGATGGGTGCAAGGCCATGTGGGATGTGAGTGCCATGGTTGGCATCAGACTGACAATTGGCTGCTCCTGTTCAGTTAGGGCACTTTTAGCAATGTACAACTAATGATGCCAGGGCTTGCTCTGTAATGTGCTGTGCTCACAGTGGTGTGTGCGTTTGGTGCAGGTGACTGATGTCTGTCTGTTTCCCCATTGTTTGCAGATACATCCACGGCCACGGAAGGTGACAGCTCCACGGACCAGGAGGAGCCGGAGAGCCAGACTGGGTCAGCAGCCGAGGAGTGGTCGGAGGGACCCAGTGGCACGGAGGGCGAGGGGAGCCACACCGAGGAGTCCTCAGCACCATCCACCTCAGCTGAGGACCAGAGCAACTCGGAGGATGACTCCCTTATGGAGGCGGGTGTCAGCAGCCACCACACCCCAGCTAGTATTGCTGTCCCCGCCACCACCAGCACCACCACCGCCCTCCCATCGACTCCCATTCCCCAGGTCCGTGGAGGCTCCCATGTTCGGGAGCGTGTCTCCTTTGGGCCAGGCACCGCACCCCCTGCCCCTGTCTCCCCTGCTGCCCTGAGTGAGGAGTCTGTGTACCTCCTTCGCCAGCTCCATGTAGGGCAGACAGCCATGCTGAGTGTCCTCCATGCGCACACCGCTCTGTTGACTCAGCTGGTGTCGTTCATGGAGGGCATCTCATCTGGCATGTCTGACCTACAGAGGGGCAATAGGTCCATGGACTCCTCCCTGACGGCAGCAGTGTCCCTCCTCAGACAGTCCCTCACCCCTCCTGCCTCTGCTCCATCCACACTCCCCAGCACCTTACCCGTCCCAAGCACACACACACCGGCACAGGCACACACCAGCACACACACATCCAGCACACAGACACACACGCCACAAACAAAACGCACATGCACGCACAGTCAGGGGACTGAAACCAGACTCACAGGGGATGGGGCCCTGGTACACACACACGCATCCACGAGCACTGCGCAGTCCTCAGTTGCCTCTCCCTTGCCTCACCTGCAACCCCAAAGACCCAGCGCCTCTTCCTCAGTGACCTCGGCCTCTTCCCCTCCGATCCAGCTGCTCCAGCATCCAGGGGGAAGAGGAAGCCCACCCACACGGAGCAGAGTGCCCCTCGCCCCCGGACACCCTCCCCCAGGCGCAGACAGACTGAGGCCCCCACCCGCAAGTCCCCCCGGAGTCGTAAGAGCAAGACCCCGCCGCCGCCCTGCAGCTCAGGCACCAGGTCTCCTTCCTCCATCCCTCAGGCCCCCACTCCACAGGTGCCCCCACCACACCCCTGCCCCAGGTTCCCCCACCCACAGATATACCATCCCCAAGAGGATCCGGCCTTCTCCCCTGGCACTTGCTCTCCCGGCACCACACCCCCCGCTGCGCTTGTCTGTGCCACTGATGTGGTGAGGGTGTCCTCCCCCTCTGTCCAGCCCACCTTGCCTGTTCCCCATTCTCCTCCCCTGGTGGTAGGCACTGCAGTGGAGTCCACTACCACCCTGTCTGACTTGGGCACTGCAGTGGCGGACCTGTCCACTCCATCTGCAGGGTCCACTGCAGTCGTGCCGGCACCCACAACATCTGAGTCATGCCCCCCAGTTGTGCCGGCACACACCATGTCAGACACCTCCACTGCAGTTGTCAGTGGCTCTCCAGCACCCACCACCCCTTCCCTGCTTCCTCCTGGTGAGCCCTGATCCTGTCCCTGCGGTGCCTGGCCTGCCCCCCGGTTGCCCCTCCTAGTGGATTGTCCCTGGTTTTGTGCAGGCATGCGTAGGGTGACATCTGCAACTGTCACCAAGTTTGGACTTTGACAATGGACTGGCCATTGGCCTTTGTGTTTTTTCTGGACTTTGTTTTCATTCCACACATATGCTGAATAAAGCAACTTTCTGTTCTCTAGTGCTTATGCTTCTGATGTACATGTTGTTGATGATGCTAACCATGCCCTTGCTGCAGTGATGGTGATATTTGGTCTCGTGATAATGAAGTGTTACTGTGCAGGAACCCATGTGGTCCAGGGGGAATGTGTCCTATCCTATGGTGTATCCATGTCATCCATAGCAGCATCTGAGGGTGTCATGTGTTCAGTATTTGGCAATGGGATTTCCTACTTAGATTAGCGATTTCACATCTGTGGCTTCCACCCCTGCACATCTGTTGTGCCTGCCATTGTTCAATTCGTCTACTTCCCTGACCGTGTGGCCATCTCCACTGGACATGCAGGTTTGGGCATCAATGGGGAAGGACTCATCCGTGTAGTCAGTGCAACATTGCTATACAAGTGTGTTGGATCTGTGCTGATGATTCCGTTGGCACTTCCATGACCAGGCTGATGTGACGGGAGCCCTCATTTGGTGCTAATTGTTGATTGTGTGACCAAGTGCTCAGCTGACATGATGGGGCCCTACTGAGGCAACACATGGCACAGCTTTCCTCACACAGGAGTGGAGTCCCCTCATGGCAGTGTGTACACCTGTGACATTGCCTGCGCCCAAGGTGTGTGTTGTATGTGCATGTCTGTGTGTTCACTTCCGTTTAGCTGTGCATGCTGTGATCCCTAGTGTTGTACCTGTTTGTGATGCTTGCTGAGTTGACCTATGTTCCCCCAAAGTCTTCTCCCTGGGTTCTCTGTGATGTGGGTGCATGGCACATTACTGGTCATCAGGGTGTCACCCATAGGTGTGTTTGCTGTCAGGGCTGAGTTTGTGTGCAGACGCAGATGGGTCACAGTCAGGTTTCCCCTTGGCACTTGTTGTTTGCCCCTGTCATGTGATTTCCAGTTTATGTTATCTTTCAGTGATTGTGACACGTTGTGTGTGTGACTGCTGGCACTCCTCAGGGTCCGGGCTGCAATGTTGGTTGTTGTCTATGTGTGTTCTTTGTGGGTGACCTTGGCTTCTTCATCGGTGTGTGACTGTGGCTGGGATCCCATTGGTTGGTGTGGTATTGCCGTCATGTCCATGTACAGCGTAGTGTGCAGTGTGTCAGACATTCAGGAGTCTTGTTGAGTGGCCATGTGTGATGTGTTTCTGCACCTTGGTTCCCACCCACCACCCTGGAATAGTCATGGGTGCATGTGCAATGTCACCAGTGCATGTGTACTTCACTGCTGCACATTGTTGGAGGTCGAGGGGTGTGGTGTTGAGTGTGTGCAGATGAGAGTTGTTGCCCGGCTAAGCCCCTGCCTCCATGTTGGCCTTGGCTTACTGGCCATGCTGATTGATTTGTGCTTGTGTAGGTGTGATGGTAGTTTGTTGCTCAGGACACATGACTGTGGTTCACAGTGTGAACCACATTTAGCTTTGTCATCACAGTGAGATTGTAATGCAGCCCAGGGTCACCACGTTGTGGGGGCCCTGGGGGTGGTGCTGTGGTGTGTCTGTGTCTTGCTGTGTCAGTTGCTGTTCCTACGTGCCTGTGTGACATGTGTGATTTGTGCTCCCTCTCATCTGACAATGCCTGCTTGCCCACATAGGGGATTTGGATCCATGAGTTACCTTTGTGTGGCACTGTATGCACATCTGTATGATTGGTATTCAGGTCTCCTCATGTGTTGTGTGGTTGCCTGGGGACACTGGCACCCCCCCTCACCTGTTGTGTATGATGTGCAGTGTGGGTCTGCCTGTTTGTGTTTGTGCATCTGCACCACTGCATTGGCATATCTTGGGTGTGCCATTGGCTGTATGTAGTTTGGTGGGTTTCCCCTGCTGTCCCTGGGACTCCTAGGTCATCGGTCAGCACAATGATCATGGTTTGTGTGTCCCATTGCTGCCATGGTATGGTATCTGTTCACCTCACATCTACAGTCTCCACAGGGTATCTGCATTTGTGTGCCCATTGGTGCAAATATGTGGGTCTGCATTCTGATGGTCACTTCTGTCATTGTGTCATTGATGAATGTTGACAGTGTCAGCCCCCATGGGTGTTGTTTGTCTGCACATGGCCAAAGGTATGTCTTATTTGCACTGCAGTATTTGTCTCACCCAATTTATGTTGCAATGGGACACATACACTACTTTGCCACTGATGTGTTTTTTGTTCTGTGACCAGGAATCATCCATGCAGTTTGGCAGTTGCAGCTCTTTCTTTGTCAACACTTACCTTTTGGTCACTGTGATGATGGGGGTTTAGACCCCATTGCCACAATGTTCAAAATGTGCTTCAGCTATGGACCCCACACTTACATTTTGGTCACTGTGATGATGGGGGTTTGGACCCCATTGCCACAATGGTCATGGCCTGCTTGCATTGTGGGTGCCACACACATATATGTGTGGCACATGTGCTAGGGGGTCACATTGTATGTACAAAGTCATGTTCGGTGTTGTAGGCATTTGACACAGTCTACACACGCTTGTCATGGTGTTGGGGGATGTCTTTTTCTTGCATTCCCTAGGTTGTGGTGTGCTGGTTGTGTCATGCATTGTCCATCCTATGAGTGGGGGTGGTAGTAGTGGTAGGCATCCAGCCACCCCTGGCTAAGGGTGGTAGTAGTGGTAGGCATCCAGCCCCCCCTGGCTAAGGGTGGTGGTGGGCATCCAGCCCCCCCTGGCTAAGGGTGGTAGTAGTGGTAGGCATCCAGCCCCCCTGGCTAAGGGTGGTGGTGTGCATCCAGCCCCCTGGCTAAGGGTGGTAGTAGTGGTAGGCATCCAGCCCCCCTGGCTAAGGGTGGTAGTAGTGGTAGGCATCCAGCCCCCTGGCTAAGGGTGATAGTAGTGGTAGGCATCCAGCCCCCCTGGCTCAGGGTGGTAGTAGTGGTAGGCATCCAGCCCACCCTGGCTAAGGGTGGTGGTAGGCATCCAGCCCCCTGGCTAAGGGTGGTAGTAGTGGTAGGCATCCAGCCCCCTGGCTAAGGGTGGTGGTAGGCATCCAGCCCCCCTGGCTAAGGGTGGTAGTAGTGGTAGGCATCCAGCCCCCCTGGCTAAGGGTGGTGGTGGGCATCCAGCCCCCTGGCTAAGGGTGGTAGTAGTGGTAGGCATCCAGCCCCCTGGCTAAGGGTGGTGGTGGGCATCCAGCCCCCTGGCTAAGGGTGGTAGTAGTGGTAGGCATCCAGCCCCCTGGCTAAGGGTGGTAGTAGTGGTAGGCATCCAGCCCCCCTGGCTAAGGGTGGTGGTAGGCATCCAGCCCCCTGGCTAAGGGTAGTAGTAGTGGTAGGCATCCAGCCCCCTGGCTAAGGGTGGTGGTGGGCATCCAGCCCCCTGGCTAAGGGTGGTAGTAGTGGTAGGCATCCAGCCCCCTGGCTCAGGGTGGTAGTAGTGGTAGGCATCCAGCCCCCTGGCTCAGGGTGGTAGTAGTGGTAGGCATCCAGCCCCCCTGGCTCAGGGTGGTAGTAGTGGTAGGCATCCAGCCCCCCTGGCTCAGGGTGGTAGTAGTGGTAGGCATCCAGCCCCCTGGCTAAGGGTGGTGGTAGGCATCCAGCCCCCTGGCTAAGGGTGGTAGTAGTGGTAGGCATCCAGCCCCCCAGGCTAAGGGTGGTAGTAGTGGTAGGCATCCAGCCCCCTTGCTAAGGGTGGTGGTGGGCATCCAGCCCCCTGGCTAAGGGTGGTAGTAGTGGTAGGCATCCAGCCCCCTGGCTAAGGGTGGTAGTAGTGGTAGGCATCCAGCCCCCTGGCTAAGGGTGGTGGTAGGCATCCAGCCCCCTGGCTAAGGGTGGTAGTAGTGGTAGGCATCCAGCCCCCTGGCTAAGGGTGGTGGTGGGCATCCAGCCCCCCTGGCTAAGGGTGGTGGTAGGCATCCAGCCCCCTGGCTAAGGGTGGTAGTAGTGGTAGGCATCCAGCCCCCTGGCTCAGGGTGGTAGTAGTGGTAGGCATCCAGCCCCCTGGCTCTGGGTGGTAGTAGTGGTAGGCATCCAGCCCCCCTGGCTCAGGGTGGTAGTAGTGGTAGGCATCCAGTCCCCCTGGCTCAGGGTGGTGGTGGGCATCCAGCCCCCTGGCTAAGGGTGGTAGTAGTGGTAGGCATCCAGCCCCCTGGCTCAGGGTGGTAGTGGTGGTAGGCATCCAGCCCCCTGGCTAAGGGTGGTAGTAGTGGTAGGCATCCAGCCCCCTGGCTAAGGGTGGTAGTAGTGGTAGGCATCCAGCCCCCTGGCTAAGGGTGGTAGTAGTGGTAGGCATCCAGCCCCCTTGCTAAGGGTGGTGGTGGGCATCCAGCCCCCTGGCTAAGGGTGGTAGTAGTGGTAGGCATCCAGCCCCCCTGGCTAAGGGTGGTGGTAGGCATCCAGCCCCCTGGCTAAGGGTGGTAGTAGTGGTAGGCATCCAGCCCCCCTGGCTAAGGGTGGTGGTGGGCATCCAGCCCCCTGGCTAAGGGTGGTAGTAGTGGTAGGCATCCAGCCCCCCCTGGCTAAGGGTGGTAGTAGTGGTAGGCATCCAGCCCCCCCTGGCTAAGGATGGTAGTAGTGGTAGGCATCCAGCCCCCCCTGGCTAAGGGTGGTAGTAGTGGTAGGCATCCAGCCCCCCCTGGCTAAGGGTGGTGGTAGGCATCCAGCCCCCCCTGGCTCAGGGTGGTAGTAGTGGTAGGCATCCAGCCCCCCCTGGCTAAGGGTGGTGGTGGGCATCCAGCCCCCCCTGGCTAAGGGTGGTGGTAGGCATCCAGCCCCCCCTGGCTAAGGGTGGTAGTAGTGGTAGGCATCCAGCCCCCCCTGGCTCAGGGTGGTAGTAGTGGTAGGCATCCAGCCCCCCCTGGCTCTGGGTGGTAGTAGTGGTAGGCATCCAGCCCCCCCTGGCTAAGGGTGGTGGTAGGCATCCAGCCCCCTGGCTCAGGGTGGTAGTAGTGGTAGGCATCCAGCCCCCTGGCTCAGGGTGGTGGTGGGCATCCAGCCCCCCGGCTAAGGGTGGTAGTAGTGGTAGGCATCCAGCCCCCCTGGCTCAGGGTGGTAGTGGTGGTAGGCATCCAGCCCCCTGGGTGAGGGTGGTAGTGGTGGTAGGCATCCAGCCCCCCTGGGTGAGGGTGGTAGTAGTGGTAGGCATCCTGCCCCCCTGGGTAGGGGTGGTGGTGCGCATTCAGGCCCCTGTGTGCATATGTGGCATTGGTGATGGGCATCCCGCCCCTATGGTGCTGCTGTTGCTGGTGTAAGTATATTCTGCATCCCTCTGTGTGTGTGTGATGTGTCGTGTACGTGTTGTATGTGTTTTGTGGTTGGTGTCTGACTTACCTTCTGCGCCGTACGCGTCCGTGCCTGTTCCGGTAGTAAATGTAGAATATTGGTATGATTGGGACGAAGGGATTCATGGTTGGTTCGTGTCGTTCGTCCTTCTCGTTGCTTCGCGTCGTCCTCGTCGTTTCGCATCGTCCTTGTCGCTGGCGTGTTCGTCTCGTAGCCGTGGATCGTGTTGTGGCGCGAATCGGAGCTTATGTGCGCCTCTCCCGGATGCTTTGACGTGCCGTGCGTAGCGACGGGTTCGGCGCGTACGGGAAGCGCATCGTACTTGTTCGGCCGGACGGAGCTGCATTTTCCCTTCTGTGCGACTCGATTCAGCGTTTCCGGATTCGCCTCGGTCGGAGAACAGGACCTGGTTTGGGTGAGTACGGCTCGGCCGGATTCTGTGCTGTTGTGCGCATCGTACTTACTCGTTCGGTGTGCTGTACGGATCGGTCGGGAAACAGGCTTTCGCATGGCTTTTTTCCCGACCGAATGGTATTGGGTGCGCCTCCGACCGAGATCGGAATCGGCCCCTATGTTTGTGGTTTAGTTGACATAGAAAACCAACCTGTGCCGCATTTTAAGTATACACCGCAGGGCGATGCATTGAACACTATTATTCTGGTAAACGATCTTTGTATGTTGAACTCTTTGGATAGTAATCCCTCTGTGCAGTTTCCAACCTACCAGGGGGGAGGTAGTGTGAGTACAATTGACTTTATGTTAATCACTAGCAAATACACATGGTTTGTAGATAGTTTTGCAGTTGAACCACATCCCGTCAGTGACCATAATCCCCTTATTCTTTCTATGTATGTCACAGCACAGAAAGTTAGAGGGGATGAGTGGCCGTTAAAGTATAACCGCAACCAACGGGTAAGGCTCAAATGGAATTTAATAGACTCAAAGCAATTTGAGGAGGCCATTCTTAAAGAAAACCAAAGTAAATTTATGACTTGCCTAACCTTTAATTCCCCCCCAGACATAGTCATACATTCTTTTGAATTAATCTGTGCAGATGTGGCCAAAAAATTAAATAAGCCAATTAGGAAACGGGACTCACCTGGAATTAGGTGGTTTAATGCCGAGTGTTCCAGGGCGCAAAGAGAACTTAAGAAAGCTCTGCAAACGGCTCCTCGGAATATGGCCCTGATAAAGATAGCGAGACAGACTTTATAAAAAAGTTATTAATTGCAGGAAAAATGAACTAAGAAGAACAGCCTGGGAGGACCTAGAGAGAGCTAGCTCGCTCAAGGACTCTAAGAGTTTTTGGGAGATTATAAATCGCCCGCTCTTCTCCAATGATGCCAGGAGTATGGACTCGACCATAACAGGTGAAGCTTGGGAAGCCCACTTTTTAAAAATATTTAATCCACGGGGCATATCGATACAAGAGCAAAGGGATGAGACAGATATTAATTTACAAACCGCACATGAACTAAGCTTAACAATTTCCTTGAGTGAGGTCGAAGATGCAATAGTTAAGAGCATATCTCTAAAAGCGCCTGGTCCAGACGGAGTTCCCTTAGATTTGCTTAAAAGCAATCTTCAATTATGGGCGCCTCTGCTGCTCAATGTTTTTAAGGCGGTAATAGTTGGTCACATTCCATCTTCATGGAAGGAAGCAGTGGTGGTACCAATTTTTAAAAAAGGTAACAGGAACGACCCTACTTGCTTCAGGCCAATTTCCCTGATAGATGCTATGTGTAAGGTCATGGGGAGGGTGATTTTAGCCAGATTGGAATCATGGGCAAATGCATCAAGTTTAATGGCTGATACCCAATATGGTTTTAGAAAGGGGATGGGAACAAACGAACAGTGTCTTAACCTGTCCCTGATTATGGGCAAGTACATGAAGGCCAGGGGGGTTTCGATTCACCTGGCCTTCATGGACTTGTCCAGTGCTTTGACACTGTGAGTAGGGGAAAGCTATGGACGATGATGGGGGAAATGGGGTTTGAAGAATCCCTCATCACCCTGCTACGTAGGTTGCATGAATCTACCACTGTAGCTGTTCGCTTTGGTCCAGGAGGGGAGAAGACTGGGCCCATCGCTTCCACGGAGGGGGTTCGTCAGGGTTGTATCCTGGCCCCCTTTTTATTTCTTATATATACTAACGGCCTAGAATCATTCCTGATTAACCAGCAACTGGATTTCCCAAGAATAGATGGTAAATTGGTCCCCCTGTTATCATATGCCGATGATACGGTCTTAATGACTCTTACGGCTAATAGCCTACAAAAAGCCCTGACCGCATATACTGATTTCATGCTAGCATTGGACCTTAAAGTACATTTCAGTAAATCCTTTATCATGGTCTGCGGTCCGAAAAAACCAAAACTAGGAAATTTACTGTGAAAGGAAAAACTATTGAGAAGGTGCCCAATTTTCTTATTTAGGCAATGTTTTTAATAATAAATTGAAGTGGGATGAGCTTGTCATGACAAGGGCACAACAGACCAGTAGAATAACAGAGGGGCTGTTTCGTTTAGCTTGTAAATTAGGACACAAACCGGTAGCAGAAATGATAACTCTATACAAGTCAAAATGTTTATCGGTGGCTACCTATGGGGCCGGAGTATGGGGTTACCATAAGAGTTACCAGATTCAGGTTTTAGAGAATACATTTAAAAAAAGATTATTAATGATCCCTAGTAGCTCTTGAACATCATTTTGTCATTCCGAGGTGGGCCTGGATTATGTGAAAGACAGGATAAATATTGCACCACTTATTTTATGGGGGAAAATCTGGTCTTCAGAAGATTTGACTTTCTCTAGGAGTATCCTTAAAGACTGTATGAATTTGGATAACGCAATGTCACTCCCTTGGCTACGTTATGTTAAGGATACCTTTTATAAAATTGGCCTAGCTGAATATTACAACATCCCAGATACCATCCAATCTAACATGAAAACGATTATTAAAAATGTATACCGTATTGAATTAAGTATGTCTTACCAGGACCGGGGAATGTTAGATGGTGGGGCGTTAAGACATCAGCAATTTTACCTGTCTTTTACTTTGCATGTACAATCGCGTTTTTTGTTGACTAGATTTTGGTTGGGCACATTGCACTTTTTAGTGGCCTATCCTAAACAGGCTGGCTGGTGTGAGAGACTAGCCCCTTGTCCCTGTAACAATCTGGCCAAACAGAATACATTGCACTTTTTGCTGTTTTGCTCACTCTATACAGATCCTAGAGCACGCTTTATTAAGCCTATACTGAAAGCTATTCGGCCCTGTTCCTATCAGGAGGGCTTTGACTACCTGAGGTCATTATCTACGGCTGCAATTTCAAGTGCAGTGCTTAGTTTTATTAGAATCGCACTTTCAATCAGAAAACGCTATGAATTGTGAAAGGAATCTAAATTTTATAATTATTGTAGGCAACACTAAGAACGAGTCAATTGTATAAATTTTTTGGGGAAGGGTATGATGATTTTAAAGTTGATTAATTTTTGCTGGCATACCAAGATTTATGGAAGGGAACATGTGTAAACTTTGTAAATACTTTTAATTGTTTTTATTATGTATATATGCAAACTTTTATGATTTTAAAGAATCAAATAAAGTTATTTGAACTGAACTGACAATAACAAACATATAACAATTCTTGTTTGCTCTGCTAAAGAAACAATGGTACTTTAACAACCAGATTGTTAATGTTTTTACACCCTCTGACTTTTGCCACACAAAAAGAATTTTACATTCGGAATCGAAATCTCGGCCAGTGTGAACTCACTCTAATCATTGCAGCTTCGCCCTTTGCGCAAACAGATTCTGCTAACATAAATCAATATTAGAACAATCACAACAGTTCATTAGTGTCCCTATCTCAATTGTGTAGGTGATGGTACCTCAAACTCTACACCAAAAAACCTGCAAACAAGAAATACCATTCGACAATGGCTACTTAAATATTTCTACACTTGTCTCATTATCCCGGGATCTCAGGCTACGTTCAGCCTGAAACTGTACAACTTCTTTACATATAAAGCCCTAAACATCTCCTTTCATCCAACCATTCACTCTCATCTCAATTATACTGCATTAAACACAATTACAATAGCCAACACATCACCCTATTAATAATCCCACCTCCAATACAGCAACCGCCTTCGAACATTGCACCTTGTCATCTCTTCAAGCTTCGGGCATTGGGTTTCAGGCTTCGGGTATTTGATTCTAACTTGAGCAATTATTTTATAGCTCCTTGTTCAAGGTGTGAACCATATCCTCTGCTACCAGAAAACTGATAGCGCAGAGGTGGGGCAAGACTTAAATAATATGGTTCTACCTTTCTTTACCATCAGTTATCAGGATTAAGCCCCGGTCCCTCACTGGCTACAAAGTACCAGTCGCCTCAGGTGGCGGATCTTTGCCACTGTGTTTTGAACCAGGAGCAATTTCATCATCATAAGTTAAATCACAATAGCAGTTCTAAGTTTAGTGAATGATGAGAGTTTAAATTAGTTTAAAAGTTAATTTTTCATTAAGAGTTTAGTAAGATTCTTTTTATTCACATTAGTCAATTAAATTCAGTAAGTTTACAGAAATCTCATAAAAAGATGTTTTTTTGTTTGTTGCTGTTTTATAAAGCACAAACACGACCCGAAGGTATTGGAGTGCTTTACATGAGTACCAGTTACATTACACAAGGACACATTAATTTTTTGGTAGGCGCGGGGAGATTAAGTGATTTTCCCAGAATCACAGGATGTTGAGCCGACCTTGAGACTCAAACCTGGTTCCCCAGCTCCAAAGTTGACAGCTCTGGCTTTAAGGCCACATCGTCTCCCCTTGGTTAGTACAAATCATCAAATAATCCATCAAGCGCATTCCATAAAGAAAAAATATCCTATTCTTAAGAACAGGACCAGAATTTAGAGTTTATAGAACTCAAGAAGAGTTTGAATTCAAAGGAAAAGAGTGAGATAAAGAGAGCATAAAGCTCACAATCCAATTTAAGCAGTCGAACTTCTCATTAAGAGTAGTTCATGAAACTCAGCCAAGTCTCAATAATTCAAGCAGAAGTATACACTTGCAGTAGCAATCTGTCAAAATTGAGCATCAATAGTAAGCCAAAGGAAGAATAGCAGCAGCAGTAGCCACATCTGTAAAAAAGGGACAAGAGAATGAGTCTCTGTGAATAGCTGTGTGGAAAAAGCGTGATAAAGTCTTGAATGCCTCTCTTCTAACTAGGAACATGCACTAATATAAAAGGCAAAAATAATGTTGCAAAATGTGTAGCAGGCCTCTCCTCTGATCTAATCAGGCAACAGCATTTGCCGGAGAGTAATTTCAGCTCTTCCTTTCCCACAAAATAACATGCAGTTTGCAAAGTTTTATCACAAAGTTTGTTACAGACATCTTACATATGTTGCTTCTTGATTCATAGACCTCCGTTCCCATAGACATCGAACACAGTTTAACCTTCTAATGTTAATGTTTCATTGCGTAAAGATGAGAAACAAAAACTTGCAAAAATACTGTTTAGTAATGCATTTCATTAACTCAAACAAGAAATACTTTTTACAAATGTGCAACTTTTCTATTCAAACATTAGGTGAAGTATGGGGTAAATAAAAGTTTAGTTATCACAATTGAATGTTTCTTAAAAATGTAATTTGTTAAACTGGAACATTCTCATCACAAGCTTTATTTCGACATAAAAAGTCATAAGAGCAACATAGAGCAAAGATAACATAGCCAATAAAATAAGTATAGGTAAAAGTAGATCCAATAATAAATATACACTTGATCATCCTATAATCTGGTTAAAAAACAAACAGTATTTCATCATTTTGTTTAAACACAGTGCAATACTTAGGGAGATTTTTCATTTCATTTGCTCGTGCTAGTTATCAGGAGTTAAAAAGAAATAAAGTGCTTGTGCATGGTGATATTAGCAGGAATGCTGTTGGCTTTGAGGTCTTAGCTATTATCTGTGCAGTGGAAGCTATATCTTTCTCGCAAGTGCCTTCCACCTTATCAGCCATGCTTTCCCCAGGTACTTTGCTACACAGCAGGATAAAAAGGGTCTAGAATCTGACTTAAGAATACGGAGTGCAACGTGGTGCTCCCGCGTACCAAGCTGTCTGCAAATCGGGCTCAGCCATTTTTTCCGTAATGTTTTGTACGCCGGGCAGACGAACAGTAAGTGGGCAATACTTTCCACAGGCGCTTTGCAACTAGGGCAGTGTTTTCCGTTATTTACAGACCACTTTGCTATCACTTCACCCACTGGAAGGGAGCCATACCTGAAATGCATGTAGAGCATTCTGTCTCTAGGTACTTTGATTAAGTCGAGGTAAGGCTCGTAGTATCTACTTAATTTATGGGAATAGAACTCGGTTGTCAACTTGCCCACATTGGGTCTACTGATCTCTCGCTGGTCCACCCATTCCCAGTACAGGCGTTTAAGAACTTCTCTCCTTGGTGGCTCTTGACTAGCCCAACAACCACAAAGCCCGATTGTAGTTAACATTTTCTTGATGTCACGTATCCAGCCTATTTTCCCCCCAGTGTCGAGGCTAATAACCTCAGTGAGGGCCTCTGCGTAAGGAGAAAGCTTGGGGGTCCTCCTAATACGGGCCCAAAAGATCAGAGGACGAAACCTGGCTACATCACTTATTGATCGCCTGCCCATATCCATTAGTAGTGGCGTGAGGGGGGTGTATTTTGGTGCTGTTATTAGATCTCTTAGGAATTTAGATTCTGATTTCTGGAGCTCGTCAAGATTCTCGAATCTTCAGACTTCTGCTCCATAGAGGGAAGCGCTAACAGCCTTGGTGTCATAAATATAGAGGGCTGGAGCTACGGGCCTGGTATGGGAAAGGCGATGTTCTTTTGCTATTGCACCTGCCATACGCTTAAGGGTCATCAACATCTTACCTAGGTGGGGTTTCCATGAAATTTTTTCAGAGAATCTTACACCTAGGTAGTCAAAAGTGACGACCTTTTCAAGGAAAGTTCCACCTAGGAGAGGGCCATTCCTGCATGTCCTATGGGGATTGAAAGCCATAAATTTAGTTTTGCTGGCATTTATAATCAAACCCCGGTTCTCACAGAAAAGATGGAATCTGTCAGTAAGACGCTGTAGCCCAGCTGGGGGCTGTAGCATTCTGCAATTATGCTGAATATTTCTAAGCATGTCACATTAAGGTCAGATCTCTAAATTCCATTGTGTACATTTCAACATTGTGAAGTTCACTTCTAGTTAAAAGAAAACTTGCATTTAAGCATTTCTGTGGCCTATATAAATAACTATGTCTGCCTAGTGCAGTTTGCACGTTTAAAATGAGTGTCATTTCATTGTTAAATTTTACGTAAATCATGGCACATATAGCTGTTATTCTAAATAAGTTGCATTTTAATTTATTAGCTTCTTCACCAACAAAGCAGATTCGGGCCATGGCCGCTTGTGAACCCATTATGAGAAGGATCAAGGAGATCATGTGGATCGATAAACTCCATAAGATGTTGGTAATTCTGGGAACATCTGATCTTTACGTCTTTATTTTCTACATCTCATACATTTTCCTTCTCTCTGCATCTTCTGCATTATGTCTAATGTTAATTATATTTAAAATTTGATTTTAATATGGTTTCTTGCTCATTTTACATGTATTTGTTGATACTATGATGTAATTTGTGTCAAATACCATTTTGATATTTTGATTCATAAAGTTTTGTTTTACATATCACATTTCGTGTCTCTCCAGCTACAGGATCAGGGAATACTTTAGCAATTCCAACTTCAAGGACTGGTTCAGCAGTTAATATCAAGGGTGTTATCCAGAAAGGTAACATCTGTAACTGGAGCTGGTGAGTTGACACTATATACATGTAATAGTTCTGTGCAATGATCAACCTCTACTTTAATTTCATGATACCTTTATTTCATTTCTCATGTTATTAACCTAAATAGAAATTTATTTCTCATTTTTTTAGAGAGTAGTCTGTAGAAGTATTGAGACAAAACGTGATTTTTTGTATTTTAACTTTTTTCACCTTCTTCTTCCAGGTGCTGAGGGCACTGAGCTAGACAATTATGGTGGACCATCCACAAGCAGAGGACAGCAGACAATCCAAGCAAAAAATCCAATCTTCCTCCAACTAGCGATTTATACATCCAACACTGTCCAGGAAGAAGATGAGGAGAAGGGTGATAAGGATTAGGACATTATTACCACTACACAATAGTCATCAAACAAGACCTTCTTACAGCTTGGCAGCAGTCTTCCTCCAAGTTCACTTCCGAGGGTTACCAGTCCCCAGCCACTAGCAAAGCGCCACGGATGATTATTCCACAAATGCAAGACTCACCTCCACATAGCCCTCAACCAACAGGTACCTCTGTAGAGACCTCTACACACTCCTCCCTTGCAGGTGCATCTCCAGTCTTCTCACCCCTGGTGAGGAACAGCTCACCCGTCATTAACTTTCCCCATCAACTTCCCAGACGGCAACCCTATCTTGACTGACAACCTGCTGCTCATGTCAGATGGCCATTCATGCTTAGAAAAGTTTTTATGGATGGCCATTGCAGGACTGGATGTTCAATTAAGGTTTCTTGGAGTGTCTGCACTAGGGGTGGGCATAACTCGAGTGATTTCGTGTAGTGTAATTGGTTTGCAATATCTAAAAAGTCAGCGGAATTACTCCGAACTATGCGAGAAGAGTAATTCTGCATTTACAGTTATCTTCTTACCAAAAAAAATGCCCCCTCACGTACAAAGTGGAAGTGACAATGCATTTTTTTGCAAATAAACAGCGATGAATGCAACAGAACATGAATAGCGAGCAGTTTCTCGTGGCCCCAAAATGTGGACTTGGGTAGGGTTTTCCCCAACGTACTCCCGGGATTTAGTCCTTTTTTTTAGTAAAAAATGCACCCTCGCGTCCAAGGTGGATGTGAGGATGTGTTTTGCACTAACAAAATAGCACTAAATGCTCGCTAAATGTGCACTCTCAGTGGGATTTCTTACCCCCCAAATCCAATCTTAATTACACTAGCCAGTGTAATTGCATTATTATCAGTAATTCCATGTCTAAGAGTAATGCTGAGTTACCCAAATTACTCTGATTACTCCGGCATAATTAAAATTACTCCCAGGCCTAGTCTGCACCTCACCAATTAACTCCTAGACATCCTGAGTGATTGTTAACTGAACCATTTTTGTTGACCTAAATTCTCTGAGAAAAGTCACAGAGACATTTTCTGACTGAAGAGAGTGGGCAACACATGAGGGTTCATGAGTGTCAGGAGCATAAGTGTCCCTTGATTGCTGCTGTTGCTATTCTGGGTGAGCATTTAAAGGAGGATAAGGTTCAGCAGAGAGTGTAGCTGGATGCCCAATGGTATGGGGGCCTATGGAGTTAAAAAAGGGTGGAGTCCTTTGGTTGTTGAATGTGTTTCTCTTCAGCTAGGTGCACTGTCCCTGCTAGTGGATGGTTCCTACTCCTCATTGGTTATTGAGAGATGGCATGACTGCCTTACAGTCGAGGATCTGGATGTTTGCCCAGGTCCTGCTGAAATGGTGTTTAGCCAGCTCCGTCCTCTGAAAAGGAACAAAAGAACGAAATGTTGAGTGCGTATGTTCACTACTTTATATATATATATATATACACATATTTTTCTTGAATATTACATCCCAAAAAGTGAAAGATTCACAAACTTTTGCCATGGTAATGTGTAAGCTAAAGGTATAATTTTGTAACTTTTTATAAAAATTTGAAAAAGTAGTTAGACATTTAAAAAAATGTTTAACAGTGGCTTCAAATGCTGGAATTTTCTTTATGAAGAAAAGAACAGACGTGTGAGAAAATCATGCCAAACAATGGTCATTTTTTAAAATGTACTTAAACATGCTGCCTGTCACAGAAAGAGGTATTGTTAGAAAATCCTCTTTAATGTTATTACAGTTTAAATATAAATAAATATCTAATGAAACATGTCTTGCATCTATTAAACTTGATGTAAGTGCTTAATGGAATAGTGAAAAAATATATAATAGCCTTTTGGATAGTAAGTTAAAGTTGCACAATGTCAGTCTTACATACTCATATGTTGGCAATATTATTATGTTACTTACATTCAGTAACAAAAAATATTGTCAGAAATGTAATATGAACAACAGTTCTAAAGCTCACAAAACATTTTCAAAATGTGAACCTAAGAGGATTAGTTTTACATAGATGAATTGAGCATTTACTCACATTTGTTAAAAATATCATTCAATTCATTCTTAAAACAACACAACATTGTTATCAAAAACATGTAACTTAATATACAAAAAGACACTTAAATACAAGAAATAGGCAGAAAACATGACTGGACCACACTCCCTACACATAATCACTTATGTTAATTTACACATGTCACGCTTCCCAACTGTATGCTGCTCAAGTGCATTCTGATGAACTTGGAGGGTCGGCCAGTATGTTCTAAGAACCCTCCTGTGCAATGGTGTCATCCGGGGTAACGCAAATGTGGCCCGAAGGACACACCAAGAATGTTGTTGGTCTTGAATCTGGTCCAGTGCTGAAGATCCTCCCTGTGCTTGGTACATCCCTTCCCTTTCCGGATGAGGACATCCACTGCACTGCAGCACATGACAATGTCTCTCCAAATTTGGTCCTGCACTGCTGTGCTCATTTGGGTCTCTGGACCCACATAAAGGTGATGGTACATTTGGAAGACCTCATCACAAATAATATTGAATTCTTCCTCAGTGGAACTCTTGTCCATCAGCCATTTGGGGGTTTAGAATTGCTAAAGCACAGCAGGTTGTGGTTTGAGAATGGCGCAGAATGACCACAAAATGGCCAATGTCCCGTCCCTATGTGTAATTTCCATTTTTTCATTATAGGTGGGGTTGTCCACTCCAGGAACAGAGGTCTCCGGCCAGTATGCAGGGCAGAGACCTCCAAATGCTAGATGGAGACTCCACATGTAGACTGTATATCCCCCACCCCTTTGTATGCAGATAAAGCTAAAAAAAATTGCAGAAAGATAAATATTCATACAGGGATTGTTTTTTGACATGATGTAACTAATTAAGGTGTTAAACTGTATGTACAGGCACCTGTGCATACTAGGTGATTGGTTTAACTTTAGTGTTCAAAGCTAAATGTGTTACAATGTTTGTGAAAGTAAAGTGGAAATGTAGTAAGAAATAGAGTATAGCATGTTTGATTGTGACATTTTCGTTAGAAAAACATTGTTGCCTCAGAATGGTACTTGTGGACGGTATTATAGTCCACCATTCATCATTGGCTATTTTCCAAACACATAAATGCAGCCACTAAACTAGCAGGTCGAGTGAAAAATTAGTTAACAAACTGATCCTGTAACTGCATAACCTGACCTTTGTTCTGTGCCCAGACCCGGGTACGTGGATGTGGCCAAAAATCATGAATAATGTCTATATTTAATAACAATTACAAAGTATTCCTTGAGGAATTATTCTCATAAACAGTTCAATATTTTTGTCGTCACATATGTGAACAAATTACTCTTGCACCAGGGAAATTTCAAAACAAAGATTTGGTATTTTTTGTATATTTTGTTATTTTTAATTTAATCAAAATATCACTACAAAATCTTAAAACCATGAAAGAGATATAAATACATTCATTTTTTCTCATGCGTGCAACAGTTGCACTACTACCTTGTTTCTAAAGCTAATAGTAGTGATTATACACCCTTTTGTTGGAAACACAGTATGGATAGTTCCTCCAGTCAACCATACATTGTGATCAATTCATCATTTGTATTAAATTCATTGTTCATTAACAATCTTTTTTAACAAAAAGGGTATTATTGTGTCGACGTTTCGGTCTCTATACGGCCACCAAGATCCACAAGACCATCTTCAGGACGATATGTTGCACAATAAATCTAATGAAAATAAAAACCATCAGGACAAACAAATCAAACACCATAGAAAAAACCCTGAGTTCAATAGTATCGTCTGCTCAACTCTTAATTAAACAGTGGTATTAAATTCCCACTGTATACACCACCCTGCAAACCAAACAACCCATGCCAAACACCCAAATATGTTGGTCCCCAAAGCATGCACACCACTGGTGCCAAACTAACTAAATCCACTAATCATTTATCTAATAGTGAACACCCATATTAAACCACCAAAAATCAAATATCAAAACTTGAAAGGTTTGCCAAGTATATATATATGGCCAGGAAACTGAACCCATTGTTGAATTTACAAAAACGCCCTGTAAGATTCAAGGGCTGAAATATATCGCCAATGGCCATTTATTAATGCGAAAGGACCTTATCTTACCTTCTATTTGAAAAAGGAAGGTTCCTATCTGAAAACCAATAAACAAAGACAAAACCGAAAACACAAGCATAAGATTCTACCATCTATATGCCCCATAGATTATCCATCTAGGACACGATTGAAAAAAGAAATACGTTCAGTACTTACCCTGCAGTAACAGATGCTAAGGAGTTCCTAAAGAAATTGGAATCCACAATAGCTGAGTTTCAAAGGACAAATATTCTTAAAAAACGGAAAAATTACAGAAGGATATAAAGAATTATAGCAGGAACGTACCTACCCCAAAAAAGATTTTTTCCAGCAGAATTCGAATCAGAGTGTAGGGATCCCTAAACATACTACCTTTTCAGATACGGCATCTTCAAGCTCTGACGAGAATAACAGCCGAGGAAGTACTTCTAACTATAGATTTGGCCGCGGACATAACCCTTCTTTTTTACAGAGAGGCCAACCACCACAAAGGGGTCGAGCTCGGAACACGAGGAGAGGGTGGTTCAGGAACCAGTATACTCCGGGGTTCCGTCAAACCAGAAACAACTTTTACGAATGGTAGATTTACCAAGGATTGAAAACGATCCAACAATGATTGATCAAAACATGACAGAAAACAACCAGACTATGGAAATAGTACCTATTTTCAGCTTGTCATCACATGAATTAAGTTCAAAAGAAATTGAGCTTCTAAGCAATGGGTTATCATTTGTTCCAACTTGTAGAAATGATTCATTTACAACTCAAATCGAATTATACAACTTCTTCAGAGTGTTCCGGCTGAAATATTTTTTCAGTAAGACTCCTCTGATAGGACATAATGACACTACTGGTTTACGTTGTCCTTCTACATTTTTTCCTGCAACTAATCTTATGCCCAAAGAACTTATTACTTTTGAAAGTGTTATTTTGACCGAGGTTGAACAAATGTTCCAGGATAGAAAATATGTGAAATATAATTTCACAAAAGAACAATTCTACACTTTGAGAGCCCTTGCCAGCCGGGAGGATATTATTGTCAAACTGGCTGACAAGGGTGGAAGTATCATCATACAGGATAAGGTTAATTATGATGCTGAAGTTTTGAGACAATTGCATAATTCATTACATTATGTTAGATTACCTGGTGATCCTACTGATAGAATCAGAAAAGAAATTGCTAATCTCACGATTCAAGGTCGTGAAGGCCTCTTGTTGAGCCAGAAGGAATTTGACTATTTAAATAAAAAAGATTTCTCTATTCCAGCGTTTTATACATTGCCAAAAATACACAAGGACAGTTTACACCCTCCAGGCAGGCCTATAGTGGCAGGCTGTCAATCTGTTTTACAACCTTTGGCAGAGTACACTGATTTCTTTATAAAATCTTTTGTCCCCTTAACACGATCATACATAAGGGACAGTTCTGATGTTATAACACAACTTGAAGGCCTACTATATGATATACAGACAGATATCCTAGTGACTATGGATATAGAAAGCTTGTATACGAACATTCCGCAAGGAGAAGCTCTCACAGTCATTAGGGATACCTTGGATATGAGAACTCGTCCACATTCAGTGCCTACTGACTTTATTGTAGACTGTGCTAAGATTGCCCTGGAACAGAACTATTTTATGTTCAATGGTGAATTTTATGGCCAAATAAAAGGCGTAGCTATGGGTGCAATTTTTGCCCCTGATATAGCTAATCTGGTTGTTGCTGCTTTTGAGGATAAAGTAATTTATAACAATAATCCTTTTCATGTACATATAAAGAAATACTTAAGATACATCGATGATGTGTGTTTGATATGGGAAGGTACTTTGACAAGATTGCATGAATTTCATTCTTGGTTAAACCAACAAGATGTTAATCTTCAATTTACCATTGAACATGATAAAAACTCCATTCGTTTTCTTGACCTGAAAATCTGGAATGATTGTGGCCGATTATCTGTGAGTCTTTATACAAAACCCACAGCGAGAAACACACTTTTGAAATACACAAGTCATCATCCACGCAATTTGCGTGATAATCTTCCTTTCGGACAATTTTTGAGGTTGAAGCGTAATTGCACCAGAAAGGAAGATTATTTTAAAGAAGCAAAGGTCTTACAATCTAAGCTGGTTATGAGAAATTATCCCTATCGGCTGGTGAAGCGCTCAATGAAACGCGCCTGGTATTATGATCGCCAGGCTTTATTACAAGTAAAAGATTGAAAAGATAAGGAATGTAATTCCATTACTTGTGTTACAACTTTTGGAACAGAATCCAATAAAATCAAAAAGATCGTGTTAAAAAACTGGCACCTAATACAAAAAGTGGAACCACAATTGCAACAACCTCGTTTTGCATTTAAAAGGGCCAGAAACTTAAGAGATCATTTGGTAAAAGCGTACAATGAACCTACTCCCACTACTTTGCAGAATATGTGGGGCTTAACACCTATAGTGGGTCATTACCCGTGTGGTCATTGTTCAGCCTGTGCCACCACAACGGTGGTGAAATCATGTACCCTGAATGAGAAAGAATGGATTTTGAGACATCATTCTAATTGTTTATCTAAAAATGTCATTTATTGTATACAATGTCCCTGCTCCTTATTTTATATTGGGAAAACTACACAAGAAGTGAAGAAACGAATCATGCAGCACCAATCACGAATACGCTGTAAAATCACATCTGCACCACTTGTTGAGCATTATCTGAATAAATCACATACTCCTTCAGATATGAAATGGTTTGTCCTTGAGACTGTGAAGAGTTCAAAAAGGCAACGTAATGTTGATCGTCTGCTCACACTCAAGGAGAACAGATGGATTTGGTCAGCGAGGACAGTAGAAAAGGGTTTGAATTCTTTTGTAGAATGGCATGTTCTGGCAACTCTTTAGATTAGACAATGTACGGTTTATTTGTCATTCCTTGTTTTATATGTAGAGCTGTTTTTTAGATTTGAACATGAATTATTGAATATTGGAATAGGCTATGCCTAACTATTCGATTATATCTTGGTCGTGACTTAAAATTAGTCAGGTTTCAGTGTGAATGATTCTGGTGTGTTTGGGTGAGTAGCCGACGTGGTACAATAATTATCAAGGTGTTTTCTACTCTTAATATGGCCGACACGTTACGTGACGTTCTGTGAGCTAAAGGTTATAGGTCAACTTGTACGGAGCTTCCGCACTCGGACTGTTTGTCGAGCCTCGTGCGGATTGACTCCTGCGTAATGCAAGTAAGTACTGGAGGATACAATATGTGTCTAGCCTCTTGAGCCGTTCCGTTTTCTAGATTTTGTGATCTCGGAAGAGGGTTGATTAACCAAGTACTTCTGTGGCTTCTGTGTTGCTTTTGCAGGCCTTAATTAAGAAAAGATTTACATCTTTTGAGTAAGTACTGAACGTATTTCTTTTTTCAATCGTGTCCTAGATGGATAATCTATGGGGCATATAGATGGTAGAAACTTATGCTTGTGTTTTCGGTTTTGTCTTTGTTTATTGGTTTTTAGATAGGAACCTTCCTTTTAAAATAGAAGGTAAGATAAGGTCCTTTCGCATTAATAAATGGCCATTGGCGATATATTTCAGCCCTTGAATCTTACAGGGCGTTTTTGTAAATTCAACAATGGGTTCAGTTTCCTGGCCATATATATATACTTGGCAAACCTTTCAAGTTTTGATATTTGATTTTTGGTGGTTTAATATGGGTGTTCACTATTAGATAAATGATTAGTGGATTTAGTTAGTTTGGCACCAGTGGTGTGCATGCTTTGGGGACCAACATATTTGGGTGTTTGGCATGGGTTGTTTGGTTTGCAGGGTGGTGTATACAGTGGGAATTTAATACCACTGTTTAATTGAGAGTTGAGCAGACGATACTATTGAACTCAGAGTTGTTTCTATGGTGTTTGATTTGTTTGTCCTGATGGTTTTTATTTTCATTAGATTTATTGTGCAACATATCGTCCTGAAGATGGTCTTGTGGATATTGGTGGCCGTATAGAGACCGAAACGTCGACACAATAATACCCTTTTTGTTAAAAAAGATTGTTAATGAACAATGAATTTAATACAAATGATGAATTGATCACAATGTATGGTTGACTGGAGGAACTATCCATACTGTGTTTCCAACAAAAGGGTGTATAATCACTACTATTAGCTTTAGAAACAAGGTAGTAGTGCAACTGTTGCCGCGCATGAGAAAAAATGAATGTATTTATATCTCTTTCATGGTTTTAAGATTTTGTAGTGATATTTTGATTAAATTAAAAATAGCAAAATATACAAAAAATACCAAATCTTTGTTTTGAAATTTCCCTGATGCAAGAGTAATTTGTTCACATATGTGACGACAAAAATATTGAACTGTTTATGAGAATAATTCCTCAAGGAACACTTTGTAATTGTTATTGATGATACCCAGTCCCTTGGGGAAAATTGGGTCGCCCTATTGTTGTATTATAATGTCTATATTTAAGCACCATTGCACAGCAATGTTGTACAACAGGCAACAGCCTATTCTCTTGTGCACAGTTCTAGAGTGTGCACCAGAACTCCAGAACCCCCAGTACAGTCAAGACATCTGAATCATTACTTAAAGATATCAAAGTGTTTTCAATGGTGGCTTGTGTATGTATGCGCCCTATTGTACATATGTTGAGGTTCTATCATTAGACATTTAAAGTAGATGCGAGCAGACGAATAGAGAGAGCATACCCATCATCACCTGCAACAAAAAAAGTTTTAAAATGTGCATATAATCTGTTAGTACTGCATTATGTATACATAGAAACCGTTGCTGTATAGTTTTGTTATGACTTATGCTTGGGTATGTTTGAGATGCACATTGATCCCCAGTGTTAAATGTTATTACTTCCTAAGAGCCACATGTCACAGAAAGCCCCTCCAACCAATCGATCTGCAGGAGATGACTGGTGGTATATGTAGGTGTTGTGTGTGCTTCCAGGCAAACAGTGCACACATTAGTTAAGCAGTCCCCGGCATCGCACACAGGTAGCATGTTGATGTAGTGCCAGTGGTGTCTGTTGAAGAATAGGTGTGCCCTATAGTGAGGTGGTTGAATTGCTACTTAGGTACAAACCATGGCACCTAAAACAAGGGAAAAGGGCAAAGGCATAACATTCCCTTGCCACCAGTTGCCTTTCTGCTAGTGACTGTGGAATGGTGAAAAACTGGCTCACTCTTCTGTTGATACTTCTCAGTACCTGATGCGGGCGTCAACGTTGACTCGCTTGTGAGATGCCTACGTTGTCAGAAATTACCCTCTGGAAAGATCCAGTGGCCATGAAATGGAATGCATCCAGTATTTTGACATGTGCAGGGATAACCTGGGGGTGGCTGCGGGTGAATCAAGCTCCTGCTCCCGATCTGCTTCTGTGTCAAAGATCATTTCAGGTGAAAAGTGGTGTCTGACAATGACAGCTTTCCTGGGCATGCCAAAGATGTTGATCCCTTGCCTGTGAACCTTCTCTCTTCTCCTCAAATAACTGTTTCTCAAAATGAGGGGCAAAGCAACGAAGACATGCACCGACATAGTGAAGGACAAAACATTGTTTGGTGTGTGGATGTGAGTTCTTTTTTTTCTGTTGTCAGCCTTGATGTGTTAGATTTGTGTTGCAATGTGTTTCACCTGTAGATGGGTCGTGGAGTCAAGAGTCCTCACTTCCTCCCACCTTTGCATTACCAAGTATGTTACAAGTATTGGAAGTCTTGTTATGAAACTTACAAAAAAAATACTAAAAATTTAAAACTTTTTCGAAACAAAATGTACTTTTTTAATTATTTTCCTCTATTGTTTTTTGTGTCTCTAATATTTTCTATGGGAGTGTTTTGTAGTATCTGTGGAGCTTGACTTACTCCAAGTGTCGAATGGTGTAAATTTCAGCCTGTTTTGTCAACTTTCTGGCTGTAGAAACATTAGAAGTGAATGATTAGCATTTGTCTGACTCTTTTGTGAGTGTGTGTTTGTATTCGGATGTCCATCCCTAAACGCCTCCTTAAATTTGCCTAAACCCCTCTATTAAGGATTAAGTATTCTCCGTTTTCCTGCTACTCTTGCTTGTCCCTCACCAATTTTTTTAATTTTTTACATTTTTAATTTAACTTTATGCACATGACAATAAAGGCATACAATTGGTGCGTTCTAGCACAAGAGGGTTGACAGTGCACATTTATGATGGCAGCATAGCATGGTTAAACAGAGACAGTTCATGCAATAAACTTTGTGGACGTGATTGAGGCATATCTGGAGTATATGGTATATGACATCAAGGAGAAGGAACGTATGGATGTATTTCCATTGTGTCTTTGCGCAGTGTCTCAAAGGAGTACATGTCAGGAGCTCACATCAAGAGAACTTTAACGTTCGTCACTGTCGTCTAGTCGGCGGAGTTACGTTACTAGTGGGGCCCAGATGTCGTGTGGACGGCTCGCCAGGGGCATGAGGTTCCAGTACTCAGTCAGGTGTGTCTGGCAGTGTGCTGCATCGGCAAGCCATGTCTTAGTCAATGGCGCTGGTTTGTGACCCCAATGCATCGCCACCCTGCGCTTCGCCAACAATAGCAGCATCGCCACTAATCGGTGGCTAGCATCGGGGATCTCTTTAACATAGCCTAGTTGGCACGTGAGCGGGCCTGGTGTATTGTGGTCAGAGTTGATGGCGCCAATGATCATCCACAGTGCTCGGCAGTAGTAAGCCACTCTCTGGCATGTCCAGGCCAGGTGTATGAACGTGGCGTCTGGCGCAGAGCACCGCGCGTATCTTGCATCTGCAGTTACGCCCATTTTGTGGAGGGCAGTTGGGGTGCGATACAGTCTGTTCAAGAATTTGAGTGTAGTCCCTCCCCAAATTTACTACAAAAACGTTCACCCATGTGTGCAGAGCTCTCTCACACGTGGTGGAGACTGCCTTATTGGAAAGGTAGGAGAGATGGAGACAGAGGTTTCTGCATGTAGGGTTGTGAATAGTATTTTGTAGAATATGTGAAGTTCTATTAGAGCACTACTTCACAACCTACAAAATTATGTTTGTGAATATGCCCCTAAAACTCATCTTCCATTGACACTGCATCATGACAAAAATTGAGGTAATTATCATATTCTTAGAGAGAAATGCTAGTGAGCATATATTTAAAAACCCATGTCTTATATGTTTAATTTCAGAAGTTGCAAGTCCCATTTCAAAAAATAGCAAGTTGGTTATATAAAGATATCACTAAGGTATATCCTTTCACTATTACAGTTAGATGTGGGACCATCATGTTTAGATATTAAATATCTCCCTTCGCCATTAGACACCCACTACATTCTGCAGACACTAGTGCCCAGTGAATAGTGACGTGTCAGAGTGGAAGAGTTCAGTGTCTCTTTTTTCTCTTTTATTCCATTTCTTTAACCCACCACCGACTCTCTTCTCACTGTGGTCATTGGGGTTAGCAGTGATAGACGGAAGAGTGCGTCCCTCCAATTGGATCTAGTGCGCAAGGTCAGTGGTCTTTGAAATATTGCCTAGCCCATGTTATCATTCAACCTGAGCTATAAATTAGCACAATAATGTTTCTCAGATCTTCAAGGTTATAACCAAATAACAACAGAAGGCCAGTTTAGGGAAACCAGAGAATACAGTGCTACATTCAGAATTAACTGCAATGAATCAAGAGATAAGTAATACATTTCAGTCAAGGAAGAAAAATTCTAGTCAAGTGCCTTTACCCAAGATTCCAAGAATCCAGATTCATGGGCATTACCCACTACATTTCTCTTCTGTGGTGACTCTAATCATATCATTAGCACCTCCAGAATGTTTTTCTGCAGACCCAAAAAAGTTTGCATTATTTCTTACTCACTGTCAATTACACTTCTTTTGCAAACCTATGACATTCCCCCCTGATTAAACCATGGCAGCTTTTGTTTAGTCATGTTTAGGTGAATATGCGGAAAACTGCAGCAATGTATTAGTAGAGAGAAATTATCATTTTCTTTATAATTGTTCAGCTTTTTGTGAGCACATGCGTAAATTGAGTAGAAATCACACACTCTTTCTTTAGACAATGGGGTGCCTACTCGCAAACTGCATTCTGTATTACATTTGGTGGTACTACAGTAGTACTTCACACACTACAAAATCCAACTCTCAAACCTATGTGCGAAGATCATCACCGCTGCTTCTCTTCAATTTTTTTGCAAAGATCTCCATCACATGTGCAGAGCTCTCCACACATGTATGTTTACAATTTTGTATTAAATGTGAGGGGGACAAGAGGGAGTGGTGAGAAAATAGGAAATACTTACTACTAAATGTGAGGGGCAAAGAGAGGTGTAAGAACTGTTTTAGGGAGCAACATGAAAATACAAAACACCCACCCACACAATTGTAAGACAGTTACTATTCACAAGACCACGGATGGCCACTCAGGTACTGCAACACCCTCGTATAAAAAACATTGGAATAATCAAATGACAATAATGAAACAGAAAAAATATTTTGGGGTTTTAAAAAATTATTATACATTTTTATTTTATTTTTTGAAAATGTAAAGAAGGCTTTATACACTAACACACCAGAAAATGCAAGGCTGGGGAGTATTTACTTTGAAGTCCACTGCTAATGTACAGGTGAAAGTCATTACAACAACAACAATCACATACAAGTTACCCACATAAGAAGTGAACTCACACACCTGATAATGTTTATGGCCTTAACTTTGTCGCTGAAGTTGTTTGTAGGTTTGCCCCTCATTTTGAGGAACAATTAATTGAGTAGGGGAGAGAGCAAAGGATTAACATCATTGGGGTGTCCAGGGAAGCAGTCATTGCCAGATACTGCTTCTCACCTGAAGTGTTCCTTGACATGATTGCAGACCTGGAGCAAAAGCTCCCAGGTTATCCATGCATATATCAAAATACCAGCTGCTCTCCAGTGTTGCAGGAACTGGGTGTCAGTTGAGAATGAGGCTTCACAACCCGCGAGTGTAGCCCCGTCAAGAGTTGCATCAGCAAGCTGAGAGCATACTATGAGATCCTGCTGCTTAGCATCTCTGGAGGACGAGACTGTGGCAGAGCCTGTCTCGATCTGTGTTTGTTGGCGGCTGGCCGTGGGAACAAGTGTCTAAAGTCTGGCGTGTGCTCTTCCTACCGTCCTTCCTATCAGCACAGCTGAATAAAAGACCACCTGTGTTTTGAAGGCAATCATGGCGGCCTGAGAGAATAGTAATACAGCACTGTTGTGCTCTCAAAGAGTAGGTCACCCACGAATGAAACCAAGAAACTAAGAATGCTGGTATCGGGAGCCTGCCGCACAGGATATTGTACCACAGGTTTCTGCTTTTAAGAAAGAAGTTTTGCACTGTAACATTTCAAAAAAGGATGGCCGTGTTGATACGGCGTAGCACAGCTCAGAATTCCTTTTAGATAAGCTACTGGAGGATCACCTGCTTGGAGGGAAGAGTTGGAACCTGTGTGTCAGATTTTTGTAGAGCTGATTACTTGAGTTTACCTTGTTTTCTGGGTAGGGATACACTCAGTGTATGACAATTGTAGTGCTAGAGGCACTCCTATGTTTTGAAACCACATGATGACCTTTGACTACCATGATTTTAATTGACTTTTGGTGTTTTACTTTACCCTAGCCTGAATGTACGTCCTTCATATGCCTTTGTTCCTTGAAGATTTCTTTTGTGTAATCTCTTAGTAGTCTTAAAGTGGGAGCTGTCACAGAGTAGAACAGCCTTGCCAGGAACAGAACGTGTGGGATGTGCATTTGAAAGCATGAGAGAGAGAGGTGTGGAATGTACTTTTTGGTCTCGAAGTGCAGTGTTATGAGCAGTGGTGCACAAATGTGCATTGTGTTGTACATTGAGAGATGAAGTATGTAATGCTATAGGCAGTGGTGCACACATGTGCATTGTGTTGTACATTGGGAAGTATTATGAAGTTCTTACTATTGGCTTTGACATGCCCTCATGTTATCTTGAATTCGGACTCTGTCTTGCTTGAGCTTTTTGCACGCACAGGTAGGCCCCCAGATTACTCAAGTTGTTTAGGTTATTCACGTTCAAGGTTGCTTTGTTATTGTAGAATGTACTGCTGGAGACTTTCGTAAGCTTCGTTAAGATAAAGGCTGGGACACATGAAAATGTAGAAGGAACGTGAGAACTCCTTTGCCTTGGAATGCTTGCATGGAAAGTGGCCAATTCCAGTAAGTGTCCTTGGCGCAAGGGAAAGCCTCTCGGAACCTTCTAGTGTGTTTTGAGACTATAAAGCTGAGGCTTGTTGATTTAGAGACTGGGATTGTTGAGCCTGAATGGTGGACGCATCGTCAGTGCAGGCATCGGGTTGCTGAGTCTCTTGACCCCAGCTGTGAATCCCCCAGTCTGGAGTGGGCCAGGATGAAGTTTGCGCCAGGTGAAGTACTTGATTCCTGATTGGTGCCTTTGTGATGCTTGGCTGTTTGTGTGCATATTCAATTTCTAGTGGCTATAACAGTCATTGTGAAGCGTGGCTGTCTGTGTGCACCTTCAGTTTCCAGTGGCTATAATCATCTGAGGTGTTTTCTTCGAGTATTGACTTTGTGATGTGTGAGTGAGTCTGAGTGCACATCCAAGTTAATCATCTGATGTATTTAGTGTATATATCTTTCTGATTTCTTGCAGGATGTCCAGTATTATTATCGGCTTGTGTTCATTTCATATTATTATCCATGCATCTAACAGGTGCATTTGTCAAGTGTGTTATTATTGCTTGCATATATATATATGTATATATATATATATATATATATATATATATATATATATGTATATATATTTCAAATAAGATTCTCTCTCCTTTCCAAAAATAATCGTCCAGCACTCTCAGGCGGGTTAGGTCACTCGTTTTTATTCTCCATGACAAAACATCAACGCGTTTCAGCAGTCTCACGCTGCCTTGCTCACGATGTTTGAGCGCCATTATTTTTTACTTAAAATACTCAATTCAAAAGGAAAACAGTAAGGAGGGACTACAACACCTCAAGCCAACAGCCAGCCCGTTTTTTTTCCTCTCACAACGGCGGCCATCTTATCATGTGTAGGGCTTGACATAAAAGGCAATTGTTAGGACAGTTCCTATTATTACATAAATACCAGCATTTAAGAAGGTAAGATTCATTTATATTGTATACCACAGATAACAAACAAAATAGACCTCTCTAATTTTATATATTAGCAGAGACTTACAGTCTCTTACAAATGTAATTCAGAGCTATACTCGGTCTAATGGTTCGTATCAGTGTCAAAAATTAACAATAAACTTCCTTCTCAATCAATTATTCCTTCTTCTATACAACCAGTGAAATAATAGGGGAGAATTTTTTTTTCCCTTTACACTATCACATATAATTTCTGTACAATACCAACCTTAAAATAATTAAAGTGCAAGTGCTATAGTGCAAATTAGCCATTAAAAGTGCAAGTGCTGCTTTGGAAATATATAATTAAAAACAACATTACATACTCCAAAAATTTCTTTGAAAGTGCAAGTGCTTCATAGTATATTAGTCTTAAAAAATATATAAGAACACATTTCATATACTCATATAAAAACACACTTAAAACACAGTCAATTTATCCACAGTATTGTACATCGTCCAATATATTCCCCAAATATCCACCTTATAGCTGTATAAAATATAAGAAGACTCTATATATTTTCAATTTCACTTCCTTAATCCTTAGTATATTTCAATCAACCATTACTTTCCTGTCCCTCCTTATAAAAATTCCCATTAAAAAAAAAGAGTTTTAATTGTATTAAAAATGCAAAACATTTAAATAGTCTCAATCTGTTGCAAAACTTTTAAAGCCTTTCTCCATCTCCCGTTCTCATTATAGGCATGTATAAAGGTCCTCATCTACATTTAACCCATGAGGTTCCTTACTGTTGAACTCTAAAATATAATAAGTTTCCAGTTTCCTGAGTTCTTTTTCCCGGTCCCCACCTCTCTTTTTTCGGGGAATTTCCGCTATGCAACTATACTGTAAGCTGGAGGGATTACTTTGATGATACATTTCAAAATGTCTTGCGACCGGGTAAGTTCTATCTTTATTTACAATTGCTCTCCTATGCTGCAAAATTCTTTTGTACACTGGTAAAGTTGTACTACCTAGGTACAGCTTCGGACAAGCACATTGCAATAAATAAACAACAAAGCTTGATCTACAGGTTAAAAACTCCTGATCGAAATAGTTTTATTAATTTTTTTAAAAATTCGTGACATTCAATCCATGTTGGCACGCTTTACACTTAAAACATCTTTTAAAACCTGTTTTTTGTTGTAGCCACATAGGGGCTCCCCTTTCCTTTCCTGAAATTCACTCCTTACAATTAGATCCTTAAGTGATTTAGATTTTCTGTAAGTGATGTTAGGCTGTTTACTCACTTGTGGACCTAATACAGGGTCACCTCGTATCAGATACCAATGTTTTTTTAAAATGGCTCTGATTTCTTTGTGTTTGGTGTTAAAAGTCGTAATAAATCTAAGATTCTCTACATTCTTCTGCTGTTTTCTCTCATTTCTTTTCTTTTGAGTTCTTGATGGTTCAAAGAGTACTTTATGTCTTTCTAAATTCCTGGCTTTTGTGGCTGCTCCCTTTATAATGCTTGGTGAGTATCCTCTCTGGAGAAATCTATTTGTCATTTCTTGTTCAATTTTCAAATATTCCTCCTGGCTACTGCATGCCCGCCTGGCCCTATAAAATTCCCCAAAGGGGATACTTCTTATCAGTGGTGCAGGATGGGCACTTCCTGCATGCAGGATTGTATTCCCGGCAGTAACTTTCCTAAAGACAGTGGTCTCTAATTTTTCTCCCACTGGTCTAATCCTAATATCAAGGAAGTCTATGGTGGTTTTGCTATACTGCCCCACAAACTGTAAATTCAAAGAATTCTGGTTCAGGTTTATGATGAATTGCTCAATATCCGCTTCCGTACCCTGCCACAGTACGAAAACATCATCTATAAACCTGACCCACAGTAGAATATTATCTAACCATTGTTCTAGGCGCGGCCCTCCGAGCACCTGCTCCTCCCACCAGCCTAGATGTAAATTGGCATAGCTGGGGCGAAGCAGGTGCCCATTGCCGTCCCCTGCTCTTGTATAAAGAATTCCTCACCAAACAAAAATATATTTTTGGTTAAACACCACTCCATTAACTCTAAGATCATTTGATTATGCTTTAAAAATCTTATTGGTCTTCTATTCAAAAATTACTCTGCTGCTTTTAAACCATCTGCATGTCGTATACTTGTATACAATGTGGAGATATCTAGTGTTACTAAAATCATGGTTGTTGCATCCCAACGTATATCAAAGATACATTTTAGGAAATAAGAGGATTCCTTTATATATGAAGTCAATGTTCTAACAATAGGGTTTAAAAAATAATCAATATATCTTGATGCATTTTCAAACAGACTACCACAAGAAGAAATTATTGGTCTGCCTGGGGGTGTGGTGGTGCTCTTATGCACCTTTGGGAGCATATAGAACACAGGTATTACCAGTTTCTCTTTTTTGATGAATTTAAATTCATCCCAGCTTAATAGTTCTTCTCGTTGCCACACCTCCAGTCTTTTAAAAAACAGTTCCTTAACTTCTTCATATTCTTTCATGCTAATCCTCCGATAGCATTCGTGGTTATTCAATTGGCTTAATGCTTCTTTTTTATACATTTCACGGCCCCACAAAACAACATTTCCCCTTTATCAGAGGGTTTTATCAATACTCCCTCTTCTTTTTGTAACTTTGCCACAGTTTGATGAATTAACGCTTTTTTCGGATTCTTTTTCTTTTTCTGTTGACTTGAATCATAATACATTTGTTTTAGGTCTTTCGTCACATTTTCCCCCAAAATATCCAGATTATCTCTAGGCGTCTGAGGAATAAATCTGGAGGGTGGCCGAACGGGGTATAATCCCTCTTTTTAAACTCAATGTCATTAGTTCTGTGTGTTCGTTGCACTCAGATAATTCATTTCCAACTTCAATGTTCTCCATATCTATGTTAGTATTTGTCGCTAGAGTTATTAGATCTGTCAAAATAGGTACATCACTCACACTTAAGATATTCAATTCAGTTTGAGGATCCAACAATATTTCCTGTCTTTCGGTGTTCTGGGCAATACGATTACGGTGCATTTTGGCCAATTTCAATTTTTGAATAAATCGATACAGGTCCATTCTGCTATACGGATAATTAAATTCATTACTGTCACAGAATGAAAGTCCTAATTCCAGTATCGATTGTTCTTCTTCTGTCAAAGTCACTGTACTTAAATTAATAATCGTATTATTTCGAATTACTTCTTCATTGGTTTCTTCACATTGGAGCGCAGAGATCGTTTTGTTTGCCAGTCTTGTGCTCCTCCTATATCCCTCACCTCCTCTTCTTTGTCTCCTCTTCCTCTTCCCCGGCTTCTTCCTCTCCCACGTCCTCTCCTGGAACGATATTCAGCTCCAAAGTTGTCCACCAGATGGGGGCCACGCGACTTGGTATTGACTGAATCGTAAATGTGGGGCAGCAGCAGAGGATCTAGGACGGGCCTGTCTGCGGGGTCCATTGAGGACTTTGAATTCAACAGAACATTATGTGTGCATCCATCTGTGGATTACTAAGTGCCGAGACTACAGCTCCCATCATGCACAGTCTCATAGGAGCGGCCCATTTGGGGACATGCAATATTCAAATGTGAACTGGGACCGGTACATGCACGCATCCTTTCCGTTAAAGCCTCTGAGGAGAAGTTGAGGAACTTCGAAACGCGTCAGGCAGTCCTATACGGAACGGCTGTTTAAAGTATACGCAGGCGGAATACCATTCATACCTATCAAAGGCTGTTGTCTTGCTGCTGTTGTCTGAGTGCTGCTCATCTGGTGGACAACTTTGGAGCTGAATATATATATATATATATCTCTATATACATTTGAATGTTGTTCATTTGACATCTGGGAAAGCCTTTCTGTTAGAGAGCATTGCATAAATAAAACCCCAAGCCTTATTCTGAAAACAGTCTGTGGGCGTGGGGACAGAAGGCTCTCAAGACTGTGTCATTGCAAAGAGGGTTTTATTTTATACAGGCGCTTTCTTCTGAGAGAAGCCAGAGTTAAGACGCGTGGCAATGCTTCTTGTCCGGGTCCGCTTCACTTTAGCTTCCTTCTAGGCATCACAGGGACTGGTCGTGGTCTTTATCCGATGTCCTCGGCACATGAAAAGAGGAGGAGAACGATATCAGTGTTCTGAACAGTCTTTCTTGAGGGAAGGGGAGTGAGGGAATCACGCGTGAGTGCTCGGTGCTATACAGGTAGGTGTCCGTGCTCAAGGGAAGACGGGAGAAGCAGAGAGGGAGGATAGAGTGCAAGGAAACACCCCACTACGGGTCTGACTTCTCCCGTGATCCAACCCACCCCGCAACCTTGCTTCGTACCTTTGCAAGCCACGCTTCTCCTGAAGCGTGGCGGGGCACAGCATGGGTACGGTGGCCTCCTGGCTGCTTCAGTTCGCTGGTTCTCTCTGTGGTTCGTGGTCCCGGCTCTGATACCGCCAGCGTGGTTCTTCGGTCTCTCGCTCCCGCATCGGTCGGCTGCTCTCTTTGGCTCAATCCGGAAGCGAGCTTCCCTTCGGCTTTGTCGTCCTCACCGCTTATTGGCCAATGACTGCTGACGTCAGTGCGGGAGGCGGTCTGCCCATTGTCTGCGGCTTGTTTAAAGAGCCCGCTCTCCCATATCGAAGTGTCCGCTTTAGGCGTGGTGAAGGTGCCTGCGTTCCATTCCTCCTGCTGGGACATAAGAGGCATGGTAACGGAGGGCACAGACCACCACTCCGATTCAACACCTGGTTCACAGGGCGCATTGTGACACAGTCTTTGATGTGCTTCATTTTATAAAGTTAAATCCCTTTCCAGGGAGTGTTGTGTAATGTTTATTGCTTCGTTGTGTTTGAGCCACCATGTGGGAGAGTGGTATTCTGTATAACCTGGAAGTGCGAAGCAAGACAACAATTGGAGCAGGGTTCACTCAAGGCAAAAAGTGTGCTGCAACCAATTAAGCCGAATCCCGGGGGGCGTGTCCAAGATGGCGCCCATGTAGGAGCCAATCACTGGAGCTCCTCTGCACAGCGGCACGAGATAGCGGATTCCCGGGGCCCCGATCGGCTCTGAGCTCGGGTCCGGTGACATACCAACCGGGGGGTGCACGCTGGCCACCCCTGAAGAATGAAGGAGGTGCGTGAGCAGAGCGGCGGGGTCCTGCGGGCAAGGAGCAGCTGAAACAAGATGGCGGCTAGAGGGATCGGCGGTGGCTCCTGATCGGAGCTGCTGAGGAGCGCGGCACCCGCCCGCGGAGCTCGCAAAGCAGTGCTGGGTCTGATGCATCAGGAGCAGTGCCCTAGCCGGTAGGAGTAGGACCCGGAGAGGAGTTGAGGCGGATGGCTGGAGAGCGCCTCCTCTGATCGCTACACATATCGGAGGGCTGGCAGCCTAATGAGGCAATCGGCTTGCATCTCGACTGCGGCCCGGGGGCTGCTGTACCATGCGGTGCGATCGGAGAAGGGCCAGTGAAGGCATCGGAAGGCAGAGGGGCTGCTGGGAGCCACAACACCGGAGGAGCCAAAATCAAGACTGTGACAGGGGACACCAGGAGAGGCAGTTGACGCCTGGAGACACGTCCCCGCACTTGCTCCCGAGAAAGGTCGGTGGCATAGGTGAGCCATAAAATAGGAACCGGTTAGAGAACCCGGCACCAAGTTGGGGACTTACATTTTGCTTGGACTCCTAGCCTTATAGTGGCGGAGGAGCTGCGCCCCAAGAGGGAGCAATATAGGGCTGGCAGAGGCTGCTGAATAGGGCGTGTGTGGCCCATACTGCACGGCAGGACCTAGCCCTTCCGGTCCTGGTGGGTGGACTGGGAGGAAGAAGCAACCCAGCCACGGGTTAAGGAGAAATTATCTGGAGCCCGGCCCACCTCAGAGGGCTGCTTTATGACTGCATCAACCGCCGTGCAGACGTACCGCACACATACAGTGCCTGGAGGAATGGCCCGAGCGCAGAGTAGCGCAGACCACTAGAGCAGGAGTGAACGCATCATGCACCACCGGGGGGCAGAATAATGGCAAACACCAGGACAAAAAAAGACCCGTCCATTAAGGACCTCTTCACAAAAACCCCCTCTAAGCGAGCAGGACAGGCTCCGGAGGCAGTCTCACCAGAACGCCAGTCGATGGGGTCAGTGCATGGACAGGGTGTTGGAGAGGAGGGTCCAGTCACGCATGGCTTCATGGAGTCCCTCTTCAGCATACTGAGGGATGACATCGCAACACTAAAGACAGAGATGGTAAACGACATGAAGGAACTGCGCCGTGAAGTGGGCGAACTGGAACAATGGGTGGACTCCGTGGAGAGGTCGGGCGATGCCAGAGAAGAGGAGCTGTAAGCATGCCGCAGCGAAATATTGGAACTTAAGGATCGCATCGCGGATCTTAACTACTACCTGGAAGACTTGGAAAACAGGTCCCAGAGATCCAACATCAGAATCAAAGGGGTTCCACTCCAGGAAAATGGAGGTCGCCTAGAGGACTTCGTTACCCGGCTCTTCAGCCAGATTGTCCCAGAACTGAAGGAAACTGAGATCCCCCTGGATCGCACACACAGAGCGGGTCGTCCATCTCAATCCCCCGGAACCCCTCAGGACATTCTTACATGCTTGCATAATTACTGCCAGAAAGAACTTATCATGATCACGGTACGCGACCAAACGCATGTCATGTTTGAAGGAATCAAGGTGCGCCTGTTTCAGGACCTCTCCCTCAACACTCTACAAAGCTGTCGCCATATAGAACCAATCACAGATTTTTTGAGGGACAAAGGCGTCCGCTACAGATGGGGTCACCCCTTTCGCCTTGTGATCATATGGAATGGGGAAACACGCTCGACTCGCACACCCCCTGAAGCAGCAGCGATTCTGGGACTAGACTTGGAGCAGGGTGACCGAACTGATAACCAGGGCTCCCTGTCTTCTTCTCTGGGGACTGGTCGACAGAGGCTCCCCAAAAATCGACTCCCAAAAATTACGAGCAAACCGACCACAACGGAAAGCATCAGGGAAAGATCGGCTTTGCTTCAGCACCTCACCAAGCAAGACCCCACACCAGAGCGAGGAAATGAATGACTGCCTTAGAGACAGGAGCTGAACTATGAACCTCGCCACTCTGGCATGGACTGACTCTGGCTGGGTGGCATAGGGCCTCAGCCGGGCACAGACAAATAGAAGCTGCAAGCTCGGTGCCGGGGCCTGCCCCAGATATGGGACCTAATATGATCGAGCGGCGGCGGAGGGCTCCATTAAACACCACCATCTCGGACGACCCGCGAGGCTAGCCGACGACATGGACCCCTACTATGTAATTACTGGTTCTTCACCACTTGGTGATTTTGTTACTTACGTTTGATTGTATGTTCTCTTTATCACAAGCCCATGCACCGTTCACACCCACATATGCCCCAACCCATCATATAGAGAGGGAGCACAGGGGCACATTCCAGAGCCATAACTATGCTTCACACTGAAACTCTGTCATGTAATGGGTAGATAGTCTAAATATGAGGGGCCTGAACTCACACGCAAAGAGACTAGCACTCTTGTCCCAATTGAAGGCAACACAATGCAACATATGTTTCCTACAGGAGACCCACCTTGTAAAAAAGGACTGGGGTCGTATGCAATCAAAGTGGTTTGGCCGCCAATTCTGGTAGACAGGGCTGAGAAAGAGGGCTGGGGTAGCCATACTACTCGCCACACACTTCGAAGACCAGGTCATTCAAACGCACTCTGAGATCAAGGGTCGCATGATATCTTTGCGGATCGCCTTTCACCAACGCACCTTTACGCTTGCATGCCTCTATGCACCTAATGGCCACCAGGAATCTTTTATCCGCCAGGCAATTGGGTCAATTCTCACTACACCAGATGCCAATATCCTGTTTGGGGGGTGTTAGAAATGGGGGTCTCTAGTTGGCCATGGCTGGCGCCAAAGCCCAAATAGGGACCCTTCTTCCTAAGTCAGGGCAAGTGGGCTACCCCCTTTGATAACCCCTGCTCAACCCTGTGGTAACGTAGCACGAGCAGTTAGGCCTATCTCAGAGGCATTGTGTGAAGCATTTATGACCATGCACAATAAGGCAGTAATGACACCACAAAAGGACACAACTCAAGGAGGTATGGAAAAATAGTATCTTTATCTAAGGTTTAGTACGAGACTCTCAAAAGCGTTTTAACCAGTCACAATGCATGTGAATCAGTAGGGACTTTAAAAAGGCAATAACGTATTCACCAGAACGTGGCACTGACTGAGTTCAAGGCCTGGGTCTACGCGACCCGTTGCGCACCAGATACCTGCCGTTGTACGGGGACACAGTATGTAGCTTCTCGAAGAAGCGGAGACGGTGACAGGCGGACTCCCAGCGACCACAGTTCTCGACTGCAGTGGTCCGCAACGTGCACTCACAATGATTCGGGCACTCGGGGACAGGCGGGCTCCCAGCGGCAGCAGCACGCGGCTGCGGCGGCCCGGGCTGGTGGTGGCGATGACTCTCGTCGTGCAGCTCCGTAGTGGGCGCACAGCGGCAGCAGCTCTCTCCTCGCTGCGGCGGCCCACAGGACAAATCACAATGATGCACAGTTAGCCAAGGTGCGAACCCTCAGCGGCCGCAGCTCTCTCTTAGCTGCGGCGGGTCACAGGACAAATCACGATGATGCAAAGTTAGCAAAGGTGCGAGTACTCCGCGGCAGCAGCTCTCTCTTAGCTGCGGCGGCTCACAGGACAAATCACGACGATGCACAGCTGACACAAGTGCGGGCACTCAGCGGCAACAGCTCTCTCTTAGCTGCGGCGGCCCACAGGACAAATCACGATTATGCACAGCTGACACAAGTGCGGGCACTCGGCGGCAACAGCTCTCTCTTAGCTGCGGCGGCCCACAGGACAAATCACGATGATGCACAGCTGACACAAGTGCGGGCACTCGGCGGCAACAGCTCTCTCTTAGCTGCGGCGGCCCACAGGACAAATCACGATGATGCACAGCTGACACAAGTGCGGGCAATCAGCGGCAACAGCTCTCTCTTAGCTGCGGCGGCCCACAGGACAAATCACGATGATGCACAGCTGACACAAGTGCGGGCACTCAGCGGCAACAGCTCTCTCTTAGCTGCGGCGGCCCACAGGACAAATCACGATGAGGCACAGCTGACACAAGTGCGGGCACTCAGCGGCAACAGCTCTCTCTTAGCTGCGGCGGTCCACACGGATTCAGCGAAGGTTCTGAAGATTCAACTTAAGGCGGGCGCTCAGCGGCGGCAGCTCTCTCTTAGCTGCGGCGGCCCACACACAGAGTTAACAAGGGTTACCAGTCCGCGTTCCTCACAGTAGAACTAGAGGTTCCGGTTTACTCGACGGAGGCCTCACCTGCAAGTAGAATCCCTAGCGCAGGAATTCAGGCGGCTGACGGGGTGAAGACTAATGTCCCTGAAACTTCAGCAGGAGGTGCTCTCAATTCAGGCCCTCGGGTAGTTTCTTCAGCAAGCTTGGTGAAAGTTTCAAAGTCCTTTCCTCTGTCCGCTCGGACAGAGTTTCGTCTTGACATCCAGAAGGAATACACTTGAAAAAGGTTTCAGCGCACCGTTTTATACCTAAAAAGTCTTTGTTCTCTGCAGTCACAAATCACTGCATCCAGCCAGAACCAGTTCGGTGGGGTCGGGGAGCACTTGGTTTACGAGGCAACATCCTGCCCTTTGAGAATTTGGGGGTCTGCTATCAGACACCCAGTGGGAGGTGGAGCCATCATTCACCTTGCCAGGCACGGCCCTGCTCAGATCAAAGAGTCACCCCTCACCCTACTCTACATGCCGATCTCTCTCTCCAGCCAGGTCTGACCCAGCTGGCCCTGCTGCTCCAAAACCAGACGGCCAATGCACACGCTAGCAAAGCCTACAGGAAAGCTTAGGCAAGAAAATACCTCGTTTCTCGTAGAGGCATTTTCGAACATGGGCTACGCTAATAATCCTTACTAAAAGATGTACCTCAATGTTCTGAGCTTAAACATATCAAATTCGACGTTCCTATCAGGTTCCTGGGGGCAGGTAGGATTAGGGCATGTAATGCTCAGCCTGCCCATTCTGGCCTATGAGAACGGATAGCTTCACACTAGTAAACAGTGAAACGGAGGGTAACTCGCTATTAGAACATGCTACACTGACATTACTTTGAAAGCTGCTTCGTGGGTAGCGCAAATCAGAGCTGCAGGCCCACCAGCAGTATTTGGTCTACCAGCCCTGGGCACACACAGTGCACTGATACTAGGGGCTGACAGGTAAACCAAACGAGCCAATTATGGTTATCCCAATTCATACAGTCATCTTTACACAGGGAGCATTCGCGCTGTGTCACTGATTGGCAGTGGCACAGCGCCCAGAGCATCTAAATTCAGCCAACATAAAAGGTCAGAAGCGAAAAGAGGAAGGGAGACCCGCGCCAATGATGCCAGGTCTAACACACGTCCACTCCAGCTGAAATGTGGGGAGAACTAACCATTCCCTTGGGAGTTCTCATCACTAAGGCGGAAAAACCTGGACAGACCATCAGCATTGGCGTGTTCTGTACCAGGGCGGTGTTCCACCATGAAATCCATACCCTGTAGGGAAATGGACCACCTCAACAACTTGTGATTCTCGCCCCTCATATGCATCAACCATCTAAGGGGCCTGTGGTCTGTCTGAACCCGGAAGTGAGTCCCAAACAAATATGGTCTCAGCTTCTTCAGCGCCCAGACCACAGCAAATGCCTCACGCTCAATTGCACTCCACCTCTGTCCCGGGGAAGTAACCTCCTGCTTAGGAAGGCTACTGGTTGGTCTAGTCCCTCCTCATTGATCTGTGACAGAACAGCCCCTATACCATGCTCTGAGGCGTCTGTCTGGACAACGAATTCCGTTGAAAAGTCGGGCGCCTGAAGCACGGGTGCAGTGCACATGGCAGTCTTCAGGGCGTCAAAAGCGTTCTGACAGGTGTCAATCCAGTTTACCTTCTTTGGCTGCTTCTTAAAAGTCAGCTCAGTCAGGGGTGCAACAATGTTGCCATATCCCTTGACAAACCTCCTGTAGTACCCCGTGAGTCCTAAGAAGGCTCTCACCTGCGTCTGAGTCTTGGGGGGTTCCCATGCCAGGATAGTTTCAATTTTGAGCTGAAGGGGCGCCACCTGGCCGCTCCCCACCTGGTGCCCCAAATACACTACAGAGCCCTGCCCAATCTGGCACTTACTGGCATTGATTGTGAGGCCTGCCTTCCGCAGTGCCATCAATACCTCCCAGAGGTGGCGCATGTGGTCCTCCCAAGAGGAGCTAAACACTGCAATGTCATCCAGGTAGGCGGCACTGAAGTCTTCCAGCCCAACCAACACCCTGTTGACCAGCCTCTGAAAGGTGGCAGGGGCATTCTTCATTCCAAAGGGCATCACCCGGAACTGGTAGTGCCCATCGGGTGTGGAGCAGGCTGACCTCTCTTTTGCGCCCTCGGTCAAGGCGATCTGCCAATACCCAGACGTCAAATCAAATGTGCTGAGGTATTTTGCAGCCCCTAACCGATCTATGAGCTCATCAGCTCTGGGGATGGGGTGCGCGTCAGTCTTCGTGACTGAATTGAGGCCCCGATAGTCCACGCAGAACCGAAGTTCTGGGGTGGTCCCAGGCGCTGCAGCTTTTGGTACCAGGACCACTGGGCTGGACCAAGGGCTGCTAGAGGACTCAATCACCCCAAGGGCAAACATTTTGGTAACCTCATCCTTAATGTAGGCCCTTACTCGGTCAGTCACTTCGGTAAGCCTTGTGCTTAATGGGAAGACTGTCCCCGGTGTCCACGTCATGGACACACCAATCAGTGACACTAGGTACCAGGGAGAACAGATCACTGAATTGCCCCAACAGTTGGCGACAATCCCCCTGCTGCTCAGGGGTCAGTGTGGTGGAGAGGACCACACCCTCCACTGACCCATCTCGCTCCCCTGCACACAGGAGGTCAGGAAGGGGCTCGCTCTCCTCCTCCATCCCAGCATCTGTGGCCAGAAGCATGCCCACTTCAGACCTCTCAAAGTGGGGCTTCAGGCGGTTAACATGCAGGACCCGCAAGGGGTTCCTGGGAGACTGCAAGTCCAACACGTAGGTAACAGGACTCTTGCGCTCCACCACCTCAAAGGGGCCGGTCCACCTATCCTGGACCGCACAGGGCTCCACCGGGGCCATGACCCAAACCTTTTGTCCAGGCTGAAACTCGATCAGAGTGGCATTCTGATTGTGCCAGCGTTTCATCTCTTCCTGGCTGGCTTCCAGGTTTGCCTCAGCAAGTTTCCTGAAACGCCGAGTCTGGTTCCTGAAGGCCAGCATGTAACTAAACACATCCTGGGGAGGTTTCCTGGGAGATTGCTCCCAGCCTTCCTTGACCAGACTCAGAGGCCCTCTTACCGGGTGACCATAGAGCAGCTCAAAGGGACTGAACCCTAAGGACTTCTGTGGCACCTCACGGTAAGCAAACATCAGGCAGGGCAAGAGGACATCCCACTTACGCCTCATGGGCTCACCTAGGCCCATAATCATGCCCTTGAGGGTCCGGTTGAATCTCTCAACCAGCCCATTACCCTGGGGGTGGTAAGGAGTGGTGAACTTATATGTTACCCCACACTCCTCCCACAGAGACTTCATGTACTTGGAGATGAAGTTAGTTCCCCTATTGGACACCACCTCTCTGGGGAATCCCACACAGGAGATAATCCCCATCAGTGCCCGCCCCACCACGGGGGCCATCACTGTCCTGAGCGGGATGGCCTCAGGGTACCGGGTGGCATGGTCCACCAAGACCAGGATGAACCTGTTGCCCATGGCTGTCTTGGGATCCAGAGGCCCCACAATATCAATGCCCACTCTCTCGAATGGGGTGCTCACAACGGGAAAGGGCTGAAGGGGGGCCTTAATCTCCCCCCCACTCTTCCCACTTGCCTGGCAAGTCTCACACGTCCTGCAGTGAGCATCTGAGCTCCTGCGCATCTGGGGCCAATAGAAGTGGGTGACCAGCCTCTCAAAGGTCTTGGTCTGCTCCAGATGTCCGGCCAGTGGCACATCATGGGCCAACCCCAGTAGGAAGGTCCTGAAGCGCTGGGGTACCACCAGCACACGGGCTGACCCAGGCTCAGCAACCTTAGGCTCGCTGTAAAGGAGGTCGTTCTCCCAATAGATCCAATGTGACCCTGTCTGGTCACCTGCTGCTTGGGCGGTGGCCTGCCGCCGCACCCCCTCAAGAGAAGGGCAGGTTCTCTGGTGCTCGCAAAATTCCTCCCTGGAGGGCCCCCCTTCCTGCTGCCAATGGGTCAGCTCCGGTAGGTCCCCCAGTTCGGCCACTTGTTCCCCTGTAGGTTCCAGGGCATCCCCCTCAAGGTCTGCTCTGTCCGGAACCGTGGGAACCGCGAGGGCCGGTTTCCGCGCCCCTACCCTTCTCTTTGAGGCAGGGGCCTGGGCCATACTTTCAGGCTCCAGACCCTCCTGAACATCCTTCTGAGCTGTCATGGACCGAGTGGTCACACACGCCCACTCAGGCAGACCCAACATTTCCAAATGAGACTTTCTCTCCACTGTAGCCCACGGGGAGTTCTCTAGATCATTGCCCAACAGACAGTCTACAGGCATGGCGGGCCTCACAGCCACTTGAAGAGTTCCTGAGACCCCCACTCGAAAGAAACCTGAGCCACTTCACACTGGCTCTCTGAGTTGCCTTCTGACACTACGGGGCAGAATGCATGGGGGACAACCTGCTCTTTGGACACCAACCGGGAGCTGACAGCAGTCACACTAGCGCCGGTGTCCCTGAGAGCCTCCACCCTACGGCCATTGATGGTCACCCACTGCCGGTACTTCTGAGTGTTATTCGGCAGTGTGGGGTTAGGGACCTTCTCAAAGTCTCCTAGCGAGACAAGGGTTAACTCTAAGGGATCCCACCCACCTTGGACCTCTACCTCCTCCCCCCCAGGGCTACACTGGCAATCTGGCGGGGTGGTGCACGGGGTGGTGCACGAGGGGATGCATTGGGGTCCCTCTGAGGACACTGGGGATCATAATACCGGTGGCCCACTTGACCACACTTGAAACAGGTGAGTGGCCCCCTCTGAACAGGCCTACCTGTCGGGGACACTGGCTTCTTCTTAGGGGGAGGCTGGGACACCACTGCTTGATTCCCTTGGGAATTACTTTGGGGCCCTCTCTGGAACTCCCTCGGCTTACCCTTGTCCCCCACTTCTCTGCTGGGGACCCTGCCCACCGCTGGCGAAGTCTCCCACAAAACCTTTGCGGACCCGGGTGTTCACCCAGCGGTCCGCCTCCTCAGCAAGCTTCCTAGGGTTAGTCAGCTTGCTATCAATCAGGTGCTGGCGTAGCTCTGGAAAACAGTTACTAGAAAAATGCTCCCACGTATGCGGCAAACCATTGCCCAATATCCTCACTCTTGTGAAAATCCTTAATGACATCCTTAGGAATATAAACTCTACTCTCAGGAGTTACTAAAGGTATGCTGCCACCAGAGGGGGAGACCGGGACACTCCTCGCCCTGATCTCTATCTCCCTCAACATTCTCTCATGTTCCATTCTCATTTTCTCAAGTTCAATTGACAATCGATTCTTCTCAATGTCTAACTTCTTACTCTCAAGGTCCTTCTGACCTTCCAATTTCGCCATCTCCAAACTATGCCTCCTATCTCTCTCCCTGTCCTCCAGCTCTTCTGGGGTCAGGCTCCTTTGGGATACACTAACACCTGGATTGGAGGGTGTTCTATCTCCCCCCCCCTCTACTGCCTCATCCTGCTGCCCTCCAGCATTCTTTTCCTCATCCCCAGCGGACCCTCTGGCTTCCCACCAGGCCTTCAGCGCCTTGTGGTACTCCTCCTTCCTAGAGAGACCTATCACGGGGACTGCGAATTGCTTACAAAATGACTTCAGCTGTTTGGCAGTATAGGTATCTAATCTTTCCTCCTCAAAGGCGAGATCCTCCGAAGCATTGGATGTTGGCCTTCCCATATTAGCAGTACTCATGGCTGCGATCAACAATTCACTACTAAAACAACCAACCCCAAAAAAAAAAATTGAAAAGGAAAAAAAAATCTGCACGTGTCTGCGCTTTGGTCTGTACTCACTAGTGGTGTCTACCAGTTATTGTACGTGGATCATAAATGCAAGTCCTGATCCTCACCGCTGACTGCCAATGTTAGAAATGGGGGTCTCTAGTTGGCCATGGCTGGCGCCAATGCCCAAATAGGGACCCTTCTTCCTAAGTCAGGGCCTTTGATAACCCCTGCTCAACCCTGTGGTAACGTAGCACGAGCAGTTAGGCCTATCTCAGAGGCAGTGTGTGAAGCATTTATGACCATGCACAATAAGGCAGTAACGACACCACAAAAGGACACAACTCAAGGCGGTATAGAAAAATAGTATCTTTATCTAAGGTTTAGTACGAGACTCTCAAAAGCGTTTTAACCAGTCACAATGCACGTAAATCAGTAGGGACTTTAAAAAGGCAATATAGTATTCACCAGAACGTGGCACTGACTGAGTTCAAGGCCTGGGTCTACGCGACCCGTTGCACACCAGATACCTGCCGTTGGACGGGGACACAGTACGTAGCTTCTCGAAGAAGCGGAGACGGTGACAGGCGGACTCCCAGCAACCACAGTTCTCGACTGCAGTGGTCCGCAACGTGCACTCACAATGATTCGGGCACTCGGGACAGGCGGGCTCCCAGCGGCAGCAGCACGCGGCTGCAGCGGCCCGGGCTGGTGGTGGCGATGACTCTTGTCGTGCAGCTCCGTAGTGGGCGCACTGCGGCAGCAGCTCTCTCCTCGCTGTGGCGGCCCACAGGGCGATTCACGATGATGCAACGTTGGCAAAGATGCGGGCACTCAGCGGCAGCAGCTTTCTCTTAACTGCGGCGGCCCACAGGACAAATCACAATGGTGCGAAGCTGGCAAAGGTGCGAGCACTCGACGGCAGCAGCTCTCTCTTAGCTGCGGCGTCCACAGGACAAATCACAATGATGCACAGTTAGCCAAGGTGCGAACCCTCAGCGGCTGCAGCTCTCTTCAGCTGCGGCGGCTCACAGGACAAATCACGATGATGCAAAGTTAGCAAAGGTGCGAGTACTCCGCGGCAGCAGCTCTCTTAGCTGCGGCGGCTCACAGGACAAATCACGATGATGCACAGCTGACACAAGTGCGGGCACTCGGCGGCAACAGCTCTCTCTAGCTGCGGCGGCCCACAGGACAAATCACGATGATGCACAGCTGACACAAGTGCGGGCACTCAGCGGCAACAGCTCTCTCTTAGCTGCGGCGGCCACAGGACAAATCACGATGATGCACAGCTGACACAAGTGCGGGCACTCAGCGGCAACAGCTCTCTCTTAGCTGTGGCGGCCCACAGGACAAATCACGATGAGGCACAGCTGACACAAGTGCGGGCACTCAGCGGCAACAGCTCTCTCTTAGCTGCGGCGGCCCACACCGATTCAGCGAAGGTTCTGAAGATTCAAATTAAGGCGGGCGCTCAGCGGCGGCAGCTCTCTCTTAGCTGCGGCGGCCCACACACAGAGTTAACAAGGGTTACCAGTCCGCGTTCCTCACAGTAGAACTAGAGGTTCCGGATTACTCGACGGAGGCCTCACCTGCAAGTAGAATCCCTAGCGCAGGAATTCAGGCGGCTGACGGGGTGAAGTCTAATGTCCCTGAGACTTCAGCAGGAGGCGCTCTCAATTCAGGCCCTCGGGTAGTTTCTTCAGCAAGCTTGGTGAAAGTTTCAAAGTCCTTTCCTCTGTCCGCTCGGACAGAGTTTCGTCTTGACATCCAGAAAGAACACACTTGAAAAAGGTTTCAGCGCAGCATTTTATACCTAAAAGTCTTTGTTCTCTGCAGTCACAAATCACTGCATCCAGCCAGAACCAGTTCGGTGGGGTCGGGAGCACTTGGTTTACGAGGCGACATCCTGCCCTTTGAGAATCTGGGGGTCTGCTATCAGACGCCCAGTGGGAGGTGGAGCCATCATTCACCTTGCCAGGCACGGCCCTGCTCAGATCAAAGAGTCACCCTCACCCTACTCTACATGCCGATCTCTCTCTCCAGCCAGGTCTGACCCAGCTGGCCCTGCTGCTCCAAAACCAGACGGCCAATACACACGCTAGCAAAGCCTACAGGAAAGCTTAGGCCAGAAAATACCTAGTTTCTCGTAGAGGCATTTTTGAACACGGGCTACGCTAATAATCCTTACTAAAAGATGTATCTCAATGTTCTGAGCTTAAACATATCAAATTCGACGTTCCTATCAGGTTCCTGGGGGCAGGTAGGATTAGGGCATGTAATGCTCAGCCTGCCCATTCTGGCCTATGAGAACGGATAGCTTCACACTAGTAAACAGGGAAACGGAGGGTAACTCGCTATTAGAACATGCTACACAGATATTACTTTGAAAGCTGCTTCAGTGGGTAGCGCAAATCAGCGCCGCAGGCCTACCAGCAGTATTTGGTCTACCAGCCCTGGGCACACACAGTGCACTGATACTAGGGGCAGACAGGTAAACCAAACGAGCCAATTATGGTTATCCCAATTCATACAGTCATCTTTACACAGGGAGCATTCGCGCTGTGTCACTGATTGGCAGTGGCACAGCGCCCAGAGCATCTAAATCCAGCCAACATAAAAGGTCAGAAGCGAAAAGAGGAAGGGAGACCCGCGCCAATGATGCCAGGTCTAACAGGGGGGGACTTCAATACTGTGCAAGACGCTTCAGTGGGCCGGACTCCTCAGAGAGTGGGCCCAGCAGGAGCGCTCCCCCCGCAGGGACTCCAATGGCTCACAGACGCAGGGTTGGTTTATGTTTGGATGGTTCTAAACCCCACTACAAAATCATACACACATTTCTCGGCAGCACATCAATCATATGCCAGAATTGACTTCTTTCTAGTTTCCACCTCCCTGCTACGGACAGTGATGAAACCTGACATTGAAGTTGCCTCACTCTCAGATCACTCCCCCATATCTCTTGTGCTGCACCTGCCCAATACTAGCCAGGATTCCAAAATGTGGCCCCTCAACCCTAAATTGCTCTCCTATGACACACATATTAAGGAGGTCCGGGAAGTAATTCTGGATTACCTCGCCACTAATAATGCACCACACATACCGATCTCCACGTTATGGGATGCACTCAAAGTGGTTGTGCGGGGAACTTTCATAGCTATAGCGGCAAGGCACAACAGGGAGCTCAGGCCAAGCGCGCGGAGCTACAGGGGACAGTGAAGGAACTGGAGGAGGCGCATAGACAGAGGGGGGTCTTACAAGATATGGCGCCAACTAACCATCGCCAGAAAACACCTTAAGGCCCTACATATGGATGCAGCATAGCACACTTTGCTCCACACAAGGCAGCGATACTATGCAATGGGTAACAAAGTGGGCAGACTGCTTCCGCATAGATTACACACCCAGACACAGGCTTGTCATGTCCAATTCTGAGCAACACCAACATCCTCTGACAAGGGACACTGAAATCGCAGTGGAATTCGGTTGGTTCTATGCCCAACTCTATGAAAAGGAGAGCCTGCACCCCACACACCACACCTCTTTCATCGGGCAAGCCCCACCAACAAAGCTGACGGAGCCTGTAGCCGCGCCTTTAGAATCAGATATAACCACACAGGAGGTTCTCAAGGCGATAGGGAGGCTCCAAGTAGACAAAGCCCCAGGACAAGACGGATTCATAGCAGCCTTCTATAAAAAGTTTGCAGAACAATTGTCCCCCATATTAGCCTGATTGTACAATTCCTTCAGCTCCACGGGCACCCTCACAGAGACCATGAGAACGGCCATGAAAACAGTCCTAAGTAAGCCCAGAAAAGACGCACAACACTGCTCCTCCTACCGCCCCATATCCGTCCTAAACGTTGATGCTAAATTATTCATGGGGATCCTGGCCAACAGACTGGGAAGGTATATGCCTGGCCTGGTAGATCCGGACCAATCGGGCTTCATCCCGGGATGCACATGCGGGGACAATACGAAGCGGATATTCCACCTTATTGATAAAACTAACTGCTCACAGACACCCACACTACTTTTATCAATAGACGCCCAAAAATCGTTTGACCGGGTGCATTGGCCCTTCTTGCGAGAAGTGTTGGAGGCATTAGGCCTGGGCCCTCGCTTTCGCCAGTGGATATGGGCTAGCTATACGGACCCAAAGGCCATGGTCAGAGTCAACAACACTCTACTATTTCCAATCTTGAGGGAAACGCGACAGGGGTGCCCCCTTCCCCCCTCCTGTTCGCACTCTATATGGAGCCGCTGGCGAAGCAGATTCGGGGACATCCACTTATCAAGGGGGTGCGGATGGGTGGACAGGCACACAAGATAGCACTATATGCTGACGACGTGCTGCTCACTGTAACTAACCCGCGTCAATCGTTGCCCCCATTACTCGAGGAACTGACGGCATTTGGGGAAGCATCCAGGTTTAAGATAAATGCTACCAAATCTCAAGCCCTTAACCTCACCATCCCACGAGACGAACAGACGTACCTAGCCAAAGCATTTCCCTTTCCATGGGCCTCACAGGGTATCTCGTACTTAGGCATACAGCTATTCCCCACCATCGACAAGTCTTTGTCACACAACTATGCCGCTCTATTGGCCACAGTGCGCCACAGTGCACTCACTTATTGTCGCAACGCACCAGAGGGGAACAGGGCGTCCATAGAACACTGACAGAAACCTGTGTCCGCGTGGATTCCTGCATAGACTCAAATAGACTACAACTCCCATGATTCCATGGGAAAACTGCCGTATCTGACGTGGCCACGTCAGAGGAAGCGAGAGAACAAAAACGCTTCCAGTGCACAATGTCCGGGCCGTTTAATCCGAACCCGGAGATTCAGCGCTGACGAAGGGAGGTCCGGTAAGGGTGCTTCGAGCACCACTGTTTCTTAGTTCTTTTCGTTTGTGCTGGAGTTGGTTACGCTGTGGCTTGCTGCACGCAGCGTGCTTTGGACCTTCTGCTGTTTTCCACCATTGGCGAGTCGGGGCTCTGGCTCATGCGGGGTGAAAACGAGCAGAACATCATTGACCTCTGAGTACCAGGCTCTCTTCTTTCCCCGCATTGCATTCCGCACTAGACAGGTGAAAACATTGTGATAGCTGGCTCTCTTCCGCTATCTAATTGCCGTTCGCGCTGGTTGCGTGGCGGCATCCCGAGCTGGTAACCTACTGTTCCGCCGTTCTCCCGTGTTGGCGAGTTGGGAATCTGACTCATGCAGGGAGAACGAGCGGGGGCTAGTATAGCGCTTGATTTGTGTGATATCCAGGCTTTGCATTTTGCATAACAATTCCCAAGGAGTTATTGGGAATACCTCTTATTTTGTGGATATTAGAATCTTATGTATGTGGAACCCACTGCCATTCTATAGGTTGTGACTTTAGTCGGCATTCAGGTTATGGAAACCTTTGCTATGCCTATGGATATTTATTGGTTTTAAATTAATGCACAGTGGGCTCATCAGGCTAATGAACTAATTGGTGCTGTTGATTCTCAGAAGGCACCCAAGAGGCAAAGGGTCTTGTTCTCAAAGGATACATTAACTTTATATAGTCTTATGGGTTAGCCAACCCCAACGCTTGATTTAAAACCAGTGTTATTGACTGGGTTTGTTTATGTTTATGTATTCCCACAGCATGGGTTGATCGAGCGTTCCTGGATGGCAAGCTCTCCACCTCTGTTTCTCCCCACCTGTGTATAACCTTCGGTATGTGTGTCTTCTTAGAAGTTATAGCATGACCATTAATGTATGTTGGTAATCCCTGAAGGCGTATTGATCCATTTATTCCCCTCCTTAGATCGACAAGTGGATTTCATATCTCACGGTTTCCCGTACTGGAATAAGGCTTATTTTAATTTACAGGTATTTCTAGCATAGGGAAGTAAGGGGGTGATATTGTGAAATTCTATATGAACAGTGTTCTCAACGATATTGCTTTTGTTACAGGTCTCCTTCCCCGCTGTTCCCATCCTTCCCTTCCCCCGCTTGATCACTCCATCAAGTCTGTATATTGAAATCAGACCATGGGGCTATCAGGAGGTGGATCTGTTACACTTGTCGGTCCTCAGGATCGGTTTGTTGCTCACAGGGGTCCACCTCTTGATATCCCCAAGCCTACTAGCCGTGATGGCACAGGTCAGTGGGAGGATCAAGCGAGGGAAGGAAAGGTTGGAATCAGCAGGGAGGGAGACCTGAAAGATAAGAAACAATATAAGCACACCAAATTACTCCCCTAGTATCTATACTCTACAACCAATCACTGCTATGGCAAATTCTATACCTGTAACAAAAGAGAACGATATCCGGAGAGAATAAAAACACTTCTATCATAAGACGATGATGGAAAAGTATTCTCTTCGTGGTTTTGGCTGTAGTGTGAAAAAACATATAAGACAGCATTCATAGAATGAAAATACACATTACACAGAGAACAACAGTGATGAGTTTGTTTACCCAAAACGATGATTATATATATAGTTTGCCCGCAACCTACCCTTTCAAGACTCCACTATGCTTCACAGGGATAGAGCGTAGTCCTATACCACTCCTTGATACCCCTGTTAAAAATAGAGCCAGAAAAACACAAAACATAAACTTCACTCCTTAATAGATATTATAAATTATATCTCCATCTTTATCATGGTTAACTGCACCATAAACTCCAAGTGATAAACTATAATCGATAAGTCCTCCAATGAATGACCAAGACCTAACATAAACGAAGGCTCTTGAGAACAGTCACTGTTATGCATTTCATAGGTAAAACAACTACCCGCCTCCGCACGAGCGCAGCGGCGCTCACCAACGGAGGACGGGACCAGGGAATCAGGGCAACCGGCAGGGGAAAACTACCCGCCTCCGCACGAGCGCAGCGACGCTCACCAACGGAGGACGGGACCAGGAAATCAGGGCAACCGGCAGGGGAAAACTACCCGCCTCCGCATGAGCGCAGCGGCGCTCACCAACGGAGGACGGGACCAGGAACCAGTCGGCAGGAGAATTGGTGATAAACACCCTTACCGGACCTCGCTGATTCTCCAGACGGCAACACCTCTTCCATGGATGAAGAATTTCCGACGCTGTGTCTCGCTGCAGTTCCGCTTACATAGGAGTCCTGCAACGTGACGTGCGCACTGAGCCTCATGGGAACTGTAGTTCCGAGCTCATCCGACATCACGGGCTCTGCTGAACGGAGATTTGGCTACCAAAGCGTGCTCGATGCAACGCGCTTGTAACAGTACATCCCCTCTCTAACGAGAGCGCGCAAGGGGGCCAGGTTTAAGCGGATATAGACGGTGAAAGGAAGCCACCAAACGGGCAGCCTGGATCTCTGACGCCGGCTCCCATGAATCCTCCTCAGAACCATACCCTTTCCAGGCTACCAGGTACCAGAGCTTACGGCCGCGTAGCTTGGAGTCCAGAATACGCCGCACCTCATATTCCGGGATGTCATTGACCATGAGAGGCGGAGGCCGCTTACTTGCGGGAGCGTGGGCAGGCTTGAGCAAAGAAACATGAAAAACTGGATGGATACGGAGATGGGACGGCAGATCCAGTTTCATGGCCACAGGACTAATGCATCTCATGATTTTGTAGGGTCCAATATACCTGGGGCTAAACACATTGTGTTTCTTGAAACATATATTTCTGGTCGACAACCAGACGGTATCCCCTCCTTGGTACAATGGGCCAGGTCGTCTATGTTTGTCTGCTGCCTCTTTGTATCTGCGTTTGGCAGCTCTCAGGTGTTCTTGCGTACGGACCCATGTCTCCTTGATATGGGCCACCCTCCTGGATACTTCAGGCAAATTGGCTTTTTCCGCTGGATGTATAAAAGGAAGAAACCTGGGATGGTGCCCATAGATACAATAAAACGGGGAAGTACGCGTGGAGCTGTTTGTGGCGTTATTATAGGCTATTTCTGCTAGCCACAAATACTCTACCCACTCAGTAGTGCAATTGTCCACATAACAACGCATGAACTGCTTGAGCGTTTGGTTGAGGCGTTCTGTTTGCCCATCCGTTTGCGGATGGTAGCTTGTAGACAGGGCCGTCGTTATATGGAGTGATGAACACCATACTTTCCAGAACTGAGCCGTGAACTAAGACCCCCTGTCCGACACTATGATTCTGGGTATACTGTGCAAGCGTACCACATGCCTCATTAAAAGATGGGCTAACTGACCTGCTGAAGGGATAGTCTTGCATGCCACAAAATGTCCCATCTTAGTCAAATAGTCTACTACGACTAGAATAATCGTGTATCCGTTATCCACTGGCAACCCCACAATAAAGTCCAATGATATGTTTTCCCAAGGGCTACTGGGAGTAGAGAGAGGTTGCAGCAGACCTTGTGGGTGTAGGTGATCTGCCTTCATCCTGGTACATGTTTCACAGGTTTTTACCCAGCTTTTAACATCTATCCTGAGAGACGGCCACCAGAACTGTCTGTTGATAAGTTCCAAGGTTTTGTCTACCCCAAGATGTCCTGCACTGGGTGATTCATGACACCATACGTATACTTGTTTCCTGAGTCTCTCAGTGGGTACTAACAATTGGCCTCGATGCATAGGGAAACCATTCTTGAGTTGCCATTCCTTATGGCATTTCAGCCAAGTCCTCCAAGAACACGTGTTGACTCCCCTGAGTACATCCTTCAGGAATGCATCGGGTTGTATCGCGCACACCACCTTCGTAGAGTCGATGATGGAACGCTCCGGTTCTGTATGCATATCCTTGGAAGACAGCTGTCTGGTGAGAGCGTCTGCTTTCCTATTCTCCGAACCTGGTCTGTAAGTTATTATGAAGTGATATTCGGAGAAGAATAGCATCCATCTGAGCTGCCGGGGGTAAGATGGCGAGCTGCAGTCATGAATTGCAGATTTCGTGGTCGGTATACACCGTGACCACGTGCTGAGCGCCCATCAAAAATGTCTCCACTCCATGAATGCGTTTTTATGGCCAAAAGTTCTTTTCCGATATATTGTAGTTCCTTTCTGCGTCATTCAGCTTTCTGGACATATATGCCAATGGATGTAGTTGGCCCGTGGAAGAATGCCTTTGGGATAACACCGCCCCTAATGCCACATCGGATGCGTCCGCCTCAACGATATATGGTTTCTCGTGGTCAGGGTGAGTCAAAATGGGAGCGGTGACAAACGCCTTTTTCAGAGCCAGGAAGGCGACTTGGGCCTCTTCATTCCAGGCGAACTTCTGTGTTTTTCTCAATAGTTGCGTTATCGGTGCCACCAATTTAGAGAACTGATTTATAAAACGATGGTAGAAGTTCGCTAACCCAATGAAACATTGCACATCACGAACATTCTGGGGGGTAGGCCACTCTTTCACTGCTGCGATCTTTCTTTCAGCCATTTCCTGTCCATATGGTGTGAGCATGATGCCAAGGAATTCCACTATACTCACGTGGAATTCGCACTTGCTCAGTTTACAGAACAAGTGATGTTTGTGCAGGATCTGCAATACGGCCTTCACATGTCCCACGTGTGTGGTCTCATCTTCGGAGTGTATGAGGATATCGTCAATGTATACCACCACATAGTGGTCCAGAATCTCGCGTAACACATCATTTAAAAAATATTGGAATGCCGCCGGGGCATTGCACAACCCGAACGGCATTACCAGATATTCGTAGAGGCCATAGCGGGTCTTGAACGCTGTCTTCCATTCGTCGCCACACCTCATGCGAACCAAATGATAGGCACCCTTGAGATCCAACTTAGTGTAGATATTAGCCTTTTTAACTTGTTCAAGTAACACCGAGATCAGAGGTAAGGGGTAGCGTTTCTTCACGGTGATGGCGTTCAACGCTCTAAAATCGATGCAGGCGCGTAACTCGCCATTAGCCTTGGGTATGAAGAAAAGCGGGGATGCTGCAGGAGATTTTGAAGGACGGATTAATCCCAATTCCAAATACCTGTCCAAGTATTTATTTTAATTTTATTTATTTATAAAGTTTTATATAGCGCGAACCTGACCCACGAGGGTATCGGAGCGCTTTACAATATACAATTAGTATGCCCTGAGGTGGTGATTCTCGGGCTCCGTCAGGGCATAAATTCTCCCGCTAGGCACTACTGCCCCAGGAACAAGATCTATTTGACAGTCGTACTGTCTATGGGGTGGCAGTTCTTCCGCCTCAACTTCATTAAACACCACCGCGTAGGCCTGGTATTCTGAGGGTAGATGAATATCTTTTTCAGCCGCCGTGGCAACAGTCATACCTGATGCTAGAGCTGTCGCAGGCCCTTCTGTTTCACACATGCAATGTTCCCTGCAATAATGCGAATTCATCTTCACTGTTCTAGTCCTCCAATTGATATCCGGGTTGTGTTCAATCAGCCACGGTCACCCCAATATAATTCCATACTGCGGAGCCTGGATCAGGTTGAATGTTAGATGCTCCCGATGAGAAGCTCCATATTGGACAAGTATTTCCCCTGAACTGTATCCTATGGGTCCGGTGTTTAGCTTCCTTCCGTCTACCGCATAGACATCCTCGGGACGATCTTTGGGCACTAGGGAAATGCCTCTGCGTTTTGCTTCCCCCATATCCATGAAGATACCCGTGGCTCCGGAGTCGACCATGGCTGAGGCACGTATCCATTCCGACTGTAACAGTAACGAAAAAGTGATAAACAAATGTCCCTGCGCTGTTGGATTGTTGTTTCGTAATGAAGGGAGATATGTCTGACCCCAAGAAATCCCTTCGTCTTTTCTTGAGACAGTTAGTTTTCCGGTGCCTTATCTACAGCGGCAGAGGCGGTTCTACTGTTCCGGAATCGGTTGCTCTTGGGCTTTACAGGGCAGTCTTTCACATAGTGGCCCTTTTTGCCACAATATAGACAAAGACCCTGTTTACACCTACCTTCTTTTTCTGCTTGGGTTAACGCTGCACGTATAGTAGCTATATCCATAGGCTCTGCTGTTTGGGTATTGTGGGCTTCGGTGTTTCTTTGTCGTTCAAATGGTTGGATGGTTCTTTCTTTTCTCCTATGATCCCCTTTACGCTCGCTGAGTCTATGGTCTAAACGCAGCACAAGACTAATCAGATCTTCGCACTTAGTAGGTTGGGGGTTGATCTGGGCGATTACGTCCTTAAGTTCCTCCTTTAACCCCTGATGGAATAGTGCAGCTTGTTTAGCCTCAGGCCAATTCGTTTCGGCCACTAACCTCCTAAAGGCGTTCAGATACACCACCAACTCTTTATTACCCTGCCTCAGCTCCAATAGCTCCCTATCGGCCGTGAATGACTCAGAACGCCTGTCAAATACCTTCAAGAATTCGATTCGGAATTCGTCCCAATCATGTAGGAGGGGATCGTCTCTGGTAACCAAAGGCACAGCCCATTGTGCAGCATCGCCTGCTAAATACGAGATAAGAAAGGCTACTCTCGCTTGATTTGTGGGGAATGATTTCTGTTTGCAAGAGAAATGGAGCATGACCTGTGTTAAAAACACTTGGACCTTGCCCGACTCCCCATGAAACCTTTCCGGGGTAGCCAGTGGTATGGATACCGGCAGTTCAAAAACAACAGCGGAGGAAGGTGCCGATGCTGCTCCCCCCACGTTAAAAGGGTTTCATTGCATCCCTTCTACCTTGGCCTTAAGATCTGCTGTTTCCTGACGTGATGCTGCTAGCTCCGCCTGCACATTGGCAAGCACAGCTATAACATCCTCAAGAGTGGCCATTCTGCACAAACCGACCGGGAGGACAAAATTTGTGGGTCGGAAATTCTGTTACACTTGTCGGTCCTCAGGATCGGTTTGTTGCTCAGAGGGGTCCACCTCTTGATATCCCAAAGCCTACTAGCCGTGATGGCACAGGTCAGTGGGAGGATCAAGCGATGGAAGGAAAGGTTGGGAACAGCAGGGAGGGAGACCTGAAAGATAAGAAACAATATAAGCACACCAAATTACTCGCCTAGGATCTATACTCTACAACCAATCACTGCTATGGCAAATTCTATACCTGTAACAAAAGAGAACGATATCCGGAGAGAATAAAAACACTTCTATCATAAGACGATGATGGAAAAGTATTCTCTTCGTGGTTTTGGCTGTAGTGTGAAAAAACATATAAGACAGCATTCATAGAATAAAAATACACATTACACAGAGAACAACAGTGATGAGTTTGTTTACCCAAAACGATGATTATATATATAGTTTGTACGCAACCTACCCTGTCAAGACTCCACTATGCTTCACAGGGATAGAGCGTAGTCCTATACCACTCCTTGATACCCCTGTTAAAAATAGAGCCAGAAAAACACAAAACATAAACTTCACTCCTTAATAGATATTATAAATTATATCTCCATCTTTATCATGGTTAACTGCACCATAAACTCCAAGTGATAAACTATAATCGATAAGTCCTCCAATGAATGAACAAGACCTAACATAAACGAAGGCTTGAGCACAGTCACTGTTATGCATTTCATAGGTAAAACAACTACCCGCCTCCGCACGAGTGCAGCGGCGCTCACCAACGGAGGACGGGAGCAGGGAATCAGGGCAACCGGCAGGGGAAAACCACCCGACTCCGCACGAGCGCAGCGGCGCTCACCAACGGAGGACGGGACCAGGAAATCAGGGCAACTGGCAGGGGAAAACTACCCGCCTCCGCACGAGCGCAGCGGCGCTCACCAACGGAGGACGGGACCAGGAAATCAGGGCAACCGGCAGGGGAAAACTACCCGCCTCCGCACGAGCGCAGCGGCGCTCACCAACGGAGGACGGGACCAGGAAACCAGGAACCAGTCGGCAGGAGAATTGGTGATAACCACCCTTACCGGACCTCGCTGATTTTCCAGACGGCAACACCTCTTCCATGGACGAAGAATTTCCGACGCTGTGTCTCGCTGCAGTTCCGCTTACATAGGAGTCCTGCAATGTGACGTGCGCACCGAGCCTCATGGGAACTGTAGTTCCGAGCTCGTCCGACATCACGGGCTCTGCTGAACGGAGATTTGGCTACCAAAGCGCACTCGATGCAACGCGCTTGTAACAGGATCATACATAGCAACATACGATCCTGAGGATTCAAGGCCTTGACAGATTAAACAGCCCACGAATTACAATCCTCCCGGTCGTAAGTTGAGTATGGCTACCGTAGATGATGTCCTGGCCACCTTAGCCTCGGTACAAACCGAGCTGACTGCCTCTCGGTCAGAAACAGCTGCCCTACAGGCCAGAGTAGAGAGACTATAACGAAATCCGTTTGATGCAGGAATAGCTCAAGTACCGCAAGCCACGCCAGTGGTAGTGGACATCCCTACCTCTATCCCTTTAGCTATACCAGAAAGATTCCATGGGGAGAGTAGTAAGGTGCAGGTATTCCTTACACAAGTGCTGTTGCACTTTTCATGTAGGATCAAGGCATTCAACACCAACCATGCACGAGTAGCTTTTTTGATTTCATATTTGGTAGGAGATGCCGCCCTTTATTATACGACTGGGATTCTTTCATTAGAGAATTCGAGAAAACCTTCAATCGTAGATCAGCCACACTCTCAGCGGACTGAGATTTATTGGAATTGAGGCAAGGAAACCGGGACTTGATAACCTACTTGAATGATTTTCGTAGACTGGTTACAGAAACGGAATGGCCAGAGGCCAAACAAGCAGTTATTTTCCATCAAGGGTTAAAAGAGGAAATGAAAGACGTATTGGCCCAAATCGGTCCTCAACCCACTTCTTGTGAGGATTTAATAAGCCTTGTCTTAAGGCTGGATCATCGCCTCAGCGAAAGAAAAGGAGAACACAAGAAGAAGGAAAGATTCTATTCCCGATTCGATCGTCCTCGGCCCTCCGAAAATAGCCACGCTCCTAAGCAAGAGCCTATGGAGATAGGAACTGTACGTTCCACTCTAACTCCTGAAGAAAGAGACTACCGAAGAAAGAAAGGCCTGTGTATATACTGCGGGAAGAAAGGGCATTTTATTAAAGCATGCGCCTTAAGGCCGAAGTATCCTCAGACTGAGTATAAAAAGGTATCTACCGTCACTTCCAAACAAAAGACGGGAAACGAATAAGCTTGAAGAAGGACGAAGGGACCGCTTCAAGCCAGAATTACATCCCTTCAGTGGAAGGCGACATAACCAGTAATAAAGAACATTTTTATCTGGAGATAAACCTTCTGATCCAGGAAGAGTGGCATAAGGTACAAGCTATGATAGATTCTGGGGCAACAGGTTGCTTCATGGACCAAGAACAGGCGCAAACCTTGGGAGTTACATTACAGGAGAAAGAAACACCAGAGGCAGTTTTTGCGGTGGATGGATGACGTCTGGACTCAGGACCCATCCGTTTTACCACTAGAGCCCTGGATGTCTTGTATGGAGCAGAACATTTGGAAAGCTTGGCCTTTAATATAATCCAAGCTCCACAATATGGGGTGATCCTAGGTTTACCCTGGCTGAGGATGCACAACCCACAGGTGGATTGGGTGGAGAAAACCCTTCTGTTTACCTCAGAGTATTGCCAAAAACATTGTATTCAACCACTTACTATCCCTGCTAAAGCCTTGGCTCTTTGTCACCACATCGCCACTGCGGCTGAACAAAGGGTGACGTTACCAGAAGAATACAAGGATTACGCAGATGTTTTTAACTAAACTAAGGCAGAAGTCCTCCCACCCCATCGACAATATGACTGCCAGATAGACCTGGTACCTGGTGCAATCATCCCTTGTGGAAGAGTATGCGCACTAACAGAACCTGAAAATACACATCTTCGTGCTTATTTGGACAAATATTTGGCGTTGGGATTCATACGCAACTCGAAGTCCCCCGCGGATTCCCCTTTGTTTTTTATACCCAAAGCAAATGGGGAATTGCGTGCTTGCATTGATTATCGATCATTGAATGCCATCACGGTGAAGAACCGGTATCCGTTGCCTCTGATCAACGTCCTTTTGGAGCAGGTAAAGAAAGCCGGGATTTACACTCGTCTGGATCTTAAAGGAGCATACCATTTGGTCTGTATGCGGAAAGGGGACGAGTGGAAGACGGCATTCAAGACCCGCTAAGGCTTATATGAATACCTTGTGATGCCGTTTGGCTTATGTAATGCTCCCGCAGCATTTCTGATCTTTCTAAATGACGTCTTGCCTGAGTACTTAGATCAGTTCGTGGTGGTATATATAGATGACAGCCTGATCTATTCATCGACTGTAAGGATTCATAAACAACATGTGCGTACCATATTGCAAGCTTTACGAGATCACCATTTGTATTGCAAAATCAGCAAATGCGAGTTTGGAGTGACTACGATCAAATTTCTCGGAGTGATGTTGACCCCATGGGGACAAGAAATGGCTGAATGGAAGATATCTGCAGTTAAGGATTGGCCTAACCCACAGAACGTAAAAGACATCCAGTGTTTCTTGGGGTTCGCTAATTTTTACAGCTGGTTTATTAGCCACTTTTCGAACCTGGCAGCACCCCTCACGCATCTGTTAAGGAAGAAGACCGTCTTTCAATGGACTGAAGAGGCTCAGAAAGGGTTTGAAGCTTTAAAACTTACTTCTGTGTCCGCCCCTGTATTGATGCATGCCGATCCTGACCAACCATACGTAGTTGAAGCGGATGCTTCCGATACTGCTGTAGGGGCAGTATTATCCCAACGTCATATAACGACAGGCCAGTTACACCCGGTAGCTTATATGTCAAGGAAGCTTTACCCAGCCGAACGCAACTATACGATAGCAGAGAAAGAACTGCTGGCAATCAGAGAAGCCTTCCTGGACTGGAGACATTTTTTGATGGGTGCCAAGCACGTCGTCACCGTATTTACCGACCACCGTAATCTTCAGTTCATGACGGCTGCAAGACATCTAATGCCTCGACAGCTGAGATGGATGCTGTTCTTTGCGAAATTCAATTTCTTGGTGACCTATCGACCGGGAAGTGAGAACAGGAAGGCTGATGCTTTAACACGCCAGGTAACTCCCTTGTCAATTGAAGAAGGCCCCGCACATGCTATAGTAAATCCTCAGAATGTAGTTTGCGTGACCTATACAGAAACCTTTCTTAAAAGTGTTGCAAACAATATCCTGTCTGGAGAGTGGAAGGCGTGGTTGAGGAGAAACAAAGACTGGAAGGTGAAAAAAGGACTTCCGGTAAGAGGGAATCAGCTTTTGATTCCCATATGTTCACTACGAAAACAGGTGTTTAAGTGGTGTCATGCATTACCCAGTGCTGGACATAATGGCGCAGAAAAAACCACTGAAAGAGTGCTGCGACAGATTTGGTGGCCAGCCGTCAAAAAAGACATTTGTAAATGGGTGAAAGAATGTACGACTTGTAACCAAATGAAAGACAACCATGCTCGACAGGCTGGACTTCTACAACCACTCCCTACTCCATCGCAACCATGGGAACACTTATCATTGAATTTTGTGGTAGGCCTGCTCCTGACAGGGGCCATACCGTCATTCTGGTCGTAGTGGATTAAATTACTAAAATGGCCCACTTTATTGCCTACAAACAGATACCTACAGCGGGTCAGTTAGCCCACTTACTCTTAGTACACATTGTAAGATTACATGGGTTACCAAGGGTTATTGTTCCCAACCGTGGGTCACCGTTAACAGCTAACTTCTGGAAAGTGTGGTGTTCCGCTTTAAGGATCTCATCCAATATGTCCACTAGCTTCCACCCACAAACAGATGGCCAGACAGAAAGAGTAAACCAGACCTTAAAGCAGTACCTCAGATGTTATGTTGATACCACTTCAGAAGTTTGGATAGACAGCTTATGGTTAGCAGAAATAGCGTATAACAGCGCTACCCATAGTTCCACACTACATACTCCCTTCTACTGCACTTATGGGTTTCATCCAAGATTCATCCCCTTTCTGAACCCTTTACACAACGGACAGATCCCCGAGGTACAGGATAGAATCAAACACATTCAAAACACCTTGAGGGAAGTACAGAAAGGTTTGAGAGAGGCGAAGATCAGATATAAGGCATATGCTGACAAACACAGACGTTCAGGGCCAGTGTACAAAGTGGGGGATTATGTATGGTTATCTACGAAGAATATCAGGTTTAAAAAATATAGTGTCTTCAATCCCAAATACATTGGGCCCTATAAAGTGATCAAGCTTATAAACCCTGTGGTGGTGAAATTAGCTTTGCCCTCTAATCTGAGAATACACCCTGCGTTTCATGTATTGTTACTCAAGCCATCCCATTCTCCAGTTAAGAAACGTCCATTGCCTGCCGTAGTAGATAATGATGTTGAGCATGAAGTGAGGGGCATCATGGATTCTAAAATCTACCGGAAAAGATTGTGGTATCTGGTAGCATGGAAGGGATATGGGAATGAGGAAAACTCATGGGAACCAGCTGCAGGGGTTCATGCCCCTCGATTCACTGCCAGGTTTCATAAAAGGTTCCCCAGGAAACCATGTCTCTGTCAGTGTTCTTCGGGAGAGAGATGTACTGTCGCAACGCATCGGAGGGGAACAGGGCGTCCATAGAACACTGACAGAAACCTGTGTCCGCGTGGATTCCCGCATAGACTCAAATAGACTACAACTCCCATGATTCCATGGGAAAACTGCCGTATCTGACGTGGCCACATCAGAGGAAGCGAGAGAACAAAAACTCTTCCGGTGCACAATGTCCGGGCCGTTTAATCCGAACCCGGAGATTCAGCGATGACGAAGGGAGGTCCGGTAAGGGTGCTTCGGGCACCACTGTTTCTTAGTTCTTTTCATTTGTGCTTGAGTTGGTTATGCTGTTGCTTGCTGCACGCAGCGTGCTTTGGACCTTCTGCTGTTTTCCCCCATTGGCGAGTCGGGGCTCCGGCTCATGCGGGGTGAAAACGAGCAGAACATTATTGACCTCTGAGTACCAGGCTCTCTTCTTTCCCCGCATTGCATTCCGCACTAGGCGGGTGAAAACATTGTGATTGCTGGCTCTCTTCCGCTATCTAATTGCAGTTCGAGCTGGTTGCGTGGCGGCATCCCGAGCTGGTAACCTACTGTTCCGCCGTTCTCCCGTGTTGGCGAGTTGGGAATCTGACTCATGCAGGGAGAACGAGCGGGGGCTAGTACAGCGCTTGATTTGTGTGATATCCAGGCTTTGCATTTTGCATAACAATTCCCAAGGAGTTATTGGGAATACCTCTTATTTTGTGGATTTTAGAATCTTATGTATGTGGAACCCACTGCCATTCTATAGGTTGTGACTTTAGTAGGCATTCAGGTTATGGAAACCTTTGCTATGCCTATGGATATTTATTGGTTCTAAATTAATGCACAGTGGGCTCATCAGGCTAATGAACTAATTGGTGCTGTTGATTCTCGGAAGGCACCCAAGAGGCAAAGGGTCTTGTTCTCAAAGGATACATTAACTTTATATACTCTTATGGGTTAGCCAACGCCAACGCTTGATTTAAAACCAGTGTTATTGACAGGGTTTGTTTATGTTTATGTATTCCCACAGCAGGGGTTGATCGAGCGTTCCTGGATGGCAAGCTCTCCACCCCTGTTACTCTCCACCTGTGTATAACCTTCGGTATGTGTGTCTTCTTAGAAGTTATAGCATGACCATTAATGTATGTTGGTTATCCCTGAAGGCGTATTGATCCATTTATTCCCCTCCTTAGATCGACAAGTGGATTTCATATCTCACGGTTTCCCGTACTGGAATAAGGCTTATTTTAATTTACAGGTATTTCTAGCATAGGGAAGTAAGGGGGTGATATTGTGAAATTCTATATGAACAGTGTTCTCAACGATATTGCTTTTGTTACAGGGCTTCTTCCCCCCTGTTCCCATCCTTCCCTTCCCCCTCTTGATCACTCCATCAAGCCTGTATATTCAAATCAGACCTTGGGGCTATCAGGAGGTGGATCATACATAGCAACATACGATCCTGAGGATTCAAGTCCTAGAAACTGCAATTATCGCTGGAGTCCTTTATCTGGGGCGGTAGGAAAGCTAGGATGGCTAGTGTTAGAAATGGGGGCAAGGGCTTGCACCTTTGACCAAGTAGGGACCCTTCTTCCTAGTCAGGATAAGGGAGTTACACTCCTAAAATAACCCCTGCTCACCCCCTTGGTAGCTTGGCACGAGCAGTCAGGCTTATCTTAGAGGCAGTGTGTAAAGCATTTGCACTTAACCAACAGTAATACAGTGTAAGCACTACAAAAGGACACCACACCAGTTTAGAAAAATATCCAATATTTTTATATACTTAAGACAAGAACAAAAACGATAAAAATCCACAATACAGTATTTAGAAATCTTCAGTTATCAAAATAACCTTGAAAAACAGTTCCTTGAAGTCGATAGCTCCCTGTGGGGCTATCAGGGCGTCGTGAACAAACAAATCCAAACAGTTCTGGCTGACCGCGGCGTCGCGGGCCAGCTACGGTGTCAGGAAGACCCGCAAAACAGTAACTTTAGAAATGCAGGGCGTCAGCGACCTCTCGTTGAGCTTCTGAAATCACGGCGTCTGCAGGCGTCGGTTCCGGAGGTCGGTGCAGGAATCGTCGGGCCCTTGAAGTCACACGTGTTGCAGATCGAACTCCTCGCGGTTGAAGTCAGGAGCGCTGGCGTCGGCAGGCGTCGTGTGCTGCGGTGCGAAGTGCAGCGGTGCGGCGTGCGATGCCCTCAGGTCGTGGTGCGAGCAGCGGCTCGGTGGCGTCGTCGGTGAGTCCAGAGTCGCGGTGCTGGCAGGTCACGTTGCAAGCAGCGGCGTTGTCATTGCTGAAGCGCTGTTGTCGGCTGACGAACCGGAGTCGATGGCACCGGCGTCGGTAAGCCAAGGCTGCGGTGCGGGATGATGGTGGTGCATCGGGTAACTTTACGAGCGGTGCCCTCAAACCACGGTGCAAGCAGCAGCGTTGATTTTGGCGTGGAGCGGCGTCGTCGGGGATATCAAGGCGGCACCATGAAGCGAGGCAAGGCGGAGTGCGGTGCCCACAGGTCGCGGTGTGAGCAGCGGCTCGGTGGCGGCGTCAGCAGGCATCATCGGTGAGACCAGGGTCGCGGTGCGGCATTGCGGCGGTGCCCTCTGTGGTGCCTTCAGGACACGGAGTCGGCAGCGGCGTCGTAGACGGCGTCGGGTTGCTTTTTCTTCTGTTGCAGCACAAAACACACAGTTCCCAGTGCTGAGGGTGGAAGAACTTGAAGTCTTTGCTGTTCCTGAGACTTCTTGAACAGGGGGCAAGCTCTACCTCAAGCCCTTGGAGAAACTCACAAAAATAGATTGCAGAAAGTTCAGTCCAGTCCTTTCACTGCCCAAGACAGAAGCAGCCACTACAGGCCAACACAGCCAAACACTCAGCAAAGTGGTGTTCCTCCTCACAGCTTCTCCAGCTCTTCTTCTTGGCAGGCTTCTTGGTCCAAAAAAGTTCTAAAGTTCAGGGGTTTGGGCCCCAATATTTATACCACAAAATCCTTTGTCCTCTCAGGCAGAGAGTGCTTGTGCCCAGCCAGAACCAGTTCTGCCCTCCCTGGTGTGGATTCCTGGCAGGAGGTGGAGACGGCATTGTCAGAGGCAGACCAGGCCCATTCAGGTGCAAGGAAATCTCCTCCCCCTACTCAAAATGCAGCCCAGGTCTATTCAGCCCTTTCCTGACCCACCTAGACTATCTGGAGCCTCTGCTGCTCCCCAGCCCCTGTCATCCAAAACCCAGACAGTCAATCCACAAACCCAGCAGAGGCATGCTGGATGGCTGAGCAAGAAAATACCTACTTTCTAAAAGTGGTATTTTCAAACACAGAATGTAAAAATCACCTTTACTAAAAGATGCATCTTTAAATTCTGAGTTCAGGCATACTAAACTTTATTTTCCTACCTAGTTCCCAGGGCCAGTTATGTTTATAAGATGTTATAAACAAATTCCCCATTCCGTCCTATGGGGAACAGGTAGCCTTGCAATAGTGAAAAACGAAATTGGCAGTAATTCACTATCAGGACATGCCACACACACCAGGGCATGTCCTACCTTTCACATACACTGCACCCTGCCCACAGGGGTACCTTGGGCCTACCTTAGGGGTGACTGACATGTAAGTAAAGGGAAGGTTAGGGCCTGGCAAGTGGGTACACTTGCCAAGTTGACATGGCAGTCTCAGACTGCACACAGGCTCTGCAATGGCAGGCCAGAGTTACATTTACAGGCTGTTTGTGTGGGTGGCACAATCCAGTGCTGCAGCCCACTAACAACATTTGATTTACAGGCCCTGGCACACTCAGTGCACTTTACTAGGGACTGACACATAAATCAAATAGGCCAATCATGTAAACACCAATCCATAACACATTTTTACCACAGGAGCACTTGCACTTTGCCACTGATCAGCAGTGAGAAAAGTGCGCAGAAACACTAAGCCAGCAAAAACAGAGTCAAAACCGGGAGGTCAGAAAGCAAAAACTCAGGGGAAACACGCCAAAAGATGTCAAGTCTAAAAGCTAGGGAGCGTGCATATCTTCCAGTGGCTAAGGGATGATTGGGGATACTCTGACCTTGTGCACAGTGAAACAAGTCTTGCTATCAATATGGGGAACTGACTCTATACCCACACACTTAGATTGGTTGCACAAACTTTGGGACCTATTAAGCATGGAAAAGCTAACAGCAGTAGTAGATCAAACGCTCCCTAAGTTCAAAAAGACGTGGGGCTCCTGCCTAAAATATTTATCCAACACTTTCCGGGAACTCACCTGCACTGTCAGGAACCTACTGCCGGTTACGCACTGACTGCCCGTTACACGTATACCAGGTATCAGGAAATACCCCCTCTGAACTACAATTCCCGGCATGCAAACGCGAGTCACGCCCCACGTGACTCGGACGCGAAACCGGCTGCAGGGATAAGGGCGGCGAATGGAAACACCCGCTGCCGATAATTTTGATGGATTGCCCGTAGCAGACTTCTCCTACGGACACCAGACTTCTGGGCGGTAAGAGTGCGAAAGCACAGGTTTACGAATCGTCATCTTTGAGGGAGGTAGAGGTGTTCGCTAACCTCGCTGACTCCTCCACTTTTGTGACTCCTCTGTTGGCCGAGACCAATCCTGGCGATCTCTTGCAGAGGAGTATCCGTAGTTCCGGCACGCTTATCGAACAGCATACCCCCCTGTTGGAGAGACAAACAACCATAGGTCTCATGCGCGGAGGTACAAGGCGCCTTTCTACATTGCGGGCGTTTGGGGTCATTGGTTTTGAAAGACCTGGAAACCTCAAAACACAGACTGTAAGCGGATCTGTGCAATGTAGTAGCAAAAAAGGAAGACCCGGATTGTTTATATTTAACTTGCTGGTGGTATTGTGTTTCTAATAACAAGCACGAGCAAAACACAGACTGGATCAGGGCAAGACTGTTATTGTTACTTGGTCCAAATTCACTCCTTCACGTTTTCGTTGTCTTTGTTCTCATTACGTGTTTTCTAGGAGAGAGTTACCTGAGAGGGTGTGCCGATGCCACGGCCTTGCATATTCGGCCGTACTTCATGTGCCTGTTTGGTAGGTGTCACAGAGGGAACTAGTGCAAGCATAGTACAGTGTCAGAAATCGCAGGGATTATTGCCAACATGTGTTCTCTTTTATTTCACTAGTTACATGTCGTGAACCTGCCAACACCCTCTGCTCTCTTCTGTAATTAGTCCTACACCTTCTTTTTCTTTCAGGTGGGTGTAATAGGCTTTGTGCATTATGTATGTTATTGCCTCTTTCCATTGAGTCATACATTGTATTACGTTGTGCTCACGTTGTGCTCTTATATCCTTCTCAGATCTCCTTCCACGCAGTCCCTACCCTTTCCTTCCCCCGCTCGACTTCCCCAACAGTCTGTGTGTCGTTATATGCCAGACTTGGGGCCGTCCAGAGGTGGGCCCCCTTTGAGCATCAACACGATCCTGAGGATTCAGAACAGAGGAGCCTGACAGAATTATCGGCCCACGTATTTCTATTTCCTCCTGGTTGTGTTGAAGTTAGTGATGGCCACCTTGGAAGATGTAATGGCGGCTTTAGTCCTGGTACAAACAGAGCTCGCTGCCTCACGCCAGGAGACAGCAGCTTTACAATCCAGAGTAGACCAACTGCAGCGAAACCCGTTCAATGCAGGGGGAATCCAACACCCAACATCAGTAGTAGTGGAGATGCCGGCCCAGATACCGCTGGCCCCCCCTGAGAGGTTTCATGGGGACATAAATAAGGTACAAGTGTTTATGACCCAGGTGCTACTCCACTTTACCTGTAAGCCAAAGATGTTTGTGACTAACCAGGCTCGCGTGGCTTTCCTGATATTCTATCTGGGTGGTGAGGCAGCGCAGTGGGCGGTCCCCATCGTAAGGAGAGACGACCCCCTGCTCTATGACTGGGACGAATTTAAGATGGAGTTTGAGAAGACGTTTGATCGTCGGGCAGAAACCTTCTCCGCGGATCGGGACCTACTTGAGCTTAGACAAGGCTCTTCGGACTTGGTCAGTTACTTAAACAACTTCCGAAGGCTAGTAGCAGAAACGGACTGGCCAGAGGCCAAACAGTCTGCCATATTCTATCAGGGTCTCACGGATGAGCTTAAGGACGTTCTCGCCCAAATTGACCCCCAGCCTCGCACCTGTGCTGCTCTCATATTCCTGACACTACGTTTGGACCACAGACTAAGGGAGCGGAAGGGGGAGCACAAACGGAAGGAGAGGTATGTCCCGCTAAGTGATCGAGCACTCTCCACCAAAAAGACATTAGCAAAAACCGAACCCATGGAAATCGGGACGGTGAGAGCTTCGCTAACATTCAGCGAGAGAGACCACCAACGCAAACAAGGCTTATGCCTGTATTGCGGGAAAAAGGGGCATTTCCTCAGGGAGTGTCCCGTCAAGCCAAAATATGGTAGGTCACGGTCCGGTCAACTGGCCACGGTAACGGCCGAAAAAGGGGAGGAAAACTTCAGCGCTTGAGGGCACAAGAAGGGAAGCCCTCAAGCGGATGTACTATCCCTTCGGTGAACCTCTCCGCCTTCATGGAAGCGGAGCATTTCTTTATTTCTATGGATATAGGAATAAATCAAGAGAAAAAACCAATCAGAGCTATGGTGGATTCAGGGGCCACCAGATGTTTTATGGACAGGGAAGAGGCAATGAGGTTAGGGGTGCAGCTACTCCGCAAATCCACCCCGGAACAGGTGTATGCCGTCGATGGCAAAGAGCTGGAATCAGAACCGATCAGTCACAGCACCCCGGAATACGAGCTCACCTATGAAGGGTATCATCAGGAATAGTTGTCGTTCAATATCATCCAAGCCCCACAGTACGGGGTGATACTAGGTCTTCCCTGGTTACAAAAACACGAGCCTACCATTCATTGGGCCAACAAAACCTTACAACTGCAATCCACCTATTGCCAGGACCATTGCAGCCAACTGCTCACACCACCTTCGAAGGTTTTGGCCACCAGGCATCACGTCGCGACGGCGGCGGAAAAGAACGTGGTCTTACTGGTGTGTTACCAAGCATACACGGACGTATTCAGCGATACCAAGGCGGAGGAGCTCCCTCCACACAGGGACTATGATTGTCAGATCGACTTAGTTCCGGGGGCAGTGGTTCCATGCGGTCGGATATATGCCCTTACCATACCCGAGAATCTGTATCTACGTACTTACTTGGACAAGCACCTGGAATTGGGATTCATTCGTCCTTCCAGATCTCCGGCAGCCTCTCCCCTCTTTTTTATCCCGAAAGCTAACGGGGATTTGAGGTGCTGCATTGACTTCAGGGCGTTAAACGCCATCACCGTAAAAACCAATACCCGCTTCCATTGATCCCTGTCCTTTTAGAACAGGTGAGAGCAGCGGGCATTTATATGAAACTGGATCTGAGAGGGGCATATCACCTGGTTCGGATGCACAAAGGCAATGAATGGAAGACTGCCTTTAAGACGCGGTATGGGCTATTTGAATATCTTGTTATGCCCTTTGGGCTATGTAATGCCCTTGCGGCATTTCAATTCTTCCTCAACGAGGTTCTCCGGGAGTATCTGGACCTCTTCGTTGTTGTCTATATCGATGACATCCTAATATATTCAGCAACCAAAGAGGAACATGTCATCCATGTGTGCCGCGTGCTGCAAGCACTGCGCAAACACCGGTTGTTTTGTAAACTCACTAAATGTGAGTTCCATGCAGAAAAACACTGTGCCTCGGCACTCCTAACGTCCCTATTTTAGTCTTCAGCCAGTAAGCAATAATCCTCAAAATAGCCATAAAACTGCGCACAGAAAATATATATCAATCTTAATAAATTGTTTCAAGAATTCTTTTGGATCATTACAAGAAATTTTTTTAATTGTCCAACGTCAATGCTCCACTTTGCAATCAACAATCATATTTCAATGATTATGTATATCAGTCCAGCATAGTAACACAAATAATATTAGAACAGATGAAAATCATGTTCTTGATGTTTCCTCGGTGTCAAAGGATAATGGCAGCCGACACGTGTTTCGTTACTTACTGTAACTTCTTCAAGGCTGCAAACAATTGCAAAATATACATAAGTGTCACAATCAATTTAAATTAAGCCTCCTTTGTTGCCCCAACAACAAGAAAGTTTCATCGTGCAAAGTAAAAGACGAGGAAAAACGTGAAGCATCCCAAGACTACAAAACACCAGTGTGCATACAAAAACGAAGGCCAAAGAAATAAAGACATAAGAAAAGTAAAAGAAAGATACCAATGAAATCAGTGAAACCAACCACATGCGTTTGTGTCGCTCATAGTGACAAACCTAATATCTGAGTATAGAAGATGAACACCATCTGACAAAACAATTTCCAAGAAATTCATACACCCATTCTGTGAAAACCACCACACTTAGAAAACTCCAAAATTGGATAGAAAAATCTACCTTCAGTTCTTAAACTCTCCCGCTATTCTACGTAAGGAACAGCATATCAAATTTATAAAAAGAGTTCTAGGAGTCCTATAAACAAGGATAAAATTAAGAGTAATAAATATCCATATTACGACTTTTCAACTAAGATATTTCAATTCCTTATTCAAGAAGTAATAACCACCTTATTTAAAAAGCATCGGGATTTCAAGAAGTCGTTTGACAGATCCACGTGAGAATCAAATTGTTCCCAAGAGGGGTTCCTGGAAAAATATGTCCAGATCCCAGATCCAAAGTTCAATCTATATAAACGAGCCACTGGCATTATATTAAAAGAAAAAAGATTTATTTTTTAAAATTACTGATTACATTATGAAGAGCGGAAATCATAAATTATATGATCCTCACTACTATATATCTATGTGAGTTACCTGTTGTAAGAGTAGTTGTCACGCCTAACGCGGGAAAGACATGTCTTTATTCAGACAACAAACTTATTTGGACGGCCCCTTAAATCCTCAAAACAAAAGATAAGTAATATTATTATTTGTGACAATATTGTTAAAGCAGACTAAAAGGGTCAGGTTCTTGATTGTATTTCTGAACTCAACATAAGTTCAAACTATCACAGCATGGGTTATTAATGCATGTTAATAATGATCTTCATCCAAAATCTTTTCTATATTGAATATCCATGGACGTTATTCAACCATTAAACTGCCTTTTCAATAAGTCCATTAAGTCGTTTTTGGACAGAATGTACCCTAAATATAAGATTTCTTATGAAAATCTATCGAAGCACAACAGTCTATTGGGGCATACAAAAACATCCCCCCGAATATTAATAAACATTATCCACGTTACCCAGGACCTGATTAAACAGACTCACATGAGTTAAAACTTAGTAGAAGTACCGGAATGATTCATAATCTTAGCAGAAAAACGATGTTCTAGGCACCAAACATGCTTGCAGCAAAATTAAAACAAGCGCATCGACTTACTCGCACTATTTAAAGATAAAGTGCACAAGGGCTGTGATATGCCCCTAAGGAAAAAGGGAAACACAAACAACAATATTAAAATTATATTAAAAACACTCGACAGTCTGTTTGATAGCGGACTGCATTCAAAAGACACAGACGCTAGACCCCAGATTACTGACCTAGTCCTTGGCGATCCCGCCGTATGTTTCTCCGTCCAGTACGGTCCCGCAAAGAAAAGTATCGACAATTCGCCATTTTTTGGGGCGATTTAAATAACATCCACTCTCCGTGCACATGACCAGGGGCGGTGTCTACGTATGAAAGGCACCTGGTCCCGGAGTACTAAAAATAGAAAAAGGGATTCCAAGCCGTAGCTCCCAATGATAGGGTGCCAGCCATATTGAAATGGTGTCATGTACGTAGGAGTGTAATTACCCTTGGGGTTTAAAAATAACATGGTTTGTTTCGAAAATATCAAACCATGTAAATACTCATTCCCCATCCCATTATGCCATTATGGACACTCCGTGTACCTAAAAGATGAAAATAAGAGCTGCACCAGTTGTCATCTCGCTTATACGGCGGCCATATTTGAAAAAGTAGAAAGTGATGAGAAGATCTGGACACGAGTTAATACAGTGTTCTCGTGTTAAGAACATTAACAAACCGTCTGATTCTAGAAGTTTTCAACTTCAAATCTATTCTCCCATTTATCGATGTTAGAATTTAAGAGTAAGAAAAGTCCGAAAACCAACCACCATATATTAGTAGCAGTAGAAGTTAGAGTAAAAGAACAGATGTGACTTAATAATCATGAAGCACAATGTCATAGTGTAAATACACGGCAACTTATCTCTTATATAAATAAATTATTGTAACCTTCAATATATTGCATTATTTACAGTTCCAGCCATTAATGAGCAAATAACTCACATTCGCTAATTTTGACATCATATATAAATTTACAGGAGAACAGTACACATAAATATGTTGATAACATTTAAATATCATCCACTAAGAACCACATATATTTTTATATTTTTGGGTTCAGCAAAACTCAAAACATTAAATACCTACGGCAATCGGAATGTAGCTAAAAAACAATTATTGCTACGCTGGTCAACATGTTGCAAAAGATGTTATCTTACTCTTAAAGAAACAGAAATATAAAATTAATTAACATAGATCTGAAGCACAAATAATCAGGAAGAAAGAAAACACATCTTAGTCATTCAGTCAGTAAGAAATACATGTAATTCTTTGTCAATGTTCAATCCCTTTTCCACAGCTCGGAGGCGTAAAATCCATTGGGACTCAGCTCTCCTAAGTGCCAAAGTCCTATCACCTCCCCTTGGATCACATCGTGCTTGTGCGATTCCATGGAAACTAATATTTGTCATAGTCATCTTCGGATGATTGGTGTTAAAGTGTACAGCCAAAGGGTAACTCGCATCATTATTGCGGATAGCCTTCATATGTTCCTGTATCCTTTCCTTCAAGGGCCGTATAGTGCTTCCAACATAAATTAGTCCGCATTGACATCTTATGCAGTACACAACGAATTTGGTGTTGCAATTGATGAAGTCTAGGATCTTATAGGTAGTTATGGTGTTATAGCTAAACTCCTGCATTTTGTTACAGGCATATGGACACATATTGCAATGGGCACACTTATACGAACCCTTTGGTTTGTCTGGTAACCATGTGACGATTGGAGGCTTAGGAGGTAAATAACTTGAACAGAGAATGTCTCTAAGTGTTTTTCCTTTCCTATGTACTATCCTAGGTCTTCTCGAGATGTACTTTTCCAATGACTTGTCTAAATTAAGAAGATGCCAGTGTTTAGACAAAATCTTATAAATAGAATGACTCTGGGTGTTGTATCCTGTGACAAAACTCAATTTGTCCTCCTGTTTGAAGTTGGCTCTGTGTTTCTTTCTTAATAAAGTCTGCCGTGTCGTTTTAATGATTTTTTTCTTAGATTTGTTGAGAACCCTAGGAGAATACCCCTGCATTTGAAACGTTCCTGTAGATTATCTAGTTCTTGAAGAAAAATTGAATCCTCACTACAATTCCTCCTTATTCTCGTCATTTCCCCTAAGGGGATTGCATTTATCTGTGTAGTGGGATGGGCACTAGAGGCATGTAGGATGGCATTACATGCTGTGGGTTTTCTGTATAATCTGGACATGATTTTATCTTCCTTAGAATATATCACCACATCCAAAAACTCAATTTCTATTTTGCTGTAATTTGCGGTGAATTTCAAATTGTAACTATTGTTGTTAAGATAGTTTGTTAAAGCAGCAAATTCTACATCATTACCTGCCCAAATGATAAAGATGTCGTCTATAAAACGACCCCAATACACTATGGGGCCGATTCCGATCTCGGTCGGAGGCGCACCCAATACTATTCGGTCGGGAAAAAAGCCATGCGAAAGCCAGTTTCCCGACCGATCCGTACAGCACACCGAACGAGCAAGTACGATGCGCACAACAGCAAAAATTCCGGCCGAGCCGTACTCACCCAAACCAGGTCCTGTTCTCCGACCGAGGCGAATCCGGAAACGCCGAATCGAGTCGCACGGAAGGGAAAATGCAGCCCCGTCCGGCCGAACAAGTACGATGCGCTTCCGTACGCGCCGAACCCGTCGCTACGCACGGCACGTCAAAGCATCCGGGAGAGGCGCACATAAGCTCCGAATCGCGCCACAACACGATCCACGGCTACGAGACGAACACGGCACCGACGAGGACGACGCGAAGCGACGAGGACGAAGCGAAGCGACGAGGACGAAGCCAGCGACGAGGACGACGCGAAGCAACGAGAAGGACGAACGACACGAACCAACCATGAATCCCTTCGTCCCGATCATACCAATATTCTACATCTACTACCGGAACAGGCACGGACGCGTACGGCGCAGAAGGTAAGTCAGACACCAACCACAAAACACATACAACACGTACACGACACATCACACACATACACTGGGAATCTGAATATACTTACACCAGCAACAGCAGCACCATAGGGGCGGGATGCCCATCACCAATGCCACATATGCACACAGGGGCCTGAATGCGCGCCACCACCCCAACCCAGGGGGGGCTGGATGCCTACCACTACTACCACCCTTAGCCAGGGGGGCAGGATGCCTACCAAGCCAGGGGGGCAGGATGCCCACCACTACTACCACCCTTAGCCAGGGGGGCAGGAAGCCTACCACTACTACCACCCTCACCCACGGGGGGCAGGATGCCTACCACTACTACCACCCTTAGCCAGGGGGGGCAGGATGCCCACCACTACTACCACCCTCACCCAGGGGGGGCAGGATGCCCACCACTACTACCACCCTTAGCCAGGGTGGCAGGATGCCTACCACTACTACCACCCTTAGCCAGGGGGCAGGATGCCTACCACTACTACCACCCTTAGCCAGGGTGGCAGGATGCCTACCACTACTACCACCCTTAGCCAGGGGGCAGGATGCCTACCACTACTACCACCCTTAGCCAGGGGGCAGGAAGCCTACCACTACTACCACCCTTAGCCAGGGGGCAGGAAGCCTACCACTACTACCACCCTTAGCCAGGGGGCAGGATGCCTACCACTACTACCACCCTTAGCCAGGGGGCAGGATGCCTACCACTACTACCACCCTTAGCCAGGGGGCAGGAAGCCTACCACTACTACCACCCTCACCCACGGGGGGCAGGATGCCTACCACTACTACCACCCTTAGCCAGGGGGCAGGATGCCCACCACTACTACCACCCTTAGCCAGGGTGGCAGGATGCCTACCACTACTACCACCCTTAGCCAGGGGGACAGGATGCCTACCACTACTACCACCCTTAGCCAGGGTGGCAGGATGCCTACCACTACTACCACCCTTAGCCAGGGGGCAGGATGCCTACCACTACTACCACCCTTAGCCAGGGGGCAGGATGCCCACCACTACTACCACCCTCACCCAGGGGGGCAGGATGCCCACCACTACTACCACCCTTAGCCAGGGGGCAGGAAGCCTACCACTACTACCACCCTTAGCCAGGGGGCAGGATGCCTACCACTACTACCACCCTTAGCCAGGGGGCAGGAAGCCTACCACTACTACCACCCTTAACCAGGGGGCAGGAAGCCTACCACTACTACCACCCTTAGCCAGGGGGCAGGATGCCTACCACTACTACCACCCTTAGCCAGGGGGCAGGATGCCTACCACTACTACCACCCTTAGCCAGGGGGCAGGAAGCCTACCACTACTACCACCCTCACCCACGGGGGCAGGATGCCTACCACTACTACCACCCTTAGCCAGGGGGCAGGATGCCTACCACTACTACCACCCTTAGCCAGGGGGCAGGAAGCCTACCACTACTACCACCCTCACCCACGGGGGCAGGATGCCTACCACTACTACCACCCTTAGCCAGGGGGCAGGATGCCTACCACTACTACCACCCTTAGCCAGGGGGCAGGATGCCTACCACTACTACCACCCTTAGCCAGGGGGCAGGATGCCTACCACTACTACCACCCTTAGCCAGGGGGCAGGATGCCTACCACTACTACCACCCTTAGCCAGGGGGCAGGATGCCCACCACTACTACCACCCTCACCCAGGGGGGCAGGATGCCCACCACTACTACCACCCTTAGCCAGGGGGCAGGAAGCCTACCACTACTACCACCCTTAGCCAGGGGGCAGGATGCCTACCACTACTACCACCCTTAGCCAGGGGGCAGGAAGCCTACCACTACTACCACCCTTAGCCAGGGGGCAGGATGCCTACCACTACTACCACCCTTAGCCAGGGGGCAGGATGCCTACCACTACTACCACCCTTAGCCAGGGGGCAGGAAGCCTACCACTACTACCACCCTCACCCACGGGGGGCAGGATGCCTACCACTACTACCACCCTTAGCCAGGGGGCAGGATGCCTACCACTACTACCACCCTTAGCCAGGGGGCAGGATGCCTACCACTACTACCACCCTTAGCCAGGGGGCAGGATGCCTACCACTACTACCACCCTTAGCCAGGGGGCTGGATGCCTACCACTACTACCACCCCCACTCATAGGATGGACAATGCATGACACAACAAGCACACCACAACCTAGGGAATGCAAGATTAAGACATCCCCCCACCACCATGACAAGCGTGTGAGCAGGCTGTGTCAAATGCCTACAACACCGAACATGACTTTGAACATACAATGTGACCCCCTAGCACATGTGCCACACATATATGTGTGTGGCACCCACAATGCAAGCAGCCCATGACCATTGTGGCAATGGGGCCTAAACCCCCATCATCACAGTGACCAAAAGGCAAGTGTGGGGTCCATAGCTGAAGCACATTTTGACCATTGTGGCAATGGGGACTAAACCCCCATCATCACAGTGACCAAAAGGCAAGTGTGGGGTCCATAGCTGAAGCACATTTTGACCATTGTGGCAATGGGGACTAAACCCCCATCATCACAGTGACCAAAAGGCAAGTGTGGGGTCCATAGCTGAAGCACATTTTGACCATTGTGGCAATGGGGTCTACACCCTCATCATCACAGTGACCAAAAGGTAATTGTTGACAAAGAAAGAGCTGCAACTGCCAAACTGCATGGATCATTCCTGGTCACAGAACCAAAAACTCATCTGTGGCAAAGTAGTGTATGTGTCCCATTGCAACATAAATTGGGGGAGCCAAATACTGCAGTGCAAATGAAACATTCCTTTGCCATGTGCAGACAAACAACACCCATGGGGGCTGGAGACCGTCAACAGTCATCAATGACACAATGACAGAAGTGACCATCAGAATGCAGAACCACATATTTGCACCAATGGGCACACAAATGCAGATACCCTGTGGAGACAGCAGATGTGAGGTGAACAGATACCATACCATGGCAGCAATGGGACACACAAACCATGATCACTGTGCTGACCGATGACCTAGGAGTCCCAGGGACAGCAGGGGAAACACACCAAACAACATACAGCCAATGGCACACCCAAGATATGCCAATGCAGTGGTGCAGATGCACAAACACAAACAGGCAGACCAACACTGTCATCATACACAGCAGGTGAGGGGTGGGGGTGCCAGTGTCCCCAGGCAACAACACAACACATGAGGAGAGCTGAATACCAATCATACAGATGTGCATACACTGCCACACTAAGGTAACTCATGGATCCAAATCCCCTATGTGGGCAAGCAGGCATTGACAGGTGAGAGGGAGCACAAAACACACATGTCACACAGGCACGTAGGAACAACAACTGACACAGCAAGTCACAGACACACCACAGCACCACTCCCAGGGCCCCCACAATGTGGTGACCCTGGGCTGAATAAAAATACCACTGTGATGACAAAGCTAAATGTCGTTCACACTGTGAACCACAGTCAGGTGTCCTGAGCAACAAACTACCATCACACCTACACAAGCACAAATCAATCAGCATGGCCAGTAAGCCAAGGCCAACATGGAGGCAGGGGCCTAGCCGGGCAACAACTCTCATCTGCACACACTCAAGACCACACCCCTCGACCTCCAACAATGTGCAGCAGTGAAGTACACATGCACTGGTGACATTGCACATGCACCCATGACTATTCCAGGGTGGTGGGTGGGAACCAAGGTGTAGAAACACATCAAAGCGATACAAAAGGGGATGATGGACGGAACGTTTGAGCCAATCAAACACTCACCCCCAGTCAACTGATCTGGGTTTAATCCATCATCATTCTTTAGCTCACTCCACCACCCCAGTTCAGACATGGCCATATGCAAATCAGTCTGACCCTGTGCCTCATGGGAACAGTCCAGCACGAACTGCCAAGCCATGTCTTCCCTGGACCGGAAACAAGCATCCTAGGACCGGTTTCTGGCATTCCAGCCGTCATCAGCCAGGCTTGCTTGAATCCAGTGGCAAAGTGAGCAAGGGACCCACGTCTGGGCATACCCCGCCAACTTAGGGCAAACAAAGCGATACAAAAGGGGATGATGGACGGAACGTTTGAGCCAATCAAACACTCACCCCCAGTCAACTGATCTGGGTTTAATCCATCATCATTCTTTAGCTCACTCCACCACCCCAGTTCAGACATGGCCATATGCAAATCAGTCTGACCCTGTGCCTCATGGGAACAGTCCAGCACGAACTGCCAAGCCATGTCTTCCCTGGACCGGAAACAAGCATCCTAGGACCGGGTTTCTGGCATTCCAGCCGTCATCAGCCAGGCTTGCTTGAATCCAGTGGCAAAGTGAGCAAGGGACCCACGTCTGGGCATACCCCCGCCAACTTAGGGCAAACAAAGCGATACAAAAGGGGATGATGGACGGAACGTTTGAGCCAATCAAACACTCACCCCCAGTCAACTGATCTGGGTTTAATCCATCATCATTCTTTAGCTCACTCCACCACCCCAGTTCAGACATGGCCATATGCAAATCAGTCTGACCCTGTGCCTCATGGGAACAGTCCAGCACGAACTGCCAAGCCATGTCTTCCCTGGACCGGAAACAAGCATCCTAGGACCGGTTTCTGGCATTCCAGCCGTCATCAGCCAGGCTTGCTTGAATCCAGTGGCAAAGTGAGCAAGGGACCCACGTCTGGGCATACCCCGCCAACTTAGGGCAAACAAAGCGATACAAAAGGGGATGATGGACGGAACGCTTGAGCCAATCAAACACTCACCCCCAGTCAACTGATCTGGGTTTAATCCATCATCATTCTTTAGCTCACTCCACCACCCCAGTTCAGACATGGCCATATGCAAATCAGTCTGACCCTGTGCCTCATGGGAACAGTCCAGCACGAACTGCCAAGCCATGTCTTCCCTGGACCGGAAACAAGCATCCTAGGACCGGTTTCTGGCATTCCAGCCGTCATCAGCCAGGCTTGCTTGAATCCAGTGGCAAAGTGAGCAAGGGACCCACGCCTGGGCATACCCCCGCCAACTTAGGGCAAACAAAGCGATACAAAGGGATGATGGACGGAACGTTTGAGCCAATCAAACACTCACCCCCAGTCAACTGATCTGGGTTTAATCCATCATCATTCTTTAGCTCACTCCACCACTCCCAGTTCAGACATGGCCATATGCAAATCAGTCTGACCCTGTGCCTCATGGGAACAGTCCAGCACGAACTGCCAAGCCATGTCTTCCCTGGACCGGAAACAAGCATCCTAGGACCGGTTTCTGGCATTCCAGCCGTCATCAGCCAGGCTTGCTTGAATCCAGTGGCAAAGTGAGCAAGGGACCCACGTCTGGGCATACCCCCGCCAACTTAGGGCAAACAAAGCGATACAAAAGGGGATGATGGACGGAACGTTTGAGCCAATCAAACACTCACCCCCAGTCAACTGATCTGGGTTTAATCCATCATCATTCTTTAGCTCACTCCACCACCCCAGTTCAGACATGGCCATATGCAAATCAGTCTGACCCTGTGCCTCAACAATTGATGGGCCAGGCGTTTGGGCAATCAACCTGCCCCCGATCGCTTGGTCTGGGTTTGTCCATCAAATGAATTCTTTGAAACAATACCCCAGGGTCCGGCACCTGGCCTTGCCGTCAGTCGGCCTGTGCCTCAGCGGGAACAGTCAAACGCGAACTTTGCCGAGCACATCTGCAGCAGACTATGCAGCAAGACTCACGAGATATGCGGCACTTTCTGCACTCTTGGCTGTGCATGGACACACACGGCAATCTCTCCCCCCCACACACAAACAATGGGATCCTTCACAGTCTGCACACACTCGAGAAAAATGCAGAAAAACAGATCCACCAAAAAAAGTTTCCATGAACCAGCTACCCCAAACAAACATTGCAGCCCGGACCACTAAGTGCACGCCGATCCACCCCACCTGGCCGTGTCCCCAATCACTGGGAAAGGCTCTCTCTTAACACAAACTGGAAATCCACCGCCAGGCAAGGGGGAAGGCAACAGTGAAAACACGGCCGACGGCATCTGCGTCACACTAGCTGCTGCCCTGACAGCAAACACACTGGTGACCTGATAATAAATGTGCCATGCTGCATCTCACCCAGAGGCCACGAGAGAAAGACTTTGGTCGCTCAAAGTCAGCAAACATCACAAATATGAGTACCTAACACTGCAGGATCACTGTATGTCACATGAATGGTTGGGAAGTGAACACACAGACATGCACACATACACAACACACATAGGCGCAAGACTTAATGTCTTTTCCCATGTTACTTTTTTCTGCATGGGGACTCACATCTCTGTGGCTGTGCCATATATTTTCGGTAGGGGCCCCATCATGTCGGCTGAGCGCCCGATACTGCCATCACATCCGCCTTCAGTCGCAATGGATGTATGGAGAATCGTGTGTTGTTTGTCTTTATCGGTATCTATCTAAAAAGCGCGCGCGCGCGGGGGGGGGGGGGGGGGGGGTAATAATAATAATATAATATCGTGGTGTAAATTTAATAATAATTAATTATATTATTAGTGTGTGGGGGCGGAAGGAACTGAAAGGAGACCTACTAACATAGTCCCCGCCCGGGGTCGTGTGTGTTCTGGGGCCCCACTCCCTATGGAGATACGGCCTGATCCACACAGATATGCGTCGTGTCTTTTGTTTTTTTAATAAATAAAAATATATATCTGAAAGTATGCACAGATATGTATGTGCTTTCAGGTAATATTACCTATGCACCAGTAATATGTACTAGGATAAGGTAGGAGCAAAGATGGAACAGAGGCAGGAGAGGTGAGGACACACCCAGAAGGAACACATGCCGTCTGAGGAGGAGTCCATGGACCCCCTGTGCCCACTCTCTGTAGGTCAGACTGTACTTGATGAGATTGCCTCCATGGCTGAGTCAGCTTGCTTGGTGTATCATGGAAGGGTAGCTCTGTCTTCTCTGCCCCTCCCCTCAGAGCTTGTGTGGTGGGACAGCAACACTGGCTAGGGTGTGGTATGCTGACACCCACGCCTCACAGGGAGTCATCCTCAGGTCTGTCCTCAGCTGGGAGTGGGTACTCTGGGAACTTACCTCAGTGTAGCTCTCCCCTCAGCACTCTGCCGTGCTGCTGGTCCATCAGGCCCTTCTCTGAACAAAGGCGCTGACCAGTCGATATCGGTCACTCCTGATCCGTGGAACTGTCATCACCTTTCAGGTACCGCGTGGATGTATCTGCCGAGCTTGTGGAAACAGACAGACATCAGTCACCTGCGCATATTTTTTCCTGTGACGCCTGGCTTTATCCTGGCGGTGAAGCCACTGGCATCGTTGGTTGTACATTGCGCACCAGAAGGTACTGATTGGACAGCGGGAGGAATCGGTATCGGTCTGATTGCCAGCATGCGCTTTTTCACGACCAGGTAACGCTTTGCCGCCCCGTCTGTCTGCCGGGTAATCACCATTGGTTACGCGCCAGCTTTTAGTGTTCCGGCATACATGCACCAAGTACACGGTAGTTGGGACAGTGCAGGAGGGACGCAGTGTGGACACATCACGTCTGCCGCTGGTCAGTGGGTTTGCGGATAAAGGGTCTGGAGTCAATGAGAATTACGTAGCGAGTGTGCATATCTGTGGGCTCGGAACCTATGATGCAATAATCCTGATGAGCCAAACCACCTTGGAGGTACGTGGCATGTAACCGCTCATCGCTCCCCTCGCGGGATCTACTTGATCCCGGTGGCGGAACTGCAGCCCAACTTCGCAGCGGAGGCAGCAGCTGCCAGGTATCACCATCACCACTCGATGATGCCTATTGCCCTTGACTTCCCCGCTTCATCAGCCAGCCTCTGCACTCATCCTGACTAGTCCTTCAGGGCGGCCACCTGGAATCTGGAGGCTACCAGTACGTATACATCCCTAGCGACATCCTCGCCCTCATCTGCAAGTCATACCTATTGGGCCATGGGAGACCTGTATTTTCACCTCTGGGCTTTCATTTTCCTAAAACTCACTGCTTTCAGCCATGGGAACAGCTGCTCAGACCCTCATTTTATTGCCCCATTCTTCATGGGCGTGATCGAACCTATGTGTCACAAATCAATAGTGCTCCTGGGTCCATCTCAGGTAAACGCTGGGCTTCCCCCCCAAGAGAGCTCCACAGCAGGTCCTGAGCCCAATCTTCCCAGCACTGCCAACCTGGAGGCGGACCTGGGGGTCCGGGGCGGCGATCACTGGCCGCACAATGTGTCCGTGATCTGCCGGGAGTGGGGTCCCCGGGGGTGTGTGCTCCCGCCCCGGCGCCGGCCTAGATGGGCCGCGGCTGTCCCGACCCATGAATGAGGGATGAGCCGGACGCCGGGCGGCCCGGCCCTGGGGCGGGGCCGGCCTGCGTGCGCCGCCGGCTCTTTCGGGGCATTGAACCCCGTTGTTCCCTGCCTGGCATGGGCGCGCGCGTCTACAGCGAGCACGCGCGCCGAACGGATCCGGCCTCGCCGGGGGAACAGGACACACAGATCCAAAGCTAATGCTCCCTGAATACATGCATCAGGCTGTCTGGGCTGGGTATGTGGCACACGTGGACCCACTCGCGAATGCCTACGGGAGGGCCGCAAGCCACAGGTGTGCTTTGTCTCACCCTTGAATCAAGCAGAGCACAAGGACACGTCCTCGTGACAGAATTCCACTGCATATAGAGGCCACCTGGGTATCAGATGAGTGGGCGGTGCACAATGGGGACATGGCTCCTGGACAACATGACTTTGCTGCATCGCCGCACAGCGATTCACGAGCCTGGCCCCGAGGAGGGCGGCTGCCTGTGTTGAACAAAGTACGCGGTACGATCTTTGCGTCACCCATCGCCGCCTCGCTGGCCGCCGGCTGCCATCCGAACCTGGAGAAGGAACCCGCCGGGATCATGAGCATGTGAAGTCCCAGGGTCGTGTTCTGCGCCCTCCCTGCGGCGGCGGCAAGCAGAAGCTGGTTGCAGGTGCAATCTTCCGGGTCCAGCCGAAGAATCCTACCACCTCTTTTGGCAGATTAACGGATCGGCGCCTTGAGCCCCCACGCGGACGGACAGCCAGGCGATGTCGCCAGATCTGCTTCTGCGGGCGTTAAAGCCTGTCAGGATGACTTTCAAAGTAAAACCGTGACCACTACGGCAACATATCGTGCATGGCAGTTACGCCATCGCCACTGCCAATCCTGGGGCGCTTGTTATGCAGGCGGTACGTGGCTGCCATGGACAGTTCCGTCACTGAAAGCCATTATCGTTGCGTAGGGTAAAACCCTGTTCAAACACTGTCACTGCACCATACCTGTCCGGTGCAAGTCACCGCACTGCGGGGCGGCAGCCTGCCTCGGTGAGCCTGCTTCGCCACGGTGACTGTGCTGACTCTCGGCCTTGCCCCTGATCAATTGAATGCACATTCAGGCAGTGCTGTAGTTCTCACTCCGAGCTACAGAAGGCCTGGGAGCTCTCTCCGCTGATATGGCACGTTGCCCTGCAAGGTCCGGAGAAGGGCAGGGGAACGGCTGGCTGGTGTCCTGGTCGCGCGGTCTTGGCGTCTCTGGGCATATGAGGTAAGGCGAATTGGGCTCTCCCGGGGAACGTACAGCAATATCGCCAGCCAGTAACGGAGGCAAGTCTGTCCTTGTGTCAAGTGATAGGTCCGTCGTTTGCATCTTCTGAATCTGACCAATCCATGGAATAGCAGCTGAAACAAACGCAGCATCCTTTAAATTCAGCTTCACCACATAACTGCCATGATTTTGCCTGGCATTGTTAGCCACAGGTGACAAACTGATTTTCGAAAGCGGCAGCCTGAATTGCGAAGTGCTGGCAGGCGTCCGTTGCCGGGGCAAACCATTATCCCAGTAATTCGCCTGATAGGTCATTAATTTTAGCGCTTGCAGAAATTTCTGCGATTAAACAATGGGCGGCGGAGAGCCTGTGACCAGTCCATTGCCCTGCATTCAGCAGCACCGAGAACCACTGGCGATACCGCACGCGATGAAAACGGGCAATGAGCGACCAGGCCCGCGATCGGGTCGTCCATTGCTGTTCAGCGGCACGGAAATTTTAGCGGCGTGCCGGCACGATGGTGCAATGGGCGGTGAACACCATTCGGTCAGGCCATTGCCCCATTCGCCGCGCCTGGCAGAATACAGCGTGCCGCACGTTATGGCTGTTGTGTTCAATGCGCAGCAGGAAGTACCAGCGGCGTACCAGCACGGTGAATGCAATGGGCCGGCCGGATACCGGTCGTTGCGTGCTGATCCCAGCAGCGAGGTACAACCGCGCACATTAAGCGCAATGAGCCACGACTGGCTTCCACCGGGCTCGATCGTGCTGTTCAACGCATCACTGTACATGTGACTGGCATATGTCAGCATGCCTGTCTCCAGATGGACATATGCCAGCCACATGATAGCTCCCAGGGAGTGAGGGGCACACCTACATCACGACAGCCTGTCCAGACCTTATCATAAGGCATGTAAGGCTGCATTTCCTATTGTGTGTATGTTGGTGTACATGTTGTCCTGTGGGTGTCACCTGCTGGGCAGCCACCCCCAGGCTGTGCACGTGTTAATGGGGACAGGATCCTGGGTGTTACGTGTACGTGACCACTGTGATGTGCAACTGTTCATATCTGTGCATGTGCCATGGTCACATTTCACAGTGGTGTTTGTGTATGTCATGTCACATACCCGTGAGTCCCATGTGGGACGGTATGTTTGAGCCAGGGTGTCCCAGTGGCACAATAGTGATGGCCCTCCACAGTCTTTGTGCATGTAGTGTTTACAATGTCTCTGATTTCATGTGCACAATGGGGAGACAGTCTCCACATCCACGTTGTGTGTGCATGGACTCTGATGTTGTGCGTGTGTGTCACAGACGTCCATGGCTCTCCTGCCATGGCAAGTGTGGCCACTACCTGTGGGGGTCATGTTTGTTTTGTTGTGTGTACGCATGATACTCCAGGTGATGCCAGTGTCCATGTGGCATTACAGGGTCCCTGGGAATGTGCCTGTCGTTGAGCTGTGGTGCCTGGGGCACATCTGTCCTCACATGTCACTGGGGGGTGACTGTGACACAGCATCATGATATCCAATGGGCCAACCTGGGACAAATTGATGCCACCTGTAGGACCGTGTTGACAGATGTTGGCCATGTATGTACCATACATGTCGTTCCGGTACTGCACACTTCATGTAGTTGTGCCTCATGATGATGTATGTTGGGATCTTGAGTGTGTTCAATGCCGCATATGTGGGGTGACTGACGATCTTGCTTACTTCTCCTCTGCACTGCAGGGCTCCTGCTGTCCATCGGCCATTCCCAGACCTGGCAACGATGGTGGAACGGGACAGCATCCGACGGTACCGCTTCACCAGGCAGCTGATTGAGGATTTGGCAGTGCAGTTGTCCCCACATTTGCAGCCTGGCCGGCCGTATCCTACAGCGCTGACCCCCAAGGTGAAGGTGATGGCAGCCCTACACTTCTTTGCCACCGGTACCTTCCAACATACTGTGGCGTCTGCTGGTGGGATGTCACAGACCATGTTCAGCCGTGTGCTCCGCGATTTCTTGGCGGCAATGTTGCTCTTCCTGAACCGGTACATCTATTTCCCTAGACTGCGACGACTCACTGACGTGAAGAGTGACTTTTATGCCCTGGGGAGGATGCCGCATGTCATTGGCTCCATTGATGGGACACATGTGGCTTTGGTACCACCACAGGCCCAGGAGCAGGCCTACAGGAACCGCAAGCACTACCACTCGGTCAATGCACTGGTGGTGTGTCTTGCAGACATGACCATCACACACGTGTGTGCCCGTTTCCCTGGTTCAGCACACGATGCCTTTGTGATGAGGAGTAGTCGCATCCCCAGGTTGATGGCACAGATGCAGAACCAGCGTGCCTGGCTTGTCGGTGTGTACTGACTTTGTGCCATTGTGTGTGATCTGATCTGTAGTATTCCGCCCACTTTTCCAAGTCAGCTGATGTGCACTTGTCTGTCCGTAGGTGACTCGGGATACCCCAACATGCCGTGGTTGCTGACACCCCTCAGGAACCCTGTGACACCTGCCCAGATGCGCTACAATGAGGCACATGGTCGGACCAGGAGAGTGATTGAGCGGACCTTTGGTCTCCTGAAGAGCCGCTTCCGCTGCCTGGACAAGACCGGAGGGTCCCTCCCATATGGCCCTGCGAAAGTGTGCAAGATGATCATCGTCTGCTGCATGCTACACAACCTGGCAGTGCGGAAGGAGTTGCCTCTCATCCAGGATGACGATGACCAACATCCGCCACCTGTGGAGGATCCTGGCCTGGACCACGATGCCAGTGACGATGATGATGATGATGGTGATGGTGATGTCCGCACACAGCTCATCACCAACTTCTTTAGCTGAATGTGAGTATCCTGAGGTGTCATGTGAATGATGTGAGTTGGCATGATGTGTGGGTGGTGCTCTGGTGCTGTTGGAGTGTGTCCATGGGCTACTTGACAGGATGTGTGTTGCGATGTGTGGTGACAGGTGGGCTGTACTCCCCAACAGTGTTGACATGCTAACTTGGTTCTGGGTGGGTATCTTGTAACATGTATTGTGCATGAGTTTTGCTGTTCTGTCCTGTACTGCATTGCTTTTGACTGTGTGTCATTTCTGTCCTTCACAGGGTACTTTCAGATTCGTTTGGTCAACTGTGTCCACCGACGACGTGATTGCACATCCAGGCTGGTAGCTGTTGTGTCCCTACAGGTGATGTGCGCCACACCCATGGACTTCCTTCTGTCTACAGTTGTTGACTGTGTGCCCGCTACCAGGTGGGGTTACCTTGCATCTGTAGTGGTTACGGCATGTTGCTACTGTGTAATAAACCTGTGCTTCACTTAGTGATGTGCGTTGTCTGTGGTCACACATTTGACTGCCATTTGCTTACTGCACCTGTGGGCTACTTGACTACAACTGGGAATGGGTGTGGTGTCTGTGCATTGCACCGTCTTCCCTGGCAACATCAGTGTAGGCAATGAGTCAGATGGCCTAGGTGTGTATGTGTTGTGTAGCCCTGGTGGTGTGTCTCCCTCATATGTGTCACGTTGCCTGTACTCACATGCCTGTGTTGTCCTTGCTGTTGCAGTTCGCATACACAGTGTAATTTTGCAGTTCATCATCCCCATAACAGCACCCACGTTGGAATCACGACAGAGGCAAGTATGGTGTATTAGTGTGTTTATTGTGATACATCTGTGATAATAGTGCATAGGATGGATTGTGCTGTACATGAATCTTGCAATCCCAAGTTCCTAGATGAATAGAAAGTCCAGGTAGACAGGATCCCCAGTATCGGGGCCACAGTTGTCTGACACATTGTTCCAACTTGTACTCCCCATGCAATGTGTGGGAGTAGTGTTGCCATCAACAGGGTGAACAGTCTGTGCACAAGGCGAAAATCCAGAACAGGTTCAGGCTTCCTGGGAGTTGCGCTTGGCCATCAGCCTCTCACTTTCCCCTCCTCGGACGACCCCTCTTCTTGGGAGGGGGCCCTCAAGTGCAGGCTGCTGCGGTGCAGGGGACTCTCCGCCAGAGTCCTCCTCCCTCCCTGTGGCAGTTGCAGTTTGTTCGGTACCAGATGTTGTTGGCACACAGGGAGGTGTGGACTGGTTGCTGTTCATCTGGCGGAGGCATTGTAAAATGTCCCTGTGCACCGCCGTCATCTCATGTAGTACATCCCACTTGGACTCCACGCGGGACATGTGGGAGTCCACACGTGACATGTGTGACTCCACGTGGGACATGTGGGAGTCCAAGCGGGCATGATGGGCAGCCTGCTGCTGTTTGATGTCTCTGAGGAGCCCCACTACCTGGCTGAGCTCTCCGGTGCTGGACTGGTACGCATCAGCTATGCGTACCAGTTGTGGGTCTTCATGCACACCAGCAACGTCTGCAAGCAGCGACCTCTGTCTCCCACCCCTCCCACCACCCCTGCTGACATGTGCAGTGTGTGCAGTTGCACGCACAGATAACCCTGGTCCACCTTGGGGGTGGTGGTGGTGGTGGTGTCCATGGCCCCAGGTTGGTCCAGGGTCACTGCGCTGGTGTTGTTCCTTATTCTGTCCATGTCGGCAGGGATGGTATTCGTGGTGACAGTCGTTGGAGGGTGGGTGCAGGGGGTGCAGCTGGTGGACCTGCTGGTGCTGCAGCTGGTGGTCCTGCTGGTGCAGCATGTTGACTTGCACCGGATGTGCCAGGTTGTTCTTCGTCGTCCGAGGAGGACAGAGGCTGTACGACGCCAGTGAGCTCGGCATCCTCTTGAGCCTGGGACTGGGACTCCTCAGCGTCTGCTGCTGTGTCCCTATCATCACCTGTTTTTAGGAGACACAAACAATGTATGTCATGTTTCTGCAGGCATCAGTGGTTGACACACCTGACAGTTGTGACTGTGCCTCGGGGTGCGGGCCTGTACATTGTATTGTCCTAAGTCGTCACAGTCAGGGGTTGATATTGGTGTGGCACATTGTCCTGCATTATTTGGGCATTTCTATGTATTCTCTGGGGTGTGAACATGGTCTGCATTGATTGTGTTTGGTTGACAGCCAGACCTCCTTCCCACCCACCCACCCACCCAGTCAGTTATCCCACCATGGAACGTGCTTGCATTGCAGGGAGTGTAAGTTGTCTCTCAGGATGTCAGTCAGTGGTGTCCTGCTGTTTGTTGGTGCACAGTTGGCAGCAGGGCCTTGTGCTCCCCACAGCAGTAGCCAGTGTCAGCCATCTTGTGAGTCCTTCTCCACTCCCTGTGATGTGAGCATGGTTCAGGGTGGTGTTGATGGGACAGTTGTGGGGGTGACCAATATCAGTGACTACGACTCCCATCATGCTATTGCCTCCACCCCTCTTCCCAGCATGCCCATGCTTCCTTCCTTTGACTCTGCTTCCCTGTGGGGTGGGCTGGCTGTGCTGACAGGATGGCTGGGAGTGTTGTCCTGGCAGTTGTTTGGCTAAGAGTCCCAAGAGTGTCCCTGTGCTTCACTCAACATAACCCAGGGTGGTGGTGCTTTGTGGGATCTTGTGTTAGGATGGAGGGCATTGCATTCTACCAGGTGGGTACTGTGGAGTTTGTGTGGGGGGGTGTGAGGGGAGGTGCTGGTGACTATAGTCAATGCTGCAAGTCCCCCTTCCCACCCAGCCAGCCAGATAGCCCACCATGGAACGTGCTTGCATTGCAGGGAGTGTAAGTTGTCTCTCAGGATGTCAGTCAGTGGTGTCCTGCTGTTTGTTGGTGCACAGTTGGCAGCAGGGCCTTGTGCTCCCCACAGCAGTAGCCAGTGTCAGCCATCTTGTGAGTCCTTCTCCACTCCCTGTGATGTGAGCATGGTTCAGGGTGGTGTTGATGGGCCAGTTGTGAGGCTGAGCAATGTCTGTGACTACGACTCCCATCATGCTATTGCCTCCACCCCCTTCCCAGCATGCCCATGCTTCCTTCCTTTTGACTCTGCTTCCCTGTGGGGTGGGCTGGCTGTGCTGACAGGATGGCTGGGAGTGTTGTCCTGGCAGTTGTTTGGCTAAGAGTCCCAAGAGTGTCCCTGTGCTTCACACAACATAACCCAGGGTGGTGGTGCTTTGTGGGATCTTGTGTTAGGATGGAGGGCATTGCATTCTACCAGGTGGGTACTGTGGAGTTTGTGTTGGGGGGGTGTGAGGGGAGGTGCTGGTGACTATGGTCAGTGCTGCAAGTCCCCCTTCCCACCCAGCCAGCCAGATATCCCACCATGGAACGTGCTTGCATTGCAGGGAGTGTAAGTTGTCTCTCAGGATGTCAGTCAGTGGTGTCCTGCTGTTTGTTGGTGCACAGTTGCCAGCAGGGCCTTGTGCTCCCCACAGCAGTAGCCAGTGTCAGCCATCTTGTGAGTCCTTCTCCACTCCCTGTGATGTGAGCATGGTTCAGGGTGGTGTTGATGGGACAGTTGTGGGGGTGACCAATATCAGTGACTACGACTCCCATCATGCTATTGCCTCCACCCCTCTTCCCAGCATGCCCATGCTTCCTTCCTTTTGACTCTGCTTCCCTGTGGGGTGGGCTGGCTGTGCTGACAGGATGGCTGGGAGTGTTGTCCTGGCAGTTGTTTGGCTAAGAGTCCCAAGAGTGTCCCTGTGCTTCACACAACATAACCCAGGGTGGTGGTGCTTTGTGGGATCTTGTGTTAGGATGGAGGGCATTGCATTCTACCAGGTGGGTACTGTGGAGTTTGTGTGGGGGGGGTGTGAGGGGAGGTGCTGGTGACTATAGTCAGTGCTGCAAGTCCCCCTTCCCACCCAGCCAGCCAGATAGCCCACCATGGAACGTGCTTGCATTGCAGGGAGTGTAAGTTGTCTCTCAGGATGTCAGTCAGTGGTGTCCTGCTGTTTGTTGGTGCACAGTTGGCAGCAGGGCCTTGTGCTCCCCACAGCAGTAGCCAGTGTCAGCCATCTTGTGAGTCCTTCTCCACTCCCTGTGATGTGAGCATGGTTCAGGGTGGTGTTGATGGGCCAGTTGTGAGGCTGAGCAATGTCTGTGACTACGACTCCCATCATGCTATTGCCTCCACCCCCTTCCCAGCATGCCCATGCTTCCTTCCTTTTGACTCTGCTTCCCTGTGGGGTGGGCTGGCTGTGCTGACAGGATGGCTGGGAGTGTTGTCCTGGCAGTTGTTTGGCTAAGAGTCCCAAGAGTGTCCCTGTGCTTCACACAACATAACCCAGGGTGGTGGTGCTTTGTGGGATCTTGTGTTAGGATGGAGGGCATTGCATTCTACCAGGTGGGTACTGTGGAGTTTGTGTTGGGGGGGTGTGAGGGGAGGTGCTGGTGACTATGGTCAGTGCTGCAAGTCCCCCTTCCCACCCAGCCAGCCAGATATCCCACCATGGACTGTGCTTGCATTGCAGGGAGTGGAAGTTGTCTCTCAGGATGTCAGTCAGTGGTGTCCTGCTGTTTGTTGGTGCACAGTTGGCAGCAGGGCCTTGTGCTCCCCACAGCAGTAGCCAGTGTCAGCCATCTTGTGAGTCCTTCTCCACTCCCTGTGATGTGAGCATGGTTCAGGGTGGTGTTGATGGGACAGTTGTGGGGGAGGGGGCAATATGTGTGACTGCGACTCCCATGATGCTATTGGCTACACTGACTTGGCCAGCATACACAGAATTCCTTCCTTTGAGTGGTCTTCACTGTGTGTTGGTGTTGTTGTGGTGGCTACATGTGTGGATGTGTGTGTTAGTTCTATTTGTGCCACTGCCTAGCTGTAGTTGTGGTTGTGTTTGTACATGTGTTGGCACAGTTGGATGTGACTTTTTTGATGGCATGTGTTGTGTTTATCTGACTGACATACACATTTTGGGATGATTCTGTTCTAGTTGCTGTGTAATTGCTATGTGTGCATGGTTTGACTCTCCCCTTGACAGTGATGTGTGTGTGTTGTGGCAGTTTATTGTGTACATTTGTTGTGTACTCACCAGGCTCTGGGATGTTCTCTAGTCCATATACGCTCACTGGCGGTAGGATGGCCCGCACCTTCTCCTCCCAGGGCCTGAGGTATATTGGCTTGGCAGGAGGGCCACTGCCGGTCTGTTGGCTGTTGATGTAGTCTATCTTCAGCAGGTCCCGTACCCTCCTGCGCACGTCATACCACCTGTTCTGGATGTCCGTCTTTGTGCGCCGACATGGTGATTGTGCGTTCACCCTGTTGATGATCCTCTCCCACATCTTGGTTTTCTGCGACATGGGGGTCTGTTGGACCAGAGTGCCAAACAGCTGTGGCTCCACCCTGAGGATCTCGTCTACCAGGACTTCCAATTCACAATCTAGGAACTTGGGATTCTTCTTGGGGGGCATGGTGATGGGTGGTGATGGTGAGTGATGTGTGTGTTGGTGTGCAGGTGAGGGTGTGTGAGTGTGTGTTTTGCTGGGTGTATGTGAGGTAGGTATTTGTTGGTGTGCTGATGGTGTGTGGCTTGTGTGAGGGGTGAGCTGTGGGTGTGTGGTTGCTTTCTCTTGGGTGCTGGCAGTGGAATGGCATTTGCAAAGGCTCATGGTAGTGATTTGTGTCCTTTATATAGGTGGAGTTGTGGGTGTGTCTTTGTTCTCTGTCCCCACCCCCCAGTATTTATTGGCTTGCTAATTGCTTGTTTGGCCTTTTTTGGGTGATTTTTCCTTTGTGCTGTTTGTGTATGTTGGAAACGTTCTTGTGACCGAGTCGGACCCTGCATTGGTCTCGTACGGTGTTCTCCGTTTCGTTCACGCTGTGTTTGTGCAGTTTTGTATGCTGCGTACGCGTCGGTCGCGGTGTATTGTGTTGCTTCGGCTCGGTTTTGTATGCGTGTCGGTCGTACGGCTTGTCCTCCGTCCGACTCGGTCGTGTTTTCGCGCCTTGCATCGTACTTTGCGGGTTGGAGTTGGCGGGTACGATTCGGTCGGATTTGTTCCGGGTGCGTGTCGGTCGGTTGGATTCGCGTGTTTTTCCGGCCGGATTGCTATTTTCCGAGCGGCTCGGTCGGTCGGCTTGGTTTCCTGACGTGTCGGTCGGATTTATCGCGGCTTGCATCGTACTTGGCGTGTCGGGCGCCACTGGTACGTGTCGGTCGGTAATTTTTCCGGCTCCGAGTCGGTCGGTGCTTTTTCCGGCCCGAATCGGAATCGACCCCTATGTGTCCCGTTAGTTCAGGAGGACCATACGACCATAGATGTTTAAGTTCAAATCTGCCCATATACATGTTGGCGTAGGACGGTGAAAATTTCGAACCCATCGCTACGCCCATCGCCTGTCTGAACCATGTTCCTTGATGTAAAAAGACATTGTTTTCTAACACCATACGGGTCAAATCTAGAACCATTTCCGTATGTTCAAATAGGGTGGCATCCCTCTGGGATAATGTGTCCTGTAAAGCCTGTAAACCTTGTTCTAGTGGTATACTCGTGTACAATGAGCAGACATCCAAAGTTGCAAATGACAGCTCCCCTGTCCATTCAATGTCTTCAAGTTTGTTTAAGAGGTCACCCGTATCTCTAAGATATGACGGAAGATTGAGTACAAAAGGTTGTAAAACAATATCAACGTACTCGGACAAACGTTCTGTTGGTGACCCAATACCAGAGACAATCGGTCTCCCTGGAGGAAACGGACCTATTTTGTGTATTTTAGGGAGGATATATATACATGGCGCCCTAGGAGATGACACAAAGAGATATCTGTACTCAGTGTCTGAAATGTGACCCTGCTGTTTCCAAAAAGTCAACCTGAGTTCAATTTGTTGTGTGATACCCTTAAGTGGGTTGGCCATAAGGTTGGTATAAGCCAAGTCATCCATAAGTTGTCTTTCTATTTCCTGTACATAGTCATCATCCTGCATCACCACTATATTTCCTCCTTATCTGCCTCCTTAATGACAATTTCCGAATTTTTGCTAGATTCTTTAAAGCAAGATGTTCCTTTCTAGTTAAATTGAATGTATGTGTATTACGTGCATTCCCCAGTTTGTCCTCCAGTAGATAAAGATAATTACTTACTGCCCGGTGGAAAATATCTATCATATTGTCTTTTGCTAAAACAGGGACAAACTTAGACTTTCGTTTAACCCGCTGTCGGTGCTAAAATTCGGTGTAATCTCTAAGTCAGATAATGTATCTAAGACCGTTTTTGAGCAATCATCTAATGAAAGAAGTAGATGTACATCTTGTATTTCTCGAATTGTTTTATTGCAGGGTGGTACAAGTGTTAAAGCAGGTGTAATTGGCATGGGATTCTCTTCAAAAACTTCTTTAGTTTGATTCGCGTGTAAACTTAAACAAATCTATATGTAATTTGACAAAGTCTGGCTGTGCCGTTGGGCAAAAACTAAGACCCCTAGTAAGAACATTTCTATCGCATTGGGAGAGTGTTACATTTGACAGATTGACAATGTTCACATCATTCGTGGAAGTGGCACATAGTACGTCAACATTATGCGAGCCCATGTTTAAAGTTTGACTCAGTTCTTCACATTGTGGGACAGGGACCTGGTATTTGTTGCCCCTTCCCTTATGTTTGTTGTGGCGCCCACCCCGTCTTGTTTTCTTGGGTTTACCCGGTTGAAGTTGTTCCTGGTGCCCTTGCGATAACGCGCCATTTCCTCTAAAAAAGAGGATGAGGTCGGGTCATGTGTGGAGCCAAGAATACCCATTTCTACTCCACCTCCTGCACTCATCTCACTATGGACACTCGATAAATCAGATTCGCTGGTTGAGGCTGTAAGCACTAGTTCCACTCATTGTAATTTGTCGTGGTTTGGTCTCATCAAATTTTTTTGCAAAAGTGAATACCCTTCCACTTTTGTAATCATTGTCATCCCGTCGAAGTTTCCTCATTTTCTTGTCTCTAATGTACTGCTGATGTGTGCCTAGAACTTCTTTTAGTATCTTGAAATTTTTCTCAGTAGCTTCTGGCAAATTTAAGTTCTTAATTTCCATCTCCAATTTCTCTATCTCAAGCAACAGGCTGCTGCGCTTACGTTCTGCATGTCGGATAAGGATATCCATCATTTTGTTGTTCAATAGTTTTTATTAATTTAAGAGAGAGTAGTAAATAATTAAGGTACTACAGCATGTAATACATACAAGTCATCTTGACCAATAAATAATTAACAAACACATAAATATGAGCAATATGATAACTAGTGGGTAAAATCTAAAACCAGCAGGAATATAGGAACCTATTCATGTGAATTCATTTGTATTACATTGACTAACAAAGGACGAACACACAAAAGAAAATAATAAAGAAAGAGAACGTAAGCAGAAAAAGGAAAATAGGAAAAAAGACCGATGAAAAAAGAGAGAGAAAGGAGAGAGAAAGAGAGAAAGAGAGAAGAGGAGAGAGAGAAAGAAAGAGAGAAAGGGACTCCAGCCTTAGTAAAATAAAGAGGGAAAATCAACCAGCGGTAGAAAAGGGGTACTGAGCGATTAGGCCCTGAGAGGCTAAATGTATATATTTATCAAGCGATCTCCAGACACCAGAGGAAATGGAGGGAGTATAATGTTTCTCCTCTACCGAAGTATGGGCACCACGGAGAAATGATACCCATGCCCACCATGTATGGTACGATAAGGCATTAAATGATTTCCATTCTGACAAAATAACTTTAACAGCTATGGATATTAGTAAATCCAAGAGTTGAAAATCTAACTCATCTAAAGGAAGTGGAGATGGAGCTGCCCAAGGACCCAACACGACTAAAGGAAAGGAAAGCTCAAATTGAATATCAAAGATTAATAATAAGTGCTTATGGATGAGTTCCCAGAACTCATGGAGAAGGGAGCACTCAAAAAACATATGTTGAGGAGTACCAACAGCACTTTTACAATTCCAGCAAAGATCATCATCTTTAAGTTTGAGTGTATATAAACGAGCTGGGGTCCAATGTAGAAGGTTGATAGTAAAAAACTTTGATTGAATCAGAGAAGGAGCAACTTTATTCCGTAGGGAGAGTTTCCCAATAGTTTTCCAAGTATCCGATGTAATATGTTTGACTACATCAGCGTCAAAATGTTGCATCCATTTGAGCTGTGTGACCGTAGAGGATGATGATGGAGAAGTGAACAAAAATTTATATATCCTAGAAGCCATATGTCCTACCTTACCCCAAAGCTGTAGGAGAGAGACCATATGTGAATCTGGATGAAAGGTACTCTTGGACAAAGCTACTTTAATTTTAAGAAATGAGTAGAAATCAATAGAGTTAAGACAATAATCTGGGGCCAACGAGGAGAAAGGCAAAGGATCATTGTTAGCATTATAAAGATGCTTGACCAATGTAACACCTTTGTTGGCCCAATATGACCTTGTCTCCGCGTCCAACTGAATCTTAATCTTGGGATTGTGCCACAAAGAAGACCACCTAGAATTTTGAATGTGTAAAGAAACTCTCTTATCAATCTTTTTAATGCTAAAATCGTGTCTGTTATGATACGTCCAGAGAAAGGAAAAGTCAATGTAGACGCAGTCATCAAAGCTGAGGTGGGTAAGGGAGAGCACAAATGTTGTTCAATACATAACCATGGTGGAATGTGTCTATTATCAGAAGGAAACCATAAGGCCCCCTGAGAGGCTAAAAACGCCGACTGATATAAACTCCAATCTGGGAAATTACAACCACCCATATCATAAGATTTCCTTAATTGCTTGTATGCAATCCTAGCACGTTTGTCGCTCCAGAGAAATTTAGAAGTGATCACATCTATCTCATGAAAAAAGGAAGAGGAGAGATTTACAGGGAGCATGGATGACACAAAATTGACAATAGGAGTTATCATCATTTTTAATGACTGGAGCCGTCCCCACCATGAGATGAACTTAGGCGACCAAGCCTCCAATAATTTTTTAACTTTATCCAGTACCTGAGATTCATTGTAAGAGATAGTATCCGATAAATTCGCAGAAAACCAAATTCCCAAGTATTTAAGCCGTTCAGACTGCCATTTGAATCCTGCATCTCCCATGTGAGAAGAAAAGCACAACCGATTAAGAGGAAACATTTCGGTTTTGTCTCTATTTAAAGTATACCCTGAGACAAGAGAAAATTGTTTGATAATAGTGGAAATAGCAGGAATTGCTCTTTCTATATCTTCAGAGAAGACAAGAACATCATCCGCATACGCGGCTGTTTTAATGCGCTGTGAACCAAATTGAAACCCCGAATGTCCTGATTAAGGTTAAGTAGGCGAAGTAACGGGTCAATAGACAGTAAAAAGAGAAGTGGTGACAATGGACAACCTTGACGAGTGCCCTGGCCTAGATCAAAGAAGGGTGAGGTAATTCCATTAATTCTAATATTAGCCTTAGGTTGAGTATATAAGGACATAACCATACCAATAAATGCATCCCCTAGGTTATGGGATTGAAGTACCGCCTGAAGAAAAGGCCACGAGACCTTATCGAAAGCTTTCTCGGCGTCAAGTGCAATAGCTGCCGCCGGCGAACTAGAACTCTTAGCTTTCTCTAAGATATGGCAGAAAGTGCGGATATTATCCCTAGCTAATCTTCCCTTGACAAAACCCGTCTGGGAGGAATGAATGAGAGTAGGAATATGGGACTCTAGTCGTTTTGCCAAAATTTTTGCAAAAATTTTTGCTTCCATGTTTAGCAAAGAAATTGGGCGGAAATTTTTAGGGTCCGAATGATCCTTACCTTCCTTGGGAATAACCACTATAGTAGCCTCCGTTGCCGAACCCGAAACCTTCCCAGAAGAAACAAAGGCATCAAAAACCTGTTGCAGACGTGGTACTAGAGAAGAACTAAAAATTTTTTAAAACTCTATAGAAAAACCATCCGGTCCTGGCGCTTTCCCTGATCTAGTTGCCTTAATGGCTTGAACAATTTCCTCAGACTCAATCGGTTTGCTTAGAGAAGCAATATCCGTGTCGGCAATGGTGCTAGTAGGAATAGAAGTCAGAAATTGTTGGCACTGCGCTAAAGAAGATTGGTGCTCAGGGGTGTATAGATTAGAGTAAAAGTCACGAAATACCTCCAGAATATCTTTAGTCAAGAATTTCCGCGTTCCCGCCGTGTCTGTGATACAGGTAATCTGAGTTGATCGAACACTAGTGTCCTGATATTTTAAAGTAGCTGCCAGAACTTTACCTGCTCGGTTTTTTAGTAACAAGCGTTTTGATTTTTGTAATTGTACCCCAATGTGTGCCCTCTTGGTCAAAATAGAATTATATTTATATTTAAGATTTTTGATTTCTTGCAGTATCACTTTATCTTTAGAACCTCTATACAATGATTCTTTCTGTTTAATGTTGTCTGTAATCGAGAGAAGCTCTTTTTTAATAATACTGTTTCTTCGTGCCATAGTTTGAATAATGTTGCCTCTAAGGGTACATTTGAAAGCATCCCATAGTACTACAGGAGATGTCACGGATAATTCATTCTCTCGGAAAAAATTATGTATAGCTGCATCAAGCAACTCAACCTCTTTGTCGTCCTGTAAGATTTCTGTATTGAGACGCCAAGTACGCGGTCCGCGACTATCTGTGAGATTAAGAAGAGTGAAAGAAACTGCGGCATGATCAGAGACAACTATAGGGTGGATTATCACATTTGTAGTATGTTTCAACATATTTGCTTGAACCAAGAGATAATCAATGCGAGAGAAGCTGGAGTGAGGAGAAGAGAAAAAGGTAAAGTCACTGCCAGTGGGATTATGCATTCTCCACACATCAATGAGTCGTTGGGAAGAACACATGTTAAGCATTTGTTTATGCGCCCTGGGAGGACGGAATCGGAATGCAGAATATCTATCCAAGATAGGATCCATTGGCAGATTGAAATCTCCCCGACAACCACTTTGTCACAAATAGGTATTTCGGAAAGCTTCTTGGTTATTGTTCGCCAGAAAGAAGGATCATCACTATTGGGAGCATATATATTCATAATATAGAGATCAGAGGACCCATTAGACAATTTCGTAAGCAGCCACCTACCTTCAAGATCATGTTCAGCCGAGACAATGGACAGTCCCGAATTTTTAGAAATAAGAGTAACCACCCCGTTCCTCTTCCCAAAAGCCTCTGAGCACGACACATCAGAAACCCATTGCTTACGCAAGAATAAAGCCTCCTTATACGCTATCTTAGTTTCTTGCAATAACACAATATCAGTAGAAAGGCCTTTGCAGTAATCCAAAATTTTTGATCTTTTTACTGGGTGGTTCAAACCACGCACATTAAGTGACATCACATTTAAGCCAGCCATAAGTAAGGGAGATCAGTAAAGATAAGAAAAGTCAGTAAATAAAAAACACTAAGGGATGTATATTGCATGAGATGGACGTCACGGGAAGAAGACTTATACACATAAAAATAAGAGAGTAAGGCTGAAGTCCGTAGAAAGAAAGAACTCAGTACAGCAAGCAAGAAACAGAAATGGAAGAGAGAAAGAAAAGGTGAGGAGAAAAACACATACTGTAAAAGTAAAAAGAATAACCCCACCAGGGGAAGTCTATAAGAGACCAGAACCATATATGGGGGGAACATGAAGTAGCAGCCAAAGAGGCCATTGTTTACCACTAGCCATAGAAGGGATAGGGTATAAACAGTATATAACATAATCCATTCATTATTATAGGTTACACAATGTTTGTGTAAATAATCATCAGACAAATTGCAAATTAGCTAACATGTACTATATTATTCTTACAATAAGAAATTAATCCAGGATATGAGTGAACACCCTTATTATTGATAAAAAGGGGAAAACGACTAGAAAGAATTAATGAGTATACTCGCAACATTACCATTTGATAAAAACCTGAATAGCGAGTCACAATTTACGTGTCATACAAATATTATAAAATACATATCTAAGAAAGAGTTAAATAGATACACTCTTAATGCCTGCGGAAAAAGGATTCTACAAGGGCATCCAGCTGTCACCATAAACATATCACTTAAAAAACAGTTAGTGTTTAGCTAAGCAGCCACCTAATAATCCTCAGCCATACCTAGGAAATAAGTTACGCTCTGAAGCTAGATAATGAGAACTGTAAGAGCGTCACACCAGCTATCAATACACAATGAAATGAGGAAATAGAAATTACTATAACTGTTTCATTTAAAAACCTGCAAAGGAAAAGGAATTAATGGAACATACCTACAGAAGGCAATTAATATATCTTGAATAAAAAGCACTAAGAGAAGGGCCTAATCTTATTTGACATCAACCTTCCCTCAAAAAAGATATCGTTAACCTGCAAGGAAAGGTTAATATACAAAAGAAAGAGGATAACGATAAACTTGAAGGGCCCATAACCGTGGATGAAGTAAGGGAACCTCCAACTTCCCACAGAAAAAAGACGCCTCAAAAACCTGTAAGAGGAAAAATAGGCACAGAAAAAACTAGAGTCCAGCCATAAAAGCAATGATCCCTTCAAGAAGAGGCCATTGTTTACCACTAGCCATAGAAGGGATAGGGTATAGATAGTATATAACATTCATTATTATAAGTTACACAATATTGGTGTAAATAAGCATCCGACAAATTACAAATCAGCTAACATGTACTATATTATTCCTACAATAAGAAATTAATCCAGGGTATGCGTGAACACCCTTATGATTGATAAAAAAGGGGAAGACGACTAGCAAAAATTAATGAGTATACTCGCAACATTACCATTTGATAAAAACCTGAATAGCGAGTCTCATTTTACGTGTCATACACGTACTATAAAATACATATCTAAGAAAGAGTTAAATAGATACACTCTTGACGCCTGCGGAAAAAAGGATTCTACAAGGGCATCCAGCTGTCACAATAAACATATCCCTTAAAAAACAGTTAATGTTTAGATAAGCAGCCACATAGTAATCTTCAGCCATATCTAGGAAATAAATTACGCTATGAAGCTAGATAATGAGAACTGTAAGAGCGTCCCACCAGCTATCAATACACAATGAAATGAGGAAATAGAAATTACTATAACTGCTTCATTTAAAAACCTGCAAAGGAAAAGGAATTAATGGAACATACCTACAAAAGGCAATTATTCTATCTTGAATAAAGAACACTAAGAGAAGGGCCTAATCTTATTTGACATCAACCTTCCCTCAGAAACTATTGTTATAAGTTATAAGCGGAAAAATGAACCTGCAAGGAAAGGTTAATACACAAAAAAGAAAAAAGATAAAGATAAACTTGAAGGGCCCATAACCGTGGGTGAAGTAAGGGAACCTCCAACATCCCACAGGAAAAAGAAGCCTCAAAACCTGTAAGAGGAAAAATAGGCACAGAAAATACTAGAGTCCAGCCATAAAAGCAATGATCCCTTCAAGAACCAGAGGAGACTGAGGGAGAGTCAGATTCCATTCGCGATTCAGATTGATTATCCAAAAAAGTTGTTAACTCTGATGGTTCATAAAAAATTTGAGATCGACCTTTAACAGTTATTCTGAATCGTGAGGGACCGGCGAAGGAAAAGGGAATGTTCATGTCCAAAAGTCTCCGCCGCAGGTTTAAAAACCCTTTCTCCTGATGACAGTATCTCTAGCAAAATCCTGAGATATAGCAATCCTGTGGCCTTCCCATGTAATCGATCTGATCTTCCTCATCTGAGACAGAATCAGTTCTGAGTGTTGGTGTCGTAAAGGCTTGAACACTATAGGCCTAGGATGTGGCGAGGACTTAGGGCGAAAAGAGGGAACTCTATGAGCCCGTTCTATTTCAAAGTCTTTCTGAAAAGAGATATGGAGAACCGTAGGGATCCAGTCCAGCAGAAACTCAAGCATTGAAGGAGCACCTTTCTCCGCATCCTCTGGTAGACCAAAAATACGTAGGTTACTCCTACGATTCCTATCTTCCTGTTCTGTAAGGTCCCTCCGCAAAGAAGCCATAGAGCGCTCCAAATTCTGTACCTGCCTGGTCTGCTGATGAGATGTGTCCTCAACTGCGCTTATGCGAGATTCTGCATTTGAGACACGTAATGATAAACTTTTGAAGTCACTTCTAATCGCCGCAACTTCAACCTGAAGTAGATCTGTATTTGTTTTAGTACTCTGCGCAATATCATGAACCGTATTTAGACGTAGAAGTATTGTGTCTAAAGTAGTAGTAGAGTCTTTAGATGTTACCTCTGGCGTGGGAGACGTTTGTTTAGATCTCTTAAGAGCACCTTTTGCATCCTTATCTTTAACAGGGAGGCCCATATTATCTGCCATTGGAAAAGACAAATATAGGTGAAAAGAAAAACAGCACTGCCAGCCACTCCCTGTTCCAGACCACCAGAGCGTTACCTGGGAATATGGCGGAACAAGTCCCTCAGAGGACAAAGAACAGTGACCAAACACATAAACTGTGCCCTACAAAAAGACACTGTCCAGACAGATAGCAACCTCTACCTCATGGTTAAAAAGCACTTAAATAAATGTGCGCCACTGAGAGACTAGTGTCCAACCCGCGACAGAGGTAGAGGAAACAGGTGCAGCTGCAGCAAATCACCGTAGCAAAACCAGCTCATTAAGGCGTAGGTATTAATCCTCTGCCACTCCAAAACTGGTAGACAAGGTTATCATCGCAGTACACCTTATGAACTTCCAGTCAGGTCTTAAGCACAAAAGGGTTGTTGATGATCCTGTGTTAAAACAGTGCTCCACATAGCTGGTGAAGAGAACAACATTGCACATCAGCGCACATTCAAGGAGCTTCCATATTAGATGTGTTGCCCCTCAGGAGAAACATATCGCCTCAGAAAAGAACAGCGCTTTATTTACAGGTGAAAACAACGCTGCAAATATTCGCACTCTTTTGACCCCTGGAGATCCCCTCAGGGCAAGCAGAATTTCCCATACGCAGCCACTGTCCGTTTACATATACAGCCTCTCAGCGCTGCTTAAAAGACACTTCATTTGAATGGACTTTAGCTTCAAATGCCTCAGAGCATGTATTAACCTTCAGCAGCAGCGTGGTATGCGATTCAGGCGAAGCGCTCTTACTTTGTCAATCGCTGTACCCTGGAATCTCCAAGTTGTGAGGGTTAATGCGCCCGTGTTCCTCGCGCCGCCGCCATCTTAGGCGCCACCCTGAGGAGAACACAGATGCTGCTGGAAAGGCACCAAAAGCGCTCCAAATGCGCCGCAAATTCTCCTGAGTGCCCTCGCTACCTTCCGCTGCCGATATCCATCATTAAAACCGCCCTTCCAGGACTCCGTTCACTGAAAAACCGGACGGCCTCACGGAGGCTCTCCGGAGCTTAAGCAGGTGCGGCCATCTTGTCTGCGTGCGCGTCACGCCCCCTCAAGGATATCCATCATTTTATATGAAGAGGTAAAAATTAATTCATCCCACTCCTTGAGTAGATCCGGGTCTAAGTCCTCAAAAGAGGGAAAAATTATAACCCGTAATCCACGAGGTATTTGTCTAATATCTAGATATCTCTTTAAAATGGTGGCATCCCACCATCGAGACAATTCTTGCTTTCTTAAGCGCTCCAGTTTAATGAATTTTTGTTTAAGGCCTTCCTGTTCACTATTCTGTTGCTGTTTCATGATTTTATCTGAGGTGCCTGTGAGCAGTTCCATAAGAAGTTTGTCCCTCTCATCATCAAAAGACATTTTAGTACGTATTATCTTTAAAAGTATATCAAGGATATCAACCACAATGTGGAGAACTGAGTGCAAACTGCCACATAAGCTTTATACAAACAAAACAAGAAGGCAGTGGTGGCATCAACAGCAGCACATCAATCCTATAAAAACCAGAGTCTATATTGCAACAAATAACAGATTCCCAGTATTGGTGCCTCTCAAGGTCACAAAGACATCCCACTACCAAAGATGTCACTACACGGTAATTCGTCTGAACTTCCGTGTTCTCAATGCAGAAAAACACTGTGCCTTGGCACTCCTAACGTCCCTATTTTAGTCTTCAGCCAGTAAGCAATAATCCTCAAAATAGCCATAAAACTGCGCACAGAAAATATATATCAATCTTAATAAATTGTTTCAAGAATTCTTTTGGATCATTACAAGAATTTTTTTTAATTTTCCAACGTCAATGCTCCACTTTGCAATCAACAATCATATTTCAATGATTATGTATATCAGTCCAGCATAGTAACACAAAGAATATTAGAACAGATGAAAATCATGTTCTTGATGTTTCCTCGGTGTCAAAGGATAATGGCAGCCGACACGTGTTTCGTTACTTACTGTAACTTCTTCAAGGCTGCAAACAATTGCAAAATATACATAAGTGTCACAATCAATTTAAATTAAGCCTCCTTTGTTGCCCCAACAACAAGAAAGTTTCATCGTGCAAAGAAAAAAAGACGAGGAAAAACGTGAAGCATCCCAAGACTACAAAACACCAGTGTGCCTACAAAAACGAAGGCCAAAGAAATAAAGACATAAGAAAAGTAAAAGAAAGATACCAATGAAATCAGTGAAACCAACCACATGCGTTTGTGTCGCTCATAGTGACAAACCTAATATGTGAGTATAGAAGATGAACACCATCTGACAAAACAATTTCCAAGAAATTCATACACCCATTCTGTGAAAACCACCACACTTAGAAAACTCCAAAATTGGATAGAAAAATCTACCTTCAGTTCTTAAACTCTCCCGCTATTCTACGTAAGGAACATAATATCAAATTTATAAAAAAGAGTTCTAGGAGTCCTATAAACAAGGATAAAATTAAGAGTAATAAATATCCATATTACGACTTTTCAACTAAGATATTTCAATTCCTTATTCAAAAAGTAATAACCACCTTATTTAAAAAGCATCGGGATTTCAAGAAGTCGTTTGACAGATCCATGTGAGAATCAAATTGTTCCCAAGAGGGGTTCCTGGAAAAATATGTCCAGATCCCAGATCCAAAGTTCAATCTATATAAACGAGCCACTGGCATTATATTAAAAGAAAAAGATTTATTTTTTTTAAATTACTGATTACATTATGAAGAGCGGAAATCATAAATTATATGATCCTCACTACTATATATCTATGTGAGTTACCTGTTGTAAGAGTAGTTGTCACGCCTAACGCGGGAAAGACATGTCTTTATTCAGACAACAAACTTATTTGGACGGCACCTTAAATCCTCAAAACAAAAGATAAGTAATATTATTATTTGTGACAATATTGTTAAAGCAGACTAAAAGGGTCAGGTTCTTGATTGTATTTCTGAACTCAACATAAGTTCAAACTATCACAGCATGGGTTATTAATGCATGTTAATAATGATCTTCATCCAAAATCTTTTCTATATTGAATATCCATGGACGTTATTCAACCATTAAACTGCCTTTTCAATAAGTCCATTAAGTCGTTTTGGACAGAATGTACCCTAAATATAAGATTTCTTATGAAAATCTATCGAAGCACAACAGTCTATTGGGGCATACAAAAACATCCCCCGAATATTAATAAACATTATCCACGTTACCCAGGACCTGATTAAACAGACTCACATGAGTTAAAACTTAGTAGAAGTACCGGAATGATTCATAATCTTAGCAGAAAAACGATGTTCTAGGCACCAAACATGCTTGCAGCAAAAATTAAAACAAGCGCATCGACTTACTCGCACTATTTAAAGATAAAGTGCACAAGGGCTGTGATATGCCCCTAAGGAAAAAGGGAAACACAAACAACAATATTAAAATTATATTAAAAACACTCGACAAATATGTCTGTCTGATAGCGGACTGCATTCACAAGACACAGACGCTAGACCCCAGATTACTGACCTAGTCCTTGGCGATCCCGCCGTATGTTTCTCCGTCCAGTACGGTCCCGCAAAGAAAAGTATCGACAATTCGCCATTTTTTTGGGGCGATTTAAATAACATCCACTCTCCGTGCACATGACCAGGGGCGGTGTCTACGTATGAAAGGCACCTGGTCCCGGAGTACTAAAAATAGAAAAAGGGATTCCAAGCCGTAGCTCCCAATGATAGGGTGCCAGCCATATTGAAATGGTGTCATGTACGAAGGAGTGTAATTACCCTTGGGGTTTAAAAATAACATGGTTTGTTTTGAAAATATCAAACCATGTAAATACTCATTCCCCATCCCATTATGCCATTATGGACACTCCGTGTACCTAAAAGATGAAAATAAGAGCTGCACCAGTACGGAAATGGTTCTAGATTTGACCCATATGGTGTTAGAAAACAATGTCTTTTTACATCAAGGAACATGGTTCAGACAGGCGATGGGCGTAGCGATGGGTTAGAAATTTTCACCGTCCTACGCCAACCTGTATATGGGCAGATTTGAACTTAAACATCTATGGTCGCATGGTCCTCCAGAACTAACGGGACACATAGTGTATTGGGGTCATTTTATAGACGACATCTTTATCATTTGGGCAGGTAATGATGTAGAATTTGCTGCTTTAACAAACTATCTTAACAACAATAGTTACAATTTGAAATTCACCGCAAATTACAGCAAAATAGAAATTGAGTTTTTGGATGTGGTGATATATTCTAAGGAAGATAAAATCATGTCCAGATTATACAGAAAACCCACAGCATGTAATGCCATCCTACATGCCTCTAGTGCCCATCCCACTACACAGATAAATGCAATCCCCTTAGGGGAAATGACGAGAATAAGGAGGAATTGTAGTGTGGATTCAATTTTTCTTCAAGAACTAGATAATCTACAGGAACGTTTCAAATGCAGGGGTATTCTCCTAGGGTTCTCAACAAATCTAAGAAAAAAATCATTAAAACGACACGGCAGACTTTATTAAGAAAGAAACACAGAGCCAACTTCAAACAGGAGGACAAATTGAGTTTTGTCACAGGATACAACACCCAGAGTCATTCTATTTATAAGATTTTGTCTAAACACTGGCATCTTCTTAATTTAGACAAGTCATTGGAAAAGTACATCTCGAGAAGACCTAGGATAGTACATAGGAAAGGAAAAACACTTAGAGACATTCTCTGTTCAAGTTATTTACCTCCTAAGCCTCCAATCGTCACATGGTTACCAGACAAACCAAAGGGTTCGTATAAGTGTGCCCATTGCAATATGTGTCCATATGCCTGTAACAAAATGCAGGAGTTTAGCTATAACACCATAACTACCTATAAGATCCTAGACTTCATCAATTGCAACACCAAATTCGTTGTGTACTGCATAAGATGTCAATGCGGACTAATTTATGTTGGAAGCGCTATACGGCCCTTGAAGGAAAGGATACAGGAACATATGAGGGCTATCCACAATAATGATGCGAGTTACCCTTTGGCTGTACACTTTAACACCAATCATCCGAAGATGACTATGACAAGTATTAGTTTCCATGGAATCGCACAAGCACGATGTGATCCGAGGGGAGGTGATAGGACTTTGGCACTTAGGAGAGCTGAGTCCCAATGGATTTTACGCCTCCGAGCTGTGGAAAAGGGATTGAACATTGACAAAGAATTACATGTATTTCTTACTGACTGAATGACTAAGATGTGTTTTCTTTCTTCCTGATTATTTGTGCTTCAGATCTATGTTAATTAATTTTATATTTCTGTTTCTTTGAGAGTAAGATAACATCTTTTGCAACATGTTGACCAGCGTAGCAATAATTGTTTTTTAGCTACATTCCGATTGCCGTAGGTATTTAATGTTTTGAGTTTTGCTGAACCCAAAAATATAAAAATATATGTGGTTCTTAGTGGATGATATTTAAATGTTATCAACATATTTATGTGTACTGTTCTCCTGTAAATTTATATATGATGTCAAAATTAGCGAATGTGAGTTATTTGCTCATTAATGGCTGGAACTGTAAATAATGCAATATATTGAAAGTTACAATAATTTATTTATATAAGAGATAAGTTGCCGTGTATTTACACTATGACATTGTGCTTCGTGATTATTAAGTCACATCTGTTCTTTTACTCTAACTTCTACTGCTACTAATATATGGTGGTTGGTTTTCGGACTTTTCTTACTCTTAAATTCTAACATCGATAAATGGGAGAATAGATTTGAAGTTGAAAACTTCTAGATTCAGACGGTTTGTTAATGTTCTTAACACGAGAACACCGTATTAACTCGTGTCCAGATCTTCTCATCACTTTCTACTTTTTCAAATATGGCCGCCGTATAAGCGAGATGACAACTGGTGCAGCTCTTATTTTCATCTTTTAGGTACACGGAGTGTCCATAATGGCATAATGGGATGGGGAATGAGTATTTACATGGTTTGATATTTTCTAAACAAACCATGTTATTTTTAAACCCCAAGGGTAATTACACTCCTACGTACATGACACCATTTCAATATGGCTGGCACCCTATCATTGGGAGCTACGGCTTGGAATCCCTTTTTCTATTTTTAGTACTCCGGGACCAGGTGCCTTTCATACGTAGACACCGCCCCTGGTCATGTGCACGGAGAGTGGATTGTATTTAAATCGCCCAAAAAAAATGGCGAATTGTTGATACTTTTCTTTGCGGGACCGTACTGGACGGAGAAACATACGGCGGGATCGCCAAGGACTAGGTCAGAAATCTGGGGTCTAGCGTCTGTGTCTTTTGAATGCAGTCCGCTATCAGACAGACATATTTGTCGAGTGTTTTTAATATAATTTTAATATTGTTGTTTGTGTTTCCCTTTTTCCTTAGGGGCATATCACAGCCCTTGTGCACTTTATCTTTAAATAGTGCGAGTAAGTCGATGCGCTTGTTTTAATTTTGCTGCAAGCATGTTTGGTGCCTAGAACATCGTTTTTCTGCTAAGATTATGAATCATTCCGGTACTTCTACTAAGTTTTAACTCATGTGAGTCTGTTTAATCAGGTCCTGGGTAACGTGGATAATGTTTATTAATATTCGGGGGGATGTTTTTGTATGCCCCAATAGACTGTTGTGCTTCGATAGATTTTCATAAGAAATCTTATATTTAGGGTACATTCTGTCCAAAAACGACTTAATGGACTTATTGAAAAGGCAGTTTAATGGTTGAATAACGTCCATGGATATTCAATATAGAAAAGATTTTGGATGAAGATCATTATTAACATGCATTAATAACCCATGCTGTGATAGTTTGAACTTATGTTGAGTTCAGAAATACAATCAAGAACCTGACCCTTTTAGTCTGCTTTAACAATATTGTCACAAATAATAATATTACTTATCTTTTGTTTTGAGGATTTAAGGTGCCGTCCAAATAAGTTTGTTGTCTGAATAAAGACATGTCTTTCCCACGTTAGGCGTGACAACTACTCTTACAACAGGTAACTCACATAGATATATAGTAGTGAGGATCATATAATTTATGATTTCCGCTCTTCATAATGTAATCAGTAATTTAAAAAAAATAAATCTTTTTTCTTTTAATATAATGCCAGTGGCTCGTTTATATAGATTGAACTTTGGATCTGGGATCTGGACATATTTTTCCAAGAACCCCTCTTGGGAACAATTTGATTCTGACGTGGATCTGTCAAACGACTTCTTGAAATCCCGATGCTTTTTAAATAAGGTGGTTATTACTTTTTGAATAAGGAATTGAAATATCTTAGTTGAAAAGTCGTAATATGGATATTTATTACTCTTAATTTTATCCTTGTTTATAGGACTCCTAGAACTCTTTTTATAAATTTGATATGCTGTTCCTTACGTAGAATAGCGGGAGAGTTTAAGAACTGAAGGTAGATTTTTCTATCCAATTTTGGAGTTTTCTAAGTGTGGTGGTTTTCACAGAATGGGTGTATGAATTTCTTGGAAATTGTTTTGTCAGATGGTGTTCATCTTCTATACTCACATATTAGGTTTGTCACTATGAGCGACACAAGCGCATGTGGTTGGTTTCACTGATTTCATTGGTATCTTTCTTTTACTTTTCTTATGTCTTTATTTCTTTGGCCTTCGTTTTTGTATGCACACTGGTGTTTTGTAGTCTTGGGATGCTTCACGTTTTTCCTCGTCTTTTTACTTTGCACGATGAAACTTTCTTGTTGTTGGGGCAACAAAGGAGGCTTAATTTAAATTGATTGTGACACTTATGTATATTTTGCAATTGTTTGCAGCCTTGAAGAAGTTACAGTAAGTAACGAAACACGTGTCGGCTGCCATTATCCTTTGACACCGAGGAAACATCAAGAACATGATTTTCATCTGTTCTAATATTATTTGTGTTACTATGCTGGACTGATATACATAATCATTGAAATATGATTGTTTTTTTTTTTTTAAACATAATTTTTATTGATTTTTCTTTACATTACATCGCATCATTGCTATATGAGATCTACATCATCGTTATGCAGTTTACATACGTGAAATACATTATACAACGATTCTCAATAACCGATATGTATATACCATTGTAGAATTATTTAAAACTATAAACATCTATGTGATCATATGTCGTCTGAATTGACCCTTTGTACTACGTAGCTCCCAATATCTAGCTTATGTACCAAAGCCTGGCTCTTGTGCAGGCTTCTAACTGATATGTCTCAAAATGAACTATATACAAACCCCTGTCCTAAATACCCCCCTCCCCCCCTCCCTCCAGTCCTATGCACCCTCGTACAGCCTATATGTGTGCCGCCTGGGTCTGTGCGGCTTCTTAATAAAACCACGTACCACCAAACATACATCTCGTTTCATGGCGTTCGGGGACTAAATCTCCTCAACGTATTGTCTATTGGGTTGCGCTTGATGTATTGTATTGTTCTATGTCCACTGTTTTGAGTGCTTCCAATATTACATCCCATTCTAATGCTATTGGGACTTTACGTAGGCCCCTGAGCTCCTCCCTATGTATGGCGGCACTCTCCGCACTGCCCCATCGGAGCAGTTCACTATACCAGGCATGTTCCGTAGGGGGCTTCTTTGACTTCCAGCGCATAGTGATGGCCCGTATCGCTAAAATGAGCGCCAAGTCAATAAAACGATACTGAACTTTATGCTTGGACACGTGTTTGTGCAGCCCTAGAATACATTCCTCCACAGTGTTTAGCACCTCGCAGTGTGCGGCCGTTCCAACAAGTTGTCTGACCGCGTCCCAAAACCCACGCAGCATTGGACACGACCATATCATATGTGTGAGGCCAGCCCCCTCTTCCAGACATCTTGGACAACCGTGTTGTGTCACCGGGAACATTTTATCCAATCTATGGGGGGTAAGGTAAGCCCTGTGAAGAATCATAGTTTGGATAAATTTAAATTTTGCATTCCGTGATACCGTTTTTGGGTGTTCTACAATAGTCGCCCATTCCTTATCTTCCAAGGCCCTGCCTATGTCCTCTGTCCAGGTCATGCGCAATGGAGTGAGGTCAGCCTCTATATGAGTGCGGATCCCTATGTACAGCCATTTAATAAGGTGTCTGCCCCTTCCCATATAGTGTAGCAGCTTGACCAGTTCGTGCGTGGGAGGTTCCTGTCTCTGCGGGGCCCAGTGCGTTTTTACATACTGTACCAATGCGGCATGTAATAAATATAATTGCGCTGGTGCTCCTTTTTCGTGTACAAAAGTTTCATGGTTCAACAGCATCCCATCCCCAAACAGATCAGCCACCGTACCGATCCCAACTTCCAACCACGGTGCTAGCCTACGCCTAGTTAGTTGTCCATCCGTCATTGGGATTCCCATTAATGGGATGTTACCTGCATAGTCGGAGGGCGCGCCTGTATATTGTAGTGCTGCTTTCCAGCACTGCAGCGCTAGTGCGCAGCAGCGAAGGAAGACTTTTGGGATCCTGCTGTTGGGTAACAACAGGGTGTGTAACATTCCTCGGTCTATGTCTCGCTCCGTAAAACCTATCTCTTGTAAATTACGCCCGGCAGTCCAGAAGGACAACCATTGTAATTGACATGCATAATAGTATGCTCGTAGATCAGGTACGCCCAGTCCTCCCCTACGTGTGCCCAGCTGCAATTTTTTAAGACTGATACGCCGTCTCCCAGTTCCCCATATTAGGTCAGTTAGTAATGTATTCATCCATTTAAATGTGGTATGTGGTATTATAATGGGCAAGTTGGTGAAGTAGTAAATCAATCGCGGGAGGACCACCATTGTCGCCAAAGCCGCTCTACCCATAACTGACAGCGGCAACGTAGTCCAAAAGGCAACACTGGATCTTAATGCTCCAAGCGCTCTATGTAAGTTTCCGTCTAACATAGCCGTATGTGACCGGTAGACCTGTATACCCAAATATTTAAATGTATGCTGTGCAACCTGTAGCCGTGTACCACCAAACTCTATATCAGCTGGGCATGCATGTTCCGTGAAGAAAAAGACATGTGACTTTGCTACATTAATGGCAAGGCCTGAAATTAATTCGAAGTGGTGGAACACCTCACATAGCGGGCCCAGGGGCAGTCGGAGATCACGGAGATACAGAATGATATCATCCGCATAGGCAGAGAAGAGGTGCGTTGTGTTCCCTATCTTCATGCCCATATCAATGAGGTCCTTACGCACTTTAAGTGCCAGCGGTTCTAGGGCCAATATGAATATGAGCGGCGATAAGGGGCATCCCTGCCTCGTCCCTCTATATATCGGGTATTCCGCTGATATATTGCCACCAGTGCGTGCTCGCGCCGTGGGCGCGTCATATAATAGACGTATCCAGGCGATGTAGCCCGCTGGTATCCCGAATTTCTCCAATGCTCGGAACATATAGTCCCAGTGGATAGAATCGAACGCTTGACGCAAATCCAAAGATATGCAGCCTGCATGCTCGTACCGACTTGGGGCTTCCGTTATAATATGGTGGAGCTTCCTGGTATTCAATGACGTGCTGCGGGCGGGCAAAAACCCGTCTGGTCTATATGGATCAATTTAGTCAGGGAGGGTAGTAGCCTGTTCGCCAACACTTTACTAAGTATTTTGTACTCTGTGGTCAATAATGATAACGGGCGATAGCTGGCCATATCTGCGGGGTCTCTCCCCGTCTTCGGGAGTGACACCACTAGCGCCTGCGCTGTAGTGAGGGGCAAGGAACCTTCAGCTAGTGCCGTGTTATATAATATCTCCAACTGGGGCACCAGATGATCAGCATATACAGCATAAAATTCGACTGGTAGGCCATCTAATCCAGGGGTTTTGTTGCGCGGGAGTCCCCTCATAGCGATCTTAATTTCAGACTGGGTAATGGGCCCTATTAATTCTTTCTGAGCCGCTGCCGTGAGTTGTGGGTATGGGAGGGCGGAGAAGAAAGCATCCATACGTGTCTCCGTGCTGCTAATGGGCCTACTGTACAGTGTGGCATAGTATTGACGGAATGCGACATTAATATCCTCTTGGGTAGTGACTGTATCACCCCCCATGTTAGTGACTTTATGTATTATAACCGCAGGTGGGGCATCCCTGATCAGCCTAGCAAGCAGTGTCCCGGATTTATCTGCTTCAGTGTGACTTAACTGTGAGTATTTCCTATAGTCTATGACCCGGAGAGTTTCGAGCAGTTCCGCATGACTGATTCTAGCCTCTTGTAGCAATTCACGCTTTTCAGCGTCCGTTACGGCTTCTTGTTCCAGCCTGTCCATTTTGTGCTCAACAGCCAAAAGGGACTTATGAATTTCTTGACGGGCTCCTACAGTCGCACTAATTGCCCTCCCCTGATAACCGACTTAAAAGCGTCCCATTCGATCGCTCTATTGGATGCAGTATTGCTATTTTCAGCGAAGTATTGCTCAACAGTGTTTGACATAGTAGAGCGGAACACCGAGTCCTCCAATATTTGCGGCCACAATCGCCAAGTGGGAACCGGGGTGGGTACTCTGCCCCAGTTAATTACTATCTCCAGCGGGTTGTGGTCAGAGAAGGTCTTTGCCAGGTATGTAGTCTGAGTCACTTGCATTGCAATTTTTTTGGAACAGTAAATTCGATCTATTCGGGTGTGAAGCACGTGGACAGGGGAATAGAAGGAATACTCTCTGTGTGTAGGATGACGCATCCTCCACGCATCACATAATTCCCAGCACTCGGCCCACCTACCTAATGCTTCTGCTTGTTTAATCACTCCTGCTCCACGCAAAGGTGGGTGAGACCTGTCTAGTGTAACATCCATGACTGTGTTGTAATCACCCCCTATAATCCATGGGTGCAGCTCCCATCCCGTCAGTGCAAGATTCAATACTCCCCAGAACCTATCTTGTTCAAAATTAGGTGCGTATATATTGCCCAGAACTACATGTTGACCATCCAGTGTCCCCCGTACAAATATGTATCGCCCCTGCTTATCTATCCGCTGTTCCAGTGCTAAGAATGGCACTCCATGTCTAACCCATATTGTGGCCCCTCGCGCATAACCAGAGTATGTAGTGGAGAAGACCTGTCCTCTCCATTTTTTACGGAGCTTCACTACTTCACTGTCCTTCATGTGGGACTCCTGTAGGTACACTATTTGCGCCCCACGCCTCAGTAGCTGTGCGTGTATCCTGTGTCTCTTCTGCACAGAGCCCATTCCCCGAACATTCCACGTTATTATAGTGTATTTGCTAGGTGTATGCATTGCGTTGCGACAGTGATCCAGCCAACAGCCGGTATACCCACTGCGTAATCGAATTTACCCACATCAAGATCTGCAATAGGACTGTTCCCCCCTAAACACCCCAATACTCGGTCCGGTCCCAAAACTATACCGGACCATACAACTAAACTGAACATATAAAAACATAATAACTGCATAATAACGCCTTCGCCGTGTGGGGGACATCGCTAGCGCTCTACAGGCGGGGTACTGTCTACACATCAGTACAACTAAGCTTCTATTGGACCTGGGCCTAATTTAAGAATGCTCCTTGCAAATACATTCGCCGTTTCCGCATGCATATTACAAGTGCAGTTTTTACAGTTATAGTTCTGATACTTGCGGATACAGTCAGCCATATAGTTCTTTTATGACTTGCGGGGTCGCGGAAGGAAACAGGGCCACACTGCCCTCGGAGTCCGAGTCGTGCGTTGCTTCTTCTTCGTCCGATGTGGACTTAGCTTCCGCTCCCGAGGTGTGCATGAAAGTGGCCGCCGCTATAAGCGCCTTTGATTTGCTCTGCTGCACCTGCTGCTTGGTGATATACTGTCGTGCGGGCGTCCGGCGCGATCTTCGACTTCCCCGCCCAGCGGATATCCTAGGACTGGTCCCGCTCTTTTCTGTGCATTGAGAGTTAGTCGTTGCAGCACTCGTTAGTTCCATCACTTCCAGCCAATCCGCCACATCTCTGGGGCTGTCGAAGAAATAGGACTTGTGGTCGTAGAAGATCTTTAAGCGCGCCGGAAAAAGCAGCGCATATTTCAGGTTTAAGTCTCTGAGCTGCTTCTTAATTGTCATGTAGGAGGAGCGCTGTTTCTGGACCAGCCTTGTGTAATCTGGATATAATGAGATTCTCGCATTTTCAAAGTTTATCGGAGATGCGTCACGTGCTTTCTGCAGGAGAGTGTCCCTGTCGCGGAAATTCAGTAGCTTCACTATGAGAGGGCGAGGTGGAGTACCTGGCTTTGGGCGACCAGTAGGGATCCTGTGTGCTCTCTCTATGCAGTATTGCTCTGATAGTCCTTCTTTAGTGACATTATCCTGGAACCACTGCTCCATATATCTCGTTGCGTCCATTCCCTCACTCTTTTCGGGCAGGCCTATGACGCGAATATTGTTACGCCGTGTCCTCCCCTCTGCATCTTCAACCCTATCCAACAGGATAGCTACTTGTTCTTGCAGTTGTGCCATCTTGGTGTCGGTCTGCAGTTTCCATGGGGTGACTTCCTCCAGCGTCGCAGCGTTTTCTTTCACTTTATCTGCAAGTTTAGCGTGGTCCGCCCGAAGCAAGTTGAGGCCAGTAGTCAGAGTCCCTACTTGCAGTTCCATTGCTTTTCTGGATTCACGCACTTCCTGTAGTATGAGATCCAGCTTATCCGTAGGTGTAGGTGCTTCCGTCATTGGAGTACCTTCTGCCCCATTCTTAGTATTCACTGGATCCACCGTATCCGGGACGTAGTCTTGTCCTCCTTGGTCCAGTTGTTTCACACCCTTGCGCCCCATCTTTCAAGCCAATCTAGCTTCCGGTGTCTTGTGTAGTGCGGGTGTGGGCTTGTAGTGTGCTTCCCTTGTGCCTGCTATACACCTCCACCACGTTTCGCCCGGTGCTCCTATCAGGGTGTCGCTTCTCTCCCACGGTGCCAGCACGGGTCCGCCCCGCACAGCTCGTCCGCCACCCTTATGGCAGTGAGAGGCTTACAGTGCAGCAGCGGCTCCACTCTGTATACGGGTGTCGCTAGCGTGCATGTGTTAGTTCGGTGGCAGTATCGGTAAACCTGGCATTATCAGTGTGTCGCTACTCACTGCGGCACCCCTCCTTCCGTGTTCCGCCTCCGTCCTGGCATCCAGTACCGATAGAATGGGTCCCCTTAGTCAGGGAGCTGCGTGTTTCGTGGCCCGTCCGAGAGCCACCTCAGACCTCGCATCACCAGCCTCCCTGTGCCGGTGTAGACAGGGCTTATGTCCGTGCCTCTGCGCTGCCCAAAATCATTGCCTCCAGTCTCTGCCACCTCACTGCCCTGCTTCCCCCGTGTCTAGGGAGTATGCTCAGACCGCCTCGTCTCTCTGTGCCTCTCAGTTCAGGTACAATATTTCAGCGACGCCCACCGCCTCCATTTGCCGATCTCCTGCTCTTTGGCTCCGGTTCGGGGTCGGAATATATTCGGGCCTCCAGCAGCAGGCACCCGCACCCGCTCCGCCACCTGCAATGTGGGCTGTGCCAGTCGCCTCCCCTTCCCTTCGGCACCTTGTTTTGGGCGCTGCCTCTGGTAGTGCGGCCAAGTTTCACGTTGCGTCACAGGGGAGCAGGCCGCCTCGCGTCCCCGAGCTCGCGTAAGCTCTGATCCCGATCTGCCGCTACCCTTCCCAGGCAGTCTCACCGGTGCAACTCCTGCCGCCGCGGCACTCCGCTATGTCGGCCGCCCGCGAAGTGACCCAGTCCCCCCGGTCCACTGTGGTCTCAGCGCTGATGTCCGTGAGCTTGGGGGCATGTGTCTGTCTCCCGTCGCGGCCTTCCTCCGTCAGCAGAGAACAGCTTCGTCAGGCCTGTGGAGCCCCAATTTCGGCCGTGTTCACCACTCCGGCCTCCGGGTTTCACCGAGTCCTCCCGCTCACCGCCGCTTCTCGCTCCCACACTTTGATGTCCGTTCGTCGACGGCGTAGCTGATTTATTCCAGGATTTTTGTCAGCCCAGGTCCGGAGCTCAGCTAACACACGACCGCCATGTTTGGCTGCTAGCCACGCCCCCGAAATATGATTGTTGATTGCAAAGTGGAGCATTGACTTTGGACAATTAAATTTTTTTCTTGTAATGATCCAAAAGAATTCTTGAAACAATTTATTAAGATTGATATATATTTTCTGTGCGCAGTTTTATGGCTATTTTGAGGATTATTGCTTACTGGCTGAAGACTAAAATAGGGACGTTAGGAGTGCCGAGGCACAGTGTTTTTCTGCATTGAGAACACGGAAGTTCAGACGAATTACCGTGTAGTGACATCTTTGGTAGTGGGATGTCTTTGTGACCTTGAGAGGCACCAATACTGGGAATCTGTTATTTGTTGCAATATAGACTCTGGTTTTTATAGGATTGATGTGCTGCTGTTGATGCCACCACTGCCTTCTTGTTTTGTTTAAATGTGAGTTCCAGGTGACCACCGTCGACTTCCTAGGGGTCATGCTCACCCCCTCCGGTCAAGTCATGGCAGAGAGGAAGGTCAAGGCCATAGTGGACTGGCCACGTCCACACAACGTCAAAGACATTCAAAGCCTACTGGGGTTTGCAAACTTCTACAGGAGGTTTATATGGCAGTTCTCGGACATGGTAGCACCTCTGACCAAACTGACAAGAAAAAAGACACCGTTTCTTTGGACTGAGGAAACCCAGACGGCGTTCGATCTCCTAAAAGGGGCCTTTATATCAGCTCCGGTTCTCACCCATGCCAACCCGGATCTACCCTTTATCGTCGAGGCCGACGCATCCGAAGTAGCGGTGGGAGCTGTGCTATCACAAAGACATGAGACAACGGCTTATCTGCACCCCATTGCATTCATGTCCCGGAAATTGAACTCCGCGGAGCAGAATTACACGATAGCAGAAAAGGAACTCCTGGCTATAAGGGACGCGCTTCTGGAGTGGAGACACTGGCTAATGGGTGCGTCACATCAGGTGACGGTCTACTCAGACCATCGCAACCTTCAATTTATGCGAGCTGCTCGACACCTCACTCCACGCCAACTCCGTTGGATGCTGTTTTTTGCGGAGTATCATTTTATCGTTACCTTCCGACCCGGCATCAACAACAAGAAGGCTGACGCCCTTACGAGGCAGGAAAACCCTACACAACAATCTATCTCTCCAGAAAGAGCTATCATCGAGCTTAGCAGAGTGTTATGCGTTATACAAACTGATGATTTTCTGCAGAAAACCAGACAAGGGATACAGACCTTTACATGGAGGAAATGGCTCAAGTTCCATCCTGATTGGCAGATGCGTCAAGGCCTCCCCATGAAAGGCCAGCAGGTGCTAGTCCCTACCAGAACACTACCGAAAACCGTGTTTGCTTGGTGTCATGATCTCCCGTGTGCAGGACACATGGGAGGCGCTAAAACCCTGGAGAAGGTGCTGCGACAATTCTGGTGGCCTACCGTCCGCCCGGACATCCTAACATGGGCGAGAGAATGTGCCACATGCGCTCAAATGAAAACAGACCACAGACAAGCTCAGGGACTTCTCCAGACTATGCCCACACCAGAGACGCCGTGGGAAAGGTTCTCAGTGGATTTTATAGTGGGGTTGCCCAAGGATCAGGGAAATACAGCTATCGTGGTGGTCATTGACTATTTATCCAAGATGGGCCATTTCATAGCGTGCAACCAGGGCCGGACTGGCTACCGGGCATTTTGGCATGCTGCCGAGCTGGGGGCTGATGTCACTGCGGTGGGGGCTAATTTCGTTGATGGAGACCTGCGCGTGCTTCAAAATAAACAAAGCAAAACGAATTTCGTTCGGCACACGCAGGTCCCCATCAACGAAATCAGCCCCCAGCTCGGCAGCATGCCCAAACGCCCGGTAGCCAGTCCGGCCCTGCGTGCAAGCAAGCACCCACGGCAAGCCAGCTGGCTCAACTGCTGCTAACTCACATAGTCTGGCTCCATGGCCTTCCCCAAGTCATAGTGTCCGATAGAGGGGCCCAATTTACTGCGCGCTTTTGGAAGACCTGGTGTTCCGAATTACAAATCGCCTCTTCCCTTTCCACGAGTTTTTACCCCCAAACAGATGGCCAAACGGAGAGATTAAATCAAACCCTCAAACAATACCTCAGGTGCTATGTCAACACTAATACTGATGCGTGGGTGGACTGGTTGTGGGTAGCTGAGATAGCCTACAATAGCGCCAAACACTTGTCAACACAACACACACCATTGTTCTGTACCTATGGGTTCCACCCACGGTTCACTCCCCTGATCCTTCCCAGCACCAGTACCAAGCTCCCTGATTTGCGTGAGAGGTTAGCACATATGCGTAAGACCCTGCTAGCATCACGTAACAATCTGCTAAGAGCCAAGGAAAGGTACAAAACCCAGGCCGACAAACATCGTAAACCTGGTCATGTGTACAAGAGCGGGGAGTGGGTGTGGCTGTCAACTAAACATATAAGATTCAGAAAACACAGTGTGTTTAACCCCAAGTTTATTGGCCCATATTGAGTAATCAAACACATAAACCCAGTAGCAGTGAAGCTGCGGTTGCCAGCTCATTTCCGGATACATCCGGTTTTCCATGTATCCCTCCTAAAACCTTCTCGCCGTCCGGTGAAGAAAGCCCCCACGCCCATATGGGTTCAACATGACCGAGAGTATGAAGTCAGGGGGATTTTGGACGCCAAGAGGGTGCGTGGCAAGCTGTGGTACTTGGTGTCCTGGCAGGGCTATGGTCCAGAAGAGGACTCTTGGGAACCTGTCACTGCGGTGCACGTGCCCAAACTGGTGGCCAAGTTTCATCGTTTGCACCCGGATAAACCGTCTGGCAGTCAGTGTTCCCCGGGAGGGGGATGTTCTGTCAGGAACATACTGCCGGTTACGCACTGACTGCCCGTTACACGTATACCAGGTATCAGGAAATACCCCCTCTGAACTACAATTCCCGGCATGCAAGCGCGAGTCACGCCCCACGTGACTCGGATGCGAAGCCGGCTGCAGGGATAAAGGCGGCGAATGGAAACACCCGCTGCCGATAATTTTGATGGATTGCCCGTAGCAGACTTCTCCTACGGACACCAGACTTCTGGGCGGTAAGAATGCGAAAGCACAGGTTTACGAATCGTCATCTTTGAGGGAGGTAGAGGTGTTCACTAACCTCGCTGACTCCTCCACTTTTGTGACTCCTCTGTTGGCCGAGACCAATCCTGGCGATCTCTTGCAGAGGAGTATCCGTAGTTCCGGCGCGCTTTTCGAACAGCATACCCCCCTGTTGGAGAGACAAACAACCATAGGTCTCATGCGGGGAGGTACAAGGCCTTTCTACATTGCGGGCGTTTGGGGTCATTGGTTTTGAGAGACCTGGAAACCTCAAAACACAGACTGTAAGCGGATCTGTGCAATGTAGTAGCAAAAAAGGAAGACCCGGATTGTTTATATTTAACTTGCTGGTGGTATTGTGTTTCTAATAACAAGCACGAGCAAAACACAGACTGGATCAGGGCAAGACTGTTATTGTTACTTGGTCCAAATTCACTCCTTCACGTTTTCGTTGTCTTTGTTCTCATTACGTGTTTTCTAGGAGAGAGTTACCTGAGAGGGTGTGCCGCTGCCACAGTCTTGCATATTCGGCCGTACTTCATGTGCCTGTTTGGTAGGTGTCACAGAGGGAACTAGTGCAAGCATAGTACAGTGTCAGAAATCGCAGGGATTATTGCCAACATGTGTTCTCTTTTATTTCACTAGTTACATGTCGTGAACCTGCCAACACCCTCTGCTCTCTTCTGTAATTAGTCCTACACCTTCTTTTTCTTTCAGGTGGGTGTGATAGGCTTTGTGCATTATGTATGTTATTGCCTCTTTCCATTGAGTCATACATTGTATTACGTTGTGCTCACGTTGTGCTCTTATATCCTTCTCAGATCTCCTTCCACGCAGTCCCTACCCTTCCCTTCCCCCGCTCGACTACCCCAACAGTCTGTGTGTCGTTATATGCCAGACTTGGGGCCGTCCAGAGGTGGGCCCCCTTTGAGCATCAACACGATCCTGAGGATTCAGAACGGAGGAGCCTGACATGCACAATATACTTACGAATCCTGCGCCTCACAGCTGGCACACAACCCGACACGTAAACTATACTGGGGTGGAAAGTGGGACAGCACGGACATTACCACGAAACATGCAGACATGGCTTGTATTGTTTAACTCTTTTATTGATTTATAAGTTTTGATTACTTGTTATGTCCCTCTCTTCCCTCCCCTTTCTTCACCGGCCACTGGTTGTAGGCAAAAGATCTGTACACCTTTTTTTCAAAATAATAAAAACTGATACAACCCTAAGCCGAACCCCCACACCATGAAGACAACCATTTTGACCTCAAAGGGGGAACAGTTGTTAAATGAAGCTGTTAAGTCCAGTAATCAAAAATGAGTCTCCCTCAAAAAAGCCCTAGTTCATATTTTGCTAATCGTTCCTGAACTTGAGGGTAAACCCCCTCTGGATCTAAACAATTTGCCTATAGATAGGGCTAGTAAACCATTTGAAGTAAAAAATAAAACCTGCAAGGAGTTATTTCAAGGAAACAGATTTAAACATGACTTCCGATAAAAGTTCCAGAGACTAGGAACGCAGAAACAAACGGACACTATTACAGGGAAATCACAAATAGTGCCTCATTCTATCCCCAAGTAACGAAAAAACAAAAAGAGGATAAGTGTAGCACTTACATACCAAAACACCCAAGATTAACTAGCTGCCAGATATCCATGAGCTGTGTCAGAAATAGGGAAGTAGGCCACAGCAGGCAAGCTTAAATTCTAGCATAGGACAGCAATCTTCATATCGGAAAAAAGTTCTAATTCAGACACTATCAGTGCCTAGTGAGACTGAGGGGACAACAGAAGAAATACTCTTCAATATATTACAAGAAACATTTGAGTTAAAAGCTTTAAAAGAAAATTCTCCAATAACAATTAAAAGATAGCTGACAGAGGTAAAGAAGAAACTAAATTCTGTAGTATACAGATTGGACCATATCAAGCAGAGGATCTCGGATTTGGAAGACCAGCAGTCAAGTAAAGAGAAGATGACTGAACTGTTAAAAAAGCGGAGGCTGATATTAGATTGAAGCAAGAAGATATGGCAAACCGATCAAATTGATCTAATCCCCAATTAGTAGGGATCCCTGAAAAAGCAACTGATGCTTACTGGTTAAAACGTTTTTATTGCTTGATTTTCAGGCAGACCTGCCAATACTGTGAGTTCAAAGAGTTCTTTTAGGCCCTTTTGGCAATGCTAAAGTCCCCCAAACATTTTTAGTGAACTTTGTGGATTTCATGATCAAAAAGTTCATTCCTCAGCAAGCCAGCAAGACCTATACTTTTAATACCAAGAAAGACTTTTCTTTTCAGGTTATCTCTGATATGATATTTGAAATAGCTAAATATAGGTAAGAATTTAAGCTTCTCATACCAGAATTTAAGGGTGTGGGGCCGAAGCATTAATTTTTCAGCAAGTTAAGCGAAAGGTTTGTAAAAAACATTTTTTACACAACATTCACTTTTTACAGATGTCTTAAAAGCAAGGGACTTTCTAGGACAGATAAAATAATTTGCTGAACTCCGATGCAACTTAAAATAGTAATCAGTTCATTTGCTGCACAAAGTATGAAGCGTGAAGTAGTAGCAATATAGATTAAATGTAGCAAGAATGTGTGTATGATGATGGCTGTGACCAAGAGCACATGACATGGCGACTAGTAAAAAGAATTCTAGAAAGCGACTACAAGGCAAAAAGTATCTCCTGAAGGGGGATGGAATGTGTTGAGTTTGGGATGGGTCAGAGCACAAAGGAGGTTGAGGGCACACGGGTAAGCATTTATTTAAGACAGGGAGTTATTTCACTTTCACATGTAGCAGTTTACAGGATGTTATAAATACTTTGCAGTTTAGGGGCATTGGGCCCCTTAATGAAGGATTGTGGAAAATGTTGCACTTGGCCACTCTGCTAGTAGAAAGCAAAAGCTGGAAAATTGATTTCCTATATATATACATGAATCAGAAAATTACAGCAATCACTATGATATTTGGTGCAGAAAAAGCATTTAACCATGTGTGCTCTGAGAGTTCTTTTTTTTGGGGGGGGGGACTTTTTTTATACTGCGAACTCGACCCAAAGGTATCAGAGGTATCAGAGACGAAGCTCCACACAGGTGCAGATGTTACTCAAGAGATGTGGCTCAGCACAAGTACACTGTCACGATTCACTCCCTGTGCTCTCGTTCCCACCACCAGGGGGCCGAATTGTGGGGCTTTCCAGTATTCTAATATGCTTCCAGACACTCCCCTGTATGCATATCCTGACTTCCAGGCATTTGGACATCATTTAGGAATTGACATCCATTCCCAATCCATGCCGGGTTTTGTGGAAGCCAGTCTGCTCATGCTGGAAACTCCATTATCTATAATCCCCTGCTCACTGCTTTGTCTCCACCCCTGCAGGCCAAGGATGGGTGGAGGAATTCAGCTCACCTGTGGCTGGCTGCTGCTAGCCTGCTCACACCTGATGCGCATGAATACTGTGAGCTCTTTTAAGCCCCAGCTCCCTTCAGCCCAGTGTTGGTCACTGTAGCTGTATACCGGTGAGACCGATCCTTGTTCCAGTGTTTCCTGAGACTTTGATATCCTTGTTTCCAGTGTTTCCTGAGATGTAGTTATTCCTTGTTCCTGAGCTCCTGCTGTTTTCCTTATTCCTCAATTAGCACTGCCTGCAGTGCTACCTTGACTTCTGAGCCTTAGCTTTCCTTGTTCCTGAACTGCAGCAGTTTCCCTCCTCCTGAACTAGCACTGCCTGCAGTGCTACCTTGACTCCTGGGCTTTAGTAATTCCCTGTTCCTGAACTAGCACTGCCTGCAGTGCTACTTTGTCTCCTGAGCCTTAGCTCAATTCTTGTTCCTGCCCCAGCACTGCCTTCTATGCTACTTTGTTTTCTTGATTCCTGAACCTGCACTATTCTAGTATACCCTTGTAGCCTTCCCTTCTGTATATCCTTTTTCCAGTCCCTGCCTTTCTTCCCATTTCCTTGGTTCCAGTTCTAGTTTGCTGTCTTTCTATTCTGCTGTCTTGCTTCTGTTACCTTGTATGTTTGTTACCTGCTTTCTGCCAAGTGTGCCCTGTGATTTCCTTCCTTTCCTGTTAAGCACTCCTCCTTGCTAGCTCCTTGTCTATTGTTCTTGTGTTTAGTTCTACCCCTTTGCTGTTACTGCCTTGCGTGTTCCTGGTTGATCGCCAGGCTCCATGGGCACAGCTGACTACCTAGGTGGTGTTTCTTGTTCACTGTGAGTATTGTCTTTGTGTTACATTTATAACATCACCATAAGTATAAGCTCCACAGACCCTGCCTTTGCATACATATCCTATATGTGGGTATTTTCAGTCAGTATCTGTAACAGCAATTGTGGGTGAGGAACTTACTGAGCTTCAGTCTTACCGTGTGGAGCTCCTGAGTGCTTTACCCCACATTCCCTTCATTGTTTTTTTTTGATAATCAATTTTATTGGTTTTAAAGGACCATCATAAAACACATTGGCAGCAAGAACAAGCACATTATTGAGATAGAATACATTTGAACAAGAGACGTCAGAGATTTGTAAATCATTCTTTAGGATGAATAAAGACACTTGCATATAATTATGTCTGTACACGAAACACACGCTCCCTTTAGGGCAGTGGTTCCCAAACTTTTTCGACCTGCGGCTCCCTTGACCTGTTGGCCGTTGGCCGCGGCTCCCTAATATGTTACTTTTGTTTGGCGGGTGGTGGGGATGTAAGCCCGGCCTCTGCAGTACTTCCATTTTTCTCCCTGAAAATAATTGGGATGAAGCCAATTAAGGTATTATAATCATAGATGTAATCCTATCCTACTCACTGCAGAGCCCCATGCAGTGTCAACGACTGATTGGAGGGATACAGAGATCTCAAAGAAGTAAATTGTTACTGCATTGTCATGTAGAGCTCTTTAAAGAGGTGTATCTTTAGCTCGTTCTTGAGCAGGGTTTGTGAGGCCCGATAGAAAGAGGAATGTTGTTTCAAAATTGTGTCCAATCTGTGCGCCGCAGCACCCGGTGGGCCATCAAAACTAGCCAGGGCGCCACGCACAAAGGGTATCAGTAGAGGACATGAAGCGTGCAACTGAGTGTAACTCCTTGTTTGCCTTCTGCACTTGTGTGATGCTTCTGGTTTTGTGTAGCTCATGTGCATGTCTCCTTCCATAAGAACTATGTATATTATCACATGTATGCACCTGCCAGTGCCCTCAGTTACACAACGAATCTGTGTCCCTTTAGTTTCTTTCAAAGAAAGATTAGTAGCTGATAACTATCTCTAAAACTGACCAACAAATGAAAAAGCAGAAAAGCATCTCAAGCAAACAAGCAACAGGGTCTAATCCACTCTAGGCATTTAGTTTCTCTCCAGGACTTGCCTGTTCCTGGTGCTGTGTCTTCTTCTGTGAGGACTTAAGGATTGGGACATGACTTGTGGCATATCTCTGTGCTTGTTACATGACTGTTGTGGCATCTTTTTCTTGTTGCATGATTGCTGTAGCATCTCTCCGTTCTTGTACCAAGATTGTGTTGGCATGTGCATCACCTCTGTGGTTGTAACGTCTGCTGTGACATGTTGTTGGCCTCATGTACAGTGGGTTCCTGGATCACCTTGTTGTGTTCTTGAAGTATAAACATGTTTTTAGTCGTTCTTCTCAATGTCATGTTGCTCTTTTGCCCACATGGATCACAGTTTGTGTTTGATTGCTTGGAATTAGATATATTATGACATTATTTGTGCCCCTTATGGGCTGTGCCGCAGGGTGCCAGCGACCTTCTCCACACTCCTATCCACTGAACAGTAGTGATAGTGCGCTCCATGGGATCTGGTCTGCTGCCCACAAAGCAAAGCTAAATGAGTACTGAGTAGTAATTGTGAAAAACTCTGTTGTGGCACCCCCTGCCAGTACCAGGGATGTTTTGGGTAATCTGTTTTTGTGGTAGGAGCAGTGTCAGCCCCCCACATTCCAGTCTTTGCCTGCACAATACTCAATAATACTTTTTCTCCTGATGATGAAAGTCTGAGCGCACCCTCTTGGCTTTGACTCTATGCCCATACGGGAGCATGTCAAGAGAGATCCCTGTTTTAAATGTTTTCAACTAACACAGCCGCAGCTCATATCTTTTCTGCAGATTGACGCCTCCTCAAAAAACGCACCAGTCACAAATTGTAATGTTATTTGGATTGCTGCAGCCCCTGAATAAATGGCATAATTTTACAGGTCTTTTCCACTGGCTATACCAGAGAGCATATTTACCCTCGCTGGAGATGAAAGCAAGAACGCATGATTTATTGAAGTGTCACAAGTTCATGCCAGAGCCCATCTGCACTCCCGTTCCCTCGGAGGTCAAAGTGCAGCTGGGCAGGTATTTTCACAGTGTTTTGTTTATATTACTCTTCGCTTTGCAAGGCAATCTTGCCTGTTCGGTCCACAGAAGTTTAACGTGATTTCAAAAATATTTGAGCAGTCTCAGAACTTCCCTAAAGAAATGCCTAAACAAGTTCGAGCAGTGGCTTTCTCTTAATACATTACTACACATTCGGTTCTAAAAATACAGGTAGTGATGGGTGTGTTACACCCTGCAGTGGTTCCCAAGCTGTGTGTTTGGTGCGCAGCGCCCCTGGCAAGTTTTGATGGCGCACTGGGGTGCCACGGCGCACAGATTGGGAAACACTGCTTTAGGGTATAAGATTGAACCACTTGCCCCATATCTTGCCGAAAAGCTCGGGGCAACCCCGGGCCTCAAAGAGGGGTTCTTCTTGGGCTCCACACCAGTCCACCCCGCCTCCATTTCCGTATAGTAGGGGGCTTGGCCTGAGACCACAGTGCCGCTATGTCACGCTTCGCTACTGCCACTGCTGTTCCCAGGAAGCGTTTATCAGCCCGGGATCCATCAAGGCCATGAAATACCCCCAGGATCAGACGTAGTGGGTCGTGAGGAACCGTCCACCCCAGGGTCTGTGTGAGTTCCAGTTCCACCCCTGCCCAGAATGATGCAAGACCAGGGCATTGCCAAATCATGTGATAGAAGTCCGCAGGGGCATGGGTGCAGCGCGTGCAGGTCGGGGATGGCCGCATGCGGGCGCTGTAGAGGCACGCAGGCGTAAGGTAGGCCGTATGGAGGTAATAGAGTTGGACTAGGCGTAATTTGGAGGAGGTCGTCAAGTCCTTGGGGGCCATAAGGGCATCCCTCCAGTCCTCATCTTCTAGGGGACCCAGCCAACCCTCCCAGCGGGCATGTAACATATCTAGGGATGGGGAACTATTGTTTACAAGCGAACGGTAAATCCGCGACACCCCCCCTTTACCCAAGTTTCCCATCATCACTTGGGCCTCAAGGGGACTGAATTCAGGGAGGGAGGTGGGAGACGGAATATGAACTCGAAGGGCATGCCTTAGCTGTACGTATTTATAAAATTGGGAGGAATGGAGGGAATAACGCTGCTGTAAGTCTGTAAAGGATCTGATGTGGTCCCCGTCCCAGATGTCTCCAAGCAGCGAGATCCCAATGTGGTCCCACCTGTGGAAGTCCCGGAGGGATGATGCCTCTCTCAGCCAAGCCCCGCACCACAGGGGCGTCTGTCTAGTGAGTTTCCGGTCCCATTTCGTTTGTCGCAGGGCTGTGCACCAGGCCATGAGCACCGTCCGGGTGATGGGGGGGGAGGACCTGCGGTATGGGGGCCCCGTACAAGTAGGCCTGGAGTTGTGGGAAGTCCAGTGCTCGGAGCTCCACCTGGTACGCCGGGTCGGACCAGCCGCCCGCGAACCAGTCGTGAATCACGATGAGTCTCGTGGCCAAGTAGTAGAGGTGAAGGTTGGTCACCCCCATGCCCCCGTCGTAGGGAGGGATGCGGCAGTGTGCCAGGGACATACGGGATCTGCTGCCCCCCATAAAAACCGGGTGAGGGTACTATCAAGCTCACAAAACCAACTCCCCGGGAGGTGAAAAGTAATATTTTGTAAGATGTATATAAAACGGGGGAGGACCATCATTTTAAAAAGGGCACTTCTGCCAAGAGGGTTGAGAGGCAGGGATTGCCATTTCCTGAGGTCCGTCTTAGCCTTGGTTACCAGGGGTGTAATATTCAGGGCCCATTCAAGCTCTGGAAGTAGCGAGACCCACACCCCCAAGTACTTGAATGATTGCCGGCGCAGGGGAATTGTCGTTTGCCAATCAAAGCAGGCCCGGGACGGGTGAAGGGGGACCAGAGTGGACTTCGCCGGGTTGAGCCGAAGACCCAAAATCCGTTCAAAAGCGGAGAGGGCGTCTAAGCATCGTGGGCCAGAGTTCTCGGGATCTGCTAGGAAGAGGAGGACGTCGTCGGCATAGAGGGCGATCTTGTCGACCTGGTAGGGATCCCATGCCCAGCCTCGGATGAGGGGGTCCTGTCATATGAGAGAGGCTAGGGGCTCCATCGCTAGCGCAAATAAAAGCGGCGAGAGCGGACACCCCTGGCTAGTGCCCCTTTGAATGGGGAGCGCTTCTGAGAGCGCACCATTAATTAAGACCCTAGGACTAGAATACAAGACACGGATGAGGCGCCGAAACGGGAGACCGAAACCCAGCACCTCCAGCACATCCCCAAGGTAGCTCCAGTCCACCGTGTCAAATGCTTTTTCGAAGTCTATGAAGAGCAACGCCAAATATGGGGTGAGATGGTGACGGTGGGCAAGGGCAAGATGGAGACGGCGTATGCAATGCCGGGTTCCGCGGGCCGGCATAAAACCGCATTGGTCCAAATGGACCAAATCTTGCAGATGGGGCCGGAGTCGCTGAGCTATGGCAGTGGCAAAAATGTTCATCTCCGTATTGATGAGGGAAATGGGCCGGTAATCTGCACAGGCGAGAGAAGGTGGTTGTGTCTTTGGGAGGACCACAATAGTGGCTACGTCAGTTTCTGGGGGAAAGCACCCAGTGTCCGCCACACGTTTGAACAGTTTCACTAAGTGTGGGACCAACACGTCGCGATAGGTCGCGTAGTATTCTTGCGGGTAGCCATCCGGGCCTGGCGTCTTACCGGAGTGCAGGAGTGAAATGGCCCCATGTATCTCCTCTGCGGTGAAGGGGAGATCCAGAGTTGCTGAGACCGCCTGGGGGAGCCGAGGCAGTTGGGTCCCAGTTTCAGACAGCAAGGTGGCGAGGGAGGTTTCGGGAGGTCGTGCCGCGTAGAGGGCAGCGTAGAAGCCCGCAAAGGCGTTGGCGATAGCCGGCGAGGTAGCGTGGTGAACGCCCGCCTCATCCCGGATCTCGGGAATAATGTGGTTGGCTTTGGGGTATAAAACTAAATTATGGAGCAATTTGCCATTTTTGTCGCCCCACCCATATACTCGCGCCACGGAGGAGCGCCAGAGCGATTTAGCGGCCTCCAGGGAGATCTGACAGATCTCTTCACGGAGCAGTGTAAGCTGCCGGGCAGAGTCAGGGCTGTCCGTGTGAGCCTGGGCAGCCTCCAACCGTGCAGCCCTGGCCTCCAGCTGTATAAGGTGAGCGGCCTCTGCCACACGCTTCGCATGGACCAGACCTCTAGCCGTCCCACGTATAGTGGCCTTGCCGGCCTCCCATAATGTACCCGGTGAGGATACCGAACCCTCATTAGTCGAGAAATAGTGCCGCAATTCCTGCCTGAGGGAGTCAACGAATTCCGTATCCTGCAAAAACCAGGCATTCATCCGCCAGGCCGTGCGAACGTCATCCGGGGAATTCCCAAGACGGAGGGAGACAGGGGAATGGTCCGAGATGCCTCGGGGTAGGATAGTAGCCCCAGAAATCAACGGACAGTCGGTGGCTGGCATCAGGAGCAGGTCGATACGAGAGTGATTATGGTAGGCCGCCGAAGTATGAGTATATTGTTCCCGCCGGGGGTTCCACACCCTCCAGGCATCGCAGAGCCCCAGAGCGGATGACCAATCAGATAATCGCCTAGCCGAGGCGAGGCGGGACGCCGATGGGGTACCTGACGCGTCACGGGTCGGTTGCATGACGGCATTGAAGTCGCCTCCTATGACCGTCCGGCCCAGAGAAAAGGTGGAAATGACGAGCGTAAGCCGTCGAAGGGCAGAGGGCGTAGTGGTGGGGGGGATATAAGCGCGCAAGAGATTGAAAGGATGCCCTTCGATCTTGCCAATCAAGGCCACATAACGGCCTTGTGAGTCCGTTTCCGCCTGTGTCAGAGTGAAGGGAAGCCCCTTCCGAAGCAGTATGGCCACCCCCCAGGAACCCCGTGTAAAACCAGAGTGCCAGACCCTGTCGAACCCATAGCGGGCGAGGAAGGTGCAGTGCGTGTCCATGAGGTGTGTTTCTTGTAGAAAAAGGATATCGGGCGCATGACGCTGGGCGCTACGTAGGACAGCAGTTCGTTTTATGCGGTCTAGCAGGCCATTGACATTCCACGACAATATGTGGAGGGGCCTAGCTAAGGTGGATGCCATCTGGGTGGGTAGAGTGTGGAGGGAGCAGCGCGTGTGTTAGTGGATCCGGTTCCCAGGAATGACAATAGCCCACAGCAAGGTCTCGGGGTGGAATTCGTGTGATCTCTTGAGTCTCGTATCGTCATCGGTGGCATGTGTGCGTTGAAGGCTACCAAGAAAAATAAAAACCAGCGGCCCGTAGGTGGCTAAAAACAATAAACAATTGGGAGACAATGGTCTGCCCACCCCCCCACACCCCCCAACACCCCCCACCCTACACTTCTGAACATGAAGCATCTGTCACCCTGAAGAGGAACCCCTTAAAACAACAACACACTAGTGAGTCTGGATACTAAGCTAAAACGATTAACAGAACCTGAACGTGGCGAAGATGGACCACTCCATGTATTCGGATCAGAGATTCGTTAACTGCAGCAAGTACATTTAGGACAATTTAAGCAACAGATGAAGACAAATAGGTCCGGTAGCTAATACGATAACCAGTTAGCTGAGCATGGTCGCGGTGGAGATTGACCGCTCCTGGCATGCGGCTATGGTAGTGACCTCAGTTGCTAGGGCAGTTTGGGAGCCATAGTACAGGCCCCCAGCCTCGGGCCCGATTCAGACCCCCTCATCGTCGCCAGTTCCATGGAGCACGGGGCTCCGTTACAGGTCCGAGTCAGACATGGCGGGGTGCAGTGCCTCGGAGTGGTCCGGGATACGGCCAAAGTTGGTCAGGGAGCCGGTCAAGGTGGGAGATGCAGATCCCCGGGATGGAGCGTGAGGAGGGGGCCGATGGGACACTGCGCCCGGTGATCGGGAGGCTCCACCACGTCGGTCACCCTTCCTGCGGGACCGAGTTCGGCGTCTCTGGGGTCGAGGCAGGGTTGGATGAGGCTGCGCAGGGTCTCGCCGAGCAGGGGAGACCAGCCGGCCCAAGAGGGGCCGTTCCTCCGTGAGCCAGGTCCAGGCCGCCTGGGGACTATCAAAGAATATTGCCTTGTCCTGAAAAACAAATCGGAGCCGGGCCGGGAAGAGGAGCCCATAGCGGAGACCCAAGTCTCGGAGCCTCTGCTTAACTTCATCATAAGCTCGACGGTGGGCCTGCACCTCCTTGGTATAGTCTGGGAAGACCATGATCTTGTTATTTTGGAATGACAGTGGACCCTTCGCTCTGGCCGCCGTAAGTATGGTGTCCCTGTCTCGGAAGTTGAAGACCCTCAGGATAATGGGCCGGGCAGGAGCCCTGGGTGGAGGGCGGGGAGCCAGGGAGCGGTGGGCCCGTTCAACCGCGAACCAGGGAGAGAGGGACTCTTTGGCCATCCATGATCGAACCCAGGTCTCCACGAACGTGTCTGCATGTCCTTGTTCAGCCCCCTCGGGAAATCCTATGAGGCGTAGGTTATTTCTCCTCGACCTGTTTTCGGCGTCTTCAGCCCGCCTGTGGAGCTTTGAGGCCTGGGCCTGGAGACGAGCCACCTGGGTCTTGAGTTGGCCTATGTCGTCTTCGGCCGTGGAGATGCGCGATTCCGCCTCCGTAATCCGAGCCGTGGCGTGTCGCAGATCCTGGCGGATAAGGGCCATATCGACCCTCACCTCACCGATCTTGTTTTCAACTGAGGCCTGTGAAGTGCCTATCGCCTGAAGGATAGTGGAGAGATCACCTCCGGCGGGGGCGGGAGTGTTGGATACCCCTCCTCCTGGGTCCCGGTCGTTCGTGGTGTACTGGTCCATCCTGGTTTGGGTGTGAGGGTTGGGGGTCTGCAGGGTGCGGGTCCTGCCCATCGCACCAAGGGTGTAGTCCCCGACGCCCAGACCGTCGATACTCGGGCCCGGGCACTCAGGTCCGCCCCCCGGGGGCCTGGTAAGCTTCTGGGATGGTCTTGGATAGGCCCAATGCCCCAGGGCCGTTGGCAGCACACATAAGGATCAGGAGACCTCACCCGGGAGTGGTCCGGCTGGTGTGAACAGGCAGCAGCAGCCGAGGGCCTGAGACGAGCCCGTAGCAGTCGGAAGTCCTCAATCAGCAGAAGGGGAGCAGAAGGGGGGCCCGGCCCACGGGGTACCCCACCGGCCGGGCAACGGCGCCAGGCAGGCCGATTGTCAGCACAGGTGGGCCGGAGGACAACAGAGACAGACAACAGACGTCAAGGCTCGGCACTGATCAGACTGCCGCCGCCCGGAGGATGTGGCCGAAGAAAGGAGACACGGAGTGGTCCAAGGCCACAACAGGTCCAGGGCCAAGGAACCAGTGTGGGCAGAAGGTCCCTTAAAATGCAGCGGTGACCAGTGACAGGCCCAAGGAAAGGAGTAGGCGACCGCAAAAGCACCACCACACGGGATTATGTTCGGGGTCCCCGGGGAGCCATCAAACCATCATGCCTGGCTCGAGGATGCTTCCAAGGGGGTCACCGCCGCCCGAAGTGGCGGCCGAGCAGCTCCGGTCGCACCCAGGGTCCAACGAGGGGGCCCAGCGGGCCGCTCCGCCACCACCACTGCTCAGGATGACTACCTCTCCGCCCCAGGCCCAGGAGGGATGTCCGGAGCGGGGGGGAAAGGAGGAGGGGAGGGGGGAGGAGCCGTGCTAATCCCGGGCCCCCCGCACCCCGCCTGCCACCCCAACTGACGGCCAATTCCTCACCCCAATCCAGGTGCCCCAGCCCCCCCCCACTCCTCACCTCCAGGCCAGATCGCGGTAGCACTCCCTCCACCGGCAACCAGCCGGGCCTCGGGTCCCCAGGGGCGTTCAGGTTGCGTGCAGGCCTCTTCAACGCACTCTCGGAGAGCCTCAAGGTCGATGACGGCCCACGAGGTCAGTAGTGGTCGGCGGGGCCCAGGGGGCGACCGGGGACACCACCCCCGGCAGGCTGCCCAGTGGGCAGCAACTCGCAGCCCAGACGATGTGAGCCCGGGTCCCAGGTGCCACTCAGGGCCGCAGCCCCAGGGACAGTTGCAGGGAGTATGGCCCAGAGGGACTGACTCTCACCCTGCGTGGGCCACTAAGCAGTGTCCAGGGTCCGGTCCCTAGCCCCCCCGCCGCCCGATATGGCGGCCGGTATCACGGCAGTGCCGTGGGGGAGCCGGGGTGTAGCTGCAGGATCCCCTGTGCTGGGCGATGCAGGGACACCGCCTCGCCTCGGCGGGTCGACTCGGCAGCAGGGAGCCGATCTTCCAGGTCAGGGAGGAGGGGGGAGCAAACCGCCTCACGCCTCCCCTCGGGCCACCGCTCCGCGGCCAGGCCCCAGCCGATCCCTAACCCCGCCTCCAAGCCTGTGCCGCCCGGCGAGACAGCCGATACAGCGGCCACGCCGCAGGAGGAGTCAGGTGCCGCCGTGGATGTCGCTGCCGGGGGCGGAGGTCCGGGTGAATGCCCCGCTAATGGCGCCAATCGCTGCAGCAGCGGGCCGGGATCAGCCGGAGCCCGCGCGGGAGCCCAGTCCAGCACAGAGGAGGAGGCGCCAAGCGGCGGCCAGAGCAGCCAGGTACTCACGGGGCCGCGCGCCTCCTAGGGTCTCTCAGGCCGGCGCCAACCACACAGCAGGAGCCCAGGCAGCCCAGAAGCCGGTTGCAGGAAGCTGATGCCATCAGGAGGAGGCCGCTATCGTGGAAGCGATCGCCGACCCGGCACCCAGGTAAACGCGACGAGGCACCGATATTCGGGGTCCCCACAGCCAGGGCCGCTGGCAGGTAGATGGCAGGAGTGAGTGGCACTGGGTTGCAGTGCTGGATGGCTGCTGTAATGGGCGGATTGCGAGCGGATAGTGGAGGGGTCCGGGAGCACACTCAAGGTGCGACCGCCATCTTCGCTCGCTAGGCCACGCCCCCTCCCTTCATTGTTAATGTTGTATTATATATATGTCTTGCACGTCCGTCCTGGGTGTAGTTAGTCTGAATGCTAAATTGCCTTGTGAGTGCCCTTCCTTTCTGAGTCTTAGCCATCTTGTACAGGCTTCCCCTTTGGATCCCTTTTTCTCCTCTGACTCCTTGTGTGATCCTGGGCAGCGCTGTACTACTCTTTCTGTGCACGGTACGTTTTCTACCCAGCCCCCAGCCCTTGCTCAAGTCCCTGACTGTGATCCCGACATAGTCCCGGACAGTCCCTGGCATACAGATGTCACCCAAGAAACGAGACATAGGTGCAGAAGCCACCCAAGAAACGAGGCTCCACACAAGTGCAGATGCCAACTAAGAAACGATGTTCCACAGAGGTGCAGATGCCACCCAAGAGACCAGACTCCATACTTGTGAAGATGCTACCCAAGACAGTAGGCTCCAAGCACGCGCCGATGCCACCCAGGAGACGAGACTCAGGACATGTGCAGATGCCACCCAAGAGATGAGCCTCAGCACAGGTGCAGATGCTACCCAAGAGACGAGGCTTCGCATAGGAACAGATGCCACCCAAGAAACGAGGTTCTGCACAGGTGCAGATGCCACCCAAGAGACAAGGGTCCAGACAGGTGAAGATGCCACCCAAGAAACGAGGCTCCACAGAGGTGCAGATGCCACCCAAGAAACAAGAATCAGCACATCTTCAGATACCACTCAAGAGATGAGGCTCAGCTCATGTGCAGATGCCACCCAAAAGACGAGACTCAGCACAGGTGCAGATGCCACCCAAGAGATGAGGCTCCGCACAGGTGAAGATGCCACCCTCGAAACGAGGCTCCACGCTGGTGAAGATGACACCCAAGAGACAATGATCCACACAGATGCCATCCAAGAGACGAGGCTCCACACAGGTGCAGATGCCACCCACACGACGAAGCTCCACACAGTTGAAGATGCCACTTAAAGAGATGAGGCTGTAAACACGTGCAGATGCCAACCAAGAGACTAGACTCAGCACAAGTGCAGATGTCACCCAAGACAAGACGCTCCGCACATGTGAAGATGTCACCAAAGAGAGAAAACTCAGCACAGATGAATATGTCACCCAGGAGAAGAAGCTCTGCACAGGTGAAGATACTACCCAAGAGAAGAGGCTCCACGTAGGTGAAGATGCCACCCAAAAGAAGAGGCTCCACACAGGTGCAGATGCCACCGAAAAGAAGAGGCTCTGCACAGGTGCAGATGTCATCCAAGAGACGAGGCTCCACACAGGTGAAGATGCCACCCAAGAGACAAGATTCAGCACAGGTGCAGATGCCACCCAAAAGACGAGATTCAGCACAGGTGCAGATGCCACTCAAGAGACGAGGCTCCACTCAGGTGCCGATGCCATCAAGCAGATGAGACTCAGCACAGGTGGAGATGTCACCCAAGAGACGAGGCTCCACACAGGTGAAGATGCGATCCAAGAGACAAGGCTGAGCACAGGTATAGATGTTACCCAAGAGCCGAGGCTCCACACAGGTGAAGATGCCACCAAAGAGACGAGGCTCCACACAGGTGAAGATGCGATCCAAGAGACAAGGCTGCGCACAGGTGAAAATGTCACCCAAGAGAAGAGACTCTACACTGGTGCAGATACCACCCAAAAGACGAGGCTCCACACAGGTGCAGAGCCAGCCCAAGAGACAAGGCTCTGTACACATGCAGATACCACCCAAGAAACGATGCTCCACACAGGTGCAGAGGCCAACAAGGAAACGATGTTCCACACAGGTGCAGATGCCACCCAAGAGACTAGGCTCCACATAAATGAAGATGCCACCCAAGACACAAGCCTCCAAACGGCTTCAGATGCCACCCAAGAGATGAGACTCAGAACAGGTGATGTCACCCAAGAGATGAGGCTCCGCACAGGTGCCGATGCCAAATAACAAACTAGACTCAGCACAGGTGAATATGTCACCCAAAAGAGAAGAAGCTCCACATAGGTGAAGATGCCACCCAAGAGAAAAGGCTCCACACAGGTGCAGATGCTACACAAGAGAAGAGGCTCCACATAGGTGAAGATGCCACCCAAGAGAAGAGGCTCCACACAGGTGCAGATGCCACCCAAGAGAAGAGGCTCCGCACAGGTGCAGATGCCACCCAAGAGAAGAGGCTCCGCACAGGTGCAGATGTCACCCAAGAGGCGAGATTCAGCACAGGTGCAGATGCCACCCAAGAGAAGAGATTCAGCACAGGTGCAGATGCCACCCAAGAGAAGATTCAGCACAGGTGAAGATGCCACTCAAGCGACGAGGCTCTGCTCTTTTGCTGATGCCACGGAAGAGACGAGACTCAGCACAGGTGGAGATGTCACCCAAGAGACGAGGCTCCGCATAGATGCAGATGCCACCCAAGAGACAAGACTCAGCACAGGTATAGATGTTACCCAAGAGGCAAGGCTCCGCATAGATGCAGATGCCACTCAAGAGACAAGACTCAGCACAGGTATAGATGTTACCCAAGAGACGAGGCTCCACACAGGTGAAGATGCCACCCAAGAGACGAGGCTCCACACAGGTGAAGATCCCACCAAAGAGAGAAGGCTGCTCACAGGTGAAGATGCCCCATACAGGTGTAGATACCACCCAAGAAACGAGGCTCTGCCCAGGTGCAGATGCCATCCAAGAAACGATGCTTCTGACATGTGCAGATGCCACCCAAGAAATGATGTTCCACACAGGTGCAGATGCCACCCAAGAGACGAGATTCTACACAGGTGAAGGTGCCACCCAAGACACAAGGATCTAAACGGGTTCAGATGCCACCCAAGAGATAAGACTCAGCACAGGTGCAGATGCCACCCAAGAGACTCAATTCAGCGCAGATGCCACCCAAGAGACGAGGCTCCGCACAGGTGCAGATGCCACCCAAGCAATGATGTTCTACACAGGTGCAGATGCCGCCCAAGAGACGAGACTCCACACAGGTGAAGGTGCCACCCAACACACAAGGCTCTAAACTGGTTCAGATGCCACCCAAGAGATGAGACTCAGCACAGGTGCAGATGCCACCCAAGAGACGATGTTCCACACAGGTGCAGATGCCAAACACGAGACGATACTCCACACAGGTGAAGGTGCCACCCAAGACACGAGACTCTAAACAGGTTCAGAAGCAACCCAAGAGCTGAGACTCAGCACAGGTGCAGATGCCGCCCAAGAGAAGAGGCTCCACACTGGTGCAGATACCACCCAAAAGACGAAGCTCCGCACAGGTGCAGATGCCGCCCAAGAGGCAAGGCTCTGCACAAGTGAAGATACCACCCAAGAAACGATGCTCCACATAGGTACAGAGGCCACCAAGGAAACAATGTTGCACATAGGTGCAGATGCCATCCAAGAGACGAGACTCCACATAGGTGAAGATGCCACCAAAGAGACGAGGCTCCGCACAGGTGAAGATGCCACCCTCGAAACGAGGCTCCACACTGATGAAGATGACACCCAAGAGACGAGGATCCGCACAGTTGCCATCCAAGAGTCGAGATACCACACAGGTAAAAATGACAGCCAAGAGACGCGGATCCACACAGGTGAAGGTGTCCCCCAAGAGATGAGGCTTCACATAGGTGAAGATGCCACCCAAGAGAAGAGGCTCAAAACAGGTGCAGATGTCACCCAAGAGACTAGGCTCAAAACAGGTGCAGATGCCACCCAAGAGAAGAGATTCAGCACGGGGGGCGTGGCCAGGTGCCGAAAATGGCAGACGCGTCTTGCTAACGCTCCGCACCTCATCCCCTGATTATCCTGGGCATCCTGTTGAATCAGCGATCAACCCAGCCTCGGAGCCCCTCTCCCATGGCTACCCGGGGCTGCGCTGCCGGAGGAGGGTTGGCCGGACCCTGAAGCCCATCTACAGCGGCCCTGAGAGTTGCGGCCAATTGCGCTGGTGAGGCCTGGACCTGGACGTGCGGCTGCTCTGCGTGGGGCGCCCCTGGGGCCTATGTGCACATGGCGGCCCTTGCGGCAATCGTAAATCCGATTGGCACTGCTGCCTTCTGGCCCGGTGGCGCCGTGGGGAGCGGGGGGCACCCCGTGCCCCTGGTGATCGGCGGAGGCCACCAGTGAGTTGACCGCGAGAGGTGTTCGGCCCGGCAGCCCGGGCCGGGACCGCGGAGACCATTGCTGTTGCCCCCTGGGGGTCCCTGAAGACGCCTTCGCCAGCGAGGTAGGCCTGAGGCGAGTGATTGAGTGCTCGTTTGGTAGTTGGGGGCCATGGGGGTCGGTCGGGCCTAGGGACCCCTGCCTGGGCGTGGAGCTGCTGGGACTGCATGCTGGGCCGGTGGTGAGGAGTCATGGGGGTCGGTCGGGCCTAGGACTCCTGTGGCGCCGATCTGCGCGAGGTGTTCCTGCCATCTGAATCCCCACGGTGGCTCCTGCGGGGCCCCCCCAGAACTACGGTGCCTGTTTGGAGTGAGGGGCCACGGGGGTCGGTCGGGCCTAGGGCCCCTCACCCGGTTGTGACTGGGACTGTGCAGCAGCGCCTGTGGCGGACCGGAGGGCCGTGAAGTCACCGCGCCCATACCACGGCGCTCCTAAAAATCGTCTTGTAGCCGCATGTCAGCCTTTTCCCCCCTCCCCCGGTGCGAAAACTGTCTGCTACGCCACTAACTGTGGCCCCTTCCGAGGCCCGATTCCTTGTCGCGGCGTCTCCTACAGACCGCGGTGCGCCCCCGCTGTGTGATCGACCGACAGCGGCAGCCCAGGGGGGGACAGGAGCCGGCGACGCACCACTCACGGTGCGCGAACCCTACCCCTAGAAGAGCGGCCTTTGCGGCCGGGAGATTACGCGGGGCTGACTAGGTGGTCCGCTTTGCTGCTGGGAGCCACGGGGTCAGTCGGGCCCAGGGCCCCGCGTCTACATCCTTTCACGGGCCTTCGGCTGAGGCATCGCTCAGCGCCGTGCCCGCGCACCGGGTGGCTGCCATGAGGTTCCCTAGGTGGAGGTGATTGCGGGCCCTTGGCGATCTTCTCTGCGCCCAGATCTTGGATCGAGACATCGCGCCTCTACAGAGGCGGGGGGCCTCCCTTCTCTCCTCATCTGTAGAGCCCCCGGTGGGCCCCGTGAGAGACAGTTCGCCGCCCAGAGTGGCCCTGTAGTTGCTTCGTCCACAGGGGGTCACAACGCTGCTATCCCGCGAGAGACCTAGTCCTAAGAGCGACCTTGGACACTGAATAGGGTGGTTGTGGAGATCCGATGCCTTGGCCTCACTCCATATGTGGAGCGCGCAGCAAATCGTCATGGGCCGACTCCGTAACAATACCCACCGAGACGTGCCCCCGGAGAGCCCAGCTGAGGCGGCAGGCGGGACTGCCGGATCCGCGGCAGGGGTGAGCCCACCCGATATTGCAGCCAAACTAGACACTGTCCTGGCGGTGGTTGAGCGCATTGGTAATGCCCTGGACCTGACCCGTACCTCCCTGGAGGGAAGGATGGACACTATCACCGCAGACTTTATGCTCCTCCGGGCCGACCAACATAAACTCTCGGACAGGGTCCGTGAGACCGAAACCGCGATTATGGACCTACAGCCACTCTTCTACATTGCAGGATCTGCTGGACCTGGTTTGCACCCTAGAAGAGAAAGTGGACGATGCAGAGGGTCGCTCACGACGGAATAATGTGCGCGTGGTCAATCTGCCCGAGGGGTCGGAGGGACGAGACCCGGAGACCTTTACGGAAACCTGGATAAAAGAACTGATGCCTCCCGGATCACTCTCCCCGCAGTTCGTGGTGGAGCGGGCCCACAGGGTACCCGCCCGCAGGCCACCCCCTGGAGCTCGTCCCCGCCCGTTCCTGTTTCGAGTCATAAATTTCAGGGATCGGGAAGCTATCCTTCGCGAGCTTGGTAAGCACCCAGGCCCCAAGGTACAAAATGTCACTATCTCCCTTTTTCCGGATTACACGGCTCAGGTGCAAAGGAGTCGAGCCACCTTCACCGCAGTGAAGAAACAACTTCGCGATCTGGATCTGCGTTACTCCTTGCTCTTCCCCTCCCGCCTGCGGATCATTAAGGACAGCAACACTAAGTATTTTGACTCCCCCGACGAGGTTTGGAGCTGGCTGAAGGAACAGGGACTAGCGACGGTCCCCAAAGCATCGGAGGAGTCCCGCCATAGCGAGCGTCCCCGCCGACGTAGGCGTGGAGGCAGGGCCAACAAAGACACGAGACCTACAATAGTTGCCCCTCAACCTGATCAGCTTCGCCAGGAACGCCAGGAGGCCCTGCAGGCGATAGCAGCCCTCCGGCCCCCTCGATCTCCATCCCCAGCTGGCTCCCTTGCCTCGCGGTCCAGATCCGGAGCCTCTAGGTCCACCCCTGAGTGGTCCATGGACGCAGACTTCCCTCTGCTTAAAGGTGTCACTCCGCAAACTTCAGATGGCATTATCTGACCTCAGCCAGTCTTGAGACGAGACGTCACTCCGGGCCATGGCACTCTGAGAAGTCTCTTGATGCTCTATCTCCTACATTTATGGGGTAATCGAAGGGGACGATCTTTATATTGGCTCCTCTTCTTCACCGGTTTGACCCCCCGAAGTCACACAACGACACCAGTCTAGTGACCATGACTCTGTTTGGTTGTTTGGGCAGTTCCTCACGTTGGGGACCCGCTCTGTCCTTGTTACAGGACTCAGATCTCCATGTTGGGAGTCTGTTCTTATGCTATTACACGATGTTAAGACCCACAATTTTATTTTTCCCCCAATCGAGTCGCCTTGTTCAGAGACCTGCTGCCTGTGCATATTCCCTTCCGGGGGCTATCCAACATACACCACTGCCCTGCTGCCTGTCCATTGTTCCCCCTGGGGGAGGCTTACCACACAAGGGGCGCCACAGTACACGGGTGGGGGCTGCTGATCTCATGTATCACAATGACCACTCTTAATATCGTGACCTGGAATGTCAGGGGCATTCACACACCCTCCAAGCGCTACGCCATCTACGCCTATCTGCGGCGCCATGCGGCGAGCGTGGCACTCTTACAGGAGACACATCTGTCAGCAGTGGAGGCTACTCGCTTGCGTCGTTGCTGGCGGGGTCAGGTATACAGCACCAACTATTCAGCCATGGTGAGGGGAGTGGTGATATGGGTCAGGGCCGGGGTCCCATGGGAGGAGGGGGAAGTCCGGACAGACCCCTTGGGGCGCTACGTTTTGGTGAGCGGCAAGCTGAATGGCCAGCCAGTCTTACTGGGTTCCATCTATGCCCCTAATGTCGTGCAGGGCACCTTTCTTAATGACGTCTCGGAGGTCCTGCTTCAGTGGAGGGAGATCCCGTGGCTCCTAGGGGGCGACTTTAACGCGGTACTCGATGTCTCGCTGGACCGTTCCTTTCCCCCTCTCACAAGTACTACGGCTCTCTCTAATGCACAGCTTTTAAAATCCTGGATGGACGGTTGGGCACTTTCAGACATCTGGCGAGACCCATCCACATTCCAGGGTATATTCCTTTTATTCCCCGGTCCACAACTTACATGTGCACCTCGATCGCATACTAGTGTCCGCTGCTCTGCTTGCTTTAATACAGTCTATTGACTACCTTGGTCGGACACACTCCGATCACAACCCCCTGGTGATGCACCTGGCCTGGGAGGCACGGCCTTCTCCTCTTCCGGCCTGGCGTCTGCAGCCAGCGGCCTTGGAGGATCCCCTCTTCTGCGGCTCACTGGGAGCTGAGATAGTTAGCTATTTCGAACTCAATACGGCCTCCACAGACTCGGTTCTTACCGAATGGGAGGCCTTTAAAGTGGTAATTAGAGGCCATTGTCTGGGTCAGACCTGGAGTATTCGCAAGTAACTCAACACCTCGCTATCCCTTATTGAGAAACAGCTGCTTCCGCTTGAGACACGGGTTGCCCGCTGCCCGGACCGACAGCGACACCTGGACGCTGCCCACGCCCGAACGGTAGGCGCTACTGGATCGCCTGAAATGCCACAATTATTTGGCTCATTCGGCCCGTACCCACTCTGCGGCGGATAAGGCCGGAAGACTACTGGCCTACTTGATCAGGCAGGAGCATCCCCAGCGCCCTATACAGTTGCTACTGGACGATCTGGGCCGGGAGCGCAACACTCAGAAGGACATTCCCGCTTTGATGACCGAGCACTACGCTCGTCTATATGGGACCCGACTAATAGACAACGCCCGGGACGTGGGTTCTTTTTTGAACACGGTGGAATTGCCTACTCTTACCGTCGACCAGTTCCTGGAGCTGGATTCCCCCATCACAGAGAACAAATACGGGATGCATTACGATCCTTGTCCTCCGGTAAGGCGCCGGGTCCAGATGGCCTCCCGGCTGAATTTTTTTAAACTTACGCGGAACATTTAGTGCCACGCCTCCACTCGTTGTTCACAGAGGCAATTTCAGATGGGACTCTACCCCCGACTATGCGCGCCGCTAATGTGGTCTCTCTGCTGAAACCTGGGAAGGACCCCACATCCCCTGGCTCTTACCGGCCGATCGCGATACTAAACACGGATTATAAGATCCTGGCAAAAGTCCTGGCCAATCGGCTGGCCCCGCTCGTTCCTGAGCTAGTGCACTCCGATCAGAATGGCTTTGTTCCACAGCGTAATACTGCTTTGAACATACGACGCTACTTTCGGGTGGTGGAGTATGCCTCGCTCAATTGGCCACGCTCGGGCTGTATGGTATTAGACCTTGAGAAGGCCTTCGATTCGCTGGCTTGGAACTTCCTCTTTGCCGTTCTGGCCCGTTTCGGAGTCGGCCCCCACTTCCTTAGCCTGGTGCGGCTGCTATATCATAACCCTTTGGTCCGGATCCGGACGGGGCCCTACGTTTCGGATCCAATCCAGGTGCGACGCGGCACCCGGCAGGGATGTCCGTTGTCCCCGCTCCTGTTCGCGTTGCCGGTGGAGCCACTGGCGGTCCATGTACGCGCCCACGTTGACATGGGGATCGCGCTGGGGGATGGCATTCACACCATCTCGCTATATGCAGATGACCTGCTGTTATATGTTCAAGACCTTCATAACATCCCCTCCGCACTTGACTGTGCTCTCAGCCATTTTGCACGGGCCTTGGGGCTACGAGTTAATGCAGCGAAATCTATACTCTTGCCGTTTCTAAGAGAGACTCCTGATCCAGGATATGTGCTGGGGGGGACTCCCGTGACCTGGTGTGTAGACCCTTTCCGCTACTTGGGGGTCTTCGTTTACCATTCCAGTACTGATCTCTTCGAGGGCAACATAGTCCGGGCCACCACGGCGATTCGGTCGCAAATGGGCTTTTGGAAGTCTCTACCATTGGCGATTTCTGGGAGGATCGCCCTCATCAAGATGGTGGTTCTCCCCCGCCTTCTCTACTACTTCGCTACCCTGCCCCTCATCATCTCATCTCCCCTCCTTTCTTCAGGCAAT